>JARQOD010000003.1:506882582-507096442 GCA_033576555.1 Oophaga sylvatica | reverse complement strand
TAAATAAAATTTTCTAAAAATAGAAAAATTGTTTGGGAAAGGACCCCCCAAACCTTCAACGTGGGTCCTGGGTGGGCTGCGGGGACATCCGAAGGGCAGACCTCACTCAGTGCCTCACCACACGGTTTTATGTTCAAGGTAAGTCAAGGCTTCGTGTGAAATCATTAAAAGGCACCTTAGTGCAACTATTTACAGGATACAGTTTTTAGGCTGGCTCAGTCCTCAGCCTCTGAGTCCATTATAAGACATAATAGGGAAAAACACATATATATATATATAGACTTTTTACAGTATTCACATTAATTTGTTATAATTACTGCTGGTATCGAATGGGTAACTTTCCTTTTGTGATTCGCTCTGATCTACGTGGAGTAGCCTCAGGTATATTAAGTTGCGATCTGTCTGCACTGCGTAACGGCAAACTATAGAACTGCCTCAATCTTTCTATGGATCTGGCAAGCGTACTGATGGCTGGGCGGTGTGAGTCAGCTTCACCAGGGATCCCATAGTATGGGGCGCTGCTTCAGATGATCCTTCTTGAGATTCCATAGGTTGAGGTGTTGCTGGGATGGGTAACTCCTGAACGGGCTCGACTGGCACCACGGGCACAACTGGAGGTAAAACTTCCTCTTGTGGCTGATAAAACTGCAACACCGGAACTATTACACATCATCCCAGTCTAGGCCAATCCGCAGGAAAATCTCCCAGATCGGTGTGTATGACTCTTCTTTCCTTTCTTTTGATTGATGACGGGTTCTTGTCACAACATTTTAAGGGTTCTGGACACAATTTCAAATGGTCTCTGGACACAGTGGTTATTGTTCTTCCTCCGTCCTTACTGATGATACAAACTTTTCTGTTGTCATATTTAGAATCTTGTACAACGTAGGGTTCTTGCTCCCACTGGTTATCCAATTTGTGCATCTTCCTTTTTCTTTTTAATACTAACCTCTCCAGGCATCAAAGGCTTGGCAGGAGCATTTCGGTTGTAAACATCTTCCTGTTTCTCCCGTGCCTTGTTGAGACTTTCCTCTACACAGATTTGTACTCTTCTGTATTGCTCTTGCCGATTGATGTCCCAGTTTTCAACGGCGTCGTCTGCCTCCGGTTCTACCACTCCAAGTTCTAGATCCATTGGTAGTCTTCCGGGCCTTGCTCTCATAAGATAGGCTGGAGTGCAGTTAGTGGAACTGACAGGTATATGGTTATACAAATCAACCAAATCAGGTAGTAAATCCGGCCATCGATTCCTGTCTTCCAACGGTATGGATCTCAACAAATCAAGGACAATATGGTTCATTTTTTCGCAAAGACCGTTGGTTTGAGGGTGATATGGTGTTGTTCTAATTTTCTTGCACCCGTACATGTGACAGAATTCCTTGAATAAATCAGCTTCGAAAGCAGGTCCTTGATCGGTTAATACTTGCTCCGGATACCCATGCGGTCTGCAGAAGCTTGCTTGAAAGGTTTTCGCGGCCGTCACTGCGGTCTGGTCCTTAACTGGAACAACCACCAGAAATCTGGAGTAATGGTCCACCATGGTCAAGGCGTATGAGTATCCAGATCTACTTGGCGACAATTTGACGTGGTCCAGGGCCACAATCTCCAGAGGACGAGTCGTCCGGATAGGTTGCAGGGGTGCCTTCTGACTACCGTAGTCCTTTCTTCTGAGACCACAGGGTCCACAGTTCCGACACCACCTCTCGATGGAGCTGCGCATCCCTACCCAGTAGAACCGGCATCTCAACAGGGTCTCCAGCTTTCTCCAGCCAAAGTGTCCTGCTTGATCGTGGTATGCTTCCAACACCATTGGGACGTCTGCCTTGGGGACCACTATTTGCCAGACCATCTCATGGGTTCTGGGGTTGACGTATCTCCTGCACAACTTCTCACGGTATAGGAACAACCTGCTTTTCTCGTTCCACAGGAGCTTGGCTGACATAGGTGCTTCCTTTTCCAAAGAGGAGCCTTCCTGTCTTAACAACTCCTTGATGCGGCTGACCACTGGATCACTGTCCTGAGTCTCTTTCCAACTGTGATGGGGTAAAGGATTTAATGTTGCACCATACTGCTTTCTGTGGACTCGATGCTCGTGGACTACCCCATTTCGATGGAACGCAGGTAGCTCAATTTCTTCCAGGTCGTCCGATTCTTCTTCCGTATCAGAGTCATGCGGCATTCGGGACAACGCATCAGCATTAGCATTCTTTCGACCTGCCCGGTACTTGATAGTAAACTGGTAATTGGACAACCGAGCCATCCAACGCTGCTCCATGGCGCCCAGCTTGGCGGTTTCCAGGTGCGTTAACGGGTTGTTGTCTGTGTACGCCGTGAACTTATTGGAGGCCAGATAGTGCTTAAATCTTTCAGTAATGGCCCAGACCAGCGCCAGAAACTCCAGCTTGAAGCTGCTATAATTTTCCGGATTCCTTTCAGTTGGCCTGAGTTTTCTGCTGGCATATACGATGACTTTTTCTTGGCCATTCTGCTTCTGACTGAGAACTGCTCCCAACCCTTCATTACTGGCGTCGGTGTACAACAGGAACGGTTGGCTGTAATCAGGATAGGTTAAGATCTCATCACCTGTAAGGATCTCTTTCATCTTTTGGAATGCTTCAGCCTGTTCTTTACCCCAATTAAAGGGAGGGTTTCTGCTCTTTAAGGATTGTCCTACCAGGAGGTCCTGTAAAGGAGCTGCCTTCTTCGTGTAATCTTTCACGAACCTTCTGTAGTAACCCGTTAGTCCCAGGAACTGTCGCACTTCCTTAAGGTTCTTCGGCTCCGGCCACTTCTGGATGGCAGTGACTTTCTCTGGGTCCGGCGCTACTCCTTCCGAACTGACGATGTGCCCCAAGTATTGTACCTTCTGTTTGAGTAGATGGCATTTTGAGGGTTTTAATTTCATCCCGTACCTGGACAGGGATTCAAATACTTCTGCCAGGTGTTTCAGATGGTCCTCATATGTCTTGGAATACACGATAACGTCGTCTAGGTATAGCAGCACGGTTTCAAAATTGAGATGTCCCAGACAATTTTCCATCACTCTCTGAAATGTTCCTGGGGCACTGCTGAGCCCAAACGGCATTCTGTCGAACTCACAGAGCCCCATTGGGGTGGTGAAAGCCGTTTTCTCACGATCCTCCTCAGCCACAGCCACTTGCCAGTAACCACTAGTCAGATCAAGGGTAGAAAAGTAGTTAGCCGTTTTCAGAGCAGCTAATGATTCCTCTATACGTGGTAACGGGTATGCATCCTTGTGTGTTATGCGGTTCACCTGCCTGTAATCCACACACATTCTCATACTACCATCTTTCTTTTTAACCAGAACTAGAGGGGCTGCCCAGGGGCTACAACTATCCCTTATCACCCCGGCTTTCTTCATATCATTCAACATTTCTTTAGCCTTCTGATAATGAGCTGGAGGTATGGGCCTATACCGCTCTTTGATGGGAGGATGACTGCCTGTAGGGATATGATGTTGTACTCCCTTAATTATCCCAAAATCAAGTGGATTTTTGCTAAACACTTGGGCGTACTCTTGCACCACCCGTAATACCCCTTGCTTCTGGTGAGCGGGAGTGGTGTCCGTCCCAACATGGAGTTGCTGACACCACTCCACCACCTGAGTTGCTGGGTCATTGTCCTCCGCTATTTGACAGGAGTCTAAGGACTCAGCCGGGAGAATAGAATTATTATCAACAGCATGTAGTTTAGCAATGGTTGCATAACGGGGTAAGTTTACCTCATCATCTCCCCAATTGAGAAGCCGTACCGGTACTCTTCCATTCACCACTTCTACTACTCCTCTAGCAGTCATAAGTGTAGGTCTATGTTCTGAATGGTGGGGTTCTACTACAGCTTGGTAATTCTGTCCTCTCAGACCTATGGCTGCCCTGCACCAAATGATCATTTCACTCATTGGGGGTATCACAATAGGATCCGAGTCAGTGACCCGTACATTACCAATTTCGCCGTCTGTAAGCTTCGCTTGCTGCTGACACACCAGGGCCCGGATCTCTCTTTGGATTACTCCTTTCTGCCTTGGTCGGGCAATCTCAGCGAGCTGTTGGAGCAAGAACACAACTTCTCCCAAACAATTACCGATAATGTTAGTACCCAAAATTATATTTAAACCGTTCTCCTCATTTACAGTCTTTACTACCAGAAGCCCTTGGTCTTTCAACTCCTCTCTGCCCACCTTTACATCTACACATTTTGTTCCGAGTACTTCTACAGGAAGACCATTAGAAGCATACACGGTAAAGTCAAGGCTCGGAGGTTTAAGACTGTCCATTGACCAGTACTTGGTATATAGGGCATCAGGTATTAGGGTCACCTGCGACCCAGTGTCTAACAATGCTGGAACAGCAATACCATCTAAGATGATAGACAGGTAGGGTCGCCCACCCACATACCTGCGGTTCCAGTCTAGGGGGCCTGACGGGTATTCTCCTGGGTGTTGGCCCTTGGACCCAGGTTCTGCCCGTTTAAAGGACACTGTGGAGACATATGACCTTTCCGGTTGCATCGATAACAGATGATCTCTCGACGAGGAGGGTGTTGATCAGAGGTCGCTCCTGGGGGTGGCGTTGTCCTCCTCCGGGGGGGCGACGTCTTCTTTCTTCTCCGGTGCATCCACGGGACGTCTTCTGGGCAGTCAGCTAACAAGATCTTTCCTTCCTCCTCTTTCCGCAGCTGCAGGGCACTCATTACAGCAGCCAGATTTTTAGTCAGCTGGCGCACCTCTGAGCGCAGACAGTCCAATTCACTAGGAGGTGTCACCTGCGCTTTGGCTTCAGCCACTAGCGGGGAAAAGGGGGTTACTGCCGGTTCCAGAGTGACTTCAGCCTGATGATGTTGGGTTGCCACCTCGGGTTTGCCCAGGGGCCGCAGCCCTTTTATTGCCATGTCCTTTAGGGCATCAAAGGTAGCATCCGGATGGTCTAAGGACCACCAGTTTACAGTTCTGCGTTCCTCTTGGGATCTCAATCCCTGTATAAATTGTTCTTTCAGCATTTTATTCTCGTCGATAGCATTTAAATTGTTAATTTGCTTGAGGGCTCTCAGGGCTCCCTGTAGTCGGCAAGCGTAGTCCCGGATGCTGTCACCTGGCTGTTGTGAACAGTGATAGAAGGCCATCCGGAGATCCGTTTCTGTGCGGTCTTCAAATATGGCATGCAGCTTAAGGAAGATCGCAGGTACCGACTCCTGATCAACGGTATCCCAAGTCTCCACTTCCCTCTCAGCAGCGCCAGTTAGCTGCCCTATTAGCACAGCAGCTTTTTGTCTCTCAGGCATGGAGTACATTTCTAGGATGCTGCATAACTTCCGCTTGAAGCCTGCTAATGTGCCTGGCTCACCGCTGTACTGGGGAAGCCATTTCGCCCCAGGCATATATGGGAGCGTTAGTGGCATGATCGGGACTACCGGACTGGGTGCAGGGCCTGCGCCCCCATCTGGCGCTACAATACCAAGCGGTGCGGGATTGGGGCCTCCGGCCGGGGCCGCACTGTCAGCCGGTTGTTGTGACATCTTAGCGCCCCCTTGGTTAAACGGAGCCTACCGGTTTCAGACGCTGCTATTTCACAGGCACCGCAGTGGGAACAGGACCTTCGTCGCAGGCGCTCTGATGTCAGAGCGTTCACTTCCTGTTGCAGGACCTGCCGATGAGTCAGAGCCAGGGGCGTGTCCAAGACTCTGCGCGCTCTTTCAGGTACGCCCACCTTCTTCTCCAGCGCCTTAGGGCGCGAATCTGGCGGCAAATATGGCGGTATTTGGCGCCAAACAACAGCAACAGTCTTTTTCGCCAAAACACTCCACAGGCACACAGGGCTCGCAATGCTGCAAGTTTCGTATCCTGTTCGTGACGCCAAAGTTTTGTGTCGACCCGCCACCACAATTGTGGGTTACCAGGGCAATGGGGTACTCAGAGCCGAGCCCGTAGAAGTCTATGGATTGTCACAGGTAGCGGTGGCTCGGTCTGTGGCCCTAGCGGTCTGGCGTATGTTGGGGGAATATTTACAGGGGATAGATATATTTACAGTTCGTGACGCCACCTGTAGTCTCTGGTAATTTGTACCAGCGCTGCTGTAGATCTCTGAGGGGATGGTGATGCAGCTAGATGTCGGGTCCCCTACAGGTGGGACTCTTCCCTCAGGTCGGTAGTTAAAGCAGGGTTGTGCAGGCATGCAAGTAAATAACTCAGTCTCACACGGTCAGCGTCTTTCCATACCTTTACTTGTAAGATGGTAAGGCAGGTCCCAGGGAGGCTGATGGGGTTGATGGAGGATGAGCTTTGAGGCAACGGCTAAGCAAGTTAGGGGCCTCCTTTACTGTCCAATGTTGATGAGTCCAACCAGCCTGAAGCGTAGTTCCCTCTATAACTCCAGCTATTCCAAAGCTGTTCTGCCCGGTCAGTTTTTGTGGTCGGAGCCTTCCTGTGAGAGAGCTGAGTTCCTATTCTTGCTGATCAGGCTCAAGGTTCTCACTCTCCCTGACCCCAGATACGTACTGACTCTTCAGGGATGCTTGCCACGACCTAAGGTCCGATAAGCCTCTGGTTTTCTTACCACTAAGCGTGAAGCTTTAGTGATCCTTCGGTCCCCAGTGACCGGTAACAATGTGCAGGTATCCTATACTTATGGCACTTCTCTGTTCTCTTCCACTATGCCCTTCGATATGCTCAACTCTTAATAGATATCTCAGTCCGTCTAATAGTGGGGCACAGCTCTGACCAGGCTGAGGTGAACTGGCTCACCTGTACTGGCCTCCACTTTCTGAACTGCTCAAAGACTGCACTTCCTCACTCCTTCGAGTCACTGACTGAACTGAACTCAGACTACTTAGCACTCCCCTCCACACCCTGGTGGGTGTGTCCGAAGTGTACATGATATCATGAAGAGCCCTTAACCGTTACCTCTCCACTCATCCTCCTGGTATTGTGTACCAGGGCTACACATATATACAGTAACAATCAAGGTTGCTGTAAGCAAAGCACAGATACAGTTATGTTAAGGTCATAAATATGGACCAAGAATATCTGGCTTTGTTTTTACATATAGTATAATTAAAAACATGAGTATTGAGTGATACATATTTGCACCTAAATTCTGGTGCCTTCCTGCCACATGGATGACAACAGTAGTATAAATGGCATAGAGTGTCAGGTTTTACCACTGCTTGTAAATGATAAGAATATGAAAAGTCACCAAGCATTACTGTGGCTATTTAAGGGTGTAGTAGCACACACCCTTAAATAGTCACGTTCTTAGGGCTCATACTAGGGATGAGCGAGTATACTCGTTAGGATTCGGTATTCGGCGAGTAATGCAGTACTCACGGTACTCGAATACTAGTGAGTAAATTTCACTACTCGCCTCGCAATATTCGGATCTCCCACCGGGCATGTGTAAGCCAATCACAGTAAAGCCGCAACCTTCTTTGTTGTGGAATTACTGTGATTGGCTGGCCGCGCAACATCATGGTCATAGCCTATGAGTCATAGGCTATGACTATGTGTGCGGAGAATGTGTGCGGGGGTCTGTGAGGCTGTGTGTGCAGGGCCTGTGCGGGGCTGTGCCGGCCAATGCCGGGCTCTGTCGGGGCTGTGCCGACTCGGGCTCTGTGGGCTCTGCCGGGCATGTGCGGGGCTTTGCCGGCCTATGGCAGGTTTTACGGGGCTGTGCCGGACTCTGCTGGGGCTGTGCGAGGCTGTGCCGGGCTCTGCGGGCTGTACCGGCCTCTGCCGGGGCTGTGCGGGGCTCTGCCGGCTCATGCTCTGCCGGGCTCTGGCTCTGCTGGTTGTGCGAGCATCGTCCGATGGGACTACTTGTCCCATCCAGCTATGCCTGCTAAAGTGACAGCATTAACGGATGATGGGAAAGTAGTATTCCCATCATCTGGCTAATGTGGTGAATGTAAAAAAAAAAAGAAAAACATACAGAACATACACATAACATAGAACACATACTCACCACACACACCTAATTCCCAAAGCCCTCGTCTCCTGCAAATAATATTAAAATAATAAACCAACCTATACTCACCTTTCCGACGCAGTCCCTCTTTAAAAATGAGTGTGCCACGACGATCTCCCTTCGAGAGCTGCCACATCAGCTGATGCGACCTCTCTCCAGGGGCTCCAATGACACACTGACCGGAGATTACCCTCCCGCAGTGTATCATTGGAGTACACCTTATGGCAACACTGCTGCGTGAGAAAATTCTCACGCTTCAGTGCTGCCATAAGTCACAGGTGAATTCCTGTGACCTCCCGGCGGAGTTATACAGCATGGAGGATTACCTCCGTCACTGTATCGCTGGAGCCCCTGGAGAGCGGTCGCATCAGCTGATGTGGAAGCTCTCCACGGGAGATCATCGTGTGACACTCATTATTAATGGATTACAGCGAAAAGGTGAGTATAGGTTGGTTTATTATTTTAATATTATTTGCAGGAGACGAGGGCTTCGGGAATTAGGTGTGTGGTGAGTATGTACTCTATGTTATGTGTATGTACTGTATGTTATATGTTGTATGTTCTTTATGGCTTTTTTTTTATTTTTACATTCACATTAGCCGGATGATGGGAATACTACTTTCCCATCATCCGCTAATGCTGTCACTGTAGCAGGCATAGCAGGATGGGACAAGTAGTCCCATCGGACAATGCAAGCACAGCCAGCAGAGCCCGAGCCTGGCAGAGCCCCGCACAGCCCCGGCAGAGACCAACACAGCCCTGCACAGCACCGGCAGAGCCCGACACAGCCCGCACAGCCCCGGCAGAGACCGACACAGCCCCGCACAGCACCAGCCCTGCACAGGCCCGGCAGAGGCCGGCACAGCCCCGCACAGCACCGGCAGAGCCCGGCACAGCCCCGAACAACCCCAGCAGTGGCAGGCACAGCCGCAGAACCCGGCACAGGCTGTCGCACCTCGCACAGGCCTGGCAGAACCCACAGAGCGTGGCAGAGCCAGCAGAGCCCGAGTCGGCAGAGCCCAGCACAGGCTCGGCAGAGCCCGGCACAAGCCGGCACAGCCCCACACAGGCCCCTCACAAACACACACACACAGCCCCACAGACCCCCGCACACATTCTCTTCCCACACACATTCTCGGCCCACACACATTCTCTGCCCATTACTCGCATTTCCCATAGACTTACATTGGACTTGCTACTCGTTACGAATACCCGAGTATTAGGAGCTACTCCTAACGAGTACAGCGAGTCCGAGCATTTCACTACTCGCTCATCTCTAGCTCATACTCATTTGTGAGAAAAACGGATGAGTGCAATGTTATTCAATGGGTCATATCTCATCTGAAATCTTTTTCTCAGCTGGAGTCGGACTGAGAAAAAAATCGCACCATGCTGCGATTCTCCTCCTATGTCGGATGAAACTTGCCAATGCAAGCATATGGGTGCGAGAAAAAAAATTGTATAGCACTTGGACCATGCGAGTGCTGTCTGATTTTTATGCAGCAGTGTCCTTTGAAAAGCTGGCAATTCATGTGCCGCATACAGTAAAATCACAGCTTGACAGGTTAGAATACAATAGATACATAGATATATACACATATATAGATGTCATAGATGTCAGTGACATATATATATATATATATATATATATATATTATTTGTATATACTGTATATTACATAGATAGATAGAAGAAAAGCCAGCAATTCAGCAGCTGTGTACTGTACAGGAGCCGACAGGATAGAAGAGATGGATTACATTCAGTAAATACAAATAGAATAGGTAGATATACAGATGTCAGTGACAAATACAATTAGTGCAGTGTGTGCAGCTTACTGTACATGTTTTTAATTTTCGTAACCAGCAGAGGGAAAGCCGATGGCTAGGAGCCTATGTTTATAACCTGTGAAGACGGTAATACCCATGGAGCTTCCCAAGCTATTAATATCAGCTCATAACTGTATACTTAGCCTTTTCTGGATATTAAAATGGGGGACACCACAAAAAAAATGTTGTGGGGTCCCCTATAATTATTAACCTGCAATAGCTTTGCAGACACCTGCGGGTTGATATTAATAGCCTAGGAAGGGGTCATGGATACTGGCCTCCCCCAGGCTAAAAGCATGTGCTCTCAGCCACCCCAGAAAAGGCGCATGTCTAAAAGGCACCAATTCTGGCACTTAGCCACACTCTTCCCACTTGTCCTGTAGTGGTGGCAAGTGGGGTGATAGTTGGATGGGTTGATGTCACCTTTGTATTGTCAGGTGATCTCAAGCCCCGAGGTTAGTAATGGAGAGGCATCAATAAGACGCCCCCATCACTAACCCCATAGTCACATTGTAAGAAAACACAGACACCCAGAAAAAAGTCCTTTAACTGATAGAAAGACACAGACTCCTTTAATAATCTTAATCAAAACATACTTACTACCTCGCCTATTCCCCGATGCCCTCATCATCTTCAAAAGAGGTAAAAAAATCCAAACAACAATAATATCTATCTGTCTAATATATATATTAGACAGATAGATATTGTGTATACTGTATATATACACAGTGGGTTCAGAAAGTGTTCAGGCCCCTTTAAGTTTTTCACTCTTTGTTTCATTGAAGCCATTTGGTGAATGCAAAAAAGTTATTTGTTTTTTCTCATTAATGTACACTTTGTACCCCATCTTGACTGATAAAAACCAGAAATGTAGACATTTTTGCAAATTTATTAAAAAAGAAAAACTGAAATATCACATGGTCATAAGTATGCAGACCCTTTGCTTAGGCTGGTTTCACACATCCGGCGGGCGCCTTGCGGCGCCCCCGGCATTTTGCCGCAGCGCCGCATCTGAAAATCTGATGCGCCGCATGCGGCTTTTTTCGCATTGACATGCATTAGCGCCGGATGGCGCCGCATGTCAATGCGTTGCATGCGGTTTTGTCCGGATGCGGCGCAAATGTACATTGCGGCGTCCGGAAAAAACGCTGCATGTAACGTTTTTTGTTTTTGCCGGATGGTTTCTGATCTCTCCAAGCATCAGAAACCATCCGGCAAAAAACCGCATTTTGGCCGCCGGAAGTGTGAAAGGTTTTCAGATGCGGCGCTGCGGCAAAATGCCGGGGGCGCCGCCAGGCCCCCGCCGGAAATGTGAAAGAGGCCTTAGACACTCATATTTACGTCACTTGTTGTCCATTTCCTTCTGATCTTCCTTGAAATGGTTCTACTCCTTCATTGGAGTCCAGTTTTGTTTAATTAAACTGACAGGACTTTATTTTTTGTAAAGGCACACACCTGTCTAATTAACACCTCTCAGCTCACAGTGCATGTCAGACCAAATGAGAATCATGAGGTCAAAGGAATTGGCCAAGGAGCTCAGACACAGAATTGTGGCAAGGCACACATCTGTCCAAGACTACAAAAGAATTTCAGCAGTACTCAAGGCTCCTAAGAGTACAGTGGCCTCCATAATCCTTAAATGGAAGAAGTTTGGAATCACCAGAAGACTTCTTAGACCTGGCCGTCCTGCCAAACTGAGCGACCGTGGGAGAAAAGCCTTTGGTGAGAGAGGTAAAGAAGAACCCCAAGATCACTGTGGCTGAGCTCCACAGATGCAGTAGGGAGATGGGAGACAGTTCCACAAAGTCAACTATCACTGAAGTCCTTCACCAGTCTGGCCTTTATGGCAGAATGGCTTGACAGAAGCCTCTCCTCAGTTCAAGACATATGAAAGCACGCATAGAGTTTGCTAAAAAAAACACATGAAGGACTCCTAGACTATGAGATATAAGATTCTCTAGTATGATGAGACGAAGATACAACTTTTTGTTGATAATTCTAAGAGGTAGGTATGGAGGAAACCAGGCACTGCTCATCACCTGCCCAATACATTCCCAACAGTGAAACATGGTGGTGGCAGCATCATGCTATGTGGGTGTTTTTCAGCTGTGGGGACAGGACGACTGGTTGCAATTGAAGTAAACATGAATGGGCCAAGTACAGAGATATCTTGGATGAAAACCTCTTCCAGAGTGCATCGGATCTCAGACTTGGCCGAAGGTTCACCTTCCAACAAGACAATGGCCCCAAGCCAGGGCTGGCTCCAGGTTTTCGTGGGCCCTGGGCAATAGAGTCTCAGTGGGCCCCTTTAACACCACAATTCATGATGCACAGATATGGCAGAGAAATATAGGTGTAGTACAATCACAAAGATTTCACTTACTTCTTACATTACATGAGTAATATCTATTATAAATTCTACAATAGTTCAGAAACCAGACAGTATAGTACTCCATACAGTATTATGGGCACCACATAGTGCTCCATACAGAATAACGAGCTCCATATATTGCTCCATACATTATGTAATAGGCCCCATATATTGCTCCATACAGTATAATGAGCCCAAGATAATGCTACAAACAGTATAATTGAGTCGCACGTACCAGGGCTTTGGGGTGCTCGGCACCGAGCCCGTTCACTTCACTGGGGGATGTCACGGGTAGCGCAGCTCGGTCCGTTGCCCTGGGCGCTCACTAAAGGGGGATATTTACAGGGGATGATAGAATGTTCGTGACGCCACCTGTGGTTCCTGGTCAGGGTGACCAGCACTGCAGGGTAGGTCCTCTGAGGGTTTGGGGCAGCAAGGTGTTAAGTCTCCCACAGGCGAGACTGATTCCTCAGAGTATATGGCGGTGTAGGGGTGCAGGAGCAATAATGCAGACACACACAAGCAAGTCTCTTTCTGTACCTTTACTGGTGATATTTGCAGGCACGTCCCGGGAAGCCGTCAGGGTGGAGGATGCACGTCCAGTAATCCACTGAGTAGGTGTAGGGCCTCCTTACGTCTTTAATGTGTGTGAGTTTCTGACTTGCATAAAACAAAGCTTAACTCCGTGTTTTCAGCTACGCCCGGCTGACCTTGTGGTGAGGTCTTCTTGTGGACAGAACAGTGTCTCTGTGGCGGTACCTGCCAGACCCCGTCTTCCTAACCTCGGTTACGTATCAGCACTGCTGGGCCCCTGCGACTTGAAGTCCAGGGTCTCCGGTGTCTCCTACCAGTCGTGCAGATGCTGGTAAGCGCGGACCCGGTGTCCGGTGGTGCAGAGCGCAGGTAAGCTATCAATGCTGGTTGACCTCGGTCACTCTCTTTTCCTCTTTCTTCCACCTGCCTTTCGTCCTACTCTCACCACTGTCTTAAGCACAAACTAGCAGCAGATGTCAGCTTTCTTTTCTTCACCGCTCTCCAAGCGTCAGCACGCTTACTTACTGAAACGCTCGCTGAAGCACTCTCAGTGGATTCAACTTTGACCAGATTAAGTGGCAATCCCTTCCACTGCTACTGGACTCCACGATGTAAGCTGAGTAAGTCCTGAGGCTTTCAGATAAGTCTTTCTTTGGCTAGTCTTTCCCTCTCTACTCGTCTGAGGTAACTAGCTTGTCTGACTCAGCCCTCCGGCTAAACTGATCTGAGATAACTGCCGTTCTGAGGTAAAACCAACGACTAGCTAACTCTCAGCTAGACTGCCTTCATCTCACTACTGTTGTCTCAAGGGCTCCCTCTGGTGGAACCAGGGAAAATGTGAAGTGTTGTGTGCTTATAGGTTATCATGGATTTACCTTTCGTGCATCCTCCAGGGTAACATGTGGCTCCAGTCACAGCTGGGCTACACATAATGAGCCCCATATAATGCTACAAACAGTATAATGAGCCCCATATAATGCTACAAACAGCATAATGAGCCCCATATATGTTCCTATATATGATGGGTCCCATATAATTCTCCATATATAATGGGCCCCATATAATCTTCCAGTATATGATGGGCCCCAAATATTGCTCCAAATACAATGGGTCCCATGTAATTCTCTATATATAGTGGGCCCCTTATAATGCTCCATTTATAATGGGCCCCTTACACTGGAGCATCATATATCATGGGCGCCATATAATACTCCATATATAATGGGCCCCAGGTTCCCATATTGCGCCGGTGTCCCCGATGGCGAGTGGGCCCATCTGCCTGCTCAGAGCCCTGGCACTTGCCCAGGTGTGCCAGGTGCTGACGCCGGCCCTGCCCCAAGAACACAGCTATAGTAACAAAGGAGTGGCTTCAGAACAACTCTGTGACCATTCTTGACTGGCCCAGCCAGAGCCCTGACCTAAACCCAATTGAGCATCTCTGGAGAGACCTGAAAATGGCTGTTCACCAAAGTTCACCATCCAACCTGATGGAACTGGAGAGGATCTGCAAGGAAGAATGGCAGAGGATCCCCAAATCCAGGTGTGAAAAGCTTGTTGTATTATTCCCAAGAAGACTCGTGGCTGTACTAGCTCAAAAGGGTGCTTGTACTCAATATTGAGCCAAGGGTCTGAATACTTATGACTAGAGATGAGTGACTTTGCCTTTTTTCGGTTCGAGTCGGGTTTCGTGAAACCCGACTTTCTCAAAAGTCGAGTCGAACGAAGTCGGCCGACTAACGGAAATGGTCGGGTCGGAGTCGAAAATCTGACCCCAATGCAAGTCAATGGGGAATAAAAGTCGGCAAGGAGTGGAGGACAGTAAACACACCTAAAGTGCCCATTTCAATGCCAACGACATCAATTCTTATTACTTAAACTTGTCAACCTTAATTAACTTTATAATAATAGTAACGCATTGAAAACTGGGGGTTATTTGGCTAAAGTAGTGGGGGGGGGGCAGTGCTCGCTCCAGGTTTTCGTGGCCCCGGGCCCACTCAATGGGCCCCTTTAACACATACCACAATTCATGATGCTCCAATACGGCAGAGAAATATAGGTATAGTACAATGCCAAATGCTTCACTTCTTACATTACATGAGTGATATCTATTTTAAATTCTACAATAGCTCAAAAAACGGACAGCATAGTCCTCCATACAGTATTATGGGCACCACATAGTGTTCCATACAGAATAATGAGCCCCATATATTGCTCTATACAGAATAATGAGCACCATATATTGCTCCATACAGAATGGGCTCCATATAATGCTCCATACAGAATAGGCCCAATATGTGCACCATATGATGCTCCATACACTATATGATGCCCCATAAATAATGAACCTCATATGATGCTCTAGTATATGATGGGTCCCATATATGATGCTCCAGTGTATGATGAACCCCATATAATGCTCCAAATATAATGGTCCCCATATATAATGCTCCATATATAATGGGCTCCATGTGATGCTCCATATATAATGTGCCCCATATGATGCGCCATATATAATGGGCCCCATATGATGCTCCAGTATATGATGTGCCCCATGGATGATGCTCCAGTGTATGATGGGCCTATATAATGCTCCATATATAATGTGCCCCATATGATGCTCCAGCGTATAATGGGCCTCATATATGATGCTCCAGTGTATGATGGGCCCCATTTATAATGCTCCAGTGTATGATGGGCCTCATATATAAAGCTCAAGTGCATAATGGGCCCTATCTATGATGCTCAAGTGTATGATGGGCCCCATATATAATTCTCCAGTGTATAATGCTCCCCATATATTGCTCCAAACATAAAAAAAAATGAAATACCTCTCATCGCTGGACACTGCTCTACTCTGGACTCCTCAGCGTCGCTATCTTCCAGCTCTCTGCACTGTGACTGTTCAGGCAGAGGGCGCACAGACGTGACGTCATCGTGCTCTCTGACCTGAATGTCACTGTCTGGAAACGCGGAAGACGTCACAGCGGTGGAGCAGGGAGAGGTAAGTATTACAAGTGCTGGGGCCCTGAGCTAGCAGGGGGGGCACACTTGTGGGCGCTGGGAACTGGCACAGGGTCTCTCATAGTACGCCGGTGTCTCTGACGGCGAGTGGGCCCCCCACCTGCTCAGGGCACTGGCACTTGCTTGGGTGCGCCAGGTGCTGACTCAGGCCCTGGGGGGGTACAGCCCAGTTAGGGAGGTGGAAAAACTGGCATATGTTGAGGTGTAGGCTGGATGTTCAGCAGCTGCAAATGGAGGAATTGGAGAAGTCGGAGGAAGAGAAGGACAAAGTCAGCCATTTTTTTTGCTGGCAACCCATGTGTCATCAGGAGAAGGTGGTAAAAAATCCTTTGAAACCCAGGCATGGTTCATTTTAATGATGGTGAGATCACCAAGATTTTAGGTCGACAGCCGGGTCCTTCTTTCTGTCAGGATTGATCCAGCAGCACTGAAGACTCTTTCTGATAGCACACTACCAGCAGGGCAAACGAGCTACTGTAAGGCATATTGTGCCAATTCAGGCCAGGTGTCCAGTTTACAGGCCCAGTAGTCATAGGGGAATGAACTGTGAGGGAGAACATCGATAGGGGAGGAGAGGTAATTTTGAACCATAGTTGACAACTGCTGTCTCCTGTCTGTTGCAATCGATTCAGTATTACCAGTCGTGGGTGGAGGAGAATTTTATGCCAAATCCACATCCCTCCTGTTATGTTGTGGTAGCTGAGGAGGCAGGAGCAAAAAACCGCATAGGCAGCCTAACACCAGAGAGGTTGGAAACTAATAGGTTGCAGACCCCTAAACTAACCGCACAACTAGAAGCAGCCATGGAGCGTACCTATGGTGGTCCTAGACGCCTCGGCACAGCCGAAGAGATAGCTATCCCTGAAGATGGAAAGAGGAAAGCTAGCTGCCCCTGAGTAGACCCCAAAAGAGTAGGAAGCTCCCAAACATATAATGGCGGTTAGACAAGATGAAAATACCAACACAGACAGAAAATAGATTGAGCAAACGCTGTGGCCCAAAACTGTCTAGATAGGACAGCACAGGAGAGAATACTTTCTGCAACCCTCAAAAACCCTAGGAAAAACTCCAACACTTCTGAATCCAAAAACACTGAGACCACACAGTCTCGACCACTTATATCAGATCTCTGGTGTGGACACGTAGCTACCCAGCAGAAAAATATCACAAGAACTGAGCAAATGAACAAATACAAAAAACTAACGGAGACCAGCCAAAGCCCCCCACAGGGGACCCGGCTGAAGACAAAAAGCAATGCAGCAAAAAGCAAGGAATTCAAACCACAGTAAAAAAAACTGAAAGAGACTTATCTGAACGCAAGCAGGAGACAGCAGGAAAGCATGCTGAATTCCAAACTAAACCAGGAAGCACAATTGATCACCGGCGAGGATCATGGTAGATCAGCTCACTTATATCAGGCCAGTCAGTACCACCTGACACCCACTCATTATCTGTGGGTGTAGGACTCATGGTATTCAAGATAGGTTCAATACCCTCAGCAACCACCAGAGGGAGCTTCAGCTCCGAAGTCATCTCCAAAATGTTCACAACACCCTCCATTCACTCACAAACCCTGTACCTGACCTTGGCAAGCCAACATTTTCTCTTGCCCCCTGAGAAGCATCATCCTCCCCAAAATAATCATCCCCCTCATCCTCATCCTCCTCTTCCTCTACTTCCTCCACCTCGTCCAGGACAGTAGCAAACAATGCCTGACTGTCATGAAGGCTTCCCTCCTCCTCCACTGCAGACGCCTGATCCTTAATGTGCGTCAAAGTTTGCATGAGCAGACGCATAAGTGGGATGCTCATGCTTATGATGGCGTCGTCTGCGCTTACCAGCCATGTCCATTCCTCAAAACACTGAAGGACTTTACAGAGGTCTTTCAGCTTTGACCACTGCACTTCCGACAACTCCATGTCTGCCCTCAAACTGACTGCCCGTGGATCCTTCCACAAATGCATTACAGCCTGCCTTTGTTCGCACAGCCTCTCAACCATGTGCATGGTGGAGTTCCACCTTGTTGCAATGTCTATGATTAGGCAGTGCTTGGGGAGGTGGAGCGATCGCTGCAGCCTCTGCATACGACTGGAGTCTAGGGGAGAGCGACGGATGTGCGAGCACAGTCTTCGCACCTTATGGAGCAGGGCTGGTAACTCCGGATAATTATTTATGAAGCACTGCACCACCAGGTTCAAGGTGTGAGCCAGGCAAGGTATGTGTCTGAGTTTTGCCAGGGCTATGGCCGCCACAAAATTATGGCCGTTATCACTGACTACCTTGCCTGGCTCAAGATGTAGACTTCCCAGCCATGACTCAGTTTCTCGCTGCAAGTAGTCGGCCAGTACCTCTGCTGTGTGTCTGTTGCCACCCAAAGACATCATCTTTAAAACAGCCTGCTGACGCTTACCACTAGCTGATCGATAGTGAGACACCTCGTGTGCAACACTGGCAGCTGCGGATTGAGTGCTCGTGCGACTGCGCTCTGTCGACAAGCTTTTGCTTCTGGAGGAGGAGGAGGGTCGAACGCCTACAGCCAACTGTTGCCTGTACCGTGGGCTAGGCAGCACTGTCGCACAGCCGCTGTCCCCTGTGGACCCTGCATCCACCACATTAACCCAGTGCGCAGTGATGGATATGTAATGGCCCTGGCCATGCCTACTGGTCCATGCATCTGTTGTGAGGTGCACCTTTCCGCTCACTGATTGTTTGAGTGCATAGACAATGCGGTCTTTCACATGCAGGTGGAGGGCAGGGATGGCTTTTCTAGAAAAGAAGTGCCGACTGGGTAGGTCATAGTGTGGAACAGCGTAGGCCATGAGCTCTCAGAACGCTGCGCTTTCAACCAAACGGAAGGGCATCAGCTCTAATGAGATCAGTTTGGCAATGTAGGCGTTCAAAGCCAGTGAGGTTTTGTAGTCCGTCCACGCTTGCATGTGCATGGTGTTTAAATGTCTAAGCATGCAACTGGTATTCAATTTTATGAGATTTTTCCCTCGGCTAAAGGTCCTTCCGCACTTCTTACAGATAACCTTTGCCTCATCAATAGGATTTAGGTAAAAAAGTGCCACACTGCACTCTTCCTACTATGGGATAAATTTTCAGGGCTGTGCTAATTTGACCATCTGGCCAAGCTGTCCTACAACTCTTTCTCTTTTTTTAACACGTTTTTGGACAGCTACGGGCCTGCCAGATAACAGCAGCTGCGATGTCGATGCCTGCCGCGGATCCTCCTCCTCTTCTGAGCTATTGCCAGTGGCACACTCTTCCCCCAATGGATGCCAGTGTGGGTCAACAACTAGGTCATCCATCACCTCCTCTTCAATTTCATCTGCACCTTCCTCTGTGTCACCATGTAAGGTGGTATCGTATGCGGGAAGGGGCACCTGAGTTTCATCAGGGTCAGATTCTGGCTCAGTAGACTGCGAGGACAATGCAGTGCTTTGGGTAAATGTACCAGCAGAATCAGATAGCAGTGGCGGTGCATCTGTGCACTCCATGTCATATTCATCTTGGACTGGGGAATTCAGGACTTGACTTGATAAACTGGGCATGGTATGTGAAAAGAGCTCCATGGAGTAGTCTGAAGTGTGGCCTGCCACATCCTTCACTTTTGGTGGGGGTGAAGGACACAAGGAAAGGTGTTGTTCCTGACCAGGAGCCTGCACTGACGACTCAGTGCTTGCATTTTTTGAAACTTCAGAAGAGGAGGCGATAGACCTGGAGGCTGTTTCGGCAATGTAAGACAAAACCTGTTCCTGATGCTCCGGCTTTAAAAGCGGTTTACCTATTCCCAGAAAAGGGAGCCTTCCAGGCCTTCTGGAGCCAGACGATGACGCAGGCTCAACACCTCCTGCCTTAGGTGCTATTGGGCTTTTGGCACTACCAGCAGATGCACCACCACCACCACCATCATTCCCAGCTGGCCCCTCCCGCCCACGTCCGCGTCCTCTTCCACCATACTTCCTCATGTTTGGGAAAATGTACCAAAAATACCAGCAGATATACGGTACTGTATCAGAAGTGGACAGCTGTATACTGTTTTGGGGAAAATTTAAATCTCCGTATATATTTCCGAGTCAAACACAGACGCTCACTCAGTATGGATTTGACCGTAATACAAAGAGCAGATGTACGGTACTGTATCAGAAGCGGACAGCTGTATACGGTGTGTTCTGCCTTCGTCCACGTATGACTGTGTGGCTTCCAGCATACGGCTAAACCCTTCATCCACTCCAATAAAAGACTGTATGGGTGCTTAAGTCTATATTTATTGAGGTGATGTGAACAACAATGGTAGATGATAACGGATGGGATAACGAAGGAAATTGGTGAACACAATAGTGGGTGAAATCGGGTAAAAACTGCAAGAAATAGACAGTATAGTATCAATACTAGCAGATAACAACAACAGCAGTAATACAGGATGCTATTAGATCTGTAGCAGGCATTATCTAAACAACTTAAGCTGCCAGCATTACATTCACTGAACAAGATGCATCTAATTGCATGCAGTTTAAAGTCATTACAACAAGCTGAAATACATTGCACATGTCACGGGGCTGAATTATGGCTAACTAACACAGATATGTAACACTACACATAAGTGTTCTGTTAAACGCTCACCGGAATCCACTTTGACAGAAGCAGTGATTTACAGAGAGCAGGACACACATGAATCTCTTCAGAAAGCCTGGGAGAATATGTCTGCCTGACTAGATTTCCCCGAGTAGCTAAGTGGGCAGTTCCTAACTATCACGGTGAGGATTGCAAGAGAACTCACCAGTGCAATCTCCCGGAAGACGAGTGCAGAAGAAAGCTTCAGGCTCCTAGGAACGCAGGGTGAGCAAGGCAAGAGAGAGATGGTTTCAGGGCCTGAATCACCTGACAGTTGAGGGGCGTGGCTTCAGCTCCAGGGAGCTAGAAGCTGAGGGAAAACTCCTAGAAAGGTAACTACGGGACAAAGTTACTCAGGGGCACAGACAGAGACGTAAATCTGAACAAGCCAAGGTCAAAGCACGAGAAGACAGTATAGTACCAAGGATGAGACAGAACGGATAGTCGGGGCCAGGCAGAGGTCAAAACCAAACAGACAGCGAAGGTACAGAAACAGAATCCAACAAGCAGTATCCAGAGATCAGACCGAGTCAAAACCAAAGTATCAGGCAAACCAGAACACAGCACAAACACACTCAGGGGTCAACACACTCTGCCAAGGGCGAAAGTATAACTGACAGGGATTGGAGCTTCCTAGGGCTATAAGAAGCTCTCCCTGAACCAAGGAGAGGCCACAATAATAAGCCCCAGGTGTGCAGGTAAGAGCTTGCACTGGGATCAAAACCTTAACCCCTAGCGTGCAGGTCAACCCTGCACTGGGATCATGACACTAACCAGAATGCTTTTCTCAATTAAAGGGGACGCTTCCCGAAAACCTGGAACAGGACAAATGGGAACGACTTATGACATCTAGTGGTCATAATCGGAACTACGCTATGAGTTAATCTTGCTGCACAAAGTGGGCAGAACACTGTGTAGGGGAAAATTGCAATCTCCGTATATATTTCCGGAGTCACACACAGACACTCACTCAGTATGGATTTGACCGTAATACAAAGAGCAGATGTACGGTACTGTATCTGAAGCATACAGCTGTATACAGTGTAGGGGAAAATTGCAATCTCCGTATATATTTCCGGAGTCACACACAAATAGTCAGCATGTATTTGTCCGTGATACCGCCGATACACGGTAGTGTGTGAGGAGAGTACAGCTCTATACGGTGTGGGAGAAAATGAACAGTCGGTAAGTGTGCAGAAAAAAAAGAATAAAAGTATTAGTGCTGTGTAAAAAGCAGTCTGCACAGCGGTGTACACACAGCAATACAGGCAGCCTAATAACCAGCACTGCTGCACACAAGAAAATCCTCCCCTGTCACTGCACACTAACTGTACAGCACAATTGCTATCAGCACAAGCACAGAAGAACTTTTCTTTCCAGCCCTAACTCTCTCCCTACTGATAAACAACATCAGCAACCTCTCCCTACTGTTAATATCGGCATAAGTAAAATGGAGGTCGGCGCTCAGGGCTTTTATAAACACTATGAGGCCTCCCACAGCAAGCCAATCACTGCAATGCCCTTCTCTAAGATGGTGGTTGAGGCTGCTCATGTCATCTCGTTGCCCACAGTGTACGTCCTTGCTCATTGGCTGAAAAAAGGCGCCTGCAAGCATTATGGGAGAACCGACTTGGGCGCTGGGGTCGACGACCGCATGGCCGACTGCACGCTATGGTCGGGTTTCAGCCAACGAAAACCGACTTTGGCTAAAATCGGCGACTTTTGAATCTGACCGACCTGTTTCGCTCAACTCTACTTATGACCATGTGATATTTCAGTTTTTCTTTTTTAATAAATTTGCAAAAATTTCTATGTTTCTGTTTTTGTTATCAGCCAAGATGGAGTGAAGAGTGTACATTAATGAGAAAAAAATTAACTTTTTTTGCATTTACCAAATGGCTGCAATGAAACAAAGTGAAAAATTTAAAGGGGTCTGAATACTTTCTGAACCCACTGTATATACACTGCTCAAAAAAATAATGGTAACACTAAAGTAACACATCCTAAATGAATGACATATTCTCATTGAATTCTTTGTTGTGTACAAAGTTGAATGTGCTGTCAACATAATCACACAAAAATCATCAATGGAAATCAAATTTTTGAGCCAATGGAGGCCTGGATTTGGAGAGACCCCCAAAATGAAAGTGGAAACAAGTCAAAATGATGCTCAGTATTGTGTGTGGCCTCCTCGTGCCTGTATGACCTCTCTACAATGCCTGGGCATGCTCCTGATTAGGTTGCGGATGTTCTCCTGAGGGATCTCCTCCCAGACCTGGACTAAAGCATCCGTCAACTCCTGGACAGTCTGTGGTGCAACGTGACATTGGTGGATGGAGCGAGACATGCTGTCCCAGATGTGCTCAATCGGATTCAGGTCTGGGGAACGGGCTGGCCAGTCCATAGCTTCAATGCCTTCATCTTGCAGGAACTGCTGACACACTCCAGCCACATGAGGTCTGGCATTGTCCTGCATTAGGAGGAACCCAGGGCCAACCGCACCAGCATATGGTCTCACAAGGGGTCTGAGGATCTCATCTCGGTACTTAATGGCAATTAGGCTACTTCTGGCAAGCATATGGAGGGCTGTGTGGCCCTCCAAAGAAATGCCACCCCACATAATTACTGACCCACTGCCAAACCGGTCATGTTGCAGGCAGCAGGTTCACACTCAGCACATGTGACAGACATGACAGCGTCTGGAGACCCCGTGGAGAGCGATCTGCTGCCTGCAACATCCTTCAGCAGTGTGAAAGACTGGTGGAAAGAATGTCAAGACGCATGAAAGCTGTGATTAAAAATCATGGTTATTCCACAAAATATTGA
This sequence comes from Oophaga sylvatica, assembly GCA_033576555.1. Lineage (NCBI taxonomy): Eukaryota > Metazoa > Chordata > Amphibia > Anura > Dendrobatidae > Oophaga > Oophaga sylvatica. The sequence goes on along the minus strand of JARQOD010000003.1, from coordinate 507,073,271 downwards.
TTTCTGAACTCTTCCTGAGTTAAAACAATAGTATTGTTGTTTCTAAATGATTATAAAATTGTTTTCTTAGCATTATTTGAGGTCAGCAGTCACTGCATTTTTTTTTGTTATTTTGATCATTTCTCATTTTCTGAAAATAAATACAAAATTTATTGCTTGGAAATTCAGAGCCATGTTCAGACAAACTGAAAATTTTACAGTTTTTAAATTTTTTAATTTTTGCCAAATTTTCAGTTTGTCTGATTTTTCTCTTTATAGATATATTTTTGAGTAAAATGATAATTGCTCTTTTTCTCTACAAACTACTGACATTTATTTATTTTCAGAAAATGAGAAATGGTCAAAAATAACAAAAAATGCAGTGCTTGTAGACCTCAAATAATGCTAAGAAAACAAGTTCATAATCATTTAGAAACAATAATACTAATGTTTTGACTTAGGAAGAGTTCTGAAATTAATATTTTGTGGAATAACCATGATTTTTAATCACAGCTTTCATGCATCTTGGCATGCTTTCCACCAGTCTTTCACACTGCTTTTGGGTGACCTTATGCCACTTATGATATTTCCTAACTACGCAACCTGCTGATCCTTTAACTACAGTCATGGCCAAAAGTTTTGAGAATGACGCAAATATTAATTTTTATAAAGTCTACTGCTTCACTTTTTCTAATGGCAATTTGCATATACTCCAGAATGTTATAAAGAGTGATCAGCTTAACAGCAATTACTTGCAAAGTCAATATTTGGCTAGAAAATTAACTTTATCCCCCAAAACACATTTCAACATCATTGCAGCCCTGCCTTAAAAGGACCAGCTAACCTCTTTTCAGTGATTGCTCCATTAACACAGGTGTGGGTGTTGATGAGGACATGGCTGGAGATCAATCTGTCATGATTAAGTAAGAATGACACCACTGGACACTTTAAAAGGAGGCTGGTGCTTGGCATCATTGTTTCTCTTCTGTTAACCATGGTTATCTCTAAAGAAACACGTGCAGTCATCATTGCAATGCACAAAAATGGCCTAACAGGGAAGAGTATCGCAGCTAGAAAGATTGCACCTCAGTCAACAATCTATCGCATCATCAAGAACTTCAAGGAGAGAGGTTCCATTGTTGCCAAAAAGGCTCCAGGGCGCCCAAGAAAGACCAGCAAGCGCCAGGACTGTCTCTTAAAAGTGTTTCAGCTGCGGAATCGGGCAACCAGCAGTGCAGTGCTTGCTCAGGAATGGCAGCAGGCAGGTGTGAGTGCATCTGCATGCACTGTGAGGCGGAGACTCTTGGAGCAAGGCCTGGTCTAAAGGAGGGCAGCAAAGAAGACACTTCTCTCCAGAAAAAACATCATGGAAAGACTGATATTCTGCAAAAGGTACAGGCAGTGGACTGCTGAGAACTGGGGTAAAGTTATTTTCTCTGATGAATCCCCTTTTCGATTGATTGGGACATCAGGAAAATGCCTCATTCGGAGAAGACAAGGTGAGCGCTACCACCAGTCTTGTCTCATGCCAACTGTTAAGAATCCTGAAACCATTCATGGATGGGGTTGCTTCTTAGCCAAGGGAATCGGCTCTCTCACAGTCTTGCCTAAAAACACAGCCATGAATAAAGAATGGTACCAGAATGTCCTCCAAGAGCAACTTCTCCCAACCCTCCAAGAGCAGTTTGGCGATCAGCAATGCCTTTTCCAGCATGATGGAGCACCTTGCCATAAAGCAAAGGTGATAACTAAATGGCTCAGGGAACAAAACATAGAGGTTTTGGGTCCATGGCCTGGAAACTCCCCAGATCTTAATCCCATTGAGAACTTGTGGTCAATCATCAAGAGACGGGTGGACAAACAAAACCTAAAAATTCTGACAAAATGCTTTAAAGCATTTATTTGTCATGGGTGCATCGCCATGAAGATCGTCGCGATTGCACATTCTGACTTCTCACAGCTGAGCTGCTGTTTCTTTGTTTTTTGGTAATGAGAGAGTTAATTTTTCCTAGCTCTTTGCTAAGGCTAGGTGCAGCCTCGCCCGGCTGCTTTTGATTATGTTCTAATTAGTTTCCTTTATATTTCTGCCAGTCTGGGTGTTAGACGCCGGTGAAAGCATTCATGTAGTTTAGCAGACTGGATCGGTTCCGAGAATATTTAAGCTAAGAGCTCCTTAGTTGTTTTTACTCTTACAGCTTATAGTTTTTCTCTGAGACCTTAGGTGTTCCTACTGTGTGTGAGTGTTGTATGTAAGACTTTATTTACTTTATTTCTTGTCTTTGTTGTTTGTCTTTCTGTTCATTAACCGTTACCTGTTCATTCCCTTTGGTGGTATTCAGGGTCCTTCTTAGGACTAGAATACAGTTGGCAGGGATTGATAGGAGACAGGGTTTACGCTGGTGGCCTGGACCTCTGTACCTTTAACAGTACCTCCAGGTTGAGGGATTAGTTAGGACCCCAGTTTAGGGTCAGCTTAGACCCCGGTCACCCTCTAGCCGGAGACAGCGTATAACGGATTCCGTTTTGACCCTCTGGACATTCTGTCAGGTAAATCTATGTTATCATATATCTATGCGCATGTTATATAGTATGTTGCCCTTTTGATATAGATTACTGACATCACATATATATATCTGCTATACAGCGTGACATTTTCACCGGCCCAACTAAAGATTCTCCCCAGCTGTCATGGATCCAGTAGCCCAGCTGGCCCGGCAGTTGCAGGGGTTGTCCATGGAATTTGCAGACATTAAGTCCAAGGTTTTGTCCCTCCCGGAGCAAACCAGATCTGAACCTAAGGTTGCTCTCCCGGACAGGTTCACTGGTGGGCGGGACAAATTTTTTACTTTCCGGGAGGCATGTAAATTGTACTTTCGGCTGCGGCCTCGGTCATCTGGGAGTGAAGAGCAGAGGGTGGGAATTGTTATCTCGCTCTTACAAGGGGACCCTCAATCTTGGGCGTTCTCTATTCCTCCAGGCTCCCCAGATCTCCAGTCAGTGGATCGATTTTTTACTGCCCTGGGTCTGGTATATGATGATCCGGATCGAGTCTCCCTTGCTGAAACAAGGTTACGTAAAATACGGCAAGGAAATCGTCCAGCGGAGGAATATTCTTCTGAGTTCCGTAGATGGGCAACAGATACTCAGTGGAATGACCCAGCTCTTAGGAGCCAGTTTTGTCAAGGGTTGTCTGACAAATTAAAAGATGTGTTGGCTCAGTATGATTCTCCTCCATCACTGGAGGCTGCTATGGCCCTCGCTATTCGCATTGATAGACGACTTCGGGGAAGACGCGAGGTAACTCCGCCCCCCATGATGACTCCACCTACTACTAAAGTCCCTTATACTGAGGTTCCCCTGGTCTGTTCTGAGGAACCCATGCAGTTGGGAGGGACATCATTTTGTAGGAGGGAATCGGCGGTGCGCCGCAAGACTAGAAGGTGTTTCTTTTGCGGGAGAGAGGGACATTTTGTTGGGGGGTGTCCATCCCGGACCTCTTTGAGCCAAGGAGTTAACCTGGGAGTGTGTATTTCGTCCCCAAATCCCTCTCAGTTTCTCGTGCCTGCGGAGGTGGTGATTGGTACTAGAACTGAGAGGATTTCTGTTTTTCTTGATAGTGGGTCCGGGGCTAATTTGGTGGACGCTCGGTTTGCCCAGGTGCATGGTATGCAACTGAGTGTATTGGCCAAACCGGTCCCTATACTCTCTATTGATTCTAGACCTCTTGGTCAAGGTAGCTTGGTACAAGCTGTTCATAACATAGATCTTCGAGTAGGGGCAATACATAAAGAGCAATTGTCTTGTTATGTGTTGGAGGGTCTACCTACTCCTATTGTGTTGGGACTTCCTTGGTTGGCTAAACATAACCCAGTGATTGATTGGCAATCCAGAAAGATAAGCCAGTGGGGTGAATTTTGCAAGAATAACTGCATGAGCACGGTCATCGGTGCGGTTGTGCCTAGGACTTTGTCTCCTTTTCTGGAGGACTTTGGGGAGATGTTCTCAGAGGAGGGGTGTAAAGAGTTTCCTCCTTATCGCGCATATGACTGCTCAATAAAGTTGCTTCCTGATGCCTTATCTCGTACTTTCCCAAGGGCCGGGAAGACGGATGATCCGGTTCCTATTCCTCAGGAGGGAGTTGTAGTGTCAGCTGTATGCTCTGAGCTTGAGGGGGAGGTATTGGGGGCTCAGGGGGACGCCCCTGTGGGACTTCCAGGGAGACTGATAGTTCCAGATCGCTTAAGACTGAAGGTTACGGGGAACCGTTACAAACGGATGGCTGATAGGAGGAGAGTTTCTGGTCTAGATCTGAAGGTGAACGATCTGGTTTGGTTGTCTACCAGGAATATAAAACGTAAAGTTTCCTCCTGGAGGTTGGGTCCCAGATTCATCGGGCCGTACAGGATCAGTTCCATAATTAATCCTGTGGCATTTCGTCTGGACCTCCCTCCTACGTTTAAAAATCATAATGTGTTTCACAAGTCATTACTTAAAAAGTATGTGGCACCAGTCATACCGTCACCTCTACCTCCTTCAGTGGTGGTCAATGATAACGTGGAAATTCATGGGTCGAAAATCATTGACTCACGTCTCAGTCGCCGATCCCTTCAGTACTTAGTCCAGTGGAGGGGGTATTGTCCTGAGGAGGGGACGTGGGTCCCTGCGTCTGATGTTAACGCAGATCGATTGGTTCGGACCTTTCACACAACTCACCCGGACAGACCTGGTCATGAGGGTCCGGAGGCCCCTCGTAGAAGGGGGGGTACTGTCATGGGTGCATCGCCATGAAGATCGTCGCGATTGCACATTCTGACTTCTCACAGCTGAGCTGCTGTTTCTTTGTTTTTTGGTAATGAGAGAGTTAATTTTTCCTAGCTCTTTGCTAAGGCTAGGTGCAGCCTCGCCCGGCTGCTTTTGATTATGTTCTAATTAGTTTCCTTTATATTTCTGCCAGTCTGGGTGTTAGACGCCGGTGAAAGCATTCATGTAGTTTAGCAGACTGGATCGGTTCCGAGAATATTTAAGCTAAGAGCTCCTTAGTTGTTTTTACTCTTACAGCTTATAGTTTTTCTCTGAGACCTTAGGTGTTCCTACTGTGTGTGAGTGTTGTATGTAAGACTTTATTTACTTTATTTCTTGTCTTTGTTGTTTGTCTTTCTGTTCATTAACCGTTACCTGTTCATTCCCTTTGGTGGTATTCAGGGTCCTTCTTAGGACTAGAATACAGTTGGCAGGGATTGATAGGAGACAGGGTTTACGCTGGTGGCCTGGACCTCTGTACCTTTAACAGTACCTCCAGGTTGAGGGATTAGTTAGGACCCCAGTTTAGGGTCAGCTTAGACCCCGGTCACCCTCTAGCCGGAGACAGCGTATAACGGATTCCGTTTTGACCCTCTGGACATTCTGTCAGGTAAATCTATGTTATCATATATCTATGCGCATGTTATATAGTATGTTGCCCTTTTGATATAGATTACTGACATCACATATATATATCTGCTATACAGCGTGACATTATTGTGCAAGAATGGACTGCTATCAGTCAGGATTTGGTCCAGAAGTTGATCGACAGCATGCCAGGGAGAATTGCAGAGGTCCTGAAGAAGAAGGGTCAACACTGCAAATATTGACTTGCTGCATTAACTCATTCTAACTGTCAATATAAGCTTTTGTTACTCATATGTTTGCAATTATATTTCTGTCTGTGATAAAAACATCTGTCAAACACACACATAAAAACCAGAGGGCAGCAGATCATGTGAAAATATAATATTTGTGTCATTCTCAAAACTTTTGGCCATGACTATATACTGCTGCTACTGTGTACCAACTTCTGGCTATTCCTGACTACATTACCTGCTGGATCGTAGTCTTTGCAGTATTACTACTCCAACTCAGGTCAATCCATAACACCAGCAGTTTGTCCTGTTCACCGTAAGCCACCATCTCTCAGCACAGCAGCTGGCCCTCGGTCCCGCAGTTGTAATCACGTAAAGGAATGTTTCCTCCTACACATGCCAAAGCTAAGAGCTTGAACTCCACCATCTCCAATCTGATGTCCATAGAAATGCTGCCTTTCCGCCTGGTGGATACAGACGGTTTCCGAAAGTTGATGGCAGTCACAGTCCCCAGTACCAGTTGCTTAGTCGCGATCACTTCTCTAAGAAAGATGTGCCTGCGATACACCAACACGTTGCAGACAATTTCATCCATTCCTTGAAAAAATCTATGTCTGCTAGGGTGCATTTAACCACTGAGACCTAGATGAGCAAATATGCGCAGGGGTGTTACATCTCGCTAACTAAGCACTGGGTGACTATGGTGGCTGTGAGGGCAGGCGGTCAAGGGGCTGCTCCACAAGTCTTTGAATCCCCAAGGCTTGCAGAACAAACTTTAGTTTCTAACACTTCCTCCCCCTCCTCTAGGGCCTCCACCTGCACCCTCAAAGTCTCCCTTAATGAGACACGCATTCCATCAGTGAAGCAAGAATCCCCTCCATCTGCATACTGCGCAGCCAGTTCTCACCACAATGTAGGTTATGTCAAGAGTTGTGGACAGCTATCCAGGCCGAGTTACAGCAATGGCTGTCTCCACTGTACCCGAAGCCAGGAAAGGTCATGTGTGATAAAGGTGCAAACGTGGTGGTGACCATACGCCGAGGAAACCTCACACATCTGCTTTGCATGGTTCACATCCTCAACCTGGTGGTACAGCAATTTCTCCACCACTATCCCGGCCTGGATGTGCTGCTGCAGAAAGCACAATCGCTATATGCTCACTTCCAATGATCATCCCCGAAGGTCATCGACATACATCCCCATGCACACTTCTATTTTACACACCTTTGTCACACAGCCATACACCCCTCTCACACGCAGCCTGTACCCCCATATCTCACAGCCTACCACACTATGCACAACTCTATCTCACTTGCAGATTTCACCCTATGCATTCCTCTCTTACAGATAGCCTGCACTCCTCTGTCACATGCAGCGTGTATCCCTAGACACCCCTCTATTTCACACTTAGCTTGCATCACCAGACCCCCCCATCTCATATGCAACCTGCACGAATACATGTGTTGTCTCTTCCAAAAAACTCTATCAGACTTTGTTTTTTGGTTCATCCTGCCTCCCAAAAAACAGAATTAAAAGCAATTAAAATAACACATGTATCCCATAGATTATTGATAAGGAAAAAATGGCTGTTAGAAACTGGTAACATGAAAACAAAAGATTTTATGAAAAATGTTTATCTTGTGTAAATAAGTAAAACATGAAAAACTAAGTTTGGTATTGTCATAATCATAACAACCTTCTGACTAAAAATATGTAGTTAGATATGTTGCAAAGAGAATGTCCCAAACTTTATAATTGTAAAAACAATGCTGGATTGACACATTCACTCCTAGAATAAGTTAATAAAGTTACTATATAAATTATATGTTTCCAAAAAAGACCCATGGAATATAATTCAACATTCAAAAAATAATGTTTAAATAACAAAGGAAAAAAAGCTAAAAAAGTATTGTCCTTAAAGAGTAATTCCCAGATAAGCGTCTCATCAGTGAGGGTCTGACCTCTGGCAATCTTATCAATGCCAATGTTGAATTGCCCAGAGCAGTGACCACTTGTGCACTGATCAATTAATTTTTTTATGGAATTGACGGAAAAGGCTACATTCACACATCCATGTTACATGTCATAGTGCTGTCCATTTTTCTTCTCAGCAACACACAGTTTCACTAAGCCATATGCACATCAGTTTTAAAAAGAAAAATAGCCTGTGGGCCCCTGCACTGCATAAAGAGCTTATGACAAGTTGCCAGAGTTTCATAAAAAAAACTTAGACAATTTTTTTCTAATCTTTATCAGAGTGCCACCTATGTGTTCTTATTTTATCTCCGTGTGACGGCTCTGTGATGTCAGTATGATATCTGTGTGCGTTCCATTTTCATACATCTATACTAAAAAAAGTACAAGATAAAGTAAGCTGTCCTAATTTTAGAAAAGAAATGTATCCATAAAAATCAGATGCCACTCACATGTTCCGTGTGAGGGACAATTTTTTTTACACCCATAGATGTGAATATTAGCCCCCGATCTGTAAGATAAAGGGGGTGTCATGGTTTACTGGGTTCTTGGACCAGATAGTCGCGGGGTTAACTTGGTTGGCCTCTTTCTGGGTCCTGGGAGGCTTTTTATAGCCTCACTGTGAGGCAAATCTTTGTCATTTATACTCTGACCTTTGGCTGAGTGTGTCTGACCCTGTGCTTGTGCCAGTGCGTTGTGCCTGTCCTATGTTTTGTCTGCCTGGTTCTGATTTGGCTGTGTCCCTGTTACGAGTTTTTGCCTGTCAGGTGAAACATCTGACGCAAAGGTTCCAGGAGTTGAATGTTGAACAGCGCATGTTGGCTCAGACCCAGCAGCAGCTTGTAGATACCGTACAGGGGGCTGTCGCTGCGGGGTCTCTGGGTACTGGTGGTAGGGATGTGTCGTTAGTATCTCCTGAATCTCCAGTTAAACTGCCCGACTACTTCTCAGGGGATAAAAATGAGTTCAGAGCCTTCAGGGAGGGGTGTAAACTTTTTTTCTCCCTGAGGCCTCGCTCTTCTGGGGATGAGTTCCAGAGGGTGGGGGTCATTATTTCCCTACTTCGGGGGGCCCCACAAGCCTGGGATTTTTCTCTCTCTCCTTCTGCTCCTGAGAGGATGACTGTTGATACGTTTTTTCATGCCCTGGGCTGCATCTATGATGAGCCTGACAGGGTCCGTATGGCTGAGGACATGGTAATGAGTGTTCGTCAGGGTAAAGATTCAGCCGAGTGGTTCTGTTCAGAGTTCCGATGTTGGGCAGCGGATGTCTCCTGGAATGATGCCGCCCTTCGAGGGCTATTCCGCAGAGGCCTGTCTGAACTTCTCCAGGACGCCCTGGCCCTTCATCCTCCACCTGATACTTTGGAGGATGCCATAACCCAGGCCGTACGAATAGACCGCAGGCTATGCGCCAGGGGTGTCATGCAGTGTGAAACCTCACTGTTTGCTGGCAGCAAAGAGACTGGAGCCACTACTGAGGTCATGGACATTGGCACCACCTCGCTAAAAGAGAAGGAGAGAAGACATCGCCGGGAGAAACAACTCTGTTTCTATTGTGGAGAGTCCGGACATTGGAGAAAATATTGCCCCACCTGTCCGTCATCTAAGACGGCGGAAAACTACTAGGTCTGGGTAGCGGTCGAGGAGGCTGCCCAGACCTTCAGGTACTATTTTCCTCATGTTCTAAAGTCGTGTTAAAGGTGGAACTGTTGGTAGACAACTATCGTTTTTTCTCAACAGCATTGGTGGACAGTGGTTCATCTCTCAATCTGGTCAGTTCCGGTGTCGTCTCCCAACATAAGATATGGACAGTCAGGCTGGAGACACCCCTTAAAATTGTTGCTATCGACTCTTTCCCTCTTACCCGAACAGGGATTCTTTATGCTTCCAAAAGGTTTTCTTTGCAGGTCGGTTCTTCCCACAAAGAAGACATGGAATGTTTTGTCATGGACAAATTGCCCACAGGGCTAGTGCTGGGTATGCCATGGCTTCAACGCCACAACCCAGTGATTGACTGGGAATCAGGGGAGATTATTAAATGGGGATCCCAATGTGTCGACTGTTGCCATAAACCTGTTTATTGTCTGAAACTTGCAAAACCTGTCTCAGTGTCTTCTGTTGGTCTGGAGGGTATTCCGGAGTACCTGAAAGACTTTGAGGACGTGTTCTCTGAAAGTGAGGCTGAGGCTCTGCCCCCGCATAGATCATTTGCTATTGATCTTATCCCTGGAGCCAAATTGCCCAAGGCCCGTCTGTTTAATTTGTCAGGCCCGGAGCGCCTGGCTATGAAGCAATACATTGCTGAAAGTCTTCGCAAAGGGCATATAAGGCCCTCAGTGTCCCCAGTAGCTGCGGGGTTCTTCTTTGTTAAAAAGAAGGTTGGCGGTCTACGTCCCTGCCTCGACTTTCGAGAACTTAATAAAATCACAGTCAGGAATACATACCCCCTGCCTCTGATTCCTGATCTCTGTAACCAGCTCTCTGGGGCCAAGTGGTTTTCAAAATTGGACCTCAGGGGGGCTTATAATTTGATAAGAGTACGGGAAGGGGATGAGTGGAAAACTGCTTTTCTTACTACGGAGGGGTTATTTGAGAATCTCGTCATGCCTTTCGGTCTCACCAATGCTCCAGCTGTGTTTCAAAATTTCATTAATGTAGTTTTTTCGGACCTCATTGGCCTTTTGTTGTGATCTACTTGGATGATATACTGATATATTCCTCTGACAGACATTCTCATTTATCACATGTTAAAACTGTGTTTCAAAGACTCAGGGAAAATCAATTATTTGTTAAGCTGGAGAAATGTTCTTTCTTTGTTCAGGAGCTATCATTTTTGGGTCTCATAATCTCTCCACAGGGGTTTCGTATGGATCCCAAGAAGGTGCAAGCCATTATGGATTGGGTCCAACCTCAGGACCTTAGAGGACTCCAGCGCTTCTTGGGATTCGCAAATTACTATCGCAGGTTTATCAAGGGTTTTTCTCAGATTGTGAAACCCCTCACGGATCTCACACGTAAAGGGGCAGATGTTAGGAACTAGTCCCCGACGGCCAAACAATCTTTTTTAACTTTGAAAAATTGTTTCACATCCGCTCCTGTTCTAGTTCAACCTGACTCATCCAAGCCGTTTGTGGTTGAAGTTGATGCTTCGGAGGTTGGGGTGGGGGCAGTGTTGTCACAGGGACCTACTTCTCTGACTAACCTCAAACCTTGTGCCTATTTCTCGAAAAAATTTTCTCAGGCTGAGAGAAATTATGACGTTGGTAATAGAGAACTCTTAGCAATCAAGTTGGCGTTCGAGGAATGGAGGCATTTTTTGGAGGGGGCGGTTCACCCCATCACAGTCATCAATGACCACAAAAACCTAGAGTATATCAAATCTGCTAAAACACTGACTCCTAGGCAGGCCCGTTGGTCACTTTTTTTTCCAGATATCAATTTTCTATAACTTTTCGCCCAGGATCTAAAAACGTGAAAGCTGATGCTTTATCACATAGTTTTGAGCCGCTTTCCGCCCCTGACCCACCGTCCCCCATTCTTCAACCCAATATCGTTATAGCTGAAGTGTTGTCGGAATTGGAGCGGGAGATTGTGGGGGCTCAATCTTTAGCTCCAAGGCCCAAACCCGAAAACAAATTGTTTGTTCCTCAGCAGTTACGCACCAGGCTCCTGCGTGAGTTCCATGATTCAAAACTGAGTGCTCACCCAGGCATTTCTGCCACATGAGAGGCAGTGGCTAGAGTTTTTTGGTGGCCTTTGATGGCTTCAGATATTAAGAAGCATGTCGCTGCGTGTGGGGTATGCGCTCGTTCTAAGAGCTCTCATTGCCGGCCGGGGAATTGGTGCCTTTGCCAATTCCAGGAAGGCCATGGACCCACTTGTCCATGGACTTCATTACCAACCTTCCTTCTTCTCGGGGTAACACGGTTATCTGGGTAGTTGTGGACAGGTTTTCTAAGTTAGCGCATTTTGTACCTATGGCAAGTCTACCTTCTGCAGAGACTCTCGCTAAGCATTTCCTCGCACAGATTGTACTGTTACATGGGGTACCTATGAATATTGTATCAGACAGAGGGGCACAATTTGTGGCCAAGTTTTGGCGGGCTTTTTGCAAAAGGTTGGGGATATCTTTGTCCTTTTCCTCAGCCTACCACCCAGAGAGTAACGGGCAGACGGAGCGCACCAACCAGTCGCTTGAACAAATTCTTCGATGTTTGATTTCTACTCTGCAAAGCGACTGGTGTGATGCCCTACAGTTAGCGGAGTTCGCCTTCAACAACCGTACCAATCAATCTACCGGTAGGTCACCGTTTTTTATTAATTATGGTTTGAACCCTCATTTTAGTGAATTCTCACGTTTAGATTCGAGCTGTCCAGGAGCTGAGGACTGTGTTAACCGAATCAGGGATCTGTGGTCAAAAGTTTGGTTAAATATGTTCAGGGCTCAGGAGACTTATAAGCATTTTGCAGATAAAAAAGGAACCCTGCTCAGGTGTTGCAGTGTGGGGACAAGGTGTGGCTCTCCACGCGAAACATAAGTCTTCGTCTGCCCTCCGCCAAACTGGGGCCCAAGTTCATAGGCCCCTATGAGATCATTGAGGTAATTAACCCTGTGGTGTATCATCTTCGCCTCCCCCCGCTTTGAAACTCGATAACGTATTCCATAGATCCTTGCTAAAAAGGTAGTCGAGGGGTTGACTTGGTTGGCCTCTTTCTGGGTCCTGGGAGGCTTTTTATAGCCTCACTGTGAGGCCAATCTTTGTCGTTTATACTCTGACCTTTGGCTGAGTGTGTCTGACCCTGGACCCTGTGCTTGTGCCAGTGCGTTGTGCCTGTGCTACGTTTTGTCTGTCTGGTTCTGATTTGGCTGTGTCCCTGTTACGAGTTTTGCCTGTCCCTTTTGTACTGCGTTGCTCCCTCTGTGTATGACCTGGCTATCATGACTATCCATTCTGTCTATGCCCCTTGGTAACTTTATTTCAGAGTTACCCTTCTAGGAGTTTTCCTTTACTTTCCTAGATTTCTGGAGCTTAGGCCATGCCCCTAGGCAGTCAGGTGTTGCAGGTCCTCCGGCCTGAAGCATTCTCTATCTGCTACTGCTGCCTCTGAGAGACATGTGGCCGGCTCCGCCCTTTGGCAGTCACATGCTGAAGGTCCTGTTCCTCAGAAACACACGTCTTCCCTGCTGCGGCTCTGCTATACAGGTATCTTTGGGCACAGTTTGTTCACTCAGGACACACGCACTGGCTCAGTGAGCAAGTGCAGTGCAGTGTCCCTGACAGGGGGTCATGGGATTACAGGACTTAAACTGTTTAAACAATCTACACCATTAATGCTAACTTCTGTTTATTTTGTTTGAGATGTGCAAGGGTTAAAGAAAACTGCGGGAATTATCTGTGGAGGTTACGGGACAGAATTCAGAGACCTGGATATTGTTTTTCCCTCCAAAATATTGGACCAATTCGATGATGGACACCATAGGGAGGCGGTTTTCTGACCAATATTTAAGGGTGACAGGATGCCTGTGCTGGCATTCTCACAAGGATCCAGAAGATTTTTTCCCCTCCCACACACCCTTTGCTTTTTAGTTAATCATCTTGTCTCATTGCTTTATTGAAGGGAGGTAACACTAAGGGTCCCGTCACACTCTTCAATGTCCCAGCGATCCCACCAACGATACGACGTGGATGGGATCGCTGGGACATCGTTAGCTGATCGCTGGTGAGCTGTCACATAGACAGCAAAAAAAAAGGCAGCAACACTCACCTGCCCAGATCACAGAACAAATGCCCTACAGTATGCAGCCAGCCCATAAAGCAAGATGTTAGCAGTACAGGTGCAAAATACCAGATTAAACAGCCACTCTCCACATACCCATCCAAGGAGGGGGTGACTGCCCAGTATATAACTGCACAATAGAAGCCCCACTATTTTTGTATTTTTTGCACTTTATTTTTCGGGGTGCAGCCAGTCCCAGGCACGTCTGGTCTCGCATGAGGGGTGTTCACACTGGTGCGCATTGAGAGTGTACTGGCCAGCCCGCCTAGTCGAATAGTAGGGGCGTGACTAATAGGCTGTGAACCAGACACTGTGCAGTATCCTTGTGTGAACGGCACCCTATGCGGGCTTCTATTGTGCAATTATATACTGGGCAGTCACCCCCTCCCTATATGGGTATGTGGAGAGTGGCTGTTTAATCTGGTATTTTGCACCTGTATTGCTAACATCTTGCTTTATGGGCTGGCTGCATCCTGTAGTGTATTTGTTCTGGGATCTGGGCAGGTGAGTGTTGCTGCCTTTTTTTGCTGTTTATATTGAATTTTTGGAGACCTTGAGTCTCCTTTAGTGGCTTTGCTGGATGGTGTAGTGTAGGACTTGTAAACGTGGGGACCTTTGGCGCAGGTTACAAGCTTACGTATTTTGGCCAAAATATTAACTAATGCCCCACTATTTTTGTATTTTTTGCACTTTATTTTTCGGGTGCAGCCAGGCCCAGGCACGTCTGATCTCGCATGAGGGGTGTTCACACTTGTGCGCATTGAGAGTGTACTGGCCAGCCCGCCTAGTCGAATAGTAGGGGCGTGACTAATAGGCTGTGAACCAGACACTGTGCAGTATCCTTGTGTGAACGGCACCCTATGCGGGCTTCTATTGTGCAATTATATACTGGGCAGTCACCCCCTCCCTATATGGGAATGTGGAGAGTGGCTGTTTAATCTGGTATTTTGCACCTGTATTGCTAACATCTTGCTTTATGGGCTGGCTGCATCCTGTAGTGCATTTGTTCTGGGATCTGGGCAGGTGAGTGTTGCTGCCTTTTTTTGCTGTTTATATTGAATTTTTGGAGACCTTGAGTCTCCTTTAGTGGCTTTGCTGAGCTGTCACATAGGCAGACTCACCAGCGATCAGGACCAGCGAGCACGCTGGTATCCAGGGTAAACCCGATATGTACCCTAGATACCGGCTCTCAGCGCTCTACAGCAGACGCTGGGAGCCGGTAACCAGGGTACATATCGGGTAACTAGGTGCCGTGCGGTGCTTAGTTACCCAATATGTACATTGGATACCAGCTCCCAGCTCGCTGATCGTTGGTCTCCCGCTGTAATACCAGCAATGCACGCTGGCCAGCGGGAGACCAACGATCAAAAAATGGTCCAGGACATTCAGCGACGATCAGCAATACCCAGCAGGGGGGCTGATCGTCGCTGTGAGTCACCCGCCAGGGCCGTGGGGTACTCGCCACCGAGCCCGTTCACTTCTATGGGGGATGTCACACAGTTCGGTCCGTGGCCCTGGGCGCTCACTGAAAAGGGGAATATTTACAGGGGATTAATAGGTTTGTAGAAATTCGTGACGCCACCTGTGGTACCTGGTCAGTGTGACCAGCGCTGCTGTGTAAATCCGCTGAGGGGTTGTTTCTGGGCAGCAAAGTGTTAAGTCTTCCACAGGCAAGACTGGGTCCCTCAGGGTAAATGGCGGTGTATGGGTGCAGGATGGAGAAGGGGAGTTCAGCCGCAGGAGTAATAAGGCAGAAACACACAAAAGTCTCTTTCTGTACCTTTACTGGTGGAATGGCAGGCACGTCCCGGGGTGCTGGCAGGGTGAAGGATACACGTCCAGTTCTTCCCACTGAGTAGGTGTAGGGCCTCCTTACTTCTATAGTGTGAGTTTCTGACCTGTATGAAACGAGGCCTAACTCTGTCTTCAACTTTGCACACCCGGCTGACTTTGTGGTGGGGCCTTCTCTTGGAAAGAACACAGTCTCTAATGGTTGGCCGACCAGACTCCTGTCTTCCTGACCCCGGTTACGTATCAACACTTGTGGGCCACTGCGACCTGTAGTCCAGCAGGGTCTCCGGTATCTCCTACTAGTCGTGTAGATTCTAGCAAGCTCGGACCCGGTGTCCGGTATTCAGAGTAGAGGTAAGCTATCAATGCTGTTACAACCTCCGTTACTCTCTTCTTACTTCACTCGCCTTTCGTCCTACTCCGACCTTTAACATAAGCACACTAGCAGTAGATGGCTGATTCTTCTACTTTCTTCACCGCTCTCAAATCGTCGGCACGCTTGCTCTCTGAACTGTACTCAGTTGATTCAGTTCTGACTAGGCTGGAGTGGCTATCTTTCCACTGGTACTAGCCTCCACATGTTGAACTAAGCTCAAAGCTGCAGATTTCAGGTTCTTTCAATAACTGCTGTTCTCTTTCCCTCTTTCTTTCTAAGCTCTGTCTGAAGCGGCTATCAGGATTCACCGTCTGACCTGCACCTGGCTTTGCAGACTCACTGATCTGTGCTCGCCCCTAGAGCTAACTCTCCACTTTCTAAGAGAACTAACAACTTCTCACTTCTGTGTAGAATCACCAACTACACTGAACTCCTTCCAAACTAATCTCATCCGAGATCTGATCTAATCTCATCTGAGCTCCCTCCCTGCTGTGACTTCACCATCCTATATACTCTGAAAGGGCTCCCTCTGGTGGCTCAAGGGATTGGTGAAGATGTGTGAATGAATATCAGGTCTCTTGTGGTGGTTACCTTCAGTGCATCCCTCCGAGAAGTAAGATTCCAGGCACAGCTGGGCTCCACATTCCCCCCTAGTTAAGATCAGCACACCCGGGCTGAAAGAAAACATTTTTAGTTATAAAACATTAACTCTTCCCTTACGGGAGGTGAGGACTCTTTAACGTTACAAACAATAAATAACACTTTTAATATTGTAGAAAACGCAGTGCAAAATACTATGCAGTTCAAGTACACATTATACTTGTGGAGGACCCGCTCCAAACCTCCCACGGTGGTCTTGGGTGGGCTGCAAGACTTTCTCTTTTAGCAGACCTCAATTTCGGCCACACCAAACGGGTTTTGTCTTCTTGAGGTAGATATGGTTTACGTAAAACCAAGATGGGGCACAAGATGCCAACTATATACAAAAAGTGTCTTTGTGCTGCAAGTGTCCTCAGCACCAGTCCTCAGCAAGAACATTATCATAAATCACATGAAATCACACTGATTACCCAACTGGGGTATACTCTGTAAACCTTAAAGTGCAACATTTCAACAAGACATTTTCTGGTAACTTTATACAGTACAGTAAACCCTATCCGGGTCCTACTGGTCTTCATCAGATGAATCTTTAAACATGGCAGCATTTTCCATACCTGGGGCTGGAAGTACACTATGGGTCTTAAATCTTAACACCATAATGTCATGTCCTGCTACCAGGGTCTGGGTAGCCACAGTCCTCATCACAACTTTCTCCATACGATTTCCTGGAGGCCTGACAGGTGCCTCACTCAAACTTGATCTCTGCTGTGTGCGCAGGCATGACTCAGCAGGGGGCGCGCTAGCAGCCGCTGCGCTCTGCAGCGTATCAGAACGTGATGCAAGTGCGCGGACGGGCGCCGGTGTGGCTGGGGCCTGGGACGCCGAGACACGGGACGCATTCCCTGCTTCCGGGACTGGGGCGCTGATTCTGGATACATTCAGGGCATACCACCCCTTAAGCCCCCAATGCCGCGCGTAGGTGACAACATCCCCTATCAGCAGGTCCCTGTCCGGGTGTCCCTCAGGCAGGTGAGACTCCACATCCCTGCGGTTCACAAAGAGTTCCTGGTATAGCCCGGGCTCATGTATGAACCCCCAACCTCCCTGAAGCTTGAACTCCCGTATTGCCCCTGGCGCCGCGGTTCCCGGAGCGTACCTCTGTCTCACCGCACATTCTCCTTATCGGCGAGATCTCTCTCCCGGTACCTCTGGCGAAGCCGCTGCGCCTCACGCTGCTCCCATTGCTGCTGCGCCTCCTGTTCACGGCTTCTCCACTCGCTTTCCTTCTGGGCGGCGTACTCCTCGTTGTCCGGGAGCTCCATTTCCTCCCAGTCCACTTGGATCTCGCCGGGTTCCCTCCCCTCCTTCGTCCCTGCCGGGGGACAGTACTCCTCCGCTACCGGTACTGCATCTGGTTCCAGGCCTGGCTGGCGTTCCTGTCCGGGCAAGGCCTCCGCAGCCTCCTCTCCTCCCGCCGCGTCCTCGGCGGGGCCAGGTACAGCTCTTCCGGTTTTGGCCTCCGGTTCCCTCTCAGCCGCTGGTTCCAGTGGTGGCGCGGGTGGCAGTTGCGCGTCCAGGGGGGAGAGCAGTCGGTCCCACTGCAGTCGCAGCTTCAGGGCCCGCCAGCTCCGCTCCATCACCTCCATCTCAGCGCGGTGCCGTGCCAGATCCCGCAGCGCCGCGTCCACCTCCTCCACACAATAGGGCTCTCCATCTCCTTCCTGACCTGGGAGCGGTTCGGGTACAGGCTACGCCTCTTCAGGGGAACAGGGTCTGCGCACCTCCATTCCCCCACACAGCGACTCCTGTCCTTCAGCCATCTCTCTCCAAGCCAGACTGTGCTTTCCATCCGGATCGCTATGGTCTTTTCCGTGGAGGCGGGACTTTCGCTTTCGCTTCTTTGCACTGAGGATGAAGAGGAGGCAGATCTCCTTTGCTGTAGGGCACGATCTGACGTTGTAGAAGCATTTGGATAAGGCGGCCATAACTTTCGTGCCACAGGGGGGGGCACGCCCATGAATGCACGCCCTCCTTCTTCACCAGCTCCTCAGGGCGCGAACATGGCGGTAAAATGGCGGCAAAATGGCGGCAAAGTCACAAAAATAGCAATACAGTCTTTAGCACAAAAACAGTCCATTCAGGCACACAGGACTCGCATAATACGAGCTTTAGAATCCTGTTTGTGACGCCAGAAGATGAGTCGCCCGCCAGGGCCGTGGGGTACTCGGCACCGAGCCTGTTCACTTCTATGGGGGATGTCACAGCGACACAGCTCGGTCCGTGGCCCTGGGCGCTCACTGAAAAGGGAATATTTACAGGGGATTAATAGGTTTGTAGAAATTCGCGACGCCACCTGTGGTACCTGGTCAGTGTGACCAGCGCTGCAGTGTAAATCCGCTGAGGGGTTGTTTCTGGGCAGCAAGGTGTTAAGTCTTCCACATGCAAGACTGGGTCACTCAGGGTAAATGGCGGTGTAGGGCTGCAGGATGGAGAAGGGGAGTTCAGCCGCAGGAGTAATAAGGCATCACCAACTACACTGAACTCCTTCCAAACTACATCACCAACTACACTGAACTCCTTCCAAACTAATCTCATCCGAGATCTGATCTAATCTCATCTGAGCTCCCTGCTGTGACTTCACCATCCTATATACTCTGAAAGGGCTCCCTCTGGTTGCTCTAGGGATTGGTGAAGATGTGTGAATGAATATCAGGTCTCTTGTGGTGGTTACCTTCAGTGCATCCCTCCGAGAAGTAAGATTCCAGGCACAGCTGGGCTCCACAGCTGCGTGTCACACTAAGCGAGATCGCTGGCTAGGTCGCTGTTGCATCACAAAATCGGTGACGCTTCAGCGATCTCGCTAGCGATCTCGCTAAGTGTTACGGGGCCTTAACCCATCCGGCTGTGTGATCTTTATTAATTATTTAAAATGGAATTGGTTGACCGACTCGAGTCAAGTAAGGACTGAGTCGGTAAGGTTTTATGGTTTTTTAAAGTTATATTTATTTTACTGTTGGAATTTTATAATTAATAATGCACTGCGGCCTTATTTTTCCAACCGGTTGATGAGTATTTATTCATATATGGTATTAATTGGTTTCTATTTGACATTTAATTAAGTTTTATTAATTTAGCAGCCCTTGTATTCCCATTGGACAAGACTCAAAAGAAAGTAATGCATGGTGTGTTTTCTTTTCTCAGGCTGGGGTCACACAAGCGATAATTCTCTTATTCGAGAGAATTGGTTCAATTATGCTAATGACACTCGGCTCAAACACTGTCAAAGTTTCATATGTGTATTCTCAGAGATGAATGCATTTGAATTTAGGAAGGAGGGAGCGGCGTCTGCCGGGCAACTCTGTGGGCCCCACAACATACTTCGGCGGGCCGGGTATTGCCCTTGAGCCATATGTTGTGCAGGCCTGCTCTAGCCAAAATCTGAGATTTGTACTCGACTATCTACTTTAGTATTATAGAAAATAGTGTGGACGCTGCTCCAATCCAACATTGCGTTTCAGACTTCTTTTCTCAGAATTCGTGGGGGGGCTCCCAGTAGTTAGAGTTATTATCTATCCTGTGGAGTAATAACACTATATAAGTTCCAAATAGTCGTGGCCTTTAAGTGGATAAGCATTGACAACAAGAAATAAATATAAGTACTAGTTAACTTATTTTTTGGACATTCTTACAATGAGATATTTGAAATGATTCCTGAACTTTGGATTGCTGCAGTTGTATTTTGGCTTGAAACATAATTTATATTTGATAGCTATACTAAACAGTATGAAGAAGTGCAATTATAGTTAATAGATGCTTATTGATAATTGTTTCTTTTATTCAGACTTTAAAATATGTTCGGCTGGCCACCATAGATCCATGGGGTCAATCTGGGGTCTTTTCATGAACATCATGAACAGTTACTGACTGATGATGCATCACTGACAGACAAGCTATTAAAATCTCATTATCCATGGAAAAAGAGTTACATTGCCAAATACAGGTAGTGTGGAAGCAGAATCTGTAATCATTCCTTCTCCTTCCAACTCTTCTTTTCCAGTGGCCTAGATTGAGCCAGCTGCTATTTTTTTCCTCACAACCGATTTTTCCAGCCAACGGTGTTTAACTTGAACTGGTGCTGTGCCTCCCTTCCTCCAACCCACCCTGATTCATAAAGAGATTTAACTCTCCCACCTACATGGTATATGGATGCCAGCGCCCTGAGTTTGACTTTCCAAAGCCATTATCTTAGGTTGCTAGATGGAAGACTTAGATTAAAGTCTAATGATAGCGTACGCCCTCTGGAACTGAGAAAAGCAATAGAGAGAAATACTAGAAAGAGAAACGTACTAGCGATCAGACTTAAACAGATTTCATTTTACGGTCATGCACATACGAGTGTATAATTATGACCCTTTGATTTGAATTGGATGGCCATGCAAAGCACAAAAATAGATTGGACTCTGTTGATAAAATTGTTTTCTTTTATAAGTCTTATTAAAAGTATCGTGTTTAAGGTTGGGTTTATTGACTTTCAATTGTTACAATGAAATGAGTTTCTATATGATATATTTACAAAAAATTAGCAATGTATACCATAAATATCTGTTCCCAATTTATGAACCCCAGAGAAAACTCGGTGGGTGCTCATCTGCAATATAGCTACCAGTGAGGGAGGCCATCATACTGTGTATAGGTGGACTTTTGGTTATTATACTGTGCATGTGTACCGTTAGAGCCATCATACAGTGTGGAAGAATTATGCAACTTATAAGGTGGCATGGAGGCAATCATTCTGTGTATATGAAGCTGTGGGGACATCGTACTGTGTACAGGGGAGCTGTGGAGACCATCATACTATACTGTATATAGGATGCAGTGGGGACTAGAGATGAGGGAACGTGATGGAAAACGTACTTGTTACAACACAGCATTTCCTCTTAATTATGCTAGATGTAAATTGAGTAGGCCCAAGATCATTAAATATTGACTCTTCTTGTAGGACGAATATTTACCTCTAATATATTATCTCCTTCAGTTTATCTTCTGTTATCTTTGCAAAACAGTAATGCATGGAAACTGAACAATGATATTCGCTGATATGTTGATTACTTACATTGTTTATGCCAGCCAGTTTCTTGCCATTCCAAACAGGAGGAAAAACTATGCAACTAGACTACATAATTGAATAATGCAGGTTGGCCTCATTCACATCTGTCTCTGACATCTGGATGCTGATTGAAGGCCAGTTGTGAGCTATATAAAGAGACTTTTTCTTCTGGTCCCTGTTGCTCTACAGGATATTAGTTTAGGGGACTATGGACCCGGCTGGAAGAACACAGGACTGCTTCATTGACCATCACTGAAAACCCATGCTCTCAAGTACGTCTGTTGAAAGGGTTATTAGGGTGCGTGTTACTTTTGTGCAGGGCAGGCCTTGCATACAATTCATATGCTAACAGTATGGTAGTACTAAATTTAAAAAAAATGGGATCTTTGGTTTCA
The DNA here is from genome assembly GCA_033576555.1 of Oophaga sylvatica. NCBI lineage: Eukaryota > Metazoa > Chordata > Amphibia > Anura > Dendrobatidae > Oophaga > Oophaga sylvatica. The sequence continues at coordinate 507,051,651 of JARQOD010000003.1, read as the reverse complement.
TGTGGCCATCCATGATGTTTGTTCCAAGTGTTATTGGGGTGCGTGTAACTTCATGGCAGGGCAGGCCTTGCATTCAATGCATAGGCAAACACTATGGGAGACCCACGTTCTTATAATTGGAACATTTTTTCAGGAGGCCCTCCTGTACGTCTCGTCAAAGGGGTATTGGAGTGCGTCCTAATTTTTGGTAGCCAAGCCACTCACTGCATAGGCAATAATAGAATAGGAGACCCACTGTTTAATAATGGCCCTTTATGGCCCTTTAAGAATATTAATGTCGCCTGATGGCCCTATAAAAGTTGGCTTTGTGACTTTCAGAGTTCCTTCATAAATGAAACAGGATGTGTCTGATGATGTGTCACACACCACATGGCCAGCTAAGGTTGTTAAATGTTAAAATTACATTTCCCAGTGAATGCATTTGTGTTGGTTGAAAGCAATGGTAAAGTTGAAAAACGCATCAAAAACGCTACGTGTGAACATAGCACAAGTGGTGGAGGTACATTTTTTTTGGGTTATTTCTTTTGCCTTACATACAAATTATTACCCTGGAAAGAATGTTCCTTAAAATATTTCCCTGGAAAATCCATTTTGTTTTTGTTCTTGTATGTTTTAGTGTACGCCTGTAAAAGTGGCGCACACTCTGGCAAGATTGGTCACAGCAGTGACCTAGGAGTCAGAAATGCTTCGAGGGGTCTTCCCCATGATGTTCCCGTGTCATATGAGCACTTTTCCCATCGATTTCAGACATTTCTAGACCCTAAAAGGACTTCCTAGGGGGATCGCTGCAAAAATGCTCTGTTTTCCCATAGACTTACATTGAGATTGTTGCTCGAGTTGAGTACCCAAGTATTCCAATTTGCTCGACCCGAGCAACGAGCACCCGAGCATTTTAGTGCTCGCTCATCTCTAACCTTCTGCAATTTTGATGGCACTCAGGTCTATAATATAAGGTAGCATCTCAGCTGTAGTTCAAATGGTATCATCTATTTTGCTGAGTGCCCATGTCATGAAATCTATATTGGACTCACTACTAGGGAATTGAAAATGAGAGTTAGGGAGCATGTTAGAGATATCGAAAAAGCAAAGGATATAGAGAACCCTTCAACTCTTAAAACCATCACACGTCATTTCAAACAGCATCACAATTGCTGTACCAGAGGATTTAAGGTTAAAAGGTATTGACAGGATTGATATGGGTCCTAGAGGGGGAACCTGGGCAGAGCTCTAGCACAATCAGAGAGCCATTGGATATTTCACCTTGATACTCTCACCCCAGGGATTAAACGAGACCACAAGCTTTGGGGCTTTTCTTTAGTGTGTTTTTTCTTTGGTGTATTTTTCTTATATATATGCATGTGCACATGTACCTAGATGCAGATATTAATATATATATATATATATATATATATATATATATATACAGCTCTGGCAAAAATGAAGAGACCACTGCAGTTTTATAAAAAAAATCAGTTTCTCTACATGTCTGACATCCATTCCAATCCAGTGTCAGAGTACACCTCATTCTACTTATTGTGCTTCTGATTAGGTGATCATCTGAACCAAAACTAATTTAAGGAAGGAAAGTATAAAAACAACTCTGCTGTGGTGTTCACAATCCTCTTGCAATAGGACAAGCTGGATGGCAAATCAAGGGCTAATAATATCCCAAAAGTATTAGGAATGAAAAAATAACTTTTAACCATGCCAAAGGGTTCAAAAGAAAAGTCTTGAGTGAGGAAAAGAAGGGCTCAATTCTGGCTTTACTAGCAGAGGGATACAGTAAGTGTCATGTTACCTCCATTCTTAAAATTTCTAAGACAGCAGTCCATTACAACAAGGTCAAGCAGCAGACATTGCGGACAACAAAGCTACAGACTGGTAGAGAACGAAAACGTCTCTCCACAAACCGGGATGACCATCATCTTATTCGAATGTCACTCAGCAACCGCAGGATGACATCAAGTGACCTACAAAATGAATGGCAAATGGCAGCTGGGGTGAAGTGCATGTCAAGAACAGTTCATAACAGGCTCCTAGAGGGAGGGCTCAAGTCATGTAAAGCTAGAAAAAAGCCTTTCATCAATGAGAAGCAAAGGAGAGCCAGGCTGAAGTTTGCCAAAGACCATAAGGATTGGACCATAGAGTACTGGAGTAAGGTAATCTTCTCTGATGAGTCTAATTTTCAGCTGTGCCCAACACCTGGTCATCTAATGGTTAGACGGAGACCTGGAGAGGCGTACAAGCCACAGTGTCTTGCACCCAGTGTGAAATTTGGTGGAGGATCGTTGATGATCTGGGGATGCTTCATAATATATTTGCTGTATTATTCTCCTTTTATGCTTATATTCAGTGCATTTTCTTTCACGGAATAATAATATTCATCACACCTTATTGCACTCCTTGCACTTTTATTCTATGGGAAAGCCCTATAGACAAGTGTGTTCTTACATAATCAAGAAGAAAATAATGCGGCACTCACCATATGGATTAAATATTCCAAAGTCCTTTTTATTTAATCAAGTGATCAAAAGACTTTGTGCAGGATTTGCGGGATCAGGGAGGCATGCAAAGAGTGTGCAGATGGACAATTGTCAGAATGAACAACACAGAGACCGAAATTTTTTTTTATTAGCTCAAAGTATGACCACATACCTCCCATAGGAGAGCTCATTGTGGGATGTGTTAGGTCTGTTAGAATTTATGAGATCTCCTACTTACAAGATATCTTCGCCCCTGGAGACCCCAAACAGCAGATATTGTCATCATGTTTCCTATAACGATTTCTTTTTATACAGATGAAACACCGTCCATTGGACCAATATTAAGTTGGAGAGGTCCTGCTGGCCTTACGGTGATTTGAGTGAATGCATTTGGAGCGCACACGCATGGCGCATGTGGATTGAAAAGTCACTGCTCCATGGGGTTGGGCTTGTCTTGGAAGAGCATGGCTAACAGACAGGGCTCAGACAAACTGGTAGGACAGGGATCGGAATATGTTCATACTGCACATGTTCTGGGTCATCGGGCAGAACAGATACCAATGCAGAGTCACAGGCAGGGCTGGATTCGGATACAAGCACACTAACCAGACACAGTTGCAGGTTCATGTACCGACTGAACAGTTTCAGGTTCAGGTACCATAGATTCGGCTTCAGGGTTCAAGTAACGCCGGTGCCGCTTCAGCGTTCAGGTGACATGAGTGTGGCTTCAGGCTAAGATATGGCAGTAAGCAATGTCAGGGTACAGGGACCACAAGTGCGGCTTCAGGCACAAGAACCACAGGGAGCTGTGTCATTTTCATGTACCGCAGGTGCAACTTCTAGCACAAGTACCATAAGGGAGCTGCTCTAGGTTCAGGGACCATCAGGTGTGGCTTCTGGTTCAGGCACTGCCAGGTGTTACTTCAGGTTCAGGGACCACTAGGTACAGTTTAAGGTTCAGGGACCACAAGGTGCAGCTTTAGGTTCAGGGACTGACTAGTGTAACTTCAGGTTCAGGGACCACCAAGTACAGCTTAAGGTTTAGGAGCCACCAGGTGCGACTTTAGGTTCAGGTACAGAACCAGTGCGGCCTCAGGTGCAGGAACTGCTAGGTGTGGTTTTGAGTTCAGAGACCGCCTTTAGGACCTGGCCATACAAGAAAAATGGGGTTCAGGTTCAGGCCCTGGCCACACAAGGACCAGGGGGTTTGGGTTTTATCAGAATAACTATAGGACCAAGGGACTTGACAACTAGCTGACAACGACTACTCAACTAACAATAAGAAGAATTGTTGTGAACGTTTTGGAAATGACTTCTGAGTTGGGGCTCCCTCTGGTGGTTGCTGAGGGTATTGAACCAGTGTTGAATAGTAGAAGTCCATCACCTGCGAGCGATGACTGGCAATCAGGAGAGATGGACTGGGCTGATATAAGTGAGCTGCCTTCCCATGATCCTCGCCGGTGATCAATTGTTGTTTCCTGGTTCATTTGGAAGTCAGCTGGTGTCTTGCCTTTGTCTGCTACTTTCAGATAAGTTATTTTCTGCTTGTTTCTATCGTGTTTGCTATTTCCATTTTTTGTCTGTACTTTTGTGGGAGGTTAGCCGGGTTCCCCTCCAGGGGCCTGTGCTACTCTCTGTTTTTCAGTAGCCACTGTTTATTTGTTCATTTGCTCTGTCCCTGCTATCTGAGTGGCTGCAGGTTAGCTGCTTGTTCACACCAGAGATCTGATTTAGTGGGTGGCGAGATCGTGTGATCTCAGCATTTTTTAAATCAGAAGTGTTGGAAGTTTTTCTAGGGTTTTGCTGGGTTGCAGATAGTATTCTGTCCTGTCCTATCTAGACAGTTCTGGGCCACAGCGTTTGCTCACTCTATTTTCTGCCTGCGTTTGTATTTCGTCTTGTCTAACCGCCATTATATGTATGGGGGCTACCTATTCCTTTGGGGCTCTACTCCGGGGCAGTTAGCTTTCCTGTTTATATCTTTAGGTGTAGCTAGCTCTCCGGCTGTGCCGAGGCGTCTAGGTCACCGTAGGTACGTCCCACGGCTGCTTCTAGTTGTGCGGTCCTCTCTGGGTGTTCAGCTGCCTTGGCTGTTTTTTGCTCCTGTCCTCCTCAGCTACCAAATCATAACAGAATCACCGGCCATACTGAAAATTCTATGGTACTCAACAGAAGGGAAAAATAGTAATAAAATAAAAAGAAAAGTCAGAATTTTTTTTTGTGTGTATTTTTTCCTCTTTATCTCTGGGACTGTAGGAGGAGTTTTTTTTCTGCAATGGAAATCAAGCATTTGTCTGATCGTGTGGAGCAGCTTGCTGCTGAAGTTCGGAGTATTTCTATCTATCTCACTGTCATCTGCTGTAGAACCTAAGATCCCTACTCCGGATTTATTTTTTGGGGATCGGTCTAAATTTTTGAATTTCAAAAATAACTGTCAGTTGTTTTTTGCCCTGAAACCTAAGTCCTCGGGGAACGCAGCACAGCAGGTTCAAATTGTCATCTCCCTGTTGCACGGCGACCTCAGATTGGGCCTTTTCCTTGACACTGGGATCCTGTTTTGACTGATGTTGATGTTTTTTTCAGTCTCTGGGGTGTTGTACTATGAACCTATGTTATGATCATGCTGAGAAACCTGTTGCATTGAATAGGTCAGGAGGTTGCAGAGCTATATTGTCAGAAATTCCGAAAGTAGGCAGTCCTTACTAAATGGAATGATGATGCCCTGGCAGCTCTTTTTCGGAAGGATCTGGCAGAGACTGTAAAGGATGTTATGGAGGGATTTCCTGTTCCCTCTGGTCTCAATGACTCTATGTCATTAGCTATTCAAATTGACAGATGTCTACGTGAGTGTAGAAATATGCGAGAGGTGGTGATGCCTTGCAAGCCAGCCCCTGAGCCTATGCAGTGTGATGGAGTGGTTTCTAGGACTCAGCGTCGAAAGTTTCAAAAGCGTAATAAGTTGTGCTTCTATTGTGGAGACTCTTCTCATACTATTTCCGTCTGCCCTAAGCGGGGAAGACGTTTTGCACGCTCAGTTGTTTTGGGTAATGTTCAGACTAAACTTCTTTTGACTGTTACCTTAATTTGCTCCGTGTCCACATTTTCAGCTTAGGCTTTTGTTGATTCAGGAGCAACTCTAAACCTGAAGGGTTTTAATTTGCTAAACATTGTGGTTTTCCCATGGTACCCCTGCGGAGGTCTATTCCTTAGCTGGGTATTGATTCTACCCCTTTGGCGGAGAATAAACCCCAGTTTTCGACCCAGGTGATAATGCGGGTTGACCCGGACCACCAAGAGAATTGCAAATTTTTGGTGTTACATAATTTACATGACATTATTGTACTGGGTTTTCCTTGGTTACAGGCTCATAATTCTGTTTTGGATTGGAAGTCTGTGTCTGTGGTCAGTTGGGGTTGTCAATGTGTTCGTAATGACACTCCTGTTTTTTCTACCTCTCTCCCAGTCTCAAGATGTCCCTGACTATTTGGCTGATTTTTCTGATGTGTTTAGTGATAATAAGTCTGCGTCCTTACCTCCTCATAGGAGTTATAATTGCGCAATTGAGTTGGCACCCACTTGTAAATTTCCCGAGGGTCGGCTCTTCAATTTATCGGTACCCGAGCATGATGCTATGCGATCTTATATCAAAGAATCTTTGGAGAAGGGTCATATCAGACCATTCTCTTCACCCTTGGGCGCCGGCTTTTTCTTTGTGGCGAAAATAGATGGTTCATTGAGGCCATGTATTGACTATCGTCTCCTTAATAAGATCACTATTAAATATCGGTATCCGTTACCCCTGATTTCTGATTTATTTTCCAGAGTGAAAGGTGCCAGTTGGTTTACCAAGCTTGTCCTTAGGGGGGGCGTATAATCTTATTCGCATCAAGCACGGAGATGAATGGAAGACGGCGTTTAATACCCCTGAGGGGCATTTTGAGTACCTAGTGATGCCTTTTGGGCTCACTAATGCCCCTTCCGTCTTCCAGTCTTTCATGAACGATATTTTCCGGGATTTGGTGGATAAGTATCTGATCGTTTATTTGGACGATATTTTGATATTTTCCAATGACTGGGATTCTCATGTGGAACATGTTCAGATGGCATTCCGGATTTTGAGAGAGAATGCTTTGTATGTTAAGGGATCGAAATGTCTTTTTGGAGTACAGAAGGTTTAGTTTTTGGGATTCATTTTGTCTCCATCTGCTATTGAAATGGACCCGGTCAAGGTTCAGGCCATTTGTGATTGGGTTCAGCCCACTTCATTGAAGGCTCTTCAAAGATTTTTGGGTTTTGCTAATTTCTACCGTAAATTTATAAGTAATTTCTCTGGTATTGTGAAACCACTGACTGATTTGACCAAAAAGGGTTCTGATGTGGTGAATTAGTCTCCTGAGGCAGTTTCTGTGTTTCAGGAGCTCAAGCGGATATTCACTTCTGCTCCTGTTCTACGGCAACCTGATGTTTCTCTACCATTTCAGGTGGAGATAGATACAGGAGCCATTTTGTCCCAAAGGGATCCTGTAACCTCTAAGATTAACCCTTGTGCCTTCTCCCGAAAGTTTTCCCCAGCTGAACGTAATTATGATGTGGGGAATCGGGAATTATTGGCTATGAAGTGGGCGTTCGAAGAGTGGAGACATTGGTTGGAGGGAGCCAGACATGAAGTTGTGGTCCTCACTGACCACAAAAACTTGATCTATCTCGAATCAGCCAACCGATTGAATCCCAGACAGGCCAGGTAGGCCTTGTTTTTCACGCGTTTTAACTTTGTGGTCTCCTTCCTCCCGGGTACTAAGAATATTAAGGCGGATGCCCTCTCTGGGAGTTTCTTTGCGGATTCTATTGATGTGACTGAGCCTACGGCCATTCTGAAGGAGGGTGATGTTCTTTCCGCTATCTCACCCAATTTGAGACTGGCCCTGGAACAATTTCAGGGGGATAAACCTGAACGTTGCCCTGCAGGGAAATTGTATGTCCCAGACCAATGGAGAGAAAAATTATGTCTGAAGTCCATTGCTCTGCGTTGGCTGGTCATTCCGGTATTTTTGGTACTAGAGATTTGGTGAGTCGGTCCTTTTGGTGGCCTACTTTATCACGTGACGTCAGGAACTTTGTGCAGTCCTGTGGGACTTGTACTCGGTCCAAATCTTGCTCTCGCTCTAGTGGATTGTTAATGCCATTGCCTGTGCCCAAGAGGCCATGGACCCATATCTCTATGGATTTTATTTCCGACCTCCCTGTCTCTCAGAGCATGACCGTTATCTGGGTGATCTGTGATAGGTTTTCCAAGATGACCCATCTTGTGCCACTGCCGAAGTTGATATCCTCTTCCGAGTTGGTGCCCTTGTTTTTTCAGCAGGTGGTTCGGTTACACGGCATTCCAGAGAACATTGTGTCTGACAGAGGAGTCCAATTTGTTTCCAGATTTTGGAGGACATTTTGTTCTAAACTGGGAGTTCAGCTGTCTTTCTCCTCTGCGTTTCACCCTCAGATCAATGGGCAGACTGAGAGAACAAACCAGACCTTGGAGACTTATTTGAGATGTTTTGTGTCTGCTGATCAGGATGGCTGGGTCTCTTTTTTGCCTTTGGCTGAATTTTCTCTAAATAATAGGGCTAGTTCTGCCACCTTGATGTCTCCTTTTTCTGCAATTTCGGGTTTCATACTCGATTTTCTTCGGGGCAGGTGGAGGCTTCTGTCTGTCTGGATGTTGACTCTATGGTGGAGAGAATGCAGCAGATATGGGATCAAGTAGTGGATAAATTGTCTCTCTCTCAGGAGAGGGCCCAGAGGTTTGCCAACCGGCATAGAACTGATGGTCCTCGGTTTAAAGTGGATGACGTGGTTTGGTTGTCCTCAAAGAATATCGCTATGAAGGTTGCGTCTCCAAAGTTTAAGCCAAGGTTCATTGGACCTTATAGGATCTTGGAAGTCCTTAATCCAGTTTCTTTTCGTTTGGCTCTTCCGGGGACGTTTAAGATTCATAACGTCTTCCACAAATCTTTATTGAAAAGGTTTGTCGAGCCAGTGGTTCCTATTTCTGTGCCTCCTGAGCCTGTTTTGGTTGAGGGAAATCTGGAGTATGAAGTGAAGATATTGGATTCTCGTTTGGCTAGATGGAGACTCCAGTACATGGTTAAGTGGAAAGGTTATGGTCAGGAGGGCAATTCTTGGGTGTTTGTTTCTGACATTCATGCGGAGAAACTGGTTTGTGCCTATCACCGAGCTCATCCTGATCGGCCTGGTGGCGCAGGTGAGGGTTCGGTGACCCCTCCTCAAAGGGGGGTACTGTTGTGAACGTTTTGGAAATGACTTCTGAGTTGGGGCTCCCTCTGGTGGTTGCTGAGGGTATGGAACCAGTGTTGAATAGTAGAAGTCCATCACCTGCAAGCGATGACTGGCAATCAGGAGAGAAGGACTGGGCTGATATTAGTGAGCTGCCTTCCCATGATCCTCGCCGGTGATCAATTGTTGTTGCCTGGTTCATTTGGAAGTCAGCTGGTGTATTGCCTTCGTCTGCTACTTTCAGATAAGTTATTTTCTGCTTGTTTTTATTGTGTTTGCTATTTCCATTTTTTGTCTGCACTTTTGTGAGAGGTTAGCTGGGTTCCCCTCCAGGGGCCTGTGCTACTCTCTGTTTTTCATTAGCCACTGTTTATTTGTTCATTTACTCTGTCCCTGCTATTTGAGTGGCTGCAGGTTAGCCGCTTGTTCACACCAGAGATCTAATTTAGTGGATGGCGAGATCGTGTGATCTCAGCATTTTTTAAATCAAAAGTGTTGGAAGTTTTTCTAGGGTTTTGCTGGGTTGCAGATAGTATTCTGTCCTGTCCTATCTAGACAGTTCTGGGCTCCAGCGTTTGCTCACTCTATTTTCTGCCTGCGTTTGTATTTCGTCTTGTCTAACCGCCATTATATGTATGAGGGCTACCTATTCCTTTGGGGCTCTACTCCGGGGCAGTTAGCTTTCCTGTTTATATCTTTAGGTGTAGCTAGCTCTCCGTCTGTGCCGAGGCATCTAGGTCACCGTAGGTACGTCCCACGGCTGCTTCTAGTTGTGCGGTCCTCTTTGGGTGTTCGGCTGCCTTGGCTGTTTTTTGCTCCTGTCCTCCTCAGCTACCAAATCATAACAGAGAACATTGTGCTGGCACCTCCCTACAGGGGAGTGTGGCATAAATACTAGATGCCTCCCAGCTTTTGGGTCAGGCATATTCGTAGTGCGCACACTTCCCCTTTAAGAGACAGGGAGTGCGCACTAGTCATGCCGCTGGAAGACCTGTATGCAGTGAGTATGACCTGGGAGCCGGGACCGTGGCAGGAAAGAGATGCCGCCAAGCAACTGCAGCGGTGAGTTTGTCGGCATCACTGCCAAGAGGAGGAAGGGTGAACATGCAGGGATGCTGGCATTAGTGTTACAGCATTTTGTTCGTCCCTTCGCTACGATGATGAAAATATAGCTCCCAATATTATCGGATCGATGCAAATCCCTATATTCATATCTGTACACTGGACACAGAGTGTCTAACTGCAATATTAATTTTTTTCTTTGAAGATAACAAGAGTTACCTCTAAAGGTGTTACATTTTTTCCCTTCTCTGCCTCTTGAATATACAGATCTCAGGCTCTGTGTTTTTATCCCAAAGCTGGTCAGGTCACCACAGGAGATCTCTAATTTAAAGGAGGTTGAGGTGTAAGGCCGGCGTCACACTGGAGACAGAATCGGACGACTGCAATGCGATGAAAAATCGTATTGCAGTCTGCCCTATGTTAATCTATGGAGCAGCTCCCAGTATCAGATTTTTTGTGGTCCGTTTTAAACGTCCGTGTGCAATCGCAGCATGCTGCGATTGTCACCGATTGTGGGTCGACTATCGCCAATGCAAGTCTATGGGAGCGATGAAAAATCTGATTACAAACGGACTGCATGTGTGACTTGCGATGAAATCGCATCGGTGTCCTTTAGAAAAGCCGGCAATTCATCCCCGGCTATACTGTAAAATCACACTGACAGCTTTAATAAAGACTAGAAAGAATAGATATACACACATAGAATACATATATAATATATATATATATATATATATGTAATTGTGACATGTATATATATATATATTTATATTTCCTAGACTTCTACATACTGTAATAGCCGCAAATTCAATTGCCGGCTTCTGTGAAATCACAGAAGCCGACATGAATCTAATTATAGATTTGCCCTTTCTGGGGTGTCTGGGGGCAGATGTTAGTAGCCAGGGGGGGCACAAAAAAAAAGTACCCTCCCTAGGCTATTATTATCTGCCCCCACTCGCTTGCTTTGTCTGTCTGGTGGAGAAAATACAGCGGGAGCCCACGCATTTTTTTTCAACGAAATTACACCTTTAATTAACCCCTACATGTCTGAAATTTTGCACAAATACACTCATGTAATTGTAAGTTCTAAACAAATATCAAAATACAGGAAATGACATGGTTAACTGTGTGGAAACAATGTATCATTTCATGTCGGCTTCTGTGATTTCACAAAAGCCGGCAATTGAATTAGCGGCTATAACAGTATGTAGAAGTCTAGGAACTATAAATATATGTATATATACATGTCACAATGACATGTATATATATATATATATATATATTATATAATATATATATATGTGTTCTATGTGTATATATCTATTCTTTTTTTTGTGATTGAAATACTATTCTTTTGGATCCATTATATGTCAGTTTTGCAAGCCTGCGAGAAATTCTCGCAAGTCGGATGAAAATCGGATGTTACAAGGTACACACACATGCGACTAAATCGCATCTTTGAAGGAAAATCGGATGCCAGAAGGATGTGTGATGTTTGCATTTTGATCCGACAATCGACCGTCTAAAACGGACCGATTTTTTGTCGTTGTGTGTGACGCCGGCCTTAGCCTTCTTCCCCTGTTATTAGTTTTTCTTACTTCTCCATATGTTCAATGTGATGATGTTATGTCCCCTTCTTTGGAGATGTTTGTATGGATTTAAATTTTTCTCTATGACAACAACCATTTGAACTAGATGTCACATGGACACATAACTCTATATTGTTTTATTAGTGAATATTTTCATTTTGTTTTTATGCTGTCCTCATATACATTAGCACGTTGTGTAATGAGACAAGTAGCTAAACACCCCTGTCTTCTTTTAGAAAAAGAGGCTGTAATGTTGTAACCTTTTATTGATTGTAGATGTGACAGGAAAGGGTGAAACTATAAGATGCAATAACAAGAGCATTTCATAATATATACCTGTACAGAGCATAAAATACAGATAGTCTGCAATGCACAGTAACATGAGGTAATACAAGCTGATGATTATCTATTTAATACAGCAAACATGCTGTGATTGCAATGCAAAATAAAAGTAAGTGTTGGTCTTGGGCAAGCTATTTGTTCAAGGCAGATTTAAGAAAACCTGCCATGGGCTTTTATTTTTGAAACTGACTACAGGATGGCAGTGGGGCAGTCCGTTTCCTTCCCGGCCGGGTTTTCCATGTGGCCTATGGCAACAGGTTCAGTGTAATGTATGTAGTACAGTTCATATAGCGTCTTGTGCTTGGGTGCGATGAAAATACATGAGACACAGGTTTGATATAGAAGGTCTTGTATTACTTCATACAAGTGGCAAAAATAGTCACACAGTTTGCAGATACAGAAGCAGGAGACACAGCAGGCCAGAGTAACTTAAGCTCAGCAATCACTCTCCACAACAGGTTCAGGATCTTCTTCTCTGTTACCGTAAGTCCATGCAAACGTGGATCTTTCAAAGAGCAGGGTTCCAGAGTCCACAAGTGTTCAGAGTTCCTCAGTAGGAATAGCTGGAGTACATAGTCCAAGGCTTCCAGGAGTCAGGTCACAGGTTCACTGCAGGCTAGATTCTGAAGCACTGATTGCTCAGCTGTGGCTGCTTAAGAAGCAAGAGGGAGAGAATCAGGGCGGGAACATGAAAGCTGAAAACTCCATATTGACTGAGGGCAAGATAGCTGCAGCAAGACAGAAAGCAAAATGGCTGACGGAAAACTGAGTTTCAAGAACATGTACAAAGAACCTTACATTACTCCCCCCTTAGGGACAACCTCCGGATGGCCTCAGACCAGGCTTGTCTGGGTACCTCTGATGAAACTGGCGGAGCAAACGAGGAGCATTAACGTTATTGACTGGTTCCCATGAGTTGTCCTCCACTGGGTAGCCCTGCCATTTAATCAAATATTGTAACTGATTTCTGTATAACCTGGAATCTAGAATTCTTTCCACCACAAATTCTTCCTGACCATCGACTAGCACTGGGTCAGGGCAAGGAGAAGAACGTCCAGGAAACGTATTGGGTGTTGCAGCCTTTAGTAGGGATACATGAAAGACAGGGTGGATTCTCATAGTTCTAGGCAATTGAAGACGACAAGCAACGGCACTTATAATCTTACTGATTTTATAGGGTCCAATGTACTTATGTCCCAACTTAGACGATGGAATCCTTAACTTAAGATTTCTGGTTGACAGCCAGACCAGGTCTCCTACCTTGAAAGCTGGTGCAGGTTTACGAAATTTATCTGCTGCTTTCTTGTACCTTTCCTGAGCCAATTCCAGATTCTCCTTTAGAAGATCCATATTCTTCTGTAAAGACGTGATTCTTTCGGCCACTGCTGGTAAAGGCGTTTCTATGGGAAATCGAGGAAGAATGTTAGGATGATAACCTAGATTGGAGTAAAAAGGAGACTGCTTAGTGGAGGCCTCTGAGAGTTGTTATAAGAGAACTCAGCCAATGGAAGTAGATCCACCCAATCATCCTGTAGGTGGCAGATAAAGCAGCGGAGATACTGCTCCAGAGTTTGATTGGTTCGTTCGGTCTGTCCATTAGTCTGGGGATGAAAAGCAGAAGAAAGGTTTACTTTAATGTCCAATGCTGCACAGAAATTTTGCCAAAACCTTGAAGTGAATTGCACCCCTCGATCCGAAATAACCTCATCCGGTACTCCATGTAAGCGAAACACATCTTTAATCATCAAATCTGATGTCTGTTTTGCAGTGGGTAAGCCGACACAAGGAATAAAATGAGCTGCCTTTGTTAAACGATCAACCACCACTAGAATGGTGTTTTTCCCTTGAGAGGTTGGTAACTCCACAATGAAGTCCATAGAAATGGATCCCCACGGGCGGGACGGGGTGGGAAGAGGTTGTAACAGACCAGTTGGTGAGGAGCGAGGTGTTTTGCATCTTGCACAGACTTCACATGAAGTGACATAGTTTAAAACATCCTTCCTGCAAGTGGGCCACCAAAAGAAACGAGAAAGAAATTCCTGTGTCTTTAGAATTCCTCTATGCCCAGCTATCTTGGAATCGTGAATGAGTTGCAATACTCTCAATCTGACTGTTTCAGGAATATACAGACGTTGTCCCAGAATCCACACACCATTCTTAAAGACAAGACTTACGTCCCTTGGGGGTTGTGCCAACAAGGAATCCGCATGGTATGCTTCCTTGATGTCCTTAAGTAGGTCTTGATTATGAATCACTCCCAGGAATCTAGAGTCAGGAAGAATAGTCTTAGGAGGAGCAAGTGGACGGATCTCTGCTGAATGAATCCTAGAGAGTGCATCAGCCTTTCCATTGCGCGATCCTGGTCTATAAGAAATGACAAAATTAAATTGGTTTAAGAAAAGATTCCAGCGAGCCTGGCGAGGAGTCAGGCACTTAGCCGACCTGATAAATTCAAGGTTACGATGGTCTGTCAGGACGACTATTTGCTGTGCAGCTCCCTGAAGAAGGTGTCTCCATTCTTTGAAGGCGGCAATAATGGCCAACAACTCTCTATTGCCCACATCGTAGTTCCTCTCAGCCGAAGACAACTGCTGGAAAAGAAGGCACAGGGATGCAAGACATTCTTCTCACCTGTTCTCTGAGAGAGTATAGCTCCAACGGCACAATCTGAAGCATCCACCTCTATTATGAAGGCAAGTTCGGGGTTGGGATGTACCAAGATAGGTGCGGTGGTAAATTTATCTTTTAGACGAGAAAATGCTTCCTGGGCTTGGGGAGTCCAGGAGAACCTAGACTCTTTCCGGGTAAGTTGGGTGATAGGTGACACTACCTCAGAGAAATTCCTAATGAAACGTCTATAGAAATTGGCAAACCCGATGAAGCGCTGCACCTCCTTCACATTTCTAGGACTTGGCCAATCCTTGATGGCTTGGGTCTTACTTCCATCCATACTAATTCCTTGTGTAGACAGTACATACCCAGAAATTGAATTTCGGTCCTATGGAATTCACACTTTTCAAGTTTGATGTAAAGATGGTTTTGTCTTAGACGTTCCAAGACCATTCTCACATGTCCATGATGTTCCTCTGTGGAGTTAGAAAAAATTAGAATATCATCCAAATAAATCACCACGAATGTATCTAGGAGATCCCTGAAGATGTCATTCACCAAGTGTTGGAAAGTGGCTGGGGCGGTACTCAGACCAAAAGGCATAACTAGATATTCAAAGTGTCCATAGCGTGACCTGAATGCAGTCTTCCATTCATCCCCAGGTCTAATACGGACCAAGTTATAGGCCCCACGGAGATCCAATTTAGAGAAAATTTTGGCATGCCGCACTCTCTCCAATAACTCAGGGATTAAAGGCAATGGATAACGGTTTCTAATAGTAACCTTATTGAGTTCCCTATAGTCTACGCAGGGTCTCAGAGATCCATCTTTCTTCTTCACAAAGAAGATGGGTGCACCTGCAGGAGATGAAGAGGGGCGTATGAAGCCCTTGGCTAGATTTTCGTCTATGTAATCCTTTAAAGCCTTTAGCTCGGGCCCCGCCAGGGGGTAGATCTTACCAAAAGGTATCTCTGCTCCAGGCAATAATTCAATTGGACAATCATATGGACGGTGAGGGGGAAGCTGGTCAGCGTTCTTCTTGTCACATAAATCCACATAGTCCTGGTATACAGCTGGTAGTTCAGGGACTGACATGGTTCCTTTAGGAACAGAGCAAGCTGAAACTTCTGGACTCATCTGTTTCTCTGGAAAGTGTAATTCCTTGGTCTCCCAGTTAATGATAGGGTTCTGAGCCTGCAGCCATGGTAGCCCTAGAATAATGGGAAAGTGGGGAGAAGAGATAAGCATAAAGGACAGTTTCTCTTGATGATCTTTACCCATAAGGACCCTTAAAGGCTCCGTTTCCTGATCCACTGGTCCAGAGGTCAGCAGGGAGCCATCCACAGTTTCCATCTGTACTGGAGTAGCCTTCTTCACTGAACGTATCCCCTGTTTCAGAGCAAAGGAGACATCCATAAAATTCCCACTTGCCCCTGAGTCGATCATAGCAGAGCTAGACACCCAGACTGAGTTAACCCAGAGTTTGATGGAAAGGAAGCAATGAGAATTGTTTTTCCTACAACTCAGCTGGGACACCGCTGAGGAAACTTGAAAAATTGCAGCGTTTACACAGTCATCGTCCTCAGAAGTAACGGAGTTTAAGTCCGAGAAATCAAGATCTGTTGCTGCAGATCTCTCTGGAGCCTGAGGCTCGGACCTGACAGATCTCCTCTCGCAACACTCACAGTGAATGAGTGCTGCAGTAGTCTTACGAGAACGGCTGGGGCAGTTTATAATGAAGTGCCCTGACTTACCACAATAGAAACATAGATTTTCCTTAAAACGATGTTCCTTGCGTGCATCACTAACCCGTCTTTGTAAAGTGTCTACCTGCATGGGTTCAGGTTCAGGTTCCCGTGTGATCCTACTCAAAGGTTCCTTAGCTGGGGAGGAAGGTAGGAAAAGGTTAGTGCGATTGCTTTCGAACCATCTCTCTTGCCTGCGTTCAGTCAGGCGAGCATCAATACGGATGCAGTAGTTAATAAAGTCACCTAACGCAGTGGGAGGGTCGGCACGAGCAAGTTCATCCTTAATTAGTGGAGACAACCCCTTTCGAAAAATAGATTTTTTGGCGGAACTGTCCCAGGTGGTATCAAGGGCCCATCTCCTGAAATCCAAGGCATATTCAGCTACCGAGTGCTTACCTTGGCGCAAAGTTAACATGGCTGCTTCAGCTGTTGCACCTCGATTGGGGTCATCAAACACCTGCCCCATGGCTGAAATGAAAGCATCAAGATGATCCAAACATTCATCCTCAGTCTCAATCAGAGGGTTTGCCCACATGAAAGCCTTGTTGGTAAGTAACATAATTATAGTAAGCACTTTAGATCGTTCAGTGGGAAATTGTGAAGCATGTGCAGAAAAAAAAAGATTGCATTGGTTAATAAATCCCCTGAATTTTTCACGTTCACCGCCAAAACGAAAAGGGGGCAACTTGGGAATCCCAGAACTTGGGGCTACGGCAGGAGCCTGGACTCGCTCCTCTAGAACCTCAATCCTGGCTCGCAAATCCTGGGCAGTCTGTCCAAACACTTGCAAATTGTGATTAGTGAGGTCCTGTAGGTTTGTAAAACAGGTTTTTATAGTCTGTAAATCTGCAAGGATATTATCAGTCACTCCGCAAAGTTCCTTTATGCGGGCCTCCATTTTCCAGATCTTTTAAGACAGGAGTACTGGAAGGAGAGGAGAAAAGAGAAAAAAAAACCAATAGTGTTTACCTGTGGTAACACTGCAAAGAGAAAAAAAAATTAAGGGAACTGCTCACCTGGAATGGTTGTGAGAAGTCACAACCACTATCATCACAGAAAGTTCAACCGGACATCTGATATCCACAGTTACAGCAGACACAAAAGAGGGAAGAGAAAAAAAAAACAATAGTGTTTACCTGTGGTAACACTGCAAAAAAAAAAAACTTAAGGGAATTGCTCACCTGGAATGGTTGTGAGAAGTCACAACCACTGTCATCACAGAAAGTACAACTGGACGTCTGATATCCACAGTTACAGCAGACACAGCCTTCCCAGACCCAGCAGACACTAACGTTTTGGCTTCAGAATCTTGTAATGTATGTAGTACAGTTCATATAGCGTCTTGTGCTTGGGTGCGATGAAAATACATGAGACACAGGTTTGATATAGAAGGTCTTGAATTACTTCATACAAGTGGCAAAAATAGTCACACAGTTTGCAGATACAGAAGCAGGAGACACAGCAGGCCAGAGTAACTTAAGCTCAGCAATCACTCTCCACAACAGGTTCAGGATCTTCTTCTCTGTTACCGTAAGTCCATGCAAACGTGGATCTTTCAAAGAGCAGGGTTCCAGAGTCCACAAGTGTTCAGAGTTCCTCAGTAGGAATAGCTGGAGTACATAGTCCAAGGCTTCCAGGAGTCAGGTCACAGGTTCACTGCAGGCTAGATTCTGAAGCACTGATTGCTCAGCTGTGGCTGCTTAAGAAGCAAGAGGGAGAGAATCAGGGCGGGAACATGAAAGCTGAAAACTCCATATTGACTGAGGGCAAGATAGCTGCAGCAAGACAGAAAGCAAAATGGCTGACGGAAAACTGAGTTTCAAGAACATGTACAAAGAACCTTACATTCAGTGTAAAAACCCCTGCAGCAGAGGGTTGGGTGTATCAGTTTTTGTTTTGCAAGTTTGCAGAGCAGGAGGTTCTGCAGAGCTCAGCCTGTGTGCAGTAAGTTGGAGCCAAGCGGAGCCACAAGGCCTGGCACCCCTCAACGTAGCACAGTGGTGCAGTCGCCCACGGCAACAGGTCTCGGATGTGGACTGTATTGCTTCCCGGATGTGCTGTTTATTTCTGTGAGTTTGGACAATAAATAAGTTTTGCTTTGAGCTTTGCTAGGTAACTGCCTGTCTGTCCCACTGCAACAACCCCATTGCACGACAACTGGTATAACACTACTATGTATTCTTGTGTCCTTTGGTTGTTACTTAAGTTTTGCTGTACTTTGCAATACCATAAGTTACCGTAATATACAGTGGGTACGGAAAGTATTCAGACCCTTTAAATTGTTCACCCTTTGTTTCATTGCAGCCATTTGGTAAATTCAAAAAAGTTCATTTTTTTCTCATTAATCTACACTCTGCACCCCATCTTGACTGAATAAAACAGAAATGTAGAAATTTTGTCAAATTTATTAAAAAAGAAAAACTGAAATATCACTTGGTCATAAGTATTCAGACCCTTTGCTCAGTATTGAGTAGAAGCACCCTTTTGAGCTAATACAGGCATGAGTCTTCTTGGGAATGATGCAACAAGTTTTTCATACCTGAATTTGGGGATCCTCTGCTGTTATGTTTCGGTAACTGAGGAGTGCAGGTAAAAAAGGCAATACACCAGAGCAGTTGGAATCTATGAGATTGCAGTACCCTGACTAACCACCACAACTAGAGGCAGCCGTGGAGCGTTCCTACGTTGGTCCTAGACGCCTCGTCACAGCCTGAGAAACTAACTACACCTAAAGATAGAAATAGGAAAGCTATCTGCCCCGGAGCAGATCCCCAAAGAACATAGAAAGCCCCCAAACATGTAATGGCTGTTAGACAAGAAGAAATACTGACACAGACAGAAAATAGTATGAGCAAACGTTGGGGCCCAAACTAACTAAATAGAAAAGGATAGGAAGGGTACTTACTGCAATCCCAAAAAACCCTGCAAAGCACCAACTCTACTAATTTCAAAAACACCTGAGATCACACGACCTCTACCACCTAAATTAGTTCTCTGGTGTAACAAAATCAAAACAGCAGCCACTGAAGAAACTGGAAAAAGCAAAAGAACAAACATCAGTGGCTGAACTAAACTGAGAGGGCAAAAGCCCCCGGAGGGGACCCTGAAGGCCCCCACAGAAGTGCAGGACAAAATGCAAAAATAAAGCACAAAAACAAAAAGAAGAAAATGTCTTATCTGATAGCAGGAGATGCAGACACGACACAGCAGGCTACAAGGGAAACAGGAATCATGGAGTGAGACCAGAACAATTGATCACCGGCAACCCTGATGGGAAGGCGACTCCCTTGTATAAGACCAGTCAGTAACACCTGATTCCCACTCCTCACAATCTTCACTGGACAGTCCAGTACCGCTTGTAACCACCAGAGGGAGCCTCTGCTCAGAACTCATTTCAAGTCCATTCACAACAGTACCCCCCCCTTGAGGAGGGGTCACCGAACCCTCACTTGAGCAACCAGGTCGGTCAGGATGAGTTCTATGATACGCACGGATGAGTCTCCTAGCATGGATGTCCGAAGCAAACACCCAAGAATTGTCCTCCTGACCATAACCTCTCCACTTAACCAAATACTGGAGTTTCCGTCTAGAAAAACGAGAATTCAATATTTTCTCAACCACATACTCCAGATTGCCCTCAACCAAAACAGGGTCAGGAGGCACAGTAGTAGGAACCACTGGCTCAACAAACCTCTTCAACAAGGACTTGTGGAACACGTTATGGATCTTAAATGTCCCTGGAAGAAGCAAACGAAAAGAAACAGGATTAAGAATCTCCATGATCTTATAAGGTCCAATGAACCTAGGCTTAAATTTAGGAGATGCCACTCTCATAGGAATATTTTTTGAGGACAACCAGACCAAGTCCCCCACTTTAAACCGAGGACCATCAGTCCTATGCCGGTTAGCAAACCGCTGGGCCCTCTCCTGAGAGAGGGACAACCTCTCCACTACCTGGTCCCAAATCTGTTGCATACGCTCCACAACAGAGTCAACACCTGGACAAACAGAAGCCTCCGTCTGTCCTGAAGAAAATCGAGGGTGAAACCCAGAATTACAGAAAAACGGAGACATCAAAGTGGCAGAGCTAGCCCTATTATTAAGAGCAAACTCAGCCAAAGGCAAAAAAGAGACCCAGTCATCCTGATCAGCAGACACAAAGCATCTTAGATAAGTCTCCAATGTCTGGTTTGTTCTCTCAGTTTGACCATTGGTCTGAGGATGAAACGCCGAGGAGAAAGACAATTGAACACAAAGTTTAGAACAAAAGGTCCTCCAAAATCTTGAAACAAACTGGACTCCTCTGTCAGACACAATGTTCTCAGGAATGCCGTGTAAACGAACCACGTGCTGAAGGAACAAAGGCACCAATTCAGAGGAGGAAGGCAACTTAGGTAATGGCACAAGATGTATCATCTTGGAAAACCTATCACAAATCACCCAGATGACGGTCATTCTCTGAGAAACAGGGAGGTCGGAAATAAAATCCATAGAGATATGGGTCCATGGTCTCTTGGGCACAGGCAATGGCATCAACAAACCACTAGAGCGAGAGCAAGGCTTGGAGCGAGAGCAAGTCCTGCAGGACTGCACAAATTCCCTGACATCACGAGACAAGGTAGGCCACCAAAAGGACCGACTAACCAAGTCTCTGGTACCAAAAATTCCGGGATGACCGGCCAGCGCGGAACAATGAATCTCAGACATCACACTCTTTTTCCACTGGTCCGGGACAAACAATTTCCCAAAAGGGCAGCGCTCGGGCTTATCCTCCTGACACCCCTCCAGAGCCAGTCTCAAATTGGGCGAGATGGCGGAAAGAACTATACCCTCTTTCAAAATAACAGAAGGATCAGATAACTCAGGAGAGTCCGCCAGGAAACTCCTCGAGAGGGCATCCGCCTTAACATTCTTAGTGCCAGGAAGAAATGAAACCACAAAATTAAAACGTGTGAAAAACAAGGCCCACCTGGCCTGTCTAGGATTAAGTCGCTTGGCAGATTCCAGATAAACCAGATTCTTATGGTCCGTAAGGACCACCACCTGATGTTTGGCTCCCTCCAGCCAATGTCTCCACTCTTCAAAAGCCCACTTCATGGCCAATAACTCCCGATTACCCACGTCATAATTACGTTCAGTAGGAGAAAATTTTCGAGAGAAAAAGGCACAAGGGTTACTTTTAGAGGTCTCTGGATCTCTTTGGGACAAAACGGCACCTGCCCCAATTTCAGAGGCATCAACCTCCACCTGAAATGGTAGAGAAACATCAGGCTGCCGTAGAACAGGAGCAGAAGTGAATCTCTGCTTAAGTTCCTGAAATGCAGAGACTGCCTCAGGAGGCCAATTCACCACATCAGAACCCTTTTTGGTCAAATCAGTTAAAGGTTTAACAATAACTGAGAAATTACCAATAAATTTACGATAAAAATTGGCAAAACCCAAAAATCTTTGAAGAGCCTTTAATGAAGTAGGTTGGACCCAATCACAGATGGCCTGAACCTTGACCGGGTCCATTTCAATAACAGATGGGGACAAAATGAATCCCAAAAATGAGATCCTCTGTACGCCAAAAAGACACTTTGATCCCTTCACATACAGAGCATTCTCTCTCAAAATCTGGAATACAGTTCGAACATGTTTCACATGAGAGTCCCAGTCATTGGAAAAAATCAAGATATCATCCAAATAAACAATCAGAAATTTATCCACAAAATCCCTGAAAATGTCATTCATGAAGGACTGGAAGACAGAAGGAGCATTAGTGAGCCCAAAGGGCATCACAAGGTACTCAAAATGCCCCTCAGGGGTATTAAATGCCGTCTTCCATTCATCCCCGTGCTTAATGCGAATAAGGTTATATGCCCCCCTGATGTCAAGCTTGGTAAACCAAGTAGCATTTTTCACCCTGGAAAACAGGTCAGAAATCAAGGGTAACGGATATTGATATTTCACAGTAATATTGTTCAAAAGACGATAATCAATACACGGCCTTAATGAACCATCCTTTTTGGCCACAAAGAAAAAACCGGCACCTAAGGGTGAAGAGGATGGTCTGATATGACCCTTCTCCAATGACTCCTTGATATAAGACCGCATAGCGTCATGTTCAGGTACAGACAAGTTAAAAAGGCGACCTTTTAGGGAATTTACTACCAGGCACTAATTCAATAGCGCAGTCATAGCTCCTATGGGGAGGCAAGGATGCAGATTTACTTTCGCTAAACACATCAGAAAAATCAATCAAAAAGTCAGGAACATCCTGAGCCTGGGGGGAGGCAGAAAAAACAGGAGTGTTGGTATTAACACATTGGCAGCCCCAACTGGTTACAGACACAGTTTTCCAATCCAAAACAGGATTATGAGACTGCAACCAAGGGAAACCCAGTACGATAATATCATGCAGATTATACAGAACCAAAAATTTGCAGCACTCCTGATGATCAGGTTCAACCCTCATTATCACCTGAGTAGAGAACTGAGGTTTATTCTCAGCCAAAGGGGTAGAATCGATCACCAGTAGGGGAATAGACTTCTGTAGGGGTATCAAGGGAAACCCACAACGTTTAGCAAAATCATAATCCATCAGGTTAATAGCTGCTCCAGAATCAACGAAAGCCTGAGCAGAAAATGAGGACAGAGAGCATATCAGAGTGACAGTTAATAAAAACTTAGTCTGAACACTACCCAAGACAACTGAGCGTGCAAAACGTCTTCCCCGCTTAGGGCAGACTGAAATAGCATGAGAGGCATTACCACAGTAGAAACATAACCCATTGCGCTTTCGAAACTCATGACGCTGTGCCCCAGACACCACTCTATCACACTGCATGGATTCAGAAGCAGGTTCACAAGGCAACACTATTCCACGCATACTTCTCTGCTCACGCAAACGTCTGTCAATTTGAATTGCTAATGACATAGAATCATTGAGACCAGAGGGGACAGGGAATCCCACCATAACATCCTTTACATTATCTGACAGACCCTTCCGAAAAAGGGCCGCCAAAGCGTCGTCATTCCACTTGGTCAGGACTGCCCACCTACGGAATCTCTGACAGTATAACTCAGCGTCATCAAGCCCCTGATTTAATGCCAACAAGGCTTTTTCAGCTTGATCAGTGACATTAGGCTCATCGTACAATAACCCCAAAGCCTGAAAAAATGCATCAACATCACTCAAAATAGGATCCCCAGGTGTCAGGGAAAAAGCCCAATCCTGAGGATCGCCGCGCAGGAGAGAGATGACAATTTGAACCTGCTGCGCTGCGTTCCCTGAGGACTTAGATTTTAAGGCAAAAAACAATTTACAATTATTTTTGAAATTCTGAAACTTAGCTCGATCCCCCAAAAACAAATCTGGCATGGGAATCCTAGGTTCCACAACAGGCAACCTAGCAAGATATGCAGCAATACTCTGAACCTCAGTGGCAAGCTGATCCACACGGCCAGACAACCGTTTTTTCTTTCACAATATTTTTCCCTTCTGTGAGTACCATACAACTTTAAATTTTTCGCCGGTGATACTGTTATGTTTCGGTAACTGAGGAGTGCAGGTAAAAAAGGCAATACACCAGAGCAGTTGGAATCTATGAGATTGCAGTACCCTGACTAACCACCACAACTAGAGGCAGCCGTGGAGCGTTCCTACGTTGGTCCTAGACGCCTCGTCACAGCCTGAGAAACTAACTACACCTAAAGATAGAAATAGGAAAGCTATCTGCCCCGGAGCAGATCCCCAAAGAACATAGAAAGCCCCCAAACATGTAATGGCTGTTAGACAAGAAGAAATACTGACACAGACAGAAAATAGTATGAGCAAACGTTGGGGCCCAAACTAACTAAATAGAAAAGGATAGGAAGGGTACTTACTGCAATCCCAAAAAACCCTGCAAAGCACCAACTCTACTAATTTCAAAAACACCTGAGATCACACGACCTCTACCACCTAAATTAGTTCTCTGGTGTAACAAAATCAAAACAGCAGCCACTGAAGAAACTGGAAAAAGCAAAAGTACAAACATCAGTGGCTGAACTAAACTGAGAGGGCAAAAGCCCCCGGAGGGGACCCTGAAGGCCCCCACAGAAGTGCAGGACAAAATGCAAAAATAAAGCACAAAAACAAAAAGAAGAAAATGTCTTATCTGATAGCAGGAGATGCAGACACGACACAGCAGGCTACAAGGGAAACAGGAATCATGGAGTGAGACCAGAACAATTGATCACCGGCAACCCTGATGGGAAGGCGACTCCCTTATATAAGACCAGTCAGTAACACCTGATTCCCACTCCTCACAATCTTCACTGGACAGTCCAGTACCGCTTGTAACCACCAGAGGGAGCCTCTGCTCAGAACTCATTTCAAGTCCATTCACAACACTCTGCCATTCTTCCTTGCAGATCATCTCCAGTTTAATCAGGTTGGGTGGTGAACGTTGGTGGACAGCCATTTTCAGGTGTCTCCAGAGATGTTCAATTGGGTTTAGGCCAGGGCTTTGGCTGGGCCAGTCAAGAATGGTCACAGAGTTGTTCTGAAGCCAATCCTTTGTTATTTTAGCTGTGTGCTTGGGGTCATTGTCTTGTTGGAAGGTGAACCTTCGGCCAAGTCTGAAGTCCAGAGCACTCTGGAAGAGGTTTTCATCCAGGATTTCTCTGTGCTTGGCCGCATTCATGTTTCTTTCAATTGCAACCAGTCGTCTTGTCCCTGCAGCTGAAAAACACCCCCATAGCATGATGCTGCCATCACCATTTTTCACTGTTGGGATTGTATTGGGCAGGTGATGAGCAGTGCCTGGTTTACTCCAGACATACCGCTTAGAATTATGACCATCTTCGCCTGATCAGACCCGGAAATCTTATTTCTCATAGTCTGGGTGTTATGCGCTCGGTTGCAACAACTTTATTATATAATGGATTGCAACCGAACACGGGGTCCGCGATACAGTTTATAGTCACTGCTGCCGAACACCCCTAGAGTATGAGGGTCAAACTGACAATAGAAATCTAACATTAGATCTCGCCTGTGTTACTTTACACTAGGGGAGATGTAGAATTGGCACTATCTCCGTTAACGTCACGTAGATGTAGCCCTGTTAATGGCACAGAAGCCACTTGCCAGATATTAGGTTTGCACTATGTGCTGCAAGCTGGTATAGACATAGCCCTGTTCACTGCACAGAAGCTGCGTTCCAGCTGCTAGGAAGTGCGTGCGACTAACGCCAGGCGTACGTGCTACCAGCCGGCGTGAGACAGGACTGAGCAACTCTCTGTTCAGCTTGGCAGACGATGCCCAGGAAGTCTGCTCAGGGTGTAGAGCTACCCTATATTTGTAGCAAGACTGCGCCACGTTAGCTACAGGTTACGCGCCCCGCAGTCTGCTCAGGGTGTATAGCTACCCTATATTCGTAGCAAGACTGAGCCATGTTAGCTACAGGTTCTGCACCCCGCAGTCTGCTCAGGGTGTATAGCTACCCTATATTCGTAGCAAGACTGCGCCACATTGGCTACCTGCCTGGCATAAGCTAAACCTGCCTAAAGGACCTGTGTTAATTAGTCGAGCGTACTCGGCAGGCAGGTCCCGAGAGCAAAGCTAGAGAGCACGTGGAGCCCAGATTCTGGCACGTCCACACAAGAGCACTGCCTATATTAGTATGATCTGACCGCGGCGCGCCATGGACAGACAATCTATTTAAGGGCTGAGCTCCGCCCCCAGCCATCTCGTCAATCGTATCCTCAGTGACGTAATCCGTGACCAATCAGGCGGTGCCAGGTCAGAGGATCAGCTGACATTAACCACCAATAATGGCTTGCCATGTCACGGACAAGCTCAGTGCAAGCATTTCTGGACTTTTTTTTCAGTAAAGATGGGGTGCAGAGTGTACATGAATGAGAAAAAAAATAACTTTTTTGAATTTACCAAATGGCTGCAATGAAACAGAGTGAAAAATTTAAAGGTGTCTGAATACTTTCCATACCCACTGTACTTCAACAAGGTTTTAT
Source organism: Oophaga sylvatica (assembly GCA_033576555.1). Taxonomy (NCBI): domain Eukaryota; kingdom Metazoa; phylum Chordata; class Amphibia; order Anura; family Dendrobatidae; genus Oophaga; species Oophaga sylvatica. The sequence continues at coordinate 507,025,533 of JARQOD010000003.1, read as the reverse complement.
GTCTATTCTTCACTTTGCCATGAACTTTAGCTTCACCCCTTATTCATAAAAAGGGATGTAAGAAGCTAATTTGATTGACTTCGACTATATGTTAATACTTTTTTCTCAATTACTTTCAACAGCAAACACCTGGACTAGGTTAATCATTTACTATCATAGATATTTTATTTTGTTGGTTAATAAATCTAATCCAGGCTGTTATCTGCTGGAAAATACAGCATCAAGAACAAAAGGTTGAAATTTAAATGTGGAAGTAGATTAGTTTGGCAGCTTTGAATAATATATAAAATGCACAATTTTCTGTAATATATTTTTATTGCACTTATTGTTATCAATCATGCCCAGTCTGTATTTCAGTTCAGTAGATAATGCTTTTCTGTGAGCAATGTGTTGCAAAAATTCATTGCCTAAGCATTCCTTTCTATTTGCACCCACATTGTCCTTCATTGACCTACATCCTAAAAGACATTATATTTCATTAGAATAAGATATGTAAAAGAGACAATTAGGGAAAGGGAATGTGGTTAGAAACTCATTAGCAACACCCATCCCTGATTATCTGCATTCCTGGCCTGCTCAGCCACTTTGAGTACTCATTTGCTCATGTTAACCTGGCAGTGTCACCAAGCCAGACCCCATGCCCAGCTCACATCTGCTATGCTGACATTAGACCAAAATTCATCTTTGGTCTAGAGATGTTACTCACATTGCCAAGTCTGGGTAGCTTCCAAACATAAGAGCATCTGCAAATTACTATGTAGCAACTGGGCACACTCTGCAGATGATTCACATCTAACTGCACCTTAGGCTGATCAGTTAGTTTGTGGCAGATGGACCTAGGGCATTTTTAACTCATTCACATCACTGCCACTTACTGTTACATCATATGGTATAACATAATTAAAGAGCGTGATTTTTTCTCAATTATTTTAAACAACTGACTCCTATTGCGCATTGTTATTTAATGTGATCAAGCAAAATCAAAGAAATGTGCCAGAACATAATTTGCTATATGGGCAATGTTTAAGAGCACGTTTACACTGTGGACATTTCACACACAAAAGTCAGGGAAAAAACAAAGCAAAATGAGCATACATCTTATAGTAAGTAAATAAGTAAATACTAATAGGACATGTAAATTAAAATTGGGTATTTAATTGATACTATTTTGCGCAAAAAAGAGTAGAAGTCATTGCACCGCAACAAGGTGTTACCAATTGGGGTGATTCTATCCTGTCTATTAAAATCTCCCCTTGCGACCTTAATGTGAATAAGGGTAGAGCAGAATAGGAGCCTGACTGTGTAGACATCTGTCCATGGAAAGCTATATCGATAAAATGCCTAGCTTAGAAAGGGGGGTCCACGCTCCTGTTTATACAAAGCAGAAGAAATTACAAGAAAACCAAAGAAATGAGCCAGAGCATAAGCTGGTAAACATGCAATGTGTAAAAGCATATTCACACTATGGCCATTTCACCAATAAAACCCCAGAAAAAAAAACCAATTAGCATATACCCTATAGTAAGTAATTCTATATAAATAAGGCCAGTTTCACACGTCCAGATGCTTCTGGTACCATTAAACACGGTACCGGAGATATCCGTGTCCGTGTAAATATGGGCTATATCCGTGTGGCACACGTGTGCCACATCAGGACCACAGGGACGGCACGGAAAGCAACAGTAAGCGCTGTCCCCTGCCTGTGGTGCTGAAGCTCCCTGTCATTATTCTCCCTGCTCTGCCAGCAACAGCGAGCATGGAGAATAAATGAAAAACCCGATTTGGGGTCCCCCTTAGGTTTTGAACCAACCTGGCAAAACTATACAGCTGCAGCTGCTATTCTCAGGCTAGTAAGGAGCCATGATTATGGCCCCTCCAGCCTAAACACAGCAGCCCGCAGCTGCCCAGAAAAGGCGCATCTATTTAATGCGCCTATTCTGGAGCCTTGTGGGGTTTTTACCACTTGCCCTGTAGGGGTGGCAAGTGGGGTTAATAAAGGGTTAATGTCACCTTTCTATTGTAAGGTGACATTAAGTCAGGATTAGTAATGAATAGGTGTCAATAAGACTCCTATTCATTACTAATCCTATAGTAAATAAAGGGTTAAATAAGCACACACACAATAAAGGTACTGCCACACTAAGCTATCCCGCTAGCGATCTCGTTAGCGTTGCATACTAATGAGATCGCTAGCGGGATTGTTTCTATATCGCTAAATGCTGCCGCATTTAGCGATATAGTTAACGACGCTATCGCCGTTAGCGATCTTCTTAACGACTTTAGCGGTACAAAAGTACCGCTAAATCGCTAAGAAAAGGTGCCACACAGCGATAAGATACTTACCCAGCGGGAGCGCCAGCGATGAAATAGGGTCCGGAACGATTCCAGCGACGAGCGAGATCACAGCAGGAAGCTCGTCGCTGGAAGCTGCCGCACTGAACAATATCGCTAACGGGATCGCTAAATAGTGACGTTTTTTAGCGATCCCGTTAGCGATATTGTTTAGTGTGGCATACCCTTAAGAATAAAGTATTTTAATGAAAGAATACACTACACAGTTTTTAAATCTTTATTATGCTCCCATTCCTTTATCGAAGTCCTCGATCTCCTATAAAAAAACATAAAATAAAAAAGCAACAATATCCCATACCTGTTCGCCGTACAGTCAAGTCCCACGGCGTAAATCCATCTCGGGGGGTTAATCAGTTTACAGCCAGAGCGCTGCGAATGCAGCCGCTACGACTGTAAACTACTGGGGAATGACTGGGAAGCAGCGCGCAGAGGTTCAGTGACAAGTGGTGACGTCACTGAGCCTGTACTCGCTGACAGCTGAACTCCTGTAACCTCAGCACCGTGGGAAAAATCACATTTTTTTCTCATTAATGTACACTTTGCACCCCATCTTTACTGAAAAAAACTGAAATGTAGAAATTTTTGCAAATTTATTAAAAAAGAAAAACTGAAATATCACATTGTCATAAGTATTCAGACCCTTTGCTCAGTCACTCATATTTACGTCACATGCTGTCCTTTTCCTTGTGATCCTCCTTGAGAGGGTTCTACTCTTTCATTGGAGTCCAGCTGTGTTTAATTAAACTGATAGAACTTGATTTGTAAAGTCACACACTTGTCCAGAAAACTGTCCATCACCATGAGATCATTGCATGAGTTTTCAAAACAAAACTTGCAAAAATGGTTCATCTGATTACAAAAGCACACGTTTTTGGTGAGACACAGTGCTGGATGTGTTCAGTAGAATGACAAAAAAAAGACCTTCCTCTTGCCCATATTTTGATCTGGCTCAAACAAAAAATACAGCCAACTGAAATTGACAATATCATCAGTGCAGAATTGCAAGACCCTGAGAATGACCGGCTGCTGCTTGACAAAATCAAAAAGAACATGATCCATGGTCCCTGTTGGAAACTCCACAAAAATTCTCCCAGCATGGTTGATGTCAGGTGTTCAAAGAATTACCCACTAATCCAAGAAACACAAACTGGACAAAATGGATATAGAGCCTACAGAAGAAGAAAACGAGGGGATGGTCGTTTCATAGCTAAGCTCAAAATGCGGGTTGGATCATCACCCCAAGAGATAGAAATTGACAAGTGGGTGGTGCCTTACAATCCTCTGCTCTCAAAATTTTTCCAGGCCCACATCAGAGTCGAATCTTGCCACTCTGTGAAATCAATCAAGTACATATGCAAATATGTCTACAAAGGAAGTGATCAAGCAGTGTTTGAACTCCAGAAAAATGGACCTATTGATGAAGTAGAGGCATTCCAGATGGGCAGGTACATCAGCAGCAATGAAGATGTTTGGAAAATACTACGGTTCTCCATTCATTAGCACTACCCTCCAGTTATGCATCTCAGTGTTCACTTGGAACATGGACAGAGGATTTACTTTGACCCAGCAAACCTGATCCAGCACCTTCAAACACCACCTAAGACCACCCTCTAGGCATTTTTTGAACTTTGTCAACAAGATTCATTTGCAAAAACAATACTCTAGTGAGATCTACCAAAGTACTACACTTGGAACGCATCCAGAAAAACACTGGAATGGAGGAAACAAGGCCTTGATGTTAAAGGCCATCCAGGGGTCAAAGAAAATGATACTCTAGGTCATGTCTACACTATTCATCCGTCATATGCAGAGTGCTTCTACCTGCGCATGTTACTTCATGTTGTCAAAGGTCCAACATCAATTTCTGACTTGTAGAGTGTTGGAGGCCATGTTTTGTGAAACATTTAGGGAAGCTTGCCAAAGACGAGGACTTCTGGAAAATGACGCACACTGGGACATGACTCTCAGTTAAGCAGCAGCCACACAAACCCCAAAGCGACTAAGACACCTCTTTGCTATTCTTCTAACAACCTGTAACATTTCAAATCCCCTTGACAATTGGACAAAGTTCAAAACTGATCTCAGTGAGGACATTCTCATGCAGGTTAAAAAGAAAATCCTCAGCAATTTAACAACTTCACTGAATAAATTTTCAACTAAATCTTAATTCTCCTTGAGGACCACTGCATGGAAATGTCTGGAAAAGCATTACACCTACTTGGCTTGCCTACTCCAACAAGAAATCAGGAAACTAACCAAATGTGCAGGGAGATTTTCAGAGAAACAAACTACAACATTGATGAACTCACAGCATTTGTCTCTCACAATGAGCCACTGTTGGTACCAGACCAAAGAAATGCCTGCAAACAAATTTTAAGTTTCACTGCATGCAACAAATGCGTGATTGTCTTCCTAGATGCTCCAGGTGGAACAGGAAAGACATTTTTAATCAACTTGCTCCTAGCAAAATTTCAGCAACAACAAAAGATTGCACTTGCAGTGGCATCTTCTGGAATTGCAGCTACACTTTTAACTGGTGGTAGAACGGCACATTCGATATTCAAGCTACCACTTAACCTGTCTGTAATGTATGTAGTACAGTTCATATAGCGTCTTGTGCTTGGGTGCGATGAAAATACATGAGACACAGGTTTGATATAGAAAGTCTTGTATTACTTCATACAAGTTGGCAAAAATAGTCACACAGTTTGCAGACACAGAAGCAGGAGACACAGCAGGCCAGAGTAATCTAAGCTCAGCAATCACTCTCCACAACAGGTTCAGAATCTTCTTCTCTGTTACCGTAAGTCCATGCAAACGTGGGTCTTTCAAAGAGCAGGGTTCAGAGTCCACAAGTGCTTCAGAGTTCCTCAGTAGGAATAGCTGGAGTACAAGGTCCAAGGCTTTAGGAGTCAGGTCACAGGTTCACTGCAGGCTAGATTCTGAAGCACTGATTGCTCAGCTGTGGCTGCTTAAGAAGCAAAAGGAGAGATCAGGGCGGGAACATGCAAGCTGGAAACTCCATTTTGACTGAGGGCAAGATAGCTGCAGCAAGACAGAAAGTAAAATGGCTGACGAACAAACTGAGTTTCAGGAACATGTACACAGAACCTTACATTACTCCCCCTTAGGGACAACCTCCGGATGACCTCAGGCCAGGCTTGTGTGGGTACCTCTGATGAAACTGACGGAGCAAGCGAGGAGCATTAACGTTATTGACTGGTTCCCATGAGTTGTCCTCCACTGGGTAGCCCTGCCATTTAATCAGATATTGTAACTGATTTCTATACAACCTGGAATCTAAAATCCTTTCCACCACAAATTCTTCCTGACCATCGACTAGCACTGGGTCAGGGCAAGGAGAAGAACGTCCAGGAAACGTATTGGGTGTCGCAGCCTTTAGTAGGGATACATGAAAGACAGGGTGAATTCTCATAGTTCTGGGCAGTTGAAGACGACAAGCAACGGCACTTATAATTTTACTGATTTTATAGGGTCCAATGTACTTATGTCCCAACTTAGACGATGGAATCCTTAACTTAAGATTTCTGGTTGACAGCCAGACCAAGTCTCCTACCTTGAAAGCTGGTGCAGGTTTACGAAATTTATCTGCTGCTTTCTTGTACCTTTCCTGAGCCGATTCCAGATTCTCCTTTAGAAGATCCATATTCTTCTGTAAAGACGTGATTCTTTCAGCCACTGCTGGTAAAGGCGTTTCTATGGGAAATCGTGGTAGAATGTTAGGATGATAACCTAGATTAGAGTAAAAAGGAGACTGCTTAGTGGAGGCACTCTGAGAGTTGTTATACGAGAACTCAGCTAATGGAAGTAGATCCACCCAATCATCCTGTAGGTGGCAGATAAAACAGCGGAGATACTGCTCCAGGGTCTGATTGGTTCGTTCTGTCTGTCCATTAGTCTGGGGATGAAAAGCAGAAGAAAGGTTTACTTTAATGTCCAATGCTGCACAGAAATTTTGCCAAAACCTAGAAGTGAATTGCACCCCTCGATCCGAAATAACCTCATCCGGTACTCCATGTAAGCGAAACACATCTTTAATCATCAAATCTGATGTCTGTTTTGCAGTGGGTAAGCCGACACAATGGATAAAATGAGCTGCCTTTGTTAGACGGTCAACCACCACTAGAATGGTGTTCTTCCCTTGAGAGGTTGGTAACTCCACAATGAAGTCCATAGAAATGGATCCCCACAGGCGGGACGGGGTGGGAAGAGGCTGTAACAGACCAGTTGGTGAGGAGCGAGGTGTTTTGCATCTTGCACAGACTTCACATGAAGTGACATAGTTTAAAACATCCTTCCTGCAAGTGGGCCACCAAAAGAAACGAGAGAGAAATTCCTGTGTCTTTAGAATTCCTCTATGCCCAGCTATCTTGGAATCGTGAATGAGTTGCAATACTCTCAATCTGACTGTTTCAGGAATATACAGGCGTTGTCCCTGAATCCACACACCATTCTTAAAGACAAGACTTACATCCCTTGGGGGTTGTGCCAAAAAGGAATCCGCATGGTATGCTTCCTTGATGTCCTTAAGTAGGTCTTGATTATGAATTACTCCTAGGAATCTAGAGTCAGGAAGAATAGTCTTAGGAGGAGTAATTGGACGTGTCTCTGCTGAATAAATCCTAGAGAGTGCATCAGCCTTTCCATTGCGCGATCCTGGTCTATAAGAAATGATAAAATTAAATTGGTTTAAGAAAAGATTCCAGCGAGCCTGGCGAGGAGTCAGGCACTTAGCCGACCTGATAAACTCAAGGTTACGATGGTCTGTCAGGACGACTATTTGCTGTGCAGCTCCCTGAAGAAGGTGTCTCCATTCTTTGAAGGCGGCAATAATGGCCAACAACTCTCTATTGCCCACATCGTAGTTCCTCTCAGCCGAAGACAACTGCTGGGAAAAGAAGGCACAGGGATGCAAGACATTCTTCTCACCTGTTCTCTGAGAGAGTATAGCTCCAACGGCACAATCTGAAGCATCCACCTCTATTATGAAGGCAAGCTCGGGGTTGGGATGTACTAAGATAGGTGCGGTGGTAAATTTATCTTTTAGACGGGAAAATGCTTCCTGGGCTTGGGGAGTCCAGGAGAACCTAGACTCTTTCCGGGTAAGTTGGGTGATAGGTGACACTACCTCAGAGAAATTTCTAATGAAACGTCTATAGAAGTTGGCAAACCCGATGAAGCGCTGTACCTCCTTCACATTTCTAGGACTTGGCCAATCCTTGATGGCTTGGGTTTTGCTTCCATCCATACTAATTCCTTGTGTAGACAGTACATACCCCAGAAATTGAATTTCGGTCCTATGGAATTCACACTTTTCAAGTTTGATGTAAAGATGATTTTGTCTTAGACGTTCCAAGACCATTCTCACATGTCCATGATGTTCCTCTGTGGAGTTAGAAAAAATTAGAATATCATCCAAATAAATTACCACGAATGTATCTAGGAGATCCCTGAAGATGTCATTCACCAAGTGTTGGAAAGTGGCTGGGGCGGTACTCAGACCAAAAGGCATAACTAGATATTCAAAGTGTCCATAGCGTGACCTGAATGCAGTCTTCCATTCATCCCCAGGTCTAATACGGACTAAGTTATAGGCCCCACGAAGATCTAGTTTAGAGAAAATTTTGGCATGTCGCACTCTCTCCAATAACTCAGGGATTAAAGGCAATGGATAACGGTTTCTAATAGTAACCTTATTGAGTTCCCTATAGTCTACGCATGGTCTCAGAGATCCATCTTTCTTCTTTACAAAGAAGATGGGTGCACCTGCAGGAGATGAAGAGGGGCGTATGAAGCCCTTGGCTAGATTTTCATCTATGTAATCCTTTAAAGCCTTTAGCTCGGGCCCCGCCAGGGGGTAGATCTTACCAAAAGGTATCTCTGCTCCAGGCAATAATTCAATTGGACAATCATATGGACGGTGAGGAGGAAGCTGGTCAGCGTTCTTCTTGTCACATAAATCCACATAGTCCTGGTATACAGCTGGTAGTTCAGGGACTGACATGGTTCCTTTAGGAACAGAGCAAGCTGAAACTTTTGGACTCATCTGTTTCTCTGGAAAGTGTAATTCCTTGGTCTCCCAGTTAATGGTAGGATTCTGAGCCTGCAGCCATGGTAGCCCTAGAATAATGGGAAAGTGGGGAGAAGAGATAAGCATAAAGGACAGTTTCTCTTGATGATCTTTACCCATAAGAACCCTCAAAGGCTCTGTTTCCTGATCCACTGGTCCAGAGGTCAGCAGGGAGCCATCCACAGTTTCCATCTGTACTGGAGTAGCCTTCTTCACTGAACGTATCCCTGTTTCAGAGCAAAGGAGACATCCATAAAATTTCCACTTGCCCCTGAGTCGATCATAGCAGAGCTAGACACCCAAGCTGAGTCAACCCAGAGTTTGATGGAAAGAAAGCAATGAGAATTGTTTTTCTTACAACTCAGCTGGGACACCGCTGAGGAAACTTGAAAAATGGCAGCGTTTACACAGTCAACGTCCTCAGAGGTAACGGAGTTTAAGTCCGAGAAATCAAGATCTGTTGCTGCAGATCTCTCTGGAGCCTGAGGCTCGGACCTGACAGATCCCCTCTCGCAACACTCACAATGAATGACTGCTGCAGTAGTCTTACGAGAACGGCTGGGGCAGTTTATAATGAAGTGCCCTGACTTACCACAATAGAAACATAGATTCTCCTTAAAACGATGTTCCTTGCGTGCATCACTAACCCGTCGTTGTAAAGAGTCTACCTGCATGGGTTCAGGTTCAGGTTCCCGTGTAATCCTACTCAAAGGTTCCTTAGCTGGAGAGGAAGGTAGGAAAAGGTTAGTGCGATTGCTTTCGAACCATCTCTCTTGCCTGCGTTCAGTCAGACGAGTATCAATACGGATGCAGTAGTTAATAAAGTCACCTAACGCAGTGGGAGGGTCGGCACGAGCAAGTTCATCCTTAATCAGTGGAGATAACCCCTTTCGAAAAATAGATTTTTTGGCGGAACTGTCCCAGGTGGTATCAAGGGCCCATCTCCTGAAATCCAAGGCATATTCAGCTACCGAGTGCTTACCTTGGCGCAAAGCTAACATGGCTGCTTCAGCTGTTGCACCTCGATTGGGGTCATCAAACACCTGCCCCATGGCTGAAATAAAAGCATCACGGTGATTCAAACAATCATCCTCAGTCTCAATCAGAGGGTTTGCCCACATCAAAGCCTTGTTGGTAAGCAACATAATTATAGTAAGCACCTTAGATCGTTCAGTGGGAAATTGTGAAGCATGTGCAGAAAAAAAAAGATTGCATTGATTAATAAATCCCCTGAATTTCTCACGTTCACCGCCAAAACGAAAAGGGGGCAACTTGGGAATCCCAGAACTCGGGGCTATGGCAGGAGCCTGGACTCGCTCTTCTAGAACCTCAATCCTGGCTCGCAAATCCTGGGCAGTCTGTCCAAACACTTGCAAATTGTGATTAGTGAGGTCCTGTAGGCTTGAAAAACGGGTCTTTATATTCTGCAAATCTGCAAGGATATTATCAGTCACTCCGCAAAGTTCCTTTATGCGGGCCTCCATTTTCCAGATCTTTTAAGACAGGAGTACTGGAAGAAGAGGAGAGGAGAAAAAAAAACAATAGTGTTTACCTGTGGTAACACTGCAGAGAGAAAAAAAATTAAGGGAACTGCTCACCTGGAATGGTTGTGAGAAGTCACAACCACTATCATCACAGAAAGTTCACCCGGACATCTGATATCCACAGTTACAGCAGACAAAAAAGAGAAAAAAAAACAAAAAAAACAATAGTGTTTACCTGTGGTAACACTGCAGAAAAAAAAACACTTAAGGGAATTGCTCACCTGGAATGGTTGTGAGAAGTCACAACCACTGTCATCACAGAAAGTACAACCGGACATCCGATATCCACAGTTACAGCAGACACAGCCTTTCCAGACCCAGCAGACACTAACGTTTTGGCTTCAGAATCTTGTAATGTATGTAGTACAGTTCATATAGCGTCTTGTGCTTGGGTGCGATGAAAATACATGAGACACAGGTTTGATATAGAAAGTCTTGTATTACTTCATACAAGTTGGCAAAAATAGTCACACAGTTTGCAGACACAGAAGCAGGAGACACAGCAGGCCAGAGTAATCTAAGCTCAGCAATCACTCTCCACAACAGGTTCAGGATCTTCTTCTCTGTTACCGTAAGTCCATGCAAACGTGGGTCTTTCAAAGAGCAGGGTTCAGAGTCCACAAGTGCTTCAGAGTTCCTCAGTAGGAATAGCTGGAGTACAAGGTCCAAGGCTTTAGGAGTCAGGTCACAGGTTCACTGCAGGCTAGATTCTGAAGCACTGATTACTCAGCTGTGGCTGCTTAAGAAGCAAAAGGAGAGAATCAGGGCGGGAACATGCAAGCTGGAAACTCCATTTTGACTGAGGCAAGATAGCTGCAGCAAGACAGAAAGTAAAATGGCTGACGAACAAACTGAGTTTCAGGAACATGTACACAGAACCTTACACTGTCTCACAGTGATAGCCCAGTGTGCAACATTTCCAAAGGATCAGGCAGACCAAACTGCTTCAAAAGTGCAGTGCCATCATTTGGGATGAATGCATGATGTCACACAAGAGGGCTCTGGAAGCAGTGGACAGACTGCCTCAAGACTTGCGTGAAAACAATTCTATCATGGGAGGTGTAGTTGTTTTGGCAGGTAACTTTCAACAAACACTACCCGTTATTCCAAGATCAACCCCTGCAGATGAACTCAATACCTGCCTAAAGCATCATACCTTTGGAGACAAGTGAAAAAATGTCGCTGAACACAAATATGAGGGTCCACATGACAGCCAATATTTATACTGGACTGTTCTCAAGCCAGCTGTTGACTATTGGAGATGGCAATGCACCAATAAACTCAACCACTGGACAGATCATGTTTCCAAGCAACTTTTGCTACATTGTTACATCAATTGAGGAGCTAAAAGAAAAGGTTTTTCCAAATATTCAATGCAACTTAAAAAAGTCTGGCTGGCTGTGTGAAAGGGTTATTCTAGCTCCGAAAAATGATAGTGTAAGCAAGATCAATCTTCAAATTTTAAGTCTCCTTCCAGGTATGTGCATGACCTACAAGTCAGTGGATACAGTAACAGACCCTGATCAAGCAATATTCTATCCAATAGAGTTCCTCAACTCCTCGGAATCACAAGGACTTTCTTCGTATAAACTCTTTCTCAAACCTGGAGCACCTATTCTGCTGTTGAGAAATTTAGATTAATCAAAGCTGTGTAATGGAACAAGACTCTTGATTAAGAACCTGTTTACACATGTAATTGAAGCAACCATTTTGACAGGATGTGCCAAAGGAGAGGACATTTTCATTCCAAGAATTCCACTCATTCCATCTGATTTGCCTTTTCATTTTAAACGCCTTAAGTTTCCAATTCGACTGGAATTTGCAATGTCCATTAACAAGGCTCAGGGACAGTCCTTGAAAGTAGTAGTAGGGATCGATTTGCAATCTCCATGCTTTTCTCATGGTCAACTTTTATGTGGCCTGTTCAAGGGTTGTAACTGCCAAAAATCTGTTCATCTTTGCACCGGAAGGAAAAACCAAAAATGTTGTTTATCAAAAGGCTCTTGAATAAGTTGAAAATAAAATGCTATCAGTGTTTGGATAATTTAGTTAATTTGTGTTGCAAATCTGTAGTGTTGAATATATGATGTGAAATGTTTTTATGTGCAATATAATCATTATAGTTTGCTACAACTAACCACAGTTAGTTACTATTCCTGGGCAACACTGGGCTCTTCAGTTAGTGCGTAAATAACATTAACATATGCAAATAACATAGGGTTCTTAGTTAAAATTATTTTAATCAAAAAAGCGTAAAATCCCACTGCAACAATGCGTATCCGATCGGGACGGTCATATCCTGTCTTTAGTATTGAAACCTTACCCTGTGTCAGCCTACCTCAATGTGAATAAAGACTCTTATTAACATTGAGGTCGACTGGCACAAGATAACGTTTAATACTAGAGATAAGATAGGACCGTAAAGATTGGGTATACTTTGTTGCGGTGGGATGGCTTTTATGTATTTTTTTAAACTAAATGGTGTTAACTAAGTACCCTATGTTATTTACATGTGTTTTTGCTATTTACAGTATTTACTTACTATATGGTAAATTCAAAGCAGCAGAAACTTTCAGCTCCTGAGTGTAATACAAAATATGGAAGAGCCCCCAACTACCATGTGGTGGTGGAGATATTGGGCTCCTTAGACACTTGGTCCTGATTGCAACTGATACATCTGCCCCCTCTGTAGCTTCACCCATTGCATTTGGCAGCCAGAGACATACCTCTCAAATGCAAAATGTTTGCCTATAACACCAGCCATTGCAACCCATTCATGTCCCTCTCTGCAAGGAAAAACATTACCCCTTGGATCCTTGTCAGCCGCCTCTCATCCAGCCATACCAGATCTCGCACTTTGGACTGATTAGGGTCACTACCCCAAAACATAGTGCCTGAAAATTTAGATTTTGGTTTTGGCTTTTATCCTAAGTCATGTGGCAAGGCTAGTTAGGGAGTCGATATTGACTTTTAAAATTGCTACTTTCAATAGGTGGCACTAGAGTTCTAGTCATCTTCTTCTCTGAAGAGACAAATTGCAAAATCCATTCAAAGTAGTGTTTTCCTCTTCAAGGTCAAAGTAAAGGCATTTAGAATATGCAGCAGTTAATTTATCAGAATCTACATAATTCCTTCACCCCCGAGCCTGTTTTAGCCTTCCTGACCAAGCTAATTTTTTCAATTCTGACCAGTGTCACTTTATGAGCTAATAACTCTGGAATGCTTCAATGGGTCCTAGTTAGTGATTGGCGAGCACTAAAATGCCTGGGTGCTCTTTGCTCGGGTTGAGCAAATTGGAATGCTCGGGTGCTCGACCCGAGCAACGAGCCCAATGTAAGTCTATGGCAAACTCAAGCATTTTTCTGGTGGCCCCCCTGGCGGTCTGCAGAGGGACTAGAAATTGTGGATATCAATGGGAACAGTGCTCAAATGACATGGTAACAGCAAGTGGAAGACCCCTGGAAGCATTTCTGACTCCCAGGTCACTGCTGTGAACAATGTTGTCAGTCTTACGCCACTTTTACAGACTCACAATAAAACATGCAAAAACAAAACCAAAGTGGATTTTCCTGGGAAATATGTTAAGGAACATCCTTCCCAGGGTAATAACTTGTATATAAGGCAAAATAAATAATCAAAAACAAAAATGCTCCTCCACACCTTGGGCTATGTTCACATGTAGCGTTTTTGATGCATTTTTGAACTTTAGTATTGCTTTCAACCAAGACAAATGCATTCAGTGGGAAATGTCATTTTAACATTTTAAATGTGGTGTGTGACACATCATTAGACACATCCTGTTTTATTTATGAAGGAGGGAAAGTCACAAAGCCTATTTTTATAGGGCCATCAGGCGGCCTTTACTATTCTTAATTGGCCAGCAGTCAGACCTCTCTATTCTTAGAGAGCCATCAGCCGACTATGTTTTGTTGTTCCCATTATTAAACACTGGGTCTCCTATACTGTTATAGAGTATGCAGTGAGTGGCAGGGCTGCCCAAAATTTGGACGCACCCCAATGCCCTTTTGAAGAGACGTACAGGAGGGCATCCTGAAAACAATGTTTCCATTATTAGGAAATGGGTCTCCAATACTGTTTGCCTATGCAGTGAATGCAAGAGCTTTCAAGAATTTGGAGGGCCTTATTAAAAAATGTTGCATTAGAAAGGAGCGGGTCTCCTATACTTGTAATGCCCATGCACTAAGTGTATGGGCTGACAAACATTTACTCCTGGGGGGTGTATATGAACACACTGTATACCAATTTTTTTTATTACGGGCATCATAAAAACCCTTTAAAAAAATTATATGGGTGATGCATCATAGACCATGGTCACCCTGGTGATATGATGGTGGAGGATGAGGATGAGGAGAAGGAGGAGGACAACAGCAAATAGCCAAAATCAGGAAGCATATAACCAGTGGGTGTAAAGAGGTGCATGGGAAAAATCCAGCCCTTATTCATTTTTATAAGTCAGATTGTCAGCATTTTCAGTTGATACGCTTATCAGTTATAATTCCACCAGCAGCACTAAAAAGCCGCTCTTGATAAAACGCTAGAGGCAGGGCAGGCCAGGACCTCCAAGGCGTAGAGAAACAGTTCATGCCACGTGTCCAGCTTGGATACCCAATAATTATAATGCACAGAGAAATCATGGAGGACGTTGGTATGGTCAGAAAGGTATGGGAGGGTCTGAGAAAACTTTCCCAGAACATTGGCAGTGTTCCCCTGCCTCTGCTGGATTGGAGTTGTGTCTCTCTCACCTTTACTCCTTGGTTGTCCAACAAACTGTGACCTCTGCCACCAGCGTTTTCAGATGGGAATTTTTTTAATACTTCCGCAACAAGGGTCTTCTGGTACTGCCCAAATTTAGTAGACCTGTCCACCTCAGGAATAAGATATAGAAAGTTCTCCTTGTAGCGTGGGTCTAGAAGTGTCACCAACCAGTAATGACTGTCACTCAAAATTTGGAGAACGCGAGGGTAACGGGAAAGGCAGCGTAACATAAACTCAGCCATGCATGTCAGAATGCTAACAGGCAAGACTTCCATGTCCCCACCAAGTTGATGACTGATTATGCTCTCATACTCCTCCTTCTCCTCCTCCCCTCCTCCTCCCTGTCCTCAGGCCATCCACGCTGAACAGACGGTATTACAGTTGTGCAGGTAGTACAGTCATGGCCAAAAGTTTTGAGAATGACACAAATATCATATTTTCACATGATCTGCTGCCCTCTGGTTTTTATGTGTGTGTTTGACAGATGTTTTTATCACAGACAGAAATATAATTGCAAACATATGAGTAACAAAAGCTTATATTGACAGTTAGAATGAGTTAATGCTGCAAGTCAATATTTGCAGTGTTGACCCTTCTTCTTCAGGACCTCTGCAATTCTCCCTGGCATGCTCTCAATCAACTTCTGGACCAAATCCTGACTGATAGCAGTCCATTCTTGCACAATCAATGCTTTCATTTTGTCAGAATTTTTAGGTTTTTGTTTGTTCACCCGTCTTTTGATGATTGACCACAAGTTCTCAATGGGATTAAGATCTGGGGAGTTTCCAGGCCATGGACCCAAAATCTCTATGTTTTGTTCCCTGAGCCATTTAGTTATCACCTTTGCTTTATGGCAAGGTGCTCCATCATGCTGGAAAAGGCATTATTGATCGCCAAACTGCTCTTGGAGGGTTGGGAGAAGTTGCTCTTGGAGGACATTCTGGTACCATTCTTTATTCATGGCTGTGTTTTTAGGCAAGACTGTGAGAGAGCCGATTCCCTTGGCTGAGAAGCAACCCCACACATGAATGGTTTCAGGATGCTTAACAGTTGGCATGAGACAAGACTGGTGGTAGCGCTCACCTTGTCTTCTCCGAATGAGGCGTTTTCCTGATGTCCCAAACAATCAAAAAGGGGAATCATCAGAGAAAATAACTTTGCCCCAGTCCTCAGCAGTCCACTGCCTGTACCTTTTGCAGAATATCAGTCTGTCCAAGATGTTTTTTCTGGAGAGAAGTGGCTTCTTTGCTGCCCTCCTTGAGACCAGGCCTTGCTCCAAGAGTCTCCGCCTCACAGTGCGTGCAGATGCACTGACACCTGCCTGCTGCCATTCCTGAGCAAGCTCTGCACTGCTGGTAGCCCGATCCCGCAGCTGAAACACTTTTAAAAGACGGTCCTGGTGCTTGCTGGTCTTTCTTGGGCGCCCTGGAGCCTTTTTGGCAACAATGGAACCTCTCTCCTTGAAGTTCTTGATGATGCAATAGATTGTTGACTGAGGTGCAATCTTTCTAGCTGCGATACTCTTCCCTGTTAGGCCATTTTTGTGCATTGCAATGATGACTGCACGTGTTTCTTTAGCGATAACCATGGTTAACAGAAGAGAAACAATGATGCCAAGCACCAGCCTCCTTTTAAAGTGTCCAGTGGTGTCATTCTTACTTAATCATGACAGATTGATCTCCAGCCATGTCCTCATCAACACCCACACCTGTGTTAATGGAGCAATCACTGAAAAGAGGTTAGCTGGTCCTTTTAAGGCAGGGCTGCAATGATGTTGAAATGTGTTTTGGGGATAAAGTTCATTTTCTAGCCAAATATTGACTTTGCAAGTAATTGCTGTTAAGCTGATCACTCTTTATAACATTCTGGAGTATATGCAAATTGCCATTAGAAAAAGTGAAGTAGTAGACTTTGTAAAAATTAATATTTGTGTCATTCTCAAAACTTTTGGCCATGACTGTACTGTCTATAGCGCATGAAACTAGCTCCTGTTCTTCCTCCTCTTCCTCTTCCTCATTGTCACCCAATCCACGTTGGGATGAGATGAGGCTGGGCTGTGTGTAATCACAATGTATGGTTCCGTGCTCCATCTCATCATGCTCCACTTGCAATGTATCCTCTTTGCTTGTGAGCAGAGAGCGTTTCAGAAGACAGAGAAGCAGGATGGTGACGTTAATTATGGCATCATCGCCCCTCACCATCTTGGTGGACTCCTCAAAGTTTTGGAGGATGGTACATATATCTGACATCCATGTCCACTCCTGAGGTCTTATGTGTGGAGTCTGAACTGAATACCGATGGCCTTTTTGATGCTGGTAGTCAACAACTGCCCTCTTCTGCTCACAAATCCTTCCCAACATCTGCAGTGTAGAGTTCCAACGCGTGGGGACATCACACAACAGTCGGTGAGCAGGAAGCTGCAAACGCTGTTGAAGCACGGCAAAGGCGGCGAAAGCTGTAGCTGACTTTCTAAAATGGGCACACAGGCGGTGTACTTTGACAAGCAAATCCAGAAACTCCGGGTAGGTTTTGAGAAACTGCTGAACCACGAGGTTAAGCACATGGGCCAGGCATGGTATGTGTGTGAGCTCGCCTTGCCTCAGAGCCGCCTCCAGGTTCTGGCATTGTCACACACAACCATGCCTGGCTGTAGGTTCAGCAGTGTCAGCCACAGATCTGCCTGCTTTTTCAGGGCTGTCCACAGCTGTTCAGCATTGTGCGGTTTGTCACCTAAGCATATTAGCTTCAGCATAGCCTGTTGCCGCTTGGTTGATTCAGTGCTGCAGTGCTTCCAGCTTGTGACTGATGTGATCATTTTGGAGATGAAGGCTGAAGAGGAGGAGGGGGAGGAAGAGGTGCAGGAGCTGTGGGGGCAACACTAATTGACCTAGGGCCGCAATCCTCGGTGTCGAAATGACGTGTTCCATCCCAAAGTCCCAGCTTCCACTATGTTAACCCAGTGTGCCATCACCGAGATGTACCGTCTCTGCCCACAAGCACTTGTCCATGTGTCTGTGGTTAGGTGGACTTTCCCAGGAATTGCATTGTTGAGAGCACGGCTAATTTTGTGGGACACGTGCTTGTGTAATGCGAGGACTGCAGACTGGGAGAAATAGGGGCAGCTGGGGACCAAGTACTAAGAGACGGATGCCGCCATTAGGTTGCGGAAAAATTCCGTCTCCACGAGCCTAAAAGGCAACATTTCGAGCTCAAGAAGTCGTGAAAGGTGTGAATTTAGTAGCGTGGCCTGTTGGGCGTTGGCTTCATATTTGCGCTTACGTTCCAAGGACTGAGGTATGGACAACTGAACACTGCACTGGGACAAGGATATGGACGTGCTTGATGATGATGTGTGTTGAGTGTGTGCAATGACAGGTGCAGGGCAGGAGGCATCTTCGCAGGCACCATGGACAGGGGATTGGCTTCCATGCACAACAGCAGAAAAAGCAGTGGTGTCACCCACAGACAGTGTTCCTGGCACCTGGGTTCAGCCCACAAAGTTGAGTGTTTTGCTGCCATGTACTTGATCATGCTGGTGGTGGTCAGGCTAGTACTTTTGCTACCCCTGCTGAAGCTGGCCTGGCAGGTGTTGCAAATTGCCTTTTTGGGGTTATCGGCAGAGTCTTTAAAAAACAACCAGTCTCGAGAAGACCTATCAGTTGTACTGGCAACTTCCGTCATGTTGGTGTTATGGGAAATGGTTGCCTGCCTTCCGTCTGTGGTCACCACACTTCTTCTTCCTGCCTGTTGGGGTGCTATGCCCTCTCTCCCCCTGTGTGTTGCTGTCCTCGCTCTGCATGTCCTCCTGCAAAGTTGGGTCAGTTACTATATCATCCAACATCTCCTCTTCCACTTCCACACCCTGTTCCTCCTCCTGACTTTCTGGCAATTTTGTCTCATCATCGTCCACCTCTTGTGACACTTTCCCATCATTGCCTTCATGTGACCATGGCTGCTCAAATATTTGGGCATCGCTACATGCGATCTCCTCTTGCCCCACTTCAAGTAGACCGGGTGAGAGGCCCGAATCTATAAAAGGAAAAGTGAACAGCTCTTCGGAGTATCCAAGTGGGGGACCAGTTGTCTCTGGGCACTTGGCATGGTGGGAGGAAGGAGGATCAGGGTGAGGAATATGTGGTCCAGACTCACGGCTACTGAGACATGACCGTGTGGAAGACAGGGTGTTGGTGGCAAAGTGTCTGGAAGCATTGTCTGCTATCCAACCAACAACCTTTTGACACTGCTCTGGTTTCAATAATGGTGTACTGCTGTGGTCTCCTAGTAATTGGTACAGGAAGATCGAGCGAGAAGAAGTGGGTGTTTGTTGTGGCACAATTTCATCTTGCCCACGGCCTCGGCCCCTGCATGCACTGTTATGATTTGGTAGCTGAGGAGAGCAGGCAAAAAGGAAATACACCAGAGAGGTTGGAATCTATGGGATTGCAGTACCCTGACTAACCACCACAACTAAAGGCAGCCGTGGAGCGTACCTACGTTGGTCCTAGATGCCTCGTCACAGCCTGAGAAGCTAACTACACCTAAAGACAGAAAGAGGAAAACTATCTGCCCCGGAGCAGATCCCCAAAGAACATAGAAAGCCCCCAAACATGTAATGGCAGTTAGACAAGAGGAAATACAGACACAGACAGAAAATAGTATGAGCAAACGTTGGGGCCCAAACTTCTTAAATAGAAAAGGATAGGAAGGACACTTACTGCAATCCCAAAAAACCCTGAAAAGTACCAACTCTACTAATTACAAAAACACCTGAGATCACACGACCTCTACCACCTAAATTAGTTCTCTGGTGTAACAAAAACTAAACAGCAGCCACTGAAAAAACTGGAAAAGTCAAATGAACAAACAACAGTGGCCGAACTAAACTGAGAGGAGCACAAGCCCCCGGAGGGGACCCGGAAGACCCCCACAGAAGTGCAGGACAAAAAGCAAGCACAAAAAACTAAAAGAAGAAAATGTCTTATCTGTTAGCAGAAGATGCAGGCACGAAACAGCACGCTACAAAGTGAACAGGAATCAAAGATGAGACCAGAACAATTGATCACCGGCAACCCTGATGGGAGGGAACCTCCCTTATATAAGACCAGTCAGTAACACCTGATCGCCAATCTTCACAATCTTCATTGGATAGTTCAGTACTGTTTGTAACCACCAGAGGGAGCTTCTGCTCAGAATTCATTTCTAGCACATTCACAACAATGCACCATCACCATCACGTCCAGTTCCTTGTCCCTTGCCATGCGCCTTACCCCTTTTAAATGAAGGACATATTTTCCACGTTCACTACAAATGGCTGAATTTGGAGCGAACTTAGATGTGATCCATGTGGCAGACAAACCCCAGTTTAAAATAGCTGGCCTGTAGGTAACTATTTTTAAGTAAACTGGTGTCAATAACTTCGCTAAAACACTGCAACAAAATTTAAGTGTAGGGGATTAGTCTTTAGAAGGACTGTTAGTTGAGATGGATATGTGTATAATATATGGTATGCCTACACTAAGTAAGATCCAAGCCAATCTCTCCCTAGCTCAGCACCAACTCTCCCTATACTGCCTGATTCCTGAGTAGACTATGATGAACATGGCGCAGCCAGATCTGATATAGACCTGATTACACTGTGCGGCCAGCCAATCACTGTAATGCCACAACCAACATGGCTGAGACATTACAGTGTGTGGCAGACAATCCCTGCATGTTTATTGGCTCTGTAAAGAACGCCAAACATGCAGGGTGGGGACCTGAGCTCCCACCAAGCAACTCCGGAAATACTAGGCAAGCTCGGAGCATCTCGAGCAGTGAGATGGTCAGGCGAGTACCGAGTAGTGGTGAGCATGCTCGCTCATCACCTAGTCCTAGTGATTCTGAGATGGTTTTCTCATGACATATTGTACTTCATAATAGTGGTAAAATTTGTTCAATACAACTTGCGCTTATTTGTGAAAATATTGGAAATTTAACAAAAATGTTGAAAATTTTGCAATTTTCAATTTTTTTATTTTATGCCCTTAAATCAAAGAGTTATGTCATGCAAAATAGTTAATAAATAACATTTCCCACATGTCTACATCATCATAATTTTTTAAACATATTTTTTTTATTAGAAAGTTATAAGAGTTAAAAGTAGAGAAATGCCAAATATGTTGATTATTAATGTGGTTTAGGCATGCTGTGGTGCTCAGAAGGGAGGAGGCATTTGCATTTGGGAGCACAGAATTTGCTGAATTTCTTTTGGGGGCAAGGAGCGATATAACTTTTCCGGAGCATTTATACTATCAGTAACTAGTGTTGAGCGATACTGCCCGAAATCCTAAAATATCGGATCGGATTGGATCGGCCCGATACTCAAAAAGTATCGGGTATCGCCGATCCGATACCGGAAACACAATGCAAGTCAATGGGACAGAAATATCCGAGCTAAAAAAAACCCTTTCTTTCCTTGTAAACACTAAATATACACACATAGAATACATATATATATATGTATATATATATACATGTCATGTGGACATATAATATATATATATACATATATTTATAGTTCATACACTTCTACATAGTAAAATAGCCTCTGATTCAATTGCCGGGTAATGCCGGCTTTTGTGAAAATACAGAAGCACCCGACATGAAATGACACATGGTTTACATAGAGTTAACCATGTCTTTTCATGTAGTTTGATATCTGGTTTTCACAAACAATTACATGAGTGTATGTGTGCAAAATTTCACACCTGTAGGGGTTAATTTAAGGTGTAAATTCGTTGTAAAAAAAACCAGACTTTTTTGCTACGATTTTACACCTTTAATTAACCCCTACATGTGTCAAATTTTACACACATACACTCATGCAATTGTTAGTGAAAACCATATATCAAACTACATTAAATGACATTAGCTCTATGTAAACCATGTGTCATTTCATGTCGGGTGCTTCTGTATTTTCACAAAAGCCGGCAATTGAATTAACGGCTATTATACTATGTAGAAGTGTATGAACTATAAATATAAATATATATATATATATATATATAAATGTGTCACAAATTCAATGACATGTATATATATATGAGGTGTAAAATTGTTGAAAAAAAATGCGTGGGCTCCCGCGCTATTTTCTTAACCAGACAGACAAAGCCAGCGAGTGGGGGCAGATAATAATAGCCCAGAGAGGGACCATTATTTTTGGCCCCCCCTGGCTACTAACATCTGCCCCCAGACACCCCAGAAAAGGCAAATCTATAATTAGATTCGCCCTTTCTGGCACTTTGCCCGTCTATTCCCATTGCCCTGCAGCGGTGGCGAATGAGTTAATAAGGGTTAAAGCCACCTTGCTATTGAAAGGTGAGTTTAAGCGAGGTTAATAATTGAGAGCTGTCAATTAGACAACTATCAATTATTAATCCTATTGCATGAAATAAAAATAAAACACACACACTTTAATTAAAAATCATTTTAATGAAATAAACACACAGTTTTTGACAATATTTTATTTTACTGCCTTTCCTTGCAAAGCCCTTGTTCACCTGTAATAAAAATAAAATAATAAAGCAACATTATTCTTACCTATCCGATGTTCAGTCAGGTCCCCCGATGTAATCCTTCTGAAAGGGTTAATATTTACTGCAGAGACTGCAGCTAATGCTGACAGTCTCACAGTAAACCCCCGAATGAATGAGCTCCTCTCCTGGCTGACAGGAGAGGAAGTGGTCAGCATAATTGATTGCTTCCCACTTTCACTTCAGGTCAGCCAGGGACACCCACAGCATCAGTGACGTCAGAGGGAATCCCGGCTGACCTGAAGTGAACTGATTAACAAAAACAGGGGATCCCCTCTAAAAAAAAATGGTGTGGGGTCCCCCCTATTTTTGTTAACCAGCCTGATAAAGCAGACTACTGAGGCCTGGTTTTTCAGCTGTTAAGGAGCCAATATCCATGGACCTTGCAAGCCTGATAATACCAGGCCACAGCAGTCTGCTTATCTTGGCTGGTTAACAAAAATAGGGGATCCCCTCGAAAAAAAATGGAGTGGGGTCCCCCCTATTTTTGTTAACCAGCCAAATGAAGCAGACTGCTGAGGCCTGGTTTTTCAGGCTGGTAAGGATCCAATATCCATGAACCTTGCAAGCCTGATAATACCAGGCCACAGCAGTCTGCTTAGCTTGGCTGGTTAACAAAAATAGGGGATCCCCTCGAAAAAAAAATGGCGTGGGGATCCCCCTATTTTTGTTAACCAGCCAAGTAAAATGCAGACTGCTGCGGCCTGGTATTAAAAGACTGTCAAGGCCCATGGATTTTGGCCCTCAACAGCCTGATAATACCAGGCTACAGCAGCCCCACATTTGGCGCATCAAAAGATGTGCCAATTGTGGCACTTTACCCGGCTCTTCCCACTTGCCCTGTAGTGGTGGCAAGCGGGGTAATAAGGGGTTAATGTCACCTTTGATTGATCGGTCACAATAAGCCCGGTTAATAATGGAGAGGCGTCAATAAGACACCGATCCATTATTAATCATAGTTTGTAAATTAAAAAAAAAAAACACAGCAAGAAAAAAGTATTTTAATGAAATAAAATACCACACAGTTTTCATTATTTTTATTACACTCTCATTCCTGTGAAGCCATCGATCTCCTGTAAAAAAAAAAAATAACAAACCAACACAAATACTCCCTGTCCGACGCAGTCCAAAGTCACGAGTGTCCCACGACGAGTCCAGCTCTGCTACATCTGGATGACAGGCTGAGCCTGACATCCACATAGAGCAGAGCTGCTTACCTGAGCTGTGTCCCCGGCGGTGACGTAATCCGGACTGGTTTACGGCCAGCTGTCGCGAGAGTACAGCTGGCCGAGATTACCCAGTACCCGGCAGCCACTGCTGTTATTGCGAGATTCTGCACGTGACCGCCAGGGACAGGGTAATGGCAGCCATCCAGGAGGACGTGACGGCCGGGGAACGGGATCTTCTGCCAGGTAAGTACGGACTCTGCTGAGTCCTGACTCCTGACAGACCCGACCGACACTGACAGTGACAGTTTCGGGGAGTTCCTGTGTCACGTACTTCATTCTGTGACACAGGAACTCCCATAGACTTGGTCGGAAAACTCCGATTCCGGTATTCGATATGACAAAAATATCGGAACTCTGAATCAGAATTCCGATACAGCAAATATCGGCCGATACCCGATATTTGCAGTTTCGGAAAGCTCAACACTATCAGTAACATCAAAAAGCCCCATATTTCGGTTAACAGATGACGGACCTGAGTGGAGACTTGCTTTTTTTGTGGATTGATTTAAAGCTTTTGTTGGGAACATTTTACAGAACATTTGAGATCACACTTATCCTGCGTGATATGCTAAGCACTCGTGTTGGGTTTCCATGTAAATTTCCGAGTGACCTGATCCATGAGGGAGCCACTCGCTAAAATGAGGCAGCAGAGTTATTCTGGACTCTGTTTGGCCTCCGTTTAGTGGTCTCCATTTCAGAACACACAAAACTGTAGTGGACCACGCTTTTATACACACCTAAAAAAAATGACACCACTGGATCACAGGCCACATGGCATCCACAGTGCCTCCATCTGCCCCATTATAGGTGATTATGTTTGAATCATGTATTTCAGAGCTTTACACAGAAACACCAGTGTAAGTGTTCAACATAGGGCGCAGGCTAAATATGCACCCAGCATTATTGCCATCTTTGGGAGGCAGAATTAACAAATCAGCAGCAGGTAAAGAACTGGTTTTATTTTTTTAAGCAGTTCCTCGTGATGTATAAGTGATTAGGTAACTTAAAGGGAATCTGTCACCCTAAATTGGCAGGATATTTAAATGATGGCAGTCAGGTCAGATGGGCGGTGTTTTGGGTACTTGCCTTAACATGTTGTTCGCCGCTGTCTCATTTTTTCTGGGAACTGTAGTCGTTGTCCTCCATATAACGCGCCTGCACATTGCAATCTGCGGGCAAAGCATACTGCGCGTGCGCAATTCAAGATTGCAATGCGCAGGCGCGTTATATGGAGGGCAATGACTACAATTCCCAGAAATAATGGAGACAGCGGCGAACAACATGTTAAGGCAAGTACCCAAAACACCGCCCATCTGACCTGACTGCCATCATTTAAATATCCCGCCAATTTAGGGTGACAGATTCCCTTTAATTCTTCAGGTCGATGCGATTGCAAAGATACCAGATTTATATCTGCTTTTCATGTTTGGCTGCCCTCACACATTAAAAGAAGCTTTTTTATTGCAAAAACAGTTTTTTCATCTCCATATTTTGATAGCTATATTTTTTCCATATTTCAGCTGACAGTTATGTGACAGCTTGTTTTTTCAGGGCGAGTTGATGTTTTTATTGGTACCAGTTTCGACACATGACATTTTTTGATCGCTTTACATTCTGATTTTTGGGAGACAGAATGAACAAAAATCAGCAATTCTGGAATTGTTTGGGTTTTTTTTTTAATGCCGTTCTGCATGTGTTAAAATTGATAAGGCAGCTTTATTCTGTGGGTCAGTATGATTGCAGTGATACCACATTTATATTTTATGTTTTGGCGCTTTTACACAATAAAAACTATTTTATAGAAATAATTATTATCTTTACATTGCTTTATTCTGAGAGCTATAACTTCTTTATTTTTCTGCTGGTTGAGATGTATGGCGGCTTCTTTTTTGCTGGACAAGATGACATTTTCAGAGATGCCATTTTTATTTTCATTTGTCTTTTTGATCGTGTTTTATTCTACTTTTTATTTGGCAGTATGATGATAAAGCATAGTTTTTTGCCTCATTTTTTATTTAATATTTTAACGGTGTTCACAGAATGGGTTGACTAGTGTTACAGTTTTATGGATCGGGTCATTCTGGATGCGAAAAAACTGAATAAGTATCCTTTTTTTGTTTATTTTTGTTTTAACATAAATAAATATATTTATGGGAATAATATTTTTCATTTATTTTTGGTCTTTATCTTTTGATTTTTTTAAAAAAATATTTTTACTCTTTTGATTTTTTAAAAAAATATTTTTACAATTTTAATAACTTTTTTAACTTTTTTCCATTGTCCAGGATCCGATATCAACTTTACATTGACTGATCGCTGATCTAATATTCTGCAGTGCTTCTGAAATGCAGGGAATTAGACCAGCATATTAGAGGTATATAGGAGGCATGACAGTTCCTGCTCTGAGCAGGAGCTTACAGGCCACCATCCCTGGGTGACCATGGAGACTATCGGCGCATTGTGCCGTTGGGAGTAGAGAGGGAGCTCCCTCCCTCTATGATGCTCCTTGATGTCGCTATGACTACTGACAGCAGCATCAGAGTGGTAAAACACCCGCAATTGGAGTTAGCACTGATCATGGGTGTTGCTGCAGGGTCTCAGCTCTCACATAGAGTTGACACCCACATTTGATCACCGCGGCCCTCAGCATGAGCCCACACGATTATAATGCCATATATATGGTGGTTTGCAAGAGCAGAGCTCCGACAGCGTCGTGTATAGACGGAGTATATCATGAAGGGGTGTGACAGAGTCACTGGCATTGTATGTGAAGGGATATACGTGTCACTATGCATACTGTAGTCAGTTATGTAAAACCAGAGTGCTTTTGACTCCAGCATGCTAAGTGCTGAGAGGGTTAATAGAAACCTATGTTTGTACAGGTTTTAGTGTACCTCCATAGAGTGGGTGGGTGGGGGTCCACCGTATCTCCACCTGCTGAGTTCTGACAGAACTGCGTGATGTCAAGGTCATGTGATCATCACATGGGGTGTTAAACACCTGTCCATGAAAGTCAGTGTGGGTCGTGTCTTGGGAGAGCAGTAACTCCCAGATAGCTATCATTGGAGCTAAATGACTGTGCATGTTAACTGCAGGTTGGAACCTGCAGAGAAGGGACTCTGTGATGTTTTATTTTGTTTTCCGTTAAGCCAGGAAGGCTCTGCTTTTCTGAACCTGCCTTTGTGTATGCTGACGTTAGTAAACCAGCAGGTGTTTCACCACCAAAGTGTTCCTGTCTCTACCTTAGCAGGCAGCTAAACGTGTCAACTAGTGATGAGCGAGCATACTCGGTAATTCAGAGCATTTCTGAGATTATTTGACGGCTCACCCACGTCGCTAAGAGGGGGCGCCTTTGCGTTAGTCCCTAGTGGCCAACCTCTATGTTAGGTAGGGACTTTTAAGATCTAGGGCATCCTAGGGCTATGATAGCCCCATTACCCCTCAATGCCATATCTACTTATCTACTCTGTAATTCCTTTTGTCTTCCTTCTACTTTATGTGCCAGTTCATTGGTTTCCTGAGGAGGTCTCCTGTCTTAATACTATTACCCCCTATGGGTCATTTTCACAGGATTACCCTGTTATTGTATAGTTCCCCCATCTCTCTCTATTGTTCTTGGGTATCTGTTGAGTGACGGTCCGATTTGGATTAACATGAATATCTCTGATTTCTTCCTAATATATGTCTATGGGAAAGTGAACACTGCATATGGTATAATAGTTTATGGAAGGTGACTCGCATAATGGCGATCCTTCCATCTCCCTCCCATCTCTTTGGGATGGAATTTTCCTAATATCTCCACATTATATTTGAATGTTCACCGCATTAAGAAACACGAGAAAGTTAGGTTTGAGCAATGGTCTCTGATTCCTTGTGTATCGGTTACATTGCGGTGACTGTATTGTGAAGCAGAGCAAGTGAAAGAACGCGCATGCGCAGAATCTTTGTTTGCGCTTCATCGCGTTCTTTGGACTGACGCGACGGCGCAGTCCTGGGTTGAAACAGGAAGTAGCCCGTCTCACCCGAAGTACTCCGGCTGCACTTGCTATATGAGATGGATGCCGAAAGCGCCTTACTAATGGCAACAATATCTGAAGCGACTGGTTCATATACCATTTCCTGAGACTCCTGTTGTGAACGTATTGGAGACGACTTTGGAGCTGAAGCTCCTCTGGTGGTTGCTGAGGGTATTGAACCTATGTTGAACACCAAGAGTCCTACACCTGCAGTGGACGAGTGGGTGTCAGGTGGTACTGACTGGCCTGATATAAGTGAGCTGACCTCCCATGATCCTCGCTGGTGATCAATTCTTCCTGGTCTAGTTTGGAATTCAGCTTGCTTTTCTGCTGTCTTCTGCTTGCATTCAGATAAGTCTCTTTCAGTTTTTTTTGCTGTGGTTTGAATTCCTTGCTTTTTGCTGCATTGCTTTTTGTCTTCAGCCGGGTCCCCTTTTGGGGGCTTTGGCTGGTCTCCGTTCGTTTTTTGTATTTGTTCATTTGCTCAGTTCTTGTGATATTTTACTGCTGGGTTGCTACATGTCCACACCAGAAATCTGATATAGGTGGTCGAGACCGAGTGGTCTCAGTATTTTTGGATTCAGAAGTGTTGGAGTTTTTCCTAGGGTTTTTTGGGTTGCAGACATTATTCTCTCCTTTGCTGTCCTATCTAGACAGTTTTGGTCCCCAGCGTTTGCTCAATCTATTTTGTGTATGTGTTCGTATTTTCATCTTGTCTAACCGCCATTATATGTCTGCGGGCTTCCTATTCTTTTGGGGTCTACTCTGGGGCAGTTAGCTTTCCTCTTTCCATCTTCCGTGATAGCTATCTCTCCGGCTGTGACGAGGCGTCTAGGGCACCGTAGGAACGTCCCACGTCTACTTCTAGTCGTGCGGTTAGTTTAGGGGTCTGCAACCTATTAGTTTCCAACCTCTCTGGTGTTAGGCTACCTATGCGGTTTTTTGCTCCTGTCTCCTCAGCTACCTAAACATAACAGACTCCTCTGATGATTGAGAATGAAACGCGTAGGGAGAAAAGGGAGGCCTGACAATTACTGGGGTCCACTATATCTATGAACTGGTGAGACCGTTCCATATTTGTGTTCTATTAAGTTGCTATTTTCTTGAAGGGATGCGTTATTTACATCCAGCAGCAACAGTGGGATGATGATAATATATGCTGCATACTGCTGGGAATGACAACTCCCATCGTTTCTTGCCAGAGTGTGGGTAGTTGACTATCTTTTTCTGTTGCTATGATATATTTAGATCGCTATATGAATGCTCTTAGATGCATGAGGGTACTTTGATGTGTTAATATGATCCCATTCATGCACAATGCACAGGCAAACAGTGACTAATCTATATATCATGTTAATGCTCAATGCATAAGCAAATAGTTACTTATCTGTATATATGGTCTCTACCATTGGGCACAGAGTTACCCTTTCCATAATTATGATCTGCCTCATGGCTTCAACTAATCTTGAGGTATTAATTGTTTATTGATCATGTTATTGTGAATATGTGATAAGCCTATTTCTTAAAATTCAAAGTCCATACAATTGGTGAAATAGGCTGTTTGGGTACTGTGCAATAGTGTGCTCCTATGTGTGGCATTTTATGTGTTTGTTTCGTATGATGCACGTGCACCTTTTTATATGATTATTAGTAAAGGTTATGTTTTAATAATGATTTAATTCTCTCCAATGAGCTATTATACACCAAAAAATATTTAGCTGCCAAAAAAATATTTAGCTACAGAGCAGATATTTTACACCGTGTTTTGTCCACCACACGGATCGCATATCATTGCACAAAAAATTGTACCATTTCAGGCCTTCATAGAATTTTTTTTGTTGTGTCATAGCCAACTTGTTGACACAATTTAGCTGGGCCAAAAAAAATACAGGCCAGATATTTTATAGTGGGCTTTCTCCGTCACACGTCTCATCTATATGTGGGCAACAAAGTGTAGCATTTCAGGCATCCATTCCACTGTTTCTGCTGTCTGTTACCCTAGTTTAATACACTCTTTGGGGTAAAAAATAAGAAAACACAGGCCACATCTTGAAGAGTGTGGTATCTCCATCAGATACCTCATCTATCTGTGTGCTACAAATTCTAGCATTTCAGGCTTCCATTCCACTGTTTTTGCTGTCTGTTACCCTAGTTTAATACACTGTTTTGAGGTAAAAAACAAAAAAATACAGGCCACATATTAAAGAGTGTGGTATCTCCGTCAGACGCCTCATCTATCTGTGGGCTACAAATTGTAGCATTTCAGGCCTCCATTCACCTGTTTCTGCTGTCTGTTACCCTAGTTTAATACACTATTTTGGGGGAAAAAATAAGAAAATACTGGCCACTAGTGTTGAGCATTCCGATACTGCAAATATCGGGTATCGGCCGATATTAGCTGTATCGGAATTCCGATTCCGAGTTCCGATATTTTCGTCTTATCGGATACCGGAATCGGGATTGTCACTGTCACTGTCAGTGTCCGTCGGTCGGGTCTGTCAGGAGTCAGCGGCACTTACCCGGCAGAAGATCTCCGGCGGTCACGTCCTGCACTGCTTCATGGCCGCCATCTTCTTTCCCCGGCGGTCACATGCAGTTTCTCGCGATAACTGCAGTGACTGCTGGGTAATCCCGGCCGTAAAGCAGTCAGTCCGATGACGTCACCGCCGGGGAAGCAGGTAATCAGCTGTGCTGCGCCGGGATGACAGGCTCTGCCTGTCATTCCGATGTAGCAGAGCTGGATCGTCGTGGGACTATCGTTATGGACTGCGTCGGACAGGTGGTATACTGTTGGTTTGTTTTTTTTCTTTTTTTACAGGAGATCGATGGCGTCGCAGGAATGAGAGAGTAATAAAAGAAATGAAAACTGTGTTGTCTCTTTTATTTCATTAAAAGACTTTTTTCTTGCTGTGTCTTTTTTTTATACATTTAATAACTTTGGGATTAATAATGGATCGGTGTCTTATTGACGCCTATCCATTATTAACCGGGCTTATTGTCACCGTGCAATCAACGGTGACAATAACCCCTTATTACCCCGCTTGCCACCGCTACAGGGCAAGTGGGAAGAGCCGGGTAAAGTGCCACAATTGGCACATCTTTTGATGCGCCAAATGTGGGGCTGCTGTAGCCTGGTATTATCAGGCTGTTGAGGGCCAAAATCCATGGGCCTTGACAGTCTTTTAATACCAGGCCGCAGCAGTCTGCATTTTACTTGGCTGGTTAACAAAAATAGGGGGATCCCCACGCCGTTTTTTTTTCGAGGGGATCCCCTATTTTTGTTAACCAGCCAAGCTAAGCAGACTGCTGTGGCCTGGTATTATCAGGCTTGCAAGGTCCATGGATATTGGATCCTTACCAGCCTGAAAAACCAGGCCTCAGCGGTCTGCTTCATCTGGCTGGTTAACAAAAATAGGGGGGACCCCACGCCAATTTTTTCGAGGGGATCCCCTATTTTTGTTAATCAGCCAAGATATGCAGACTGCTGTGGCCTGGTATTATCAGGCTGGCAAGGTCCATGGATCTTGGCTCCTTAACAGCCTGAAAATCCAGGCCTCAGCGGTCTGCTTCATCTGGCTGGTTAACAAAAATAGGGGGGACCCCACGCCAATTTTTTTCGAGGGGATCCCCTATTTTTGTTAATCAGCCAAGATATGCAGACTGCTGTGGCCTGGTATTATCAGGCTGGCAAGGTCCATGGATCTTGACTCCTTAACAGCCTGAAAATCCAGGCCTCAGCGGTTTTCTTCATCTGGCTGGTTAACAAAAATAGGGGGGACCCCACGCCAATTTTTTTCGAGGGGATCCCCTATTTTTGTTAATCAGCCAAGATATACAGACTGCTGTGGCCTGGTATTATCAGGCTGGCAAGGTCCATGGATCTTGGCTCCTTAACAGCCTGAAAATCCAGGCCTCAGCGGTTTTCTTCATCTGGCTGGTTAACAAAAATAGGGGGGACCCCACGCCAATTTTTTTCGAGGGGATCCCCTATTTTTGTTAATCAGCCAAGATATACAGACTGCTGTGGCCTGGTATTATCAGGCTGGCAAGGTCCATGGATCTTGGCTCCTTAACAGCCTGAAAATCCAGGCCTCAGCGGTCTGCTTCATCTGGCTGGTTAACAAAAATAGGGGGGACCCCACGCCATTTTTTTTTCGAAGGGAACCCCTATTTTTGTTAATCAGTTCCCTCTGACGTCACTGATTGTGTCCCTGGCTGACCTGAAGTGAAAGTGGAAAGCAATCAATTAAGCTTTCCACTTAAGGGCCCGTCTCACATAGCGATATCGCTACCGAGATCGCTGCTGAGTCACTAGTTTTGTGACGCAGCAGCAAGCTCACCAGCGATATCGCTGTGTGTGACATTCAGCGACGATCAGCCCCCCTGCCGGGTATCGCTGATCGTCGCTGAAATGTCAGGACCTTTGATCGCTGGTTTCCCGCTGACAGGCACACATCGCTGCGTGTGACAGGCGGGAGACCAGCGATCCGCTGGTAACCAAGGTACACAGCGGGTTTCCAGGCGCGGGGCTGTGCCTAGAAACCCGCTGTGTACCTTGGATACCAGCGCCCTGATGCAGGGAGCTGGTATCCAAGGTACACAGCGGGTTTCCAAGCGCTGCGCGGTGCCTGGAAACCCGCTGTGTACCTTGGTTACCAGCGGATCGCTGGTCTCCCGCCTGTCACACGCAGCGATGCGTGCCTGTCAGAGGGAAACCAGCGATCAAAAAAAGGTCCTGACATTTCTGCGACGATCAGCGATACCCGGCAGGGGGGCTGATCGTCGCTGAATGTCACACACAGCGATATCGCTGGTGAGCTCGCTGCTGCGTCACAAAACTAGTGACTCAGCAGCGATCTCGGTAGCGATATCGCTATGTGAGACGGGCCCTTAAGCGATGTTACCCGCAGTGTCGCTGTCCCAGATCGCTGCCTGAGCTGCCTGTTTGGCAGCTCAGCAGCGATCATGTAGCGATACACCAGCGATCCTGACAAGTGCATATCGTTGTCGGGATCGCTGGTGTATCGTTATGTGACACCCAGCCTTTACTCTCCTGTCAGGCAGGAGAGGAACTCATTCATTTGGGGTTTACTGTGAGGCTGCAGCATTAGCTGCGGTCCCTGCAGTAAACATTAACCCTTTCTGAAGGATTACACCGTGGGACCTGACTGTGCATGGGATAGGTAAGAATAATTTTGCTTTTTTATTTTATTTTTATTACAGGAAATGGTTTTTGCAGTAAAATAAAAGATGGTCAAAAACATGTGTCTTTATTTCATTAAAATGATTTTTAATTAAAGTGTGTGTGTTTTATTTTTATTTCATGCAATAGGATTAATAATTGATAGTTGTCTAATTGACAGCTCTCAATTATTAACCTGGCTTAAGGTCACCTTTCAATAGCAAGGTGGCTTTAACCCCATATTAACCCATTCGCCACCGCTACAGGGCAATGGGAATAGACGGGCAAAGTGCCAGAAAGGGCGAATCTAATTATAGATTTGTCTTTCCTGGGGTGTCTGGGGGCAGATGTTAGTAGCCGGGGGGGCAAAAATAATGGTCCCTCTCTGGGCTATTATTATCTGCCCCCACTCACTGGCTTTGTCTGTCTGGTTGCGAAAATAGGGCGGGAGCCCACGCATTTTTTTTCAGCAATTTTACACCTCATATATATATATACATGTCATTGAATTTGTGACACATATATATATATATTTATATTTGTAGTTCATACACTTCTACATAGTATAATAGCCGCTAATTCAATTGCCGGCTTTTGTGAAAATGCAGAACCCGACATGAAATGACACTTGGTGTACATAGGGTTAACCATGTCTTTTCATGTCCTTTGCTATCTAATTTGCACAAACAATTAAATCAGACTATGTGTGCAAAATTTCACACCTGTAGGGGTTAATTAAAGGTGTAAATTCGTAGCAAAAAAGTCCGTTTTTTTTACAACGAATTTACACCTTTAATTAACCCCTACAGGTGTGAAATTTTGCACACATAGTCTGATTTAATTGTTTGTGCAAATTAGATAGCAAAGGACATGAAAAGACATGGTTAACCCTATGTACACCAAGTGTCATTTCATGTCGGGTGACATGAAATGACACTTGGTGTACATAGGGTTAACCATGTCTTTTCATGTCCTTTGCTATCTAAGGCCGGAGTCACACTGGCGACAAAATCGGACGACTGCAATGCGATGAAATATCGCATTGCAGTCGGACCTATGTTAATCTATGGAGCAGCTCCCAGTATCAGATTTTTTGTGGTCCGTTTTAAACGTCCGTGTACAATCGCAGCATGCTGCGATTGTCACCGATTGTCGGTCGACAATCGCCAATGCAAGTCTATGGGAGCGATGAAAAATCTGATTACAAACGGACCACACTGTGTGACTTGCGATGAAATCGCATCGGTGTCCTTTAGAAAAGCCGGCAATTCATCCCCGCCTATACTGTAAAATCACACTGACAGCTTTAATAAAGACTAGAAAGAATAGATATATACACATAGAACACATACATATATATATACATGTCATTGTGACATGTATATATACATATATTTATAGTTCCTAGACTTCTACATACTGTAATAGCCGCTAATTCAATTGCCGGGTTTTGTGAAATCACAGAAGCCGACATGAAATGATACATTGTTTCCACACATTTAACCATGTAATTTCATGTATTTTTATATATGTTTGAAACATACAATTACATGAGTGTATTTGTGCAAAATTTCAGACATGTAGGGGTTAATTAAAGGTGTAATTTCGTTGAAAAAAAATGCGTGGGCTCCCGCTGTATTTTCTCCACCAGACAGACAAAGCAAAGCGAGTGGGGGCAGATAATAATAGCCCAGGGAGGGTGCATTTTTTTGTGCCCCCCCTGGCTACTAACATCTGCCCCCAGACACCCCAGAAAGGGCAAATCTATAATTAGATTCGCCCTTTCTGGCACTTTGCCCGTCTATTCCCATTGCCCTGTAGCGGTGGCGAATGGGTTAATCTCACCTTACTGTCACCTTGCAATTGAAAGGTGACCTTAAGGCAGGTTAATGATTGATAGCTGTCAATTAGACAACTATCAATTATTAATCCTATTGAAGTAAATAAAAAAAACACACACACTTTAAGAATAAATAATTTTAATGAAATAAAAACACATTTTTTTGACCATATTTTATTTTACACTAAATCCGTGCGAAGCCATTGATCTCCTAAAATAAAGAAAAAGAAATAAAACAACATTATTCTTACCTATTCCGCCGATCTGTCACGTCCCACGCTGTAATCCTTCACAAAGGGTTAACTAGCTTTGAGCCAAGCAGTGCAAGTAATCCTGCATGCTCAGCTCAAAGCTCATGAATGAATAAGTTCCTCTCCTGGCGACAGGAGAGGATGTGTTTCATGAATGAAGCTTAATTGATTGTGTCCACTTTCCCTTTAGGTCAGGTCACTACAGTTAAATTGGCAAGAAATCAATTAAGCTCCATTCATGAATCTATTCCTCTACTTTCGCTGGGAGAGGAAGTTATTCATTCAGGGGAATACAGGTCTGAGACAGCATTATTAGCTCTCTGCGACCTTTAACCTGTTAACCCTTTCTGATGGATTACACCGTGGGACCTGACTGTACATCGGATTGGTAAGTATAATTTTGCTTTTTTATTTTATTTTTATTACAGGAAATGGTTTTAGCAGGAAAATAAAATATGGTCAAAAACTGTGTGATTATTTAATTAAACTTATTTTTTATTAAAGTGTGTGTGTTTGATTTTTCTTTCATACAATAGGATTAATAATTGATAGTTGCCTAATTGACAGCTATCAATTATTAACCTGGCTTAAAGTGACCTTTCAATTGCAAGGTCATTTTAACCCCTTATTAACCCATTCGCCACCGCTACAGGGCAATGGGAATAGACGGGCAAAGTGCCAGAAAGGGCGAATCTAATTATAGATTTGCCCTTTCTGGGGTGTCTGGGGGCAGATGTTAGTAGCCAGGGGGGCACAAAAAAAATGTACCCTCCCTAGGCTATTATTATCTGCCCCCACTCGCTTGCTTTGTCTGTCTGGTGGAGAAAATACAGCGGGAGCCCACGCATTTTTTTTTAACGAATTTACACCTTTAATTAACCCCTACATGTCTGAAATTTAGCACACATATACTCATGTAATTGTATGTTTCAAACATATATAAAAATACATGAAATTACATGGTTAAATGTGTGGAAACAATGTATCATTTCATGTCGGCTTCTGTGATTTCACTGAAGCCGGCAATTGAATTAGCGGCTATAACAGTATGTAGAAGTGTAAGAACTATAAATATATGTATATATATATATGTCACAATGACATATATATATATATAATATATATTATATGTGTATATATCTATTCTTTCTTTTGGCATTTAAATACTATTCTTTTGGATCCATTATATGTCAGTTTTGCAAGCCTGCGAGAAAATCTCGCAAGTCGGATGAAAATCGGATGTTACAAGGTACACACACATGCGATTAAATCGCATCTTTGAAGGAAAATCGGATGCCAGAAGGATGTGTGATGTTTTTATTTTGATCCGATTGTCGACCGTCTAAAATGGACCGATTTTTTGTGGTTGTGTGTGACTCCAGCCTAATTTGCACAAACAATTAAATCAGACTATGTGTGCAAAATTTCACACCTGTAGGGGTTAATTAAAGGTGTAAATTCGTAGCAAAAAAAGTCCGTTTTTTTTACAACGAATTTACACCTTTAATTAACCCCTACAG
Organism: Oophaga sylvatica; assembly: GCA_033576555.1. Lineage (NCBI taxonomy): Eukaryota > Metazoa > Chordata > Amphibia > Anura > Dendrobatidae > Oophaga > Oophaga sylvatica. The sequence continues at coordinate 506,989,161 of JARQOD010000003.1, read as the reverse complement.
GTGTGAAATTTTGCACACATAGTCTGATTTAATTGTTTGTGCAAATCAGATAGCAAACGACATGAAAAGACATGGTTAACCCTATGTACACCAAGTGTCATTTCATGTCGGGTGCTTCTGTCTTTTCACTGAAGCCGGCTTTACCCGGCAATTGAATGAGAGGATATTTTACTATGTAGAAGTGTATAAACTATACATATATGTATATATATATGTCACAATGACATGTATATATATATATATATGTATTCTATGTGTGTATATTTAGTGTTTACAAGGAAAGAATGGGTTTTTTTTAGTTGCGATATTTTGTTCCCATAGACTTACATGGGACTTCCGGTATCGGTATCGGGTATCGCCGATATTTTAGTGATATCGGCGATACCATTCCGATTCCGATACTTTAGGATATCGGAAAGTATCGCTCAACTCTACTGGCCACATATTGAACAGTGTGGTATCTCCATCAGATGCCTCATATATCTGTGGGCTACAAATTGTAGCTTTTCAGGCCTCCATTTCACTGTTTTTGCCGTTCTTACCCTAGTTCAATTATCCATTATACATACAATTATACACTATTTTGGGGTAAAAAATACAGGCCATGTAACGCTTCCATAGTTTTGGTGCGTCGGGACATGGCATAGCTTGCCTAGCTAGCCAATGCTCACACGCCGCCTGTTAAGGAAATGTGGACCCACTGGACCACAGAGGAGGGCCCGGGCCTACCCGGACTAGACGAGGGCAACGACCAGGGGTCTGTGGCAGCTGAGCATGTGGGCAAGATGGCGACCTGCAGGACTAGACGACACTGCAGAACTTCAGGTATGAAGAAACATAAAGTTTACTTGAAGACAGACACAGTACATAAACAGAATATAATGCCAGGCTCCGGATTCCGCACATCAGGGAAAGGTACACGTTTCAGGATAACAAACGATGGCAGGAGGACATCTCAGGTTGATGAGTCCAGGGTTATGTGGCACGAGCATACTAGGGTGGCTTCACTCTCAGGCCTCAGGCGTAGCACAGGCTCAGCAGGAGAACATCAGACACCGACCTCGGACAGACTTCAGACGATGGCTGGGGTCATCACGGGTTGATGCAGTCCAGGGTTATCTGGCATGGGCATACTAGGATGGCCTCTCTCTCAGGCCTCAGGCATAGCATAGGCTCAGCAGGAGAACATAAGACACTGACCCAGGACAGATGACAGATGATGGCGGAAGTCATCACGGGTTTATGCAGTCCAGGGTCATCTGGTACAGGCTTACTAGGACTGCCTCTCTCTCAGGCCTCAGGTGTAGCACAGGCTCAGCAGGAGAACATCAGACACTGACCCAGGACAGACGTCATCCCAGGGTGGACCACATGGAACCGGCAGGACATCGGGACACAGGCAAGACATCGTGACATCAGGACACATGCTGGACTATCAGGACATCAGGACACTGGCAGGACATCAGGACATCAGGACACAGGCTGACATCAGGACACAGGCAGGACATCAGGACACAGGGAGGACATCAGGACACAAGGAGGACATCAGGACATCTGGACACAGGCAGGACATCAGGAACACAGGTAGGACATCAGGGACACCGGCAGGACATCAGGGACATAGGCAGGACATCAGGGACACCGGCAGGATCAGGAACACCGGCAGGACATCAGGGACACCGGCAGGAACAGAAACAACAGCGTGACAGCTCAGGGTATTGACACAGTCAGCGCAGATCCAGGAACACTGTAGTGGCAGCTCTGGTCATCAGCTGAGACACGGACAACACAGAACTAGGCAACGGTGGTCAGTCTCCAGGTACCAGACAGTGGTAGCCAGACTCCGGACATCGGACACGTTCTCCAGGCACCAGGCAGCGGTCGTCAGGCTTCAAACTACGGTCATCAGGCTCCGGGAATTGGACCTAGGAAGGAACTCAAGCGTGATGTGCAAGCACCGCTGGGTTGGACTGGGGCTGGACGGAGTTAGCACCGCATAGCAAGCTGAGCTCAGCATATTAGATGCTTAGCATAAACACCGGACTCCATCTTTAACAGACAAACCCAGGTTAGGTCACAGGACACCTCTTACAGGAAATCAACAGTCACTGGGTTCATGGTTTCAGTAATGGAAGGACTTCAGAAACATAACACAGAGGACACAGTTCAGACAGGGTCAGGTACAGGAACAGATCAAGGATCAAGGATTCAGGAAACAAGACACAACGGGAACGGGCCTGGATATGCAGCCTCCAGGAAAGGCGATCTGTGTACTCTGCCCCCACAGCAAGCAGAAAGACAGAACACAAACAGAAACGGATCTGGGCACTCTGCCCCCAGAACAGGCGGAAACACAAGACAGGACAAAGGTCATCAGCTCTCCCAGAACTGATTGCAATCAGAGCAGGAGCTGAACACACAAACACACATGGCTAGTTTCAGGAACTCAATGGGAAGCTCTGGCAACGCCCAACAGGAAAGAGGAACTTTATATAGGAGCTGCTCTGCAGCAATAGGCTGGGAAGAGCAATTAAGCACACACACACTGCCCTAATAAAATCAGGGAAGGTTCGGCCACGCACACCCTAAGCAAACAGAGAAACCATTACAGCACAGTCGGCCCAGGCACTGCGGCTTAAGGCACCTGGCAGCGGCTGCAAGCCTGGACACACATGAAAACTCATGCACCAGCTGCAGAGGACCTTGCAACCCGTGGATAGCTTCCACAGCAGCAGCCAGGGATCGCACATGCGGATGGTCATGCAGTGGAGCAGAGACATCACAACACATGTACGGCAATGCAGCTGAGCCGGGAACTGAGCAGCATCCATACAGGTAACAGACAACAGTATCCCAGCTGGTTAGGTGGAAAGGGGGAAAGGAGCAAAGGGTTAAAGCAGAGACATGCAAAGTAACGCTGGGGAAACAAGGTACAGACATACCGGCGTTACAGGCCACATTTTGAAGAAGTACAGTCCAGATATTTTAAAGTGTCCATCCTACACTCTGCTGCACGACTAATCCACCTGTCTCTCCGCTATTCCCCAACCTCCCCCCTATGCCAGGCCCTTCACTGGCTCCCTATTGCCCAGAGGCTCCAGTTCAAAACCTTAACCATGACATACAAAGCCATCCACAACCTTTCTCCCCCATACATCTGTGACATGGTCTCCCGCTACCTACCTACACGCAACCTTCGATCCTCTCAAGATCTCCTTCTCGACTCCCCCCTCATCTCTTCTTCCCACAACCGCATACAAGACTTCTCCCGGGCTTCCCCATACTCTGGAACTCCCTGCCGCAAAACATCAGACTTTCACCAACAACGGAGACCTTCAAGAAAAACCTGAAGACCCACCTGTTCCGACAAGCCTACAACCTGCAATGATCCTCAGTGTACTGAACCATCGTACGACCAGCTCTACCCTTTCATAGTGTATTCTCACCCATCCCTGCAGTCTGTGAGCCCTCGCGGGCAGGGTCCTCTCTCCTTCTGTACTTGTGTGTCCCTTGTCCAGCATATGTTTATTGTACCTGTCTATATTTTTCCCCTTTTCATATGTAAAGCGCCATGGAATAAATGGCGCTATATAAATGTATAATAATAATAATAATAATAAAGTGTGTTTTTCCTGCACACGGATCACATCTAAGTTCGCTCCCAATTCAGCCATTTGTAGTGATCGTGGAAAATATTGTACTCCATTTAAAATGGGCAAGGCGCGTGGCAAGGGATGAGGAAGTGGACATGATGTGATGGTGCATGCAGAGGCCGAGGCCGTGGGCAAGCTGAAATTGTGCCACAACAAACACATTTTTTCGCTCAACCTTCCTGTCCCAATTACTAGGGGATCGCAGCAGCACACCACTATTGAACCCAGAGCAGTGTCCAAAGGTTGTTGGTTGGATAGCGGATAATGCTTCCAGTCACTTTGCCACCACCACCACCACCCTGTATTCCACACAGACAAGTCTGAGTAGCCATGAGTCTGGACTGCATATTCCTCACCCTGATCCTCCTTCCTCCCGCCATGCCGAGTGCCCGGAGACAACTGATCCCACACTTGGATACTCCGAAGATCTGTTCACTTTTCCATTTATAGATTCGGGCTTCTTGCCTGGTCCACTTGAAGCGGGGCTAGATGAGATCGCATATAGCGATGACCAAATATTTGAGCAGCCACGTTCACATGAAGGCGACAGTGGGAACATGTCACAACAGGTGGACAATGATGAGGCACAATTGCCAGAAAGTCAGGAGGAGGACCAGGGTGCAGAAGTGGAAGAGGAGGTGTTGGATGATATAGTAACTGACCCAACCTGGCAGGAGGACATGCAGAGTGAGGACAGCAGCACACGGGGAGGGAGGCATAGCACCACAACAGGCAGGAAGAACCACTGTGGTGGCCACAGACAAAAGGCGGGCTACCGTTCCTCGTAACACCAACATAAAGGAAGTTGGCAGTACAACTGTTAGATCTTCTTGAGTCTGGTTGTTTTTTAAAAACTCTGCCGATAACCCCAAACAGGCCATTTGTCTGCATCAGCAGAGGTTGCAAAACTACCAGCCTGACCACCACCAACATGATCAGGCACATGGCAGCAAAGCACCCGACTTTGTGGGCCGAACCCCAGGGGCCAGGAACACTGTCTGCGGGTGACACTACTGCTTCTTCCGCTGTTGTGTATGGAAGCCAATCCCCTGTTCATAGTGCCTGCGAAGATGCCTCCTGCCCTGCACCTGTTGTTGCACACACTCATCTACCGCCGTCATCAAGCATGTCCACGTCCTTGTTCCAGGGCAGCCTTCAGTTGTCCATACCCCAGTCATTGGAATGTAAGCGGAAATACCCAGCCAACGCCCCACAGGCCACAGTACTAAATTCACACATTTCTCATCTGCTTGCACTCGAAATGTTTCCTTTTAGGTTCATGGAGACGGAAGCTTTCCGCAACCTGATGGCGGCAGCAGTCCCAAGCTACTCTGTCCCCAGCCGCCACTCTTTCTCCCCATGTGCCGTCCCGGCATTACACAAGCACATGTCCCACAACATTACCCATGCCCTCTACAATGCAGTTACTGGGAAAGTCCACTTAACCATTGATACGTAGACAAGTGCTGGGCAGGGATGGTACATCTCGCTGATGGCACACTGGGTTAACATAGTGGAAGCCGGGACCCAGTCGGACCTTGGGATGGAACACATCCTCCCGACGCCGAGGATTGCGGGCCCTAGGTCAATCAGGGTAGCCCCCACAGTCTACAACACCTGCTCCTCCTCCTCTCCAGCCTCCATCTCCGACATGAGCACATCAGTCACAAGAGGCAACAGGCTGTGCTGAAGCTAATTTGCTTAGGCGACAAACCGCACAATGCTGAAAAGTTGTGGACAGCTCTGAAAAAGCAGGCAGATCTGTGGCTGACACCACTGAACCTACAGCCAGGCATGGTCATGTGTGACAATGGCCGTAACCTGGTGGCAGCTCTGAGGCGAGGCAAGATCACACACGTACCATGCCTGGCCTATGTGCTTTACCTCATGGTTCAGCGGTTTCTCAAAACCTACCCAGAGCTGCCGGATCTGCTTGTGAAAGTACTCCGCCTGTGTACCCATTTTAGAAAGTCAGCTACAGCTTCTGCCGCCCTTGCCGTGGTTGCAGCTTCCGGCTCACCAACTGGTGTGTGATGTCCCCACACTGAATATGTTGGAAAGGATTTGTGAGCAGAAGAGGGCAATTGTTGACTACCAACATCAATAATACAATCTTAATACAAAAAAAAATTAATACAATAACTCGCCATGTACTGCAAAAAGAGAGAGCCTAAGTGGAGTCTCAACGGGGCCCCTAAATTTTGTCAGTATGGGACCCTGAAATTCCTGGTGGCAGCCCTGCTGGGGAGTATGCAGCTAAGTATAATATGAGCAGCTAGGGTGTTTGTGTCCAGTAATATTATGAGATGCTGAGGGCGTCTGCGGCCATGTATGTTATAATGGGCTGGGTGGGTTTTCGGCCACGAATATTATGCGGGCTGTGGATTGCGGCCATGTACATTATGAGGGGCTGGTCGGGTCTTCGGCCATGTATATTATGAGGGGCTGGAGGGGTTTGTGGCCATATATATTATAAGAGGCTGGGGGTGATCTGCGGCCATGTATTTTATGAGGTACTGAGGGATTCTGTGGAGATGTATATTATGAGGGGCTTATGAAAGGCTGGGGTGGTCTGTGGTTATATTTATTAAGAGGGGCTGGGGAGGTCTGCGGCATGTATAATATGAGAAGCTAGGGTGTCTGTCTCACATGCAGTGGCATGTAAAAGTTTGGGCACCCCTGGTCAAAATTACTGTTATGATGAACAGTTAAGCAAGTTGAAGATGATATGTTCTCTAAAAGTCCTATATAAAGATGACACATTTACTTTGTATTTAGGAAAAAAAATGCATGTATTGTCATCTTTTAAATTTTGAAAATTACAAAAAGGAAAATGGGCCTATGATAAAGTTTGGGCACTCTGCATGGTTAGTACCTAATAGCACCCCGTTTTGTAAGTATCACAACTTTAAAAAACACATTTTGTAGCCAGCCAAGAGTCTTGCAATTCTTATTTGAGGGATTTTCATCCATTCTTCTTTGGAAAATTCTTCCAATTCTGTGAGATTCTTGGGTCCTCTTGCATGAACTGTTCTTTCGAGGTCTAGCCACAGAATTTCATTAACATTCATATCAAGGGACTCTGAGGGTCATTGTAAAATGTTCAGCTTGCCCCCTTTGAGGCATTCTATTGTGGAATTTGATGTATGTTTAGGATCATTATCCTAAATCAAAATATCAAAATATGATAGCGCTGTTTAAGCAAAGCATGGAAAAAAAAGAGAGGGAGAGCAGGAGATACAGAGGGAGTAGGCTGGGTTGAAGAAGGGGAGGACAGCTACGGTGAGTAGGAGCTTTGACAGAGCAGATGGAGCTGTATGGGCAGCAGAGAGACACAGAACGCTGTGGACATGTGGCGCTGGAAGGGGATACTGAGGGGAGTAAGGCAGGAGAAGAAGACACATGGGGCTGGAGAGAGGAACAGCTGCAGATCTGGTGGAGGCAAACAGGGCATAAAAAGAGACTCAGTGAGCACTGCCTTATATTTAAATCCGGTGAAGCGCTGTCTCGTTTGTCCACGCCCCTCAGCCACTTTCCTTCACGTGAGTGTAAGGAGGATGATGGTGCTGCGGGTACCTGTACCGAGCCGGATCTGGAACTGTTTTGGCTGCCTCCCCTGTTGCCTGGAAGAAGAAATGAGGAACCAGACCAACCTCATAACTCGGGTAGGAGGGGCTACATAAAAGAAAAAATGAGCGCAGTAGCGGGCAATTTGGCGCGAATCAGGACCAGCGTACAACCGGGTGAGCATCGTGCTCCATCCCCTGAGTACCGGTGCCACGACAGGCCGTATTGGTTGGTCCCCGCCGTCTTCAGCGGGACCACTGAGAAGAGTGTTGCCATGTGCCCGTGACTGTGAGAGACAGAGGTGTCATGCACTCAGTGCCTATGAGTACCGCGCACAAGCAGAGCAGAGAGAGCCGAGTACCGGACAGACTTCTGTGGCCTTCCCTGCCACTTGCTTCACACCCGCTCACGTTTAATCCTGACGGGGTGCCGCGGCCTTGTTTACTTTGGCCGCACGTGTTTATGGACTAGGGGCTCAGCGGAGGGTACCAGAGACCGACCACTGCCGCCAAAAGATGGACCATCGTTTAAAGGACCATACCAAAGGACATCTCCCCGGCCTCTACCTATGCTACAACTCCTGCGGGATCATCTTCTGCGAGGAGCATAAAGGACATGATAAGTTCCTTAACTGGACTGCTATTATTTCACATTTGCTATTCCTACTATCCATACTTTAACCATTTACGTCCCTGCTAGGAGTTACTATCTTGTTCTATTAAACTGTTATATTTTGTTAACCATTGTTCTGCCTCCTGTCTATCACTGCATCCCTGTCACGCTGTCTAATGATATGTATACAATGTCAGTAAACTATTAATACAGGAACAACACTCTATACAACAACTAGTATAGCAACATCAGCATGTAAGTATAGAATAGATTTACCTGACACGATATCTGCTGAACTCAGGGTTAATCTTGAGGACTTGATGAGCTGAAACAGGAAAGAGGTGGACCGGGATCTAACCTGACCCTAAACTGGAGTCCTAACTAATCCCTCACCTTGGAGGTACTGATAATGGTTCAGAGGTCCAAGTCTCCAACCTAACCCTGTCTCCTATCAGACCCTGAACCCTGTAATCAGTCCTAAGAAGGATCCTGACTACCACCAAAGGGATATGGGCTGATCTCAGCTAAATACACAGATTAGACATATAAGACAGACAGGATAACACTCGCTTGCATACACACTCAAACACCAAAGGAAAATAAATGGTCTGGGAAATAAACTCTAACCAAGTTGAGCTTAGAACAACTAAGGAGCTCACAACTAAAGTCTATACAGATTCATTCCTATCTGTGGTCTGCATGAAGGTTTCACTGGCAACTCCCCAAGCAGACAACCAGGAATTTAAAGGAAACCAATCAACAAATAATCAATTGCAGCCGGGAGAAACTGCACCCAGTCCCAGAACCGAGCACAGACAGAATTAACTCCCTAGCTGCCAAACACAAAGAAACAGCAGCTCAGCTGTGAGAAGTCAAAATGTGCAACCGCGACGATCTTCGTGGCAATGCACACATGACAGTACCCCCCCTTCTACGAGGGGCCTCCGGACCCTCAGGGCCAGGCCTGCCCGGGTGAGTTCTGTGGAAGGTCCGAACCAAACGATCTGCGTTAACATCAGACGCAGGGACCCACGTCCTCTCCTCTGGACCATACCCCTTCCAATGCACCAAGTACTGAAGGGACCGGCGATTCAGACGTGAGTCAATGATCTTTGATACTTGAAATTCCAAGTTACCATTGACCAACACAGGAGGAGGAGGTAGAGGTGACGGTATGACTGGTGCCACATACCTTTTAAGTAATGACTTATGGAACACATTATGAATTTTAAACGTAGGAGGGAGGTCCAGACGAAATGCCACAGGATTAATTATGGAACTGATCCTGTACGGCCCGATGAATCTGGGACCCAGTTTCCAGGAGGGCACTTTAAGTTTTATATTCCTGGTAGACAACCATACCAGATCGTTCACATTCAGATCTGGACCAGAAACTCTCCTCCTATCAGCCATACGTTTGTAACGGTTCCCCATCGCACTCAGATTATTCAATACACCTCTCCACACAGAAGCAAGTGACGACGAGAAACGCTCCTCCTCAGGAACCCCAGAAAGGCCCCCCCCCATTGAAAGTACAAAACTGGGGATGAAAACCATATGCCCCAAAAAACGGGGACTTACCAGTGGACTCGCTCCGCCTGTTGTTAAGAGCGAACTCTGCCAGAGGCAAGAAAGAAGACCAGTCCTCTTGGTTCTCTGAGACAAAACACCGGAGATATGTCTCTAAGCTCTGATTCAGACGCTCTGTCTGACCATTGGTCTGCGGATGAAAAGCCGAGGAAAATGACAATTGCATCCCCCGACGTAAACAAAATGCCCTCCAAAATTTGGACACAAACTGAGACCCCCTATCTGACACCACATCAGAAGGCAACCCATGAAGTCTAACGATCTCCCTAATGAACACCTGCGCCAGAGTTTTAGCATTAGGGAGTGCAGGAAGAGCAACGAAATGTGCCATCTTACTGAACCTGTCAACAACCACCAGTATGACAGTATTCCCTGACGACGGAGGAAGGTCCGTAATGAAGTCCATAGATAAATGAGTCCATGGACGCTCCGGAAGTTTCAAGGGTAAAAGGGTCCCAGACGGACGGGTATGAGGGGTTTTAGAGCGAGCACACACCCCACATGACGCGACAAAAGTTATAACATCTTTATTAGCATTAGGCCACCAAAACCGGCGAGAAAGGAGATCTAAAGTAGCCTTACTCCCTGGATGTCCTGCTAGAGCAGAATTATGATGTGCCTCAATAACCTTTTGTCTCAACAGATTTGGGACAAACAGTCTCCCTGGAGGTCCTGCAGGGGCGTCCCCCTGAGCCTCTAACACCTCCTCCTCAAGCTCAGAAAATACAGCCGACACTACCACCCCCTCCTGAAGGATAGGACTCGGGTCATCCGTTTTCCCGGCCCCTGGGAAACTGCGAGACAAGGCATCAGCCTTTACATTCTTAGACCCCGGGCGATAAGTGACGACAAAATTAAACCTGGTAAAAAACAACGACCATCGAGCTTGTCTGGAATTCAGACGCTTAGCGGATTCCAAATACAACAGGTTCTTGTGATCAGTAATAACGGTAACCGGGTGGACTGCCCCCTCCAAAAAGTGACGCCATTCTTCAAAAGCTAACTTAATGGCCAAAAGTTCCCTATTGCCGATATCATAATTCCTTTCGGCGGACGACAATTTCTTAGAAAAGAAAGCGCACGGATGCCATTTACCAGGGGACGGACCCTGGGACAATATAGCACCCACCCCTACGTCAGACGCATCCACCTCCACAATGAACGGCTGAGATGCATCTGGTTGGATGAGAACGGGTGCCGAAGCAAAACATTTCTTCAAAGAGGAAAAGGCTTGGCAAGCTTTGTCCGACCATTTAGAAAAATCCGTCCCTTTTCTTGTCATGTCAGTGAGAGGTTTGACGACAGATGAGAAATTACAAATAAATTTCCGGTAGTAGTTAGCAAACCCCAAAAAACGCTGCAGAGCCTTAAGATCCCCTGGCTGATCCCATTCAAGCACTGCTCTCACCTTTTCAGGGTCCATACGGAAACCGGAGGCTGACACCAAAAAACCCAAAAACTGAAGTTCCTGTACGGCAAATACACACTTCTCCAGTTTGGCGTATAATTTATTGTCTCGCAAGATCTGCAACACCTGTCTCACATGCTCCTGATGAGACACAAGATCTGGCGAGTAAATTAAAATGTCGTCCAAATATACAACCACAAACAGCCCCACAAGGTGACGAAAAATGTCATTAACAAAATGTTGGAATACTGCTGGTGCAGTAGTCAGACCAAAAGGCATGACTAGGTTCTCATAATGTCCCTCCGGCGTGTTAAACGCCGTTTTCCACTCATCCCCCTCTTTTATCCTAATCAGATTATACGCCCCCCTGAGATCCAATTTAGAAAACCATTTGGCGCCAACAATTTGATTGAAGAGATCAGGAATAAGAGGGAGTGGATACGGATCTCGAACAGTAATCCGATTAAGTTCGCGGAAATCCAAGCAAGGGCGTAGGCCTCCATCTTTCTTCTTCACAAAGAAGAACCCCGCGGCTACTGGGGAAGATGAAGGTCTAATATGCCCTTTGGCCAGACTTTCAGAAATATAATCTTTCATAGCCTGCCTCTCAGGACCAGAAAGATTATACAACCTAGCTTTAGGCAACTTAGCATCAGGAAGGAGATTAATAGAGCAGTCATACATGCGATGAGGAGGCAACTCCTGACACCCCTCCTCAGAGAAAACATCCCCAAAATCCTCCAAAAAAGGAGGCAATGTACTAGGCACGACCGCACTGATGACTGTGTTCATGCAGTTGCTTTTGCAAAACTCACCCCATTGGCTTATTTCTCTGGACTGCCAATTAATCACAGGGTTATGTTTAATCAACCAAGGAAGTCCCAACACAATGGGAGTAGGTAGACCCTCCAACACATAACAAGATAATTGTTCCCTATGTATTGCCCCTACCCGAAGGTCAATGTTATGAACCTCATGAACAAAGCTACCTTGGCCGAGAGGCCTGGCGTCAATGGAGAATATAGGGATCGGTTTGACCAATACACTCAGATGCATACCTTCAGCCTGAGCAAACTGAGCGTCAACCAGATTAGCCCCGGAACCACTATCAAGAAGAACAGACAATCTCTCCACTCTCGTACCAACTACCACCTCCACTGGTACAAGGAACTGAGAAGAACTGGCGGATGAAATACATACTCCCAGGTTGTCGTCCACCACACAACCTGGGATTAACAGTTTTCCGGCGACTTTTGGCTCAACAAGGCACGGGATGGACATTCTCCAACAAAATGTCCCTCTTTCCCGCAGAAAAAACATCTTCTAGTCCTGCGGCGTACCGCCAATCCCCTCCTACGAAATGATGTCCCTCCCAACTGCATAGGCTCATCCGAACAGACAAGGGGAACCTCAACATAAGGGACTTTAGTGGTAGGTGGAGAAACAACAGGGAGTGGGGTTACCTCACCCCTCTCCCGAAGCCGTCTATCAGTACGGATAGCTAAGGCCATAGCAGCCTCCAGAGAAGGAGGAGACTCATACTGAGCCAAAACGTCTTTTAATTTATCAGAAAGCCCATGACAAAACTGGCTCCTAAGAGCTGGGTCATTCCACTGAGTATCTGTGGCCCATCTACGAAACTCAGAAGCAAATTCCTCTGCCGGACGATCTCCCTGCTGTATCTTACGTAATTTTGTCTCAGCAAGAGAGACCCGATCTGGGTCATCATATACCAATCCCAGGGCAGTAAAAAATTGATCTACAGACAGTAGAGCCGGGGATCCCGGAGGAAGGGAAAATGCCCAGGATTGAGGGTCCCCTTGCAGAAGTGAGATAACAATTCCCACTCTCTGCTCCTCACTCCCTGATGATCGAGGCCGAAGCCGAAAATACAATTTACATGCCTCCCGGAAGGTGAAAAATTTGTCTCGCCCACCAGTGAACCTGTCCGGGAGAGCAACCTTAGGTTCAACTCTGGTTTGCTCCAGGGGAGACAAAACTTTGGACTTAATGTCCGTCAGCTCCATGGATAATCCCTGCAACTGCAGAGCCAGCTGGGCTACTGGATCCATGGTAACTGGAGATAATTTTTATGGCCAGTGAAAATGTCACGCTGTCTAATGATATGTATACAATGTCAGCAAACTATTAATACAGGAACAACACTCTATACAACAACTAGTATAGCAACATCAGCATGTAAGTATAGAATAGATTTACCTGACACGATATCTGCTGAACTCAGGGTTAATCTTGAGGACTTGATGAGCTGAAACAGGAAAGAGGTGGACCGGGATCTAACCTGACCCTAAACTGGGGTCCTAACTAATCCCTCACCTTGGAGGTACTGATAATGGTTCAGAGGTCCAAGTCTCCAACCTAACCCTGTCTCCTATCAGACCCTGAACCCTGTAATCAGTCCTAAGAAGGATCCTGACTACCACCAAAGGGATATGGGCTGATCTCAGCTAAATACACAGATTAGACATATAAGACAGACAGGATAACACTCGCTTGCATACACACTCAAACACCAAAGGAAAATAAATGGTCTGGGAAATAAACTCTAACCAAGTTGAGCTTAGAACAACTAAGGAGCTCACAACTAAAGTCTATACAGATTCATTCCTATCTGTGGTCTGCATGAAGGTTTCACTGGCAACTCCCCAAGCAGACAACCAGGAATTTAAAGGAAACCAATCAACAAATAATCAATTGCAGCCGGGAGAAACTGCACCCAGTCCCAGAACCGAGCACAGACAGAATTAACTCCCTAGCTGCCAAACACAAAGAAACAGCAGCTCAGCTGTGAGAAGTCAAAATGTGCAACCGCGACGATCTTCGTGGCAATGCACACATGACAATCCCGCAACCTGCTTACATGTGCATGCAGGGCGCGAGTTCCGTCATCACAAAATGATGTTACTACTGTCAGGCACACGTGTCCTTGCACGCCCTGGCGGCAGGACGCTTTGAAGTGCCGGGCACCTACTGTCGGCATCCGGATTCCTGCAGGCAGCGCCTACTGCCAAGACTAAGAATCTCTTTGATCCTTTTGGCCTACTACTCTGTGGCTAACTCCTAGCATGGTAATTAACCATGTTAGCATATAGCCACAGACAACAGATGGACATCTGTCAATCTGTTTTTGATATGCCCAGACTGTTTTTTGTCAGTGGAGGGGACATTTATAACCATTATAATATGTGGAATATGGGGGATTTATGTGGTGGCATCATTTATGTGTATGGGATATAATTAGTGTTGAGCGATACTGCTCGATATCTAAAAATATCGGATCGGAATGGTATCGCCGATATCACTAAATATCGCCGATATCCGATTCCGATACCGGAAGTCCCATGTAAGTCTATGGGAACCAAATATCGACATTAAAAAAAACCATTCTTGCCTTGTTGGTTAATTTTACATGAAGGAAAACAACAAAGACTAATGTAGAATGTATTGGGGGAGGTTGAGGAGACAATAAAGGCATACATGTTTAACCCAATGCATTGGAATAGCATTAATATATATTTTTTGGAAATACGTTTGGATTGACTAACAAATTGACAATGTTGTTAACCTTTTTTCTATTTTGGAAAATATGTATGTTTCACAACTTCCATGCTCTTCACCTTTTTAACTTTTGCCAGTGCCACACTTTCTCCTTCATAATCTTCAGCAGCAGCATCATCTTTCTCATCAAATTATTCTTCATCTTCACCTTCTTAATCTTCTTCTTAAACTTCTTGCTATTCATGTTTTTGTTTACATTACTCATATTGTTATTATTAAACTAATTAATCTTCTTCATATTCAAATTCTTCATCTTCTTCCTCTTCATCTTCTTCATCATATTCTTATTTGTGACAGAGATTCCTGTACTTGTAATCTGTAAAAGTATGAATTGTTCATCCTTCCGTTCTTGCTGTCACAAAAGATTTAAATTACAACAGTATTTGTCCGTGTTCAGTTTAGCCTGCAGCAGCAGGCATTTTCCAGGGGCACCACGAGGAGGAACGGACTCACCCCCATACACTGCTTAGTCTTCTTCTGCTTAGAATTTAGAGCATATATTTTGCTCTTCATTTTGGTCTTATACTTCATGTTCTTCTGCTTTTTGATCTTCTGCTTATTGTTCTTCTGTCTCTTGTTCTGTATCTTGTAGTTTGTCTTAACCTTCTTTGTCCTGTTGGTGATCTTCTTCTGGGTAATCTTTTATTTTTTCTTTGTGATGGTGTTCAGGCTGGTTGGCTTCATGCTCGTCGTCCTTGTTGTCGTCATCTTCTTCTGGGTGGTCTTTAAGGTCGTCTAATTTCCGAGAAACAGCTGACGTTACTGGAACCCTGACGGGTATCAGATGGAGCAAGAGACAATGGAAGTAACGAGGACCAGCTGACTGTGCTGGAACCCGGACGGGTAGCAGAAGGAAAAGAGGCAATGTCACAACCGAGTACCAGCTGACGTTACTGTGACACGGTTACTAAGCAGGAGGTACCTGTGCTCCAAAGCACTACCAAGGACCAGCAGACGTTGGTGGAACTCGGATACGGAGATGGAGGCACCTAGGCCAAAGGCACTGGGGAGAACCACTTGACGGTACTGGACCCCGGACGGGTAGCAGAAGGAAAAGAGGCAATGTCACAACCGAGTACCAGCTGACGTATTACTGTTGAACACAGGATTACTATAGGCGAGGAGGATACCACTGTGCTACTCCCAAAGCACATACCAACGAGACCAGCAGACGTTGGGAGGTTGGAACTCGGATACGGAGATGGAGGCACCTAGGGCAAAGGCACTGGGGAGAACCACTTGACGGTACTGGACCCCGGACGGGTAGCAGAAGGAAAAGAGGCAATGTCACAACCGAGTACCAGCTGACGTTACTGTGACACGGTTACTAAGCAGGAGGTACCTGTGCTCCAAAGCACTACCAAGGACCAGCAGACGTTGGTGGAACTCGGATACGGAGATGGAGGCACCTAGGCCAAAGGCACTGGGGAGAACCACTTGACGGTACTGGACCCCGGACGGGTAGAAGAACGCACCCATGAAAATGTAAGTTGACAGGACGCAAGCCGTCCGCAGTTACCGAATCACACAGTCCTACAGTGGGTGCTTGTCCTATTGTCACAATGGAAACCGCCTTTATTTACATATCCCACAGCACACATAGGAATCACCTAAACTGCAGGCACCATAGAGTCGGCTAACCCGAATGCAACACGACAGCACAACTTATTGAAGGATAATTGACGTTCACACTGCCAGGAAACAGCTGTCGTGCTGTAACCAGGCTGGCCAGGAGTCAGTACCCCTGCCAATTACTTACGAGCAACAAATGGCGGTGTTGTAGCCCAGGGAGCAGAGTTCAGGTGGTAGAAAGATGAACATAACAGGAGACATGGAAAACGTTGCCAAACAGTTATTTAATCTGAAAACGGACAGGCAAATTCAGGTGAGATCCATGCCTTGTTCATTTTCAGAAAAGTAAGCCGGTCTACATTCTCTGAGGATAGTCGCATGCGACGGTCTGTTACTACACCACCTGCAGCACTAAAGACACGCTCAGATAATACACTGGCAGCAGGGCAAGCCAGCACCTCCAATGCATACTGGCTAAGCTCTGGCCATGTATCCAACTTAGAGACCCAAAATTTGAAAGGGGAAGAGGCATCTGGGAGTACACTTAGAGGGAAAGCCAAGTAGTCTGTCACCATCTTACGGAAACGTTTCTTCCTGGTGACTGGAGCCGTCTCGGATGGTGTAGACCTTGCTGGCGCTGTCACAAAACTTTGCCACATTTGTAACATACAGTTTTTGCCCTGTGCAGAGGCGCTGCTTCTGCTCCCTCTTGTTGTAGAGGTGTCTACACTGACTCGACGCACAGAGCTGCTTTGTAAAGCAGTAGCAGCAGCAGCAGCTCTCTCGGCTGGAATGTACAACAGTATGGATTGCACCAGTGTGTCTTGGTACTCCTGCATTTTACGGTCCCGGTTCACCGGTGTGATGAGGGTTTGTAAGTTGTCCCGGTAGCGAGGGTCTAGGAGGGTGTACACCCAATAATCTGACGTGCTGAGAATGTGGGCGATGCGGCGGTCGTTTCTCAGGCACTGAAGCATGAAATCAACCATGTGCTGCAGACTCCCAACTGGCCAACAAAGGCTGTCCTCTGGAAGAGGCATCATCTCTGCCTCCTCTGCATCACCCCACCCTCGCTCTACATACTGACTAGAGCGTTGTGTACCTCCCTCTGTAGGGATTTCTTCCTCCTCCATTGACTCCTCCTCCTCATCATCCTCCTCACAAAGTGAGCCCTGCCCAGCCCTTTGTGAGGAACCACGTTGCGCTGACTGTCCTGAAGGTAATTGAATTTGTGACTCCTCATCCTCCACCTCTTCCAAAACCTCTTCCTTTAGTGCTTTCAGTGATTTCTGAAGCAGGCAGATAAGGGGGACAGTCATGCTGACTAGTGCATCATCTGCACTCGCCATCCGCGTTGAGACATCAAACGCACGCAAAACGTCGCAGATGTCCTTCATAGAGGCCCACTCAGTAGTGGTGAAGTGTGAACGGCGCAAATTGCGAGTTGATTGCGCCTGTTGCAGCTGATACTCCATTACTGCTGGCTGCTGCTCACACAACCGCTCCAACATATGTAACGTGGAATTCCACCTGGTGGGTACGTCACATATGATGCGATGTTCAGGAAGGCGAAATCTGACTTGCAGAGCTGCAATGCGCGATCTGGCCATGCTGGAACGTCGCAAGTGAGCGCACTCTAGGCGGACCTTGTGCAGCAGTGCATCAAGATCCGGATAGTCCCTCAAAAAACTCTGCACGACCAAGTTGAGCACATGTGCCAGACATGGTATGTGAGTGAGGTTGCCAAGGCCCAGAGCTGCCACCAGATTTCGGCCATTGTCACACACTACCAAGCCTGGCTGGAGATTAGCTGACAAAAACCACACGTCGCTCTCCTGCTTGATGGCATCCCAGAGCTCCTGCGCTGTGTGGCTTCGATTCCCCATGGAAATTAATTTCAGGACGGCCTGTTGACGTTTGGCCACGGCTGTGCTCATATCGGTCGCAACAGGTAAGCGTTCACGGGTCCATGTGGAGGTATACCGTGACGGCTCGTGCAGCGATGATTCTGAGGAACTGGAGTAGGAGGAGGAATCAATGTGTACAGACTGGATTCCTGTAATCCTTGGAGTTGGCAGAACACGTACAGCGCCACTGGCAAGATCTGTACCCGGCTCCACAACATTGACCCAATGGGCAGTGAGGGAAAGGTATCGTCCCTGGCCATGGGTACTGGTCCACGCATCGGTGGTCAGGTGGACCTGCTACTGACGGCGTTTAGTAGCGCATGTTTAATGTTTCCCTCGACATGTTTTTGCAGAGCAGGGACAGCTTGCCTGCTGAAATAAAATCGGCTTGGCACATTATATTGTGGGACTGCCAATGCCATAAAGTTCCTGAAACTGTCAGTCTCCACCAGCCTGAATGACAGCATTTCAAGGGACAGGAGTTTTGCAATGCCAGCATTCAGAGCCTGTGCTCGTGGATGGTTTGCCGAGTATGGCCGTCTTTTATCCCATGCCTGTGGTACCGATGGCTGTTTTTTGTTCTGGGAGTGTGACGATGACTGTGAACTTGCTGCTGTGGGTGGAATAACAGTTTGTCTATGGACAACAGTGACCGAGGTTCTTCCATGGAGATCCTGTGAGGAAGCCGAACCAGGTGTGTGTGAGCTGGAGGTAGAGGCTCGAACACGACCTGAAGATGTAGGTGCTGCTGTAGGTTGGCCTACATCTCCAGTGTGTCTTTGTAACTCAGCTACGTGCTTTGTCCGTACATGTTTCCACATATTTGTGGTATTCAGGTTACTGATATTTTTACCTCTTTTAACTTTTTGCTTACACAGCTTGCATTGAACATAGCAAATATCATCTACAAGTCTGTCAAAAAAGGACCACGCAGTGCAAGTCATGGGAGCGCCAATTTTGACATTTCTAAGAGAACTGCTCCCAACAGGTGCCAAACTGGAGGCTACAGGCAAGCGAGTCTGCAGCCTACCTCTCCCTCCTCTTTGTACCGTTGGGACAATCTCTTCCTCAGAGCTGCTCCCACGACCTTCCTGTTGCTCACGCCATGTTGGGTCTCGGACTTCATCATCTCCACTACCCTCTTCCAACACCTGCTGCTGTTGGATAGTCTGGGCAGCACCATGCTCCACAAAACCTGGCACCTGAGTCTCATCATCATCATAAGATGCGTTCTGCGGTGTGCTGTCCATCGGCACTGGCTCACCCGCCTCTTCAGATTGAGAGAGACACAGCTGTTGCGCATCACTGCATACTCCCTCTTCTTCAAATTGCAGAATGCTGCTTGCCTGTGCCCGTGTTTGCGAGCCAACAGATTCTGAGAACAGAAGCAGAGACTCAGCTGGCTCCTGTACAGAACTCTCTGACTGCCTGGGCAATTTGACAGGCGGTGAACAGACAGATGGTTGCTCAACAGTGTTGTGTTCCTGAGAGGAGGTGGAAGGAATTGAAGTCGATGCATTGGCTGCCATCCAACCAACAACGGCTTCAATTTGTTCTTCCCGCAGCAGGGGGGCACGCCGAGCTCCTACCAAAGTGCGCATAAAGGAACGCTCACGGGGATAAATGGTGGATGCTGTGTCACTGAGGGCGGCAGCAGCCACAGAATCACCACGTCCTCTCCCTGCTGAAACTCCACGGCCACGACCACGTGCCTTACTCACTGCCTTCTTCATTTTGGTAGATTGATAAAGAAAGTCAGAAAAGTTATAAGGCCTAAGTGTGGTTATTACGCAGAGACTGAAGTGAACACTGAAACACAACTGTTCACAATCTGTGAAAGGCTACTCCTTTGTCTACTTCTATAGTGTTTGCAACCAATGTATTGTATACAGATGGAAGCGCGTCACACTAATAGATTATATTTTAAATGGAATGGAGCAGAACCAATTGGAGATAAATGAAAAGGATGAGGCACTGAGACACGCTCAGCAGAGTACAAGCAGCAGTGCTTGAACAAGTAACTGGAGCGTGATGTGCACTCAAAAAATAAAAAACACAGACTGAAGTGAACACTGAAACACAACTGTTCACAATCTGTGAAAGGCTACTCCTTTGTCTACTTCTATAGTGTTTGCAACCAATGTATTGTATACGGATGGAAGCGCGTCACACTAATAGATTATATTTTAAATGGAATGGAGCAGAACCAATTGGAGATAAATGAAAAGGATGAGGCACTGAGACACGCTCAGCAGAGTACAAGCAGCAGTGCTTGAACAAGTAACTGGAGCGTGATGTGCACTCAAAAAATAAAAAACACAGACTGAAGTGAACACTGAAACACAACTGTTCACAATCTGTGAAAGGCTACTCCTTTGTCTACTTCTATAGTGTTTGCAACCAATGTATTGGATACGGATGGAAGCGCGTCACACTAATAGATTATATTTTAAATGGAATGGAGCAGAACCAATTGGAGATAAATGAAAAGGATGAAGCACTGAGACACGCTCAGCAGAGTACAAGCAGCAGTGCTTGAACAAGTAACTGGAGCGTGATGTGCACTCAAAAAAAAAAACACAGACTGAAGTGAACACTGAAACACAACTGTTCACAATCTGTGAAAGGCTACTTCTTTGTCTGCTTCTATAGTGTTTGCAACCAATGTATTGTATACGGATGGAAGCGCGTCACACTAATAGATTATATTTTAAATTGAATGGAGCAGAACCAATTGGAGATAAATGAAAAGGATGAGGCACTGAGACACGCTCAGCAGAGTACAAGCAGCAGTGCTTGAACAAGTAACTGGAGCGTGATGTGCACTCAAAAAATAAAAAAACACAGACTGAAGTGAACACTGAAACACAACTGTTCACAATCTGTGAAAGGCTACTCCTTTGTCTACTTCTATAGTGTTTGCAACCAATGTATTGTATACGGATGGAAGCGCGTCACACTAATAGATTATATTTTAAATGGAATGGAGCAGAACCAATTGGAGATAAATGAAAAGGATGAGGCACTGAGACACGCTCAGAAGAGTACAAGCAGCAGTGCTTGAACAAGTAACTGGAGCGTGATGTGCACTCAAAAAATAAAAAACACAGACTGAAGTGAACACTGAAACACAACTGTTCACAATCTGTGAAAGGCTACTCCTTTGTCTACTTCTATAGTGTTTGCAACCAATGTATTGGATACGGATGGAAGCGCGTCACACTAATAGTTAAATTGCATGGAGCTGCAAGAATTACACTGAAGAAAAAAAAAAGAGTCTGTGAGTGACACGTGCAGATGCCTATAGACAGCGTTGCATGCAGAGCAAACTGCAGCGTCACCTGCACTCACACACACCTTGCAGAGCTGTTAAAACAACATTGCAGGCAAAAGGAAGCTTTACACAGCGGTTGGTGCTAGCCTGCCTACAGCACAGTACACTAAATCGCAATCTCTAACTGTCCCTCAGAGTCAGCACAGTAGCGTTCTGTCCCTTACTGAATTCACAGCACAGTGACGCTAAAATGGCGGCGGCGCCTTTTATACACTGAAGAAAAAAAAAAAAGAGTCTGTGAGTGACACGTGCAGATGCCTACAGACAGCGTTGCATACAGAGCAAACTGCAGCGTCACCTGCACTCACACACACCTTGCAGAGCTGTTAAAACAACACTGCAGGCAAAAGGAAGCTTTACACAGCGGTTGGTGCTAGCCTGCCTACAGCACAGTACACTAAATCGCAATCTCTAACTGTCCCTCAGAGTCAGCACAGCAGCGTTCTGTCCCTTACTGAATTCACAGCACAGTGATGCTAAAATGGCGGCGGCGCCTTTTATAGTGCATTCTGACATCATTTCAGCAGCCAATCACAGCCATGCCATTAGTTAACATGACCGCAGCAGTACAGGATGTGCCCACACTTCTTAGGATTCCTCATTGGCTGACTAAAATCACATTGCCTCTCAAAGAATTATGGGAACTTCCGATTCCGGTATACGATATATAGAAAATATCGAAACTAAGTATCGAAAGGCCGATAGAGCTAATATCGGCCGATACCCGATACTTGCGGTATCGTATCGCTCAACACTAGATATAATATATTAGGGGACATAACACAAAAAGGGTCATTCTTTACAGGTATTTGTACCCGAATGAAGAAAAAGCTAAGATTGTTCCAGCTCCTTAAAAAATTTCCTTTTATTTTCAAAAGTTTTAAACATCATACTAGGATTTTCTCCTCATGTGGAGGTGGATGTGCTCTCAGGCACTGACCAAATAGCTAAGCATTTTGATCCTCAATGGATCTTTGTCACAGCTGGAACAATCTTTGATTTTTCTTCAGTCATGTCACGTCAAGTCCAGACGAGGTTCCATGCTCCGGCGGTGTTTGGTGAGTTGGCTAGGGCTGACAGCCCAAATTTTTCTCTTTTCATATGTACCTGAATACCTGTCTCTAGCATACAAATACATAAATATCTATATTTACTATTATATTCTTATTTATTATTACAGAGCCATTTATTCCACGGCGCTTTACATGTGAGGAGGGGTATACATAATAAATACAAGTACTGTAATCTTAACCCCTTAAAGACCAAGCCATTTTGTAGGTTAAAGACCAGGCCAATTTTTACAATTCTGACCACTGTCTCTTTATGAGGTTATAACTCTGGAACGCTTCAACGGATCTTGGCGATTCTGAGATTGTTTTCTCGAGACATATTGTACTTCATGATAGTGGTAAAATTTCTTCAATATAACTTGCGTTTATTTATGAAAAAAACGGAAATATGGCAAAAATTTTGAAAATTTTGCAATTTTCAAACTTTTAATTTTTATGCCATTAAATCAGAGAGATATGTCACAAAAATTAGTTAATAAATAACATTTCCCACATGTCTACTTTACATCAGCACAATTTTGGAACCAAAATTTTTTTTTGTTAGGAAGTTATAAGTCTTAAAAGTTGACCAGCAATTTCTCATTTTTCCAACAAAATTTACAAAACCATTTTTTTTAGGGACCACCTCACATTTGAAGTGAATTTGAGGGGTCAATATGACAGAAAATACCCAAAAGTGACACCATTCTAAAAACTGCACCCCTCAACGTGTTCAAAGCCACATTCAAGAAGTTTATTAACCTTTAGGTACTTCACAAGAATTGAAGCAATGTGGAAGGAAAAAATTAACATTTAACTTTTTTTCCCAAAATTTTTCTTTCGACACAATTTTTTAAAATTTTGTCAAGGGTATCAGTAGAAAATGAACCACAATATTTGTTGTACAATTTCTCCTGAGTACAGCGATACCCCATGTGTGGGGGTAAACCACTATTTGGGCGCATGGCAGATCTTGGAAGGGAAGCAGCGCCATTTGACTTTTTTGGCTGAAATTGAGATTGGACGCCATGTCGCATTTGGAGAGTCCCTGTGTGCCTAAACAGTGGAAACCCCCCACAAGTGACCCCATTTTGGAAACTAGACCCCCCAAGTAATTTATCTAAATGTGTAGTGAGAGCTTTGAACCCCTAAGGGCTTCACAGAAGGTTATAACGTAGAGCCGTAAAATTAAAAAATCATATTTTTTCCACAAAAATGATCTTTTCATCCCAATTTTTATTTTCCAAAGGATAAAAGGACCCCAAAAGTTATTGTGCAATTAGTCCTGAGTACGCTGATACCCCATATGTGGGGGTAAACCACTATTTGGGTGCATGGCAGAGCTCGGAAGGGAAGCAGTGCCATTTGACTTTTTTGGCTGGAATTGAGATTAGACGCCATGTCGCATTTGGAGAGCCCCTGTGTGCCTAAACAGTGGAAACCCCCCACAAGTAACCCCATTTTGGAAACTAGACCCCCCAAGGAACTTATCTAGATGTGTAGTGAGAGCTTTGAACCCCAAGGGCTTCACAGAAGGTTATAACGTAGAGCCGTAAAATTAAAAAATCATATTTTTTCCACAAAAATGATCTTTTCATCCCAATTTTTATTTTCCAAAGGATAAAAGGACCCCAAAAGTTATTGTGCAATTAGTCCTGAGTACGCTGATACCCCATATGTGGGGGTAAACCACTATTTGGGTGCATGGCAGAGCTCGGAAGGGAAGCAGCGCCATTTGACTTTTTTGGCTGGAATTGAGATTGGACGCCATGTCGCATTTGGAGAGCCCCTGTGTGCCTAAACAGTGGAAACCCCCACAAGTAACCCCATTTTGGAAACTAGACCCCCAAGGAACTTATCTAGATGTGTAGTGAGAGCTTTGAACCCCAAGGGCTTCACAGAAGGTTATAACGTAGAGCCGTAAAATTAAAAAATCATATTTTTTCCACAAAAATGATCTTTTCATCCCAATTTTTATTTTCCAAAGGATAAAAGGACCCCAAAAGTTATTGTGCAATTAGTCCTGAGTACGCTGATACCCCATATGTGGGGGTAAACCACTATTTGGGTGCATGGCAGAGCTTGGAAGGGAAGCAGTGCCATTTGACTTTTTTGGCTGGAATTGAGATTGGACGCCATGTCGTATTTGGAGAGCCCCTGTGTGCCTAAACAGTGGAAACCCCCACAAGTAACCCCATTTTGGAAACTAGACCCCCGAAGGAACTTATCTAGATGTGTGGTGAGAGCTTTGAACCCCCAAGGGCTTCACAGAAGGTTATAACGTAGAGCTGTAAAATTAAAAAATCATATCTTTTCCACTAAAATGATCTTTCCACCCCCAATTTTTATTTTCCAAAGGGTAAAAGGACCCCAAAAGTTATTGTGCAATTTGTCCTGAGTACGCTTATACCCCATATGTGGGGGTAAACCACTATTTGGGCGCATGGCAGAGCTTGGAAGGGAAGCAGCGCCATTTGACTTTTTTGGCTGGAATTGAGATTGGACGCCATGTCGCATTTGGAGAGTCCCTGTGTGCCTCAACAGTGGAAACCCCCCACAAGTGACCCCATTTTGGAAACTAGACCCCCCAAGGAACTTATCTAGATGTGTGGTGAAAGCTTTGAACCCCCAAGGGCTTCACAGAAGGTTATAACGTAGAGCAGTAAAATTAAAAAATCATATATTTTCCACAAAAATGATCTTTCCACCCCCAATTGTTATTTTCCAAAGGGTAACAGGACCCCAAAAGTTATTGTGCAATTTGTCCTGAGTACGCTGATACCCATATGTGGGGGTAAACCACTATTTTGACGCATGGCAGAGCTGGAAAGGGAAGGAGCGCCTTTTTCAAATGCAGATTTTGATGGAATGGTCTGCGGGTGTCATGTCACGTTTGGAAAGCCCCTGATGTGCCTAAACAGTAGAAACCCCCCACAAGTGACTCCATTTTGGAAACTAGACCCCCCAAGGAACTTATCTAGATGTGTGGTGAGCACTTTGAACCCCCAAGTGCTTCACAGAAGTTTATAACGTAGAGCCGTGAAAATAAAAATATCATATTTTTTTCCACAAAAATAATCTTTTTGCCCCCAAATTTTTATTTTTATAAGGGTAACAGGAGAAATAGGACCCCAAAAGCTATTGTGCAATTTGTCCTGAGTACGCTGATATCCCATATGTGGGGGGGAACCACTATTTTGACGCATGGCAGAGCTGGAAAGGGAAGGAGCGCCTTTTTCAAATGCAGATTTTGATGGAACGGTCTGCGGGTGTCATGTCACGTTTGGAAAGCCCCTGATGTGCCTAAACAGTAGAAACCCCCCACAAGTGACTCCATTTTGGAAACTAGACCCCCCAAGGAACTTATCTAGATGTGTGGTGAGCACTTTGAACCCCCAAGTGCTTCACAGAAGTTTATAACGTAGAGCCGTGAAAATAAAAATATCATATTTTTTTCCACAAAAATAATCTTTTTGCCCCCAAATTTTTATTTTTATAAGGGTAACAGGAGAAATAGGACCCCAAAAGCTATTGTGCAATTTGTCCTGAGTACGCTGATATCCCATATGTGGGGGGAACCACTATTTTGACGCATGGCAGAGCTCGGAAGGGAAGAGCACCGTTTTTAAATGCAGACTTTGATGAATGGTCTGCGGGTGTCATGTCACGTTTGGAAAGCCCCTGATGTGCCTAAACAGTAGAAACCTCCCACAAGTGACTCCATTTTGGAAACTAGACCCCCCAAGGAACTTATCTAGATGTGTGGTGAGCACTTTGAACCCCCAAGTGCTTCACAGAAGTTTATAACGTAGAGCCGTGAAAATAAAAATATCATATTTTTTTCCACAAAAATAATCTTTTTGCCCCAAATTTTTATTTTTCTAAGGGTAACAGGAGAAATAGGACCCCAAAAGCTATTGTGCATTTTGTCCTGAGTACGCTGATACCCCATATGTGGGGGGGAACCACTGTGATCGCCTTACTGCGATCTTTGGGAGGCACAATGAACAAATCCACAAAAGGTGAAGAATTGGTTTTCTTTTTTGCGCCGTTCCTCGTGCGGTATTAGTGATTAGGCGACTTTATTCCTCGGATCGGTGCGATTACAGTGATACCAGATTTATACTCTTTTTTCATGTTTAGCTTCTGTCACACACTAAAAGATGCTTTTTTTTGGAATAATTTTTTGTAAGAAATTTTTGCATCGCCGTATTTTGAGAGCTATAATTTTTCCATATTTCGGCCGACAGAGTTATCTATGGGCTTATTTTTTGCTGGACGAGCTGACGTTTTTATTGGTACCATATTCAGGCACATAACGTTTTTTGATCGTTTCCTATTCCGATTTTTGTGGAATCAGAATGAACAAAAACCAGCAATTCAGGAATTGTTTTTTTTTTTTTTTTTTTCCTCCGTTCCGTGTGTGGTAAAATTGATAAAGCAGCTTTATTCTTCGGGTCACTATGGTTACGGCGATTCCTCATTTATATATTTTTTTTTATGTTTTGGCGTTTTTTACACAATAAAAAATTTTATAGAAAAAATAATTATTTTTGCATCAGTTTATTCCGTGAGCTATAACTTTTTTATTTTTTCGCTGATGATGCTGTATAGCAGCTTGTTTTTTGCGGGACAAGATGACGTTTTCAGCGGTACCATGATTATTTATATCTGACTTTTTGATCGCGTGTTATTGCACTTTTTCCAAGCGGTATAATGATACCGCTTGGAAAAAGTATAATTTACTACTTTTTTGTGTTTTTTTTTTACGGCTTTCACTGAAGGGGTTAACTAGGGTTACGCTTTTATAGATGGGATTTTTACGGACGTGGCGATACCAAACATGTGTATGTTTTTTGTTTTTTATTTTTTTTTATTACATAAAAATGTGTATTTTTTAGGGGATTTTTTTTTAATTATTTTTTAATATTTTTTTTACAATTTTTTTAAAAAAATGATTTTTTTTAACTTGTCCCTTTATGGGACTTTCACTTTTTTTACTTTTTATTGCAGTTACAATGCATTGCAATGCTCTGGCATTGCAATGCATTGCAACTATAGTGGAAGCTGCTGTGACATGATCACAGCAGCTTTCCGTAGCTAGATGACCCGGAGGTTGTCATGACAACCCCCGGGTCATCAAGGCAGAGATCGGCCCCTGCAAATACATTGCAGGGTGCTGATCTGAGGCAGAGGGAGCTCCCGACCCTCTGCCTCCCCCCTGAGCTCTGCGATCGCGCTCGATCGCAGCAGTCAGGGGGTTAACAGCCAGGGGCGGTGGGGGCTCCGCTCCTGGCTGTCAGTGCAGGAAGTCTGGCCACTGCAGCGCCGGCTCCTGCACTGATCGCGCTGGGGAAGCTGAAATTTCAGCTTCTCCTGTGCGATCTCTGCTGTGTTTGGTCAGTCAGATTGACTGACCAAGCACAGCGCTGTAGGTGCGGGGACCGACGGCAAAGGTCCCCGCACCGCTTGCCGTGCCTGTCAGCTGTCTGTGACAGCTGTCGGCACTGATCTACCACTGCGTGTTTACACGCAGTGGTAGATCAAAGCCATGACGTGCAGAGTCCGTCCTGGTGCCGGAACTGGCACCTTGCCATGACGGACTCTGCACGTCAGTGGACATTAAGGGGTTAAACAATACAAGCCATGACGGGTACAGGAAGAGAGAGGACCCTGCCCGCAAGGGCTCACAATCTACAAAGGATGGGTGAGGATACAGTAGGTGATGGTAGAGCTGGTCGTGCAGCGGTTTGGAGGATCGGAGGTCACCGCAGGTTGTAGGCTTGTCGGAAGAGGTAGGTCTTCAGGTTCTTTTTGAAAGTTTCCATGGTAGGCGAGAGTCTGATATGTTGTGGTAGAGAGTTCCAGAGTAGGGAGGATGCGTGGGAGAAATCTTGTATGCGATTGTGGGAAGAGGAGATAAGAGGGGAGTAGAAAAGGAGATCTTGTGAGGATCGGAGGTTGCATGCACTTAAGTACAAGGAGTCGAAGTCACAGATGTATGGAGGACACAGGTTGTGAATGGCTTTGTATGTCATGGTTAGGGTTTTGAACTGGAGTCTTTGGGTAATGGAGAGCCAGTTCAGGGATTGACAGAGGGGAGAGGCCGGGGAATAGAGGGGGGACAGGTGGATTAGTTGGGTAGCAGAGTTTAGAATAGATTGGAGGGGTGAGAGAGTATTATATATATATATATATATAATACAGTACAGACCAAAAGTTTGGACGCACCTTCTCATTCAAAGATTTTTCTGTATTTTCATGACTATGAAAATTGTAGAATCACACTGAAGGCATCAAAAATATGAATTAACACATGTGGAATTATACATTAGACTTCACAAAAAAGTGTGAAACAACTGAAAATATGTCTTATATTCTAGGTTCTTCAAAGTAGCCACCTTTTGCTTAGATTACTGCTTTGCACGCAGAAAAGGTGAACGGATGGACTCTACATGCCTGGTTCCCACCGTGAAGCATGGAGGGGGTGGTGTGATGGTGTGGGGGGTGCTTTGCTGGTGACACTGTTGGGGATTTATTCAAAATTGAAGCGGTGAGCGGTCCAACTCACCCCAAACCATCTCGATTGGGTTCAGGTCTGGTGACTGTGGAGGCCAGGTCATCTGGCGTAGCACCCCAACACTCTCCTTCTTGGTCAAATAGCCCTTACACAGCCTGGAGGTGTGTTTGGGGTCATTGTCCTGTTGAAAAATAAATGATGGTCCAACTAAATGCAAACCGGATGGAATAGCATGCTGCTGCAAGATGCTGTAGTAGCCATTCTGGTTCACTATGCCTTCAATTTTGAATAAATCCCCAACAGTGTCACCACCAAAGCACCCCCACCATCACACCTCCTCCTCCATGCTTCACAGTGGGAACCAGGCATGTAGAGTCCATCCGTTCACCTTTTCTGCGTGCAAAGCAGTAATCAAAGCAAAAGGTGGCTACTTTGAAGAACCTAGAATATAAGACATATTTTCAGTTGTTTCACACTTTTTTGTAAAGTGTAATGTATAATTCTACATGCATTAATTCATAGTTTTGATGCCTTCAGTGTGATTCTACAATTTTCATAGCCATGAAACTACAGAAAAATCATTGAATGAGATGGTGTGTCCAAACTTTTGGTCTGTACTATATATATATATATATATATATATATATACAGCGTCGGACTGGAACACCTTGGGCCCACCAGAGAAAATCATTCTTGGGGCCCACTATGTAGCTACATAGAAATAAATACAAGATCACCAATTGTGCAGTAAAACACACTAATATCAGGGTATAATATAAGGTAGTACATGTCTTAATTATGTAGCAGGAGTTGGGGTAGCCTCCCTCATAGATTATAAAGCAGCCCCCCTCATAGGGGATAATGCTGCCCCCCCTCATAGAGGATAATGCTGCCCCCCCTCATAGAGGATAATGCTGCCCCCCCTCATAGGGTATAATGCAATATATATATATATAGATAGATGATAGATACCATATATACTCGAGTATAAGCCGACCCCCCTAATTTTGCCACAAAAAACTGGGAAAACTTATCGACTCGAGTATAAGCCTAGGGTGGAAAATGAGATTATGCCCCATATGCTGCCCCATGTATTATCCCCCACAAGATGCCCCCATAGATAATCCATAGATTGTGCCCTCATAGATGCTCCATAGATTATGCCCCCATAGATGCTCCATAGATTATGCCCCCATAGAAGCTCCATAGATTGTGCCCCCATAGATGCTCCTTAGATTATGCCCCCATAGAAGCTCCATAGATTGTGCCCCCATAGATTATGCCCCTATAGATGCTCCATAGATTATGCCCCCATAAATGCTCCTTAGATTATGCCCCCATAGATTATGCCCCCATAGATGCTCCTTAGATTATGCCCCCATAGAAGCTCCATAGATTGTGCCCCCATAGATTATGCCCCTATAGATGCTCCATAGATTATGCCCCCATAAATGCTCCTTAGATTATGCCCCCATAGATTATGCCCCCATAAGATTATGCCCCCATAGATATGCTCCTTAGATTATGCCCCCATAGAAGCTCCATAGATTATGCCCCCATAGATGCTCCATAGATTATGCCCCCATAGAAGCTCCATAGATTATGCCCCCATAGATTATGCCCCCATAGATGCTCCATAGATTATGCCCCCATAGATTATGCCCCCATAAATGCTCCACAGATTATGCCCTCATAAATGCTCCACAGATTATGCCCCCATAGATTATGCCCCCATAAATGCTCCAGATTATGCCCCCATAGATTATGCCCCCATAAATGCTCCAGATTATGCCCCCATAGATTATGCCCCCATAAATGCTCCACAGATTATGCCCCCATAGATTATGCCCCCATAAGTGCTCCTTAGATTATGCCCCCATAGATGCTCCATAGATTATGCCCCATAGATGCTCCATAGATTATGCCCCCATAAATGCTCCTTAGATTATTCCCCCATAAATGCTCCACAGATTATGCCCCTATAAATGCTCCACAGATTATGCCCCCATAAATGCTCCACAGATTATGCCCCCATAGATTATGCCCCCATAAATGCTCCACAGATTATGCCCCCATAAATGCTCCACAGATTATGCCCCAATAAATGCTCCAGATTATGCCCCCATAGATTATGCCCCCATAAATGCTCCAGATTATGCCCCCATAGATTATGCCCCCATAAATGCTCCACAGATTATGCCCCCATAGATTATGCCCCCATAGATTGTGCCCCCATAGATGCTCCACTGTGCCCCATAGATGCTGCAAAAAAAAAAAAAGACATACTCACCTCTCGTCGCTGGGGGCCAGGTGCTGGTGTCCTGGGCACCTACGATATTTACCTGTCACTGGGTCCACTGCTGAGCGCCGCTGTCTTCGGTCCTCCGGCAGTGAATGCTCAGGCAGGGGCGCGGCGCTCACTAATGATGTCATCGCGCCCTCTGCCTGAACATTGCAGCAAGAGAGGGCCCGAGGACAGCGACGCTCAGCGGTTGGAGCGGGTGACAGGTAAGTAATGATATTCACTGCTTCCCACGCCCATGTGGGCGTGGGAAGCAGTGAATATTCATTTCTCTTTAGCAGCGGGGACAGGGGCTCCTGCCTCCTGTCACCCGCTGCTGCTCCGCTGGCACGGGCCCCCATGGCAGCTGCGTGGTGTGCCGCTATTAGCGACACGCCACCGGCTGGGGGCCCCTGGAGCAGCGGGAGCCCTAGGCAACTGGCCCCTGTATTCCAGCAGGTGCCAGGGCCCCCCAGATGCCAGGGCCCACCGGAGAATCCTCCGGTTTTCCGGTGGGCCAGTCCGACCCTGTATATATATATATATATATATATATATATATATATATACAGGTCCTTCTCAAAAAATTAGCATATAGTGCTAAATTTCATTATTTTCCATAATGTAATGATTACAATTAAACTTTCATATATTTTAGATTCATTACACACCAACTGAGATTTGTCAGGTCTTTTATTGTTTTAATACTGATGATTTTGGCATACAACTCCTGATAACCCAAAAAACCTGTCTCAAAAAATTAGCATATCAAGAAAAGGTTCTCAAAACGACCTATTACCCTAATCTTCTGAATCAACTAATTAACTCTAAACACATGCAAAAGATTCCTGAGGCTTTTAAAAACTCCCTGCCTGGTTCATTACTCAAAACCCCCATCATGGGTAAGACTAGCGACCTGACTGATGTCAAGAAGGCCATCACTGACATCCTCAAGCAAGAGGGTAAGACCCAGAAAGAAATTTCTCAACAAATAGGCTGTTCCCAGAGTGCTGTATCAAGGCACCTCAATGGGAAGTCTGTTGGAAGGAAACAATGTGGCAGAAAACGCTGTACAACGAGAAGAGGTGACCGGACCCTGAGGAAGATTGTGGAGAAGGACCGATTCCAGACCTTGGGGGACCTGAGGAAGCAGTGGACTGAGTCTGGTGTAGAAACATCCAGAGCCACCGTGCACAGGCGTGTGCAGGAAATGGGCTACAGGTGCCGCATTCCCCAGGTAAAGCCACTTTTGAACCATAAACAGCGGCAGAAGCGCCTGACCTGGGCTACAGAGAAGCAGCACTGGACTGTTGCTAAGTGGTTCCAAGTACTTTTTCCTGATGAAAGCAAATTTTGCATGTCATTCGGAAATCAAGGTGCCAGAGTCTGGAGGAAGACTGGGGAGAAGGAAATGCCAAAATGCCTGAAGTCCAGTGTCAAGTACCCACAGTCAGTGATGGTGTGGGGTGCCATGTCAGCTGCTGGTGTTGGTCCACTGTGTTTCATCAAGGGCAGGGTCAATGCAGCTAGCTATCAGGAGATTTTGGAGCACTTCATGCTTCCATCGGCTGAAATGCTTTATGGAGATGAAGATTTCATTTTTCAGCACGACCTGGCACCTGCTCACAGTGCCAAAACCACTGGTAAATGGTTTACTGACCATGGTATTACTGTGCTCAATTGGCCTGCCAACTCTCCTGACCTGAACCCCATAGAGAATCTGTGGGATATTGTGAAGAGAAAGTTGAGAGACGCAAGACCCAACACTCTGGATGAGCTTAAGGCCGCTATCGAAGCATCCTGGGCCTCCATAACACCTCAGCAGTGTCACAGGCTGATTGCCTCCATGCCACGCCGCATTGAAGCAGTCATTTCTGCAAAAGGATTCCCGACCAAGTATTGAGTGCATAACTGAACTTTATTATTTGATGTTTTTTTTGTTTGTTTTTAAAAAACACTTTTATTTTATTGGATGGTTGAAATATGTTAATTTTTTGAGACAGGTTTTTTGGGTTATCAGGAGTTGTATGCCAAAATCATCAGTATTAAAACAATAAAAGACCTGACAAATTTCAGTTGGTGTGTAATGAATCTAAAATATATGAAAGTTTAATTGTAATCATTACATTATGGAAAATAATGAAATTTAGCACTATATGCTAATTTTTTGAGAAGGACCTGTATATACAGTGGGTTCGGAAAGTATTCAGACCCCTTTAAATTTTTGAATCTTTCTTTCATTGCAGCCATTTGGTAAATGCAAAAATTTTTTTCTCATTAACATACACGCTGCACCCCATCTTTACTGAAAAAACACAGAAATGTAGACATTTTTGCAAATTTATTTAAAAAGAAAAACTGAAATTTCACATGGTCAAAAGTATTCAGACCTTTTGCTCAGTATTGAGTAGAAGCACCCATTTGAGCTGATACAGCCTTGAGTCTTCTTTGGAATGATGCAACAAGTTTTCCACACCAGGAATTGGGCATCCTCTGCCATTCTTCCTTGCAGATCCTCTCTAGTTTCGTCAGGTTGGATGGTGAATGTTGGTGAACAGCCATTTTCAGGTCTCTCCAGAGATGCTCAATTGGGTTTAGGTCAGGGTTTTGGCTGGGCAAGTCAAGAATGATCACAGAGTTGTTCTGAAGCCACTCCTTTGTTATTTTAGCTGTGTGCTTGGGGTCATTGTCTTGTTGGAAGGTGAACCTTCAGCCATGTCTGAGGCCCAGAGCACTCTGGAAGAGGTTTTAATCCAGGATATCTCTGTACTTGGCCGCACTCATGTTTACTTTTATTGCAACCAGTCATCTTGTCCCTGCAGCTGAAAAACACCCCATAGCATGATGCTGTCACCACCATGTTTCACTGTTGGGATTGTATTGGAAAGGTGATGAGCAGTGCATGGTTTTCTCCACACATACCGCTAAGATTTATCACCAAAAAGTTCTATATTTGTCACATCAGACCAGAGAATCTTATTGCTCATAGTCTGGGAGTCCTTCATGTGGTTTTTAGCATGTGTCTTGCACTGAGGAGAGGCTTTTGTCGGGCCACTCTGCCATAAAGGCCCTACTTGTGGAGGGCTGCAGTGATAGTTGACTTTGTGGAACTTTCTCCCATCTCCCTACTGCATCTGTGGAGCTAAGTCACAGTGATCTTGGGGTTCTTCTTTACCTCTCTCACAAAGCTCTTCTCCCACAATTGCTCAGGTTGGCTGGATGGCCAGGTCTAAGAAGACTTCTGGTGGTCCCAAACTTCTTCCATTTAAGGATTATGGAGGCCACTGTGTTCTTCAGTACCTTGAGTACTGCAGAAATTCTTTTGTAACCTTGGCCAGATCTGTGCCTTGCCACAATTCTGTCTCTGAGCTCCTTGGCCAGTTCCTTTGACCTCATGATTCTCATTTGGTCTGACATGAACTGTTTTGAATAAGGCAAAATATAAATATGTTTATACATATACACATTTGGGGCATTTCTAAGTACCGTCTTTAAATATGAGGAGTTGCTTGCCTTTTATAGTACTCCAAATTATGATTTTCTTACTTCACCGTGTTGGTCTTGACCACCCGGTTCCTTGACCACTTCTCAGCCTGGCTGCCGCACTTCATGTCCTCAGAACTACCAACCCTTATCCTTGGAGACTTCAACATCCCATTAACAGCCCTACTTCCACATCTGCATCTCAGCTTCTATCACTAACTACTTCTCTAGGCCTCTCTACAGCTTTCAACCTCTGAGACACACAAGGATGGTAACATCCTTGACCTGGTCTTTGTCCACCTCTGTTCAATCTCCCACCTAAATAACTCACCGCTTCCACTCTCTGACCACAACATTCTCTCCTTCATCCTCACAAATCCTCGACCACCCCAGCACACTCCTACCAACCATACATTCAGAAATCTACAAGCCATTAACCCCCAGACACTTTCAGACTCCCTACACTCATCGCTGTCCCCAATCTTCTCTTTTTCTTGTCCTAATCTGGCTGTTCAGCACTACAATGACACTCTTAGAAGCACCCTTGACCAAGTAGCACCGCTCACCCTCAGAACCTCCAAACACACAGTAAAACAGCCCTGGCTCATATTGCAAACTCGACTTCTTCAGCGATGCTCTAGGAGTGCTGAACGCCTCTGGAGAAAAACCCGCACACCAGAAGACTTCATCCACTTTAAATTCATGTTAAGAACTTATAATGCTGCCCTTCACCTCGCCAAACAGACCTACTTCACCACCCTGATCTCCTCACTAGCCAACAACCCCAAGAAACTTTTTGACACTTTTCACTCCCTCCTCAGGCCAAAAGCACAAGCTCCTATCACAGACATTTGTGCTGATGACCTGGCCTCCCACTTTATAGAAAAAAATAGATACTATCCGTCAGGAAATCTGCTCTCAACCACCAATTGCTGTGACTCCCATCCCACCCTGCATTTCCCCTGGCTCACTTTCCACATTTGATTCCATCACAGAGGAAGAAGTCTCCAGACTCCTCTCTTCCTCTCGTCCGACTACATGCACTACCGACCCCATTCCCTCACATCTCCTCCAGTCTCTCTCTCCAGTTGTCACAACTCACCTAACTACAATCTTTAATCTCTCCCTCTCCTCTGGCATTTTCCCATCTTCCTTCAAACACTCCATTCTTACTCCACTACTAAACAAACCCACTCTCGACCCTTCCTGCACAAACAACTACAGACCGGTCTCCAATCTCCCCTTCATCTCTAAACTTTTGGAGCGCCTAGTCTACTCCCGTCTCACCCATTACCTCTCCACTTACTCCCTTCTAGACCCTTCACAGTCCGGCTTCCGCCCCTACATTCGACTGAAACTGCACTCATCAAAGTGACCAATGACCTTCTGACAGCAAAACGTAGCGGCGACCACTCACTGCTCATTCTTCTCGATCTCGACCTTTCTGCAGCTTTCGACACAGTTGACCACTGTCTCCTACTGTCTAGGCTCCAGTCACTAGGTATTAAGGACACTGTTCTCTCCTGGTTCTCCTCCTATCTTTCTGACCGCTCCTTCAGTGTTTCGCCTTCTGGCTCCACGTCATCTCCTCTTTCTCTCACTGTTGGTGTACCCCAGGGCTCAGTCCTTGGCCCCCTTCTCTTCTCTCTCTACACGGCCCCAATTGGACAGACCATCAACAGATTTGGCTTTCAGTACCATCTTTATGCTGATGACACACAACTGTACATGTCATCCCCCGACCTTACCCCTGCTGTTCTACAGAACGCCACTGACTGTCTGTCCGCAGTCTCCAACATCATGTCCGCTCTCTATCTGAAACTTAACCTCTCCAAAACTGAACTCCTTCTGCTCCTGCCGTCTACTAACCTCCCTAAATCTGACATTTCCCTCTCCATGGGTGGCACCATAATAACACCCCGGCAGCAGGCTCGCTGTCTGGGTGTTATGTTTGACACCAATCTCTCCTTCACCTCCCATATACAATCTCTTGCCCGCTCTTGTCGCCTACACCTAAAGAACATCTCTAGAATCCGCCCTTTTCTCACCATGGAAACAACAAAAACCCTCACTGTAGCATTGATCCACTCCCGCCTGGACTACTGCAACGCTCTATTACTTCCCATTACTCGACTATCCCTCTTCAGTCCATCCTTAATGCAGCAGCCAGGGTCATCCATCTGGCTAATCGGTACTCGGATGCGTCGACTCTTCGCCAGTCCTTACACTGGCTGCCCATTCATTATAGGATCCAATTCAAAGTACTGGTTCTCACCCACAAAACTCTCCACAGTGCAGCACCCCCCTACATCTCCTCTCTCATTTCTATCTATCGGCCTAACCGACTGCTGCGCTCTGCAAACGACTTTTGACTAACCTCTGCACTAATCCGTACCTCCCACTCCCGACTCCAAGACTTCTCCCGTACTGCGCCAATCCTCTTGAATGCTCTACCCCGAGAAATTAGGACTATCCACACTTTGCATGGTTTCAGGCGATCCCTCAAAACACATTTGTTCAGAGCGGCCTATCACATTCACTAATCAAAGTCATTCTAGGTGTAAGTATGTATGTGTAGCCCATTCAGGATCTCCATCCATCCCTCACTCCCTCAAGATGGCTGGACCATCATTGTAAATGCACCATTGAATAAACACACCTGTACTTTGTATCTCCCCCACCTCATTGTAGATTGTAAGCTCTCACGAGCAGGGGCGGCTTATTTTGCTTTAATTATTGTATTGTTAACGTTGTTACATATGACTTGTGTTTTGAAACTGTTAAACTGTAAAACGCTGCGGAATATGTTGGCGCTATATAAATAAAGATTATTATTATTATTATTATTGGTCTGTCAGGACTCAGTGGCGTCCCCTACATTAGGCACTCTGTTATCTTATTACAAGTTTTATGTTATTCTTAAGAAATATTTATTGATTTTATTATTATGGTTATTATTATGGTTCTCTCCGTTACTCTGGCTGATTATTTCTAGCACGAGTTTTGCTGATTATAGTGTATGTGAAGTGCAATAGCTTTATGTGCTGGACATTTGTGATTAATATGTTTCTGACATCCGATTCTGTTCCTGTATCTGTGTAATACTGTATTGCATATTCCTTGTGGAGCTTAGCTGTCTACTTCTAGTTACCGACACGGGGTACTACACATCCAACTTCTATTCAATAAAATTGGAGGTGGATGTGCAGTAAAAATCCATGACCGCTACAAGTAAATGGCCAAGCTCCGCAAGTACTTCCCGCCAGCACCGATAACAGCTGATCGGCGGGGGTGCTGGGTGTCAGGACCCCGGCCGATCAGACAGTGATGCCCTAACCTAAGAAAAGGGCATCAATGTAAAAGCAGTGGGCAATCTATTTAATAGAGTGAGTCATAATGTAACAATCTGAACATCCTTATCAGCTTGGATTACCAGATTCAGATCCCAGATTTTCTTTCTGTTGTTCTTAAGATAACCTTTCATTATTACGACTTTTAACTTTTAAATCTGTCATACTGTGTCCAGTTCCAGAGAAATGTTTCCCACAAGTGGGTTTGGATAATCGCTTATAGTTTGTATAGATTCATCCTCGATTGTAGTGTTCTTTTAGTTTCCCCACTATAGGTTCCTCCAAGGTACCTTGTACACTGTATTATGTGCTCCACATTGGAGTAAGTTCATGAGAAGACATCTAGGATTATATGCTCCTGTTTTGTGTTGGGGGTCCGAACCGTTGGAATAATGTGGTTACAGGTCCTGCATTTTCTGTGATTACAAGCAAATGTGCCTGACTCTGATGGTGATGAATGTTCACTTCTAATGAAGATTCCTTATGTTTAGTGTCTGTTTGCATAATGGCTCACACACATGACCATATTTTCAGTCCAAGTGCTATAATTTAAAAATAACATATCGGACTCAGACCAATGTTATTTAATGAGGCAGTGCAGATGAACAATTTTTTTCACTGACTGATTTGGCATGTGAGAAAAATTGCAGCATGTATGAATTTACGCCAAAATCGGATGATAATCACGCATTCGCATCTATGGGTGCAAGAAAAAAAAATCAGATGCCATAAGCAGCTACACTGTAGCATCCGATTTTCATGTATGAATTGCAATTCTGTATCTTAGGAAACTGTAAATGGTCTTGTAATTGATTTAATAGCTGTTCCTGTGAAAAACAGATTGCATACGGATTTGCACAGGGATAAAAAGTGATAAAAAAAATTGTTCCACTTTTCTGGATGAAACTTTTTTATATGGTGATGTGAACCTACCCTTAGAGAAGTAGTAGATCTGGGAATATTTCTTTCTGTCTGTGGTCCCAGGGGAATATGGGTTGAAAATTAGTACCAGTTTTCCTTAGGGTGCTCATGTTGTTAAGGATATGATTATGAAAATATACTAAATATGGACGCTTATAAACAAAATGGATGCATTGCTGAATATATATAAGAATCACAGATATTAAATGATGTAATTATATGTTCTCTATTTCATACCTGTCAACAAGTTACATAAACATTCAGTGGAATCTGATATGATGCTATAATCCACTGAGCTTATCAAGAATGAATGTGCCTGGGAATATCAGTACCCACACCCCTCATATAAACCAAAGATCAATATGCTGCGAGCAAAACAGATGTCAGCTTGACCTAATTGATTAACCATTAGAGTAATAATTGTTAGCATAATAACCTTTAGGCCGGGGTCACACACAACGATAAAAATTCGGTCCGTATTATACGGCCGTAATACGCCGAGAAGTCCCTAGAAAAGTGATCCGTATGTAATCCGTTTGCAATGCGAGGATGCGATTTCCTCCATCAAAACATCCGTGTGTCACCCGTATGGCATCCGTATGCAATCCATATGGCGAGATTTTCTCGCCAGCTTGCAAAACTGACAAATAACGGTTTTTAGGCCTGAAACCCATTAAAATCATCATGATTTATTGCCTCTTCAACAGGTGGCACCCTCCAATCTTTGCCTTTCACTCCGTGGTTGTGTTGTGGGAGTTGTGCTTTGTCCTAAATATGGGAGACACACTTACTTTTAATACAACTGAGCGTGTGTTGTATAACTGGGTATTGTCACGATGTTTTGGTCAGCCATACCCAGTGATTGTGGATCCCAGGAGGCGTAGAAGAATTTTGGGTCCATCCCCTTTTGAGGCGACGTGTCAGTGAAGGTCATTTCCACTGTCTGTACGCATCTCTGCGTAGCAATCCCGACAAGTTTTTTGCTTATTGTCGGATGTCCCTTCGCACATTTGATATATTGTTGGAGATTGTGTGCCCTGGGATAACTTTTCAGGACACAAGGATGTGTAAAGCAATTTCTGCCGAGGAGTGCCTAATCCTTACGCTACGGTATGTATGCAACCGATATATTGATGATCTCTTTTATATATTTATGTATTACCTGCCCTTATACCTTTGTTATTTATACCTCTATTGATCTATGTGTCACCCCCCACAAGTTTTCAGATCCGATATAAGCTTGGGTATGAACAAAAAACCACAGAGCTTGCATTTGTATGTTTTTGTGGCAAGGTTTGTTATTTATGGAGTTAAAGTGTCATCAAAGTATAACCATGTACTTAACTGGATGGCTTATCATGTTTATTTTCTGTTTTCCCTTTAGATTTCTTTTCACGGGGATGTCATATGCAGCATTGCATTTAGAATTCTTACTTGGAAAGTTAACCATCTCTGGGATTGTGAGGTCAACATGTGCAGAAATCTGGTCCCGACTCCATCACCTGGTCATGCCTCAGCCGCAAATGGAAGATTAGATGCGTATAGCTCGTGGTTTTCAGGAGACCTGCCAGTTTCCAAACTGTCTATAAGCCCTGGATGGGAAGCACATCTGTGTGCGTAAGCCGCCAAACTCAGGGTCCCAATATTACAATTATAAACAATATTTTTCCATAGTTCTGTTGGCCCTGGTTGACACTAGCTACAGGTTTGTAATTGTCGATATTGGGGCCTATGGAAGAACTGGAGACTCAAGAGTCTTCAATTCTTCCATTATGGGTCGGCGGCTGCGCAACAATGAGTTGAACATCCCACCCCCATGATACCTACCAGGGAATAATATTGAAGCCTTGCCTTATGTCATGGTTGCAGATGAGGCTTTTCAGTTGACGCGGAACGTCATGAGGCCGTATCCACGGAGAGGCCTCAACCACAGGCGCACTATATTTAACTTTAGACTTTCCCGTGCATGCCGTCTTGTTGAGTGTGCGTTTGGTATTCTGTGTGCCAAATGGCGGGTTCTTCAGTCCGCTATTCAACTTGGTGAAGCCAATGTTAATGTGGTAATACAGGCGTGTGTTGTACTGCATAATTTCACAAGATACCATGATTGCCCATCCAATGTTGATGATCAGGTGGAGGATGTTTTAACCAATTATTTTGTTTCCCATGAGGGATCTACTCCCTGGCAACAGAATGTGCTGTCTATGTAGTAGTTATGGCAGTTTGTCACAGTGGTTTTGTAATGTTTGAGCCTTTGAAGCCTCTAAGTCTTTAAAAGATACCCTTAAATCTAGGTTGATAATAAAAAAATGCTTAAAGAAAACATCACACGCATGGTTTTTTTATTGTGCAAATTTAGCTTTTCTTTGCAGCAAAATTTGTTGTGCCATATTACCATCATATGGCTGTAACGGCCTACCATTCAGACCGCATAATATCCAACTGTCGTACAACGGACAAATATTAGGACAAAGTTAAAATACAAAAATAATAAATAAAATACAAGATAATCAAAAACAAAAAAACAACAGGACACCACATTGCCTCATTATTGGTTGCGGTAAGTTGGGGGTGGGGGTGAAGGGGGACGGTAACCTTGGACAGAAGTTAGTCTGCTCTGTTGGGCAACCTGAGTATCACCCTGGACTAGGGAAGATCACCATGCAGTATTCATGCCCAAGGTTTATTCCTGTGGTTGCATTCCATAATACTGTTGAGAGTGGTATGGATGGCTGACATCCTGGCTATGGGAGTAACCCATGTCTTCATACCCCCCAATATGCCCATGTCGAGCAGACACATGTTGGGACCAGCCTCCAACATTGTGTCTGCTCAAGTGGCCATATTGGGCAGGTGCACTGAACTCAGGCAAGTGTCCATAGGTTCTTATGCCTTCGGTTTGGGTGGCCTGTGACTGGAAGGTAGGGGGTGCCGACTCTAATTCCCCTGACTGCTGGTGGGGAAGGTCTTGCAGCGGCAGAAGGTTGGTGTGAGACAACTGCCACCTTTCTAAAAAACTAAAAATGGGCAGAGGATTGTTGGGTGGGGCACAAGCATCCAGTACAATCTGGAGAGCACCTCGGGCACGCAATCTGAGGGAACGTGGCACCGGGCGCAAGTATTGGGCAAGGCTACGAAAAAAGGCCTCTTCCCCATCATCATGGGCAGCCCTGGCGCGATAGTTCAGAACACCTGAATCCACTTGCCTCCTTGTGGTAGAGGTGGAAACAACTCTTTTGCGGCCTCCACGAAGTGGTTAGGCAGAAGGCAGTGGTGACCTTTCCAGCGGCACTGTAGGACTGCTGCTGTGGCCCACATCTTACTCCTCGGGATTAACCTGCTGTGTGGATGCTGATACTGCTGCACATGGTGTTGGTGGTGCTGCTGCTGGCTGATTGGTGTCGGGGTGTGCCGAAGATGGGCCAGCCACTTCTTCACCTTCACCAACAGGGTCAATGATGACCTCTGAGTCTGATGCAGTCTCTCTTTCAGTAAGGTTTGACTCCACTCTGTTGGATAGAAAACATTGAACATTACAATAAATAAGTTCTGGTGACAGTACAATATGTGTACAAGGTGTACCTTAATGCATGCACTTACGGCCTAAGATCCATGCTGGGGGCCAGAAAATTCAAGCGGTCATAATAGAGATATTTTCTTTTTTGGGAGGCTGCATCCCCACTCTGCCCTAATTGCTGGCGTTCCCGCTGGTACTGGTTCCGGCAACTCCGCCACCGTCTAGTGACATCATTCACTGAAAATTTAAAGGAAAAAAATATATAGCTAATCACATTGTGTGTTTTCTAACACGTAGGCCTCAGTGTCATGTGGCCTGTGATGTAGCAAATGTGTATCCTATAAAATATGGGTCATATAGGACACACATAAGATATCCTGCATTCTAACTTTTAATTTAAGAGTGAACACAATTGTTCCATCAATCTACTTACTAATTTCTTGCTGCTCCGCACGAGGTCGATCTTCATAACCAGGGACCATGTGGCCGCTTATAGACAAATAGACCTCTATGCTGCCTCCTTGCGGGAGCGGTCCGCATAATGGGGGTCGCGTTGGTCCCACAAAACAGGCCTTTCCTGCACCAGCACTAGGAGCATTTCCACATTTATTATTCTGGCCATGATTACTCCGTGGAGGCGTGTTTCCTGGTTAGCAGTGTAGTGTGCCAGGCTAATTTGCATGTCAAAACTTCCTGAAAAAGCATGATTTAATTTCCTGTCACCAGGAGAAGTATTGCGTTTTTCTCGTAAGTGACACGTCTGGTCCGTGTGCAATCCGTTTTTTTCACGCACCCATTGACTTGCATTGGCGAGTCTCTGCCGTAATACGCTGCAAATTGCAGCATGCTGCGATTTCACTCGCACGTATAAAACGGACGAGAAAAAATCGGATGATAGGAGCTGCCCCATAGATTAACATTGGTCCGAGTGCAATGCGATTTTTTCTCGCATTTCACTCGTCCGTATTTCTCGCTAGTGTGACTCCGGCCTTAGAGTAATAATCATTATTCTAATAAAGATAATGGCATGTGACATGTGGGTGACAGGAATCAGCAATGACTAGCAATAATTATGAGATAAGACAATGAGGTAATATGTGGGAAACCACCTTTTTCTCTCTATAAATACTGAACATTTTCAGCCAATAAACCAGAATTAATTTGAAACACGACTAATTGTCTTTGTCCTTTGATTTCTCTGTCCATAAACCTCCAA
This sequence comes from Oophaga sylvatica, assembly GCA_033576555.1. Lineage (NCBI taxonomy): Eukaryota > Metazoa > Chordata > Amphibia > Anura > Dendrobatidae > Oophaga > Oophaga sylvatica. The sequence goes on along the minus strand of JARQOD010000003.1, from coordinate 506,945,602 downwards.
AATACAATTTGGCGGCAGACAACTAACGGAAGAACACACACATTTTGTGTGCCCTAACAATGTGGAGATTAGAAAATATATACAGTGAGTATGGAAAGTATTCAGACCACTTTAAATTTTTCACTCTGTGTTTATTGCAGCCATTTTCATTTTTTTCTCATTAATGTAAATTCTGCACCCCATCTTGACTGAAAAAAACAGAAATGTAGAAATTTTTGCAAATTTATTAGAAAAGGAAAACTGAAATATCACATGGTCATAAGTATTCAGACTCTTTGCTCAGTATTCAGACACTGTATATATACAATAGTTTTATAGAACAGATTAGCAGATGCTTTTTTACTTACAGTGCAGGGTGTATGTTGGTGTGCAATGAATGCTGATAGCTCAGACCTTGTGTCAGTCAATCTCAAGGAGGTAAAACAGGTTACATCTAAGATGGGTGAATGGGACCTATTCTTATGGTTTATTACTCAAACCAATTGCTGCAATTCTTGGTTTTAGCTTACTTGTATACATTGTATTTCTAATTTTCATGTGTATTTGCAAGCAGTGAACTTCCAGCTCATAAATGCAGTCATTAATTATAATTTTTTGTCTATGGCTAAAAAAGTTTATAAAGAAAAGAGGGAACTGATAATTAAAATAATCAATCTAGCTATTATAATTCATAATTTGCCAATATGTTGTATTACATGTTATATGTGGCAGCTATATACCAGCTTTATAAAATCATGTTTCCTTTCAGCTAGAAAAAAAACAAGGCTAAGTCTGTAGTTATTAGAATTAGAATGTTTTGTAAGAAAGTGTACCATAGCTTAGATGTTCTCAAAGAAACAAGACTCCTCGAGATCTCCTGTGCCAGAATTATCCTTGAGAAATAATAATTGTTTATACTTTACCTGAATTCTTTACTTATTCGGTCCAGGCTTAGTAGAAAATCCATGGTTATGAGACAGAATTTTTTATTTAAATACTGGACCCTTTTGTAACAGGGCAGATCCCCCTCTCATATTCATAGGGGTCCTGTATATGCCTTTTTTACTTTATACTTTTCTATTCCGCCTTAATTGTAACTTTTATACTAAATACATTTTTCTTTTCTTCAAATCAGCTGTGAAGATCAGATATGCTTGGAATACAGGGTTTCTTAACATTCACAATTTCATCAAGAATTTGTTTCGCAAAAGTATCCTTTTTAGATGTACTGTATGTTATACTATGGACATTATTTCAAATGATATTCTAAAATTTAAATACAGATATCTTCAGGTACTGATTTTTCAAAAAAATGCAAAATTGCTTTTTATAAATAATAATAATAATAATAATAATTTAAAGTGGAATATATGTATTCCTTCCTTTGTCTAGATCCTGTTCATTAAAAGGGTGATAGTGCATATTGTGTGTGTGAATACCACTAGAAAATGGCTCTATTAATTCAAATTTGCATTCTTATTTCCTTTTAAAAGGTATTTGTAGAGGGTACCTGAAGATAGTGTGTATAGTAAAAGCATAGTGATAGGTCTGCTGTCCATCTGTGCCTTCTACAGGCATTCCAATATTGTAGAGTGCCAATATTGTCAGTGCCAAGTGAGACACTGTTTCAAAGCCAGAGAATAACAGTGCTTCTCTTTTCATTTTAAAGGCTCACAGTTTCCCTTCCAGGTATTAAATGGAGTTCCATCCCCCTTGACTTCACCTTTTATTGTTAAATTTTGGTACATCTTCAAGGGGGAAAATGTAAAAAAATATTTGATTGTTTTGTACTATTTTACAATTTCCAGGTGTAAGGGGCTGTAGCATAAGAAAATCAAGGCCACAAAGCAACATGCTTACAAAAATGTTTTTGAAAAAGGACTCAGCCTTGTTAGGATTATTATTCTATTTTCTTATGGAATTCCAGTATTCAGTAATATAGGATATCTGTGCTTACACTATTACAGACATTGCATGGTTATAATTGAACATAAAAAAATCTTGTAAGGTTGTGCCATTTTGTCCAATGAACACCATCCTCTAAGGATTGGCAACCAAATGTCATGAATAGAGATGAGCGAATTTGCCTCTGGGAGGGTCGAGTCGGGTTTCGGACCACCCGACTTTCACAAAAGTCGAGTCGAACTAAATCGGCCGACTATCGGAAAAAGTCGAAGGTCCGACTGAAACACGAAACCCAAGCAAGTCAATGGGGAAGCAAAGTCGGCAGTGAGTGGAGGACAGTAAACACACCTACAGTGCCCATTTCAATGCCAACAACATCAATTCTTATTACTTAAGCTTGTCAACCTTCATTTACTTTATAATAATAGTTACGCATTGAAAACTGGGGGTTATTTGGCTAAAGTTATGGGGGGGCTTGGCTGGCCCCAGGTTTTCGTGGGCCCCGGGCCAAAGAGTCTCAGTGGGCCCCTTTAACACATACCACAATTCATGATGCTCCGATATGGCAGAGAAATATAGGTATAGTACAATGCCAAAAACTTCACTTCTTACATTACATGAGTGATATCTATTTTAAATTCTACAATAGCTCAAAAACCGGACAGTATATTCCTCCATAAGTATTATGGCCATCACATAGTGCGCCATGCAGAATAATGAGCCCCATATATTGCTCCATAAATAATTGGTCCCATATAATGTTCCATACAGTATATGATGAGCTCCACATAATGCTCCAGTATATGATGGTTCCCATATAATGTGCCATACAGTATAGGACGGTCCCTATAGAGTATAATGAGCCCCACATATTGCTCCATACAGTATGAGTCGCATATAAAGCTCCATACAGTATATGATGGGCCCCATATATTGCTGCATACAGAATGGGCTCCATACAGAATAGGCCCCATATGTGCTCCATATGATGCTCCATACCCTATATGATGCCCCATAAATAATGAACCCCATATGATGCTCCAGTATATGATGGGCCCCATGGATGATGCTCCAGTGTATGATGGGCCTGTATAATGCTCCATATATAATGGGCCCCATATGATGCTCCAGTGTATAATGGGCCCCATATATGATGACCATGGGCAGCACGGTGGCTCAGTGGATAGCACTGCAGCCTTGCAGCGCTGGAGTCCTGGGTTCCAGTCCCACCAAGGTCAACATCTGCAAGGAGTTTGTATGGGTTTCCTCCGGATACTCCGGTTTCCTCCCAATCTCCAAAAACATACTGATAGGGAATCTAGATTGTGAGCCCCATCGGGGACAGCGACGATAATGTGTGCAAACTGTAACGCGCTGTGGAATATGTTAGCGCTATATAAAAAAATAAAGATTATTTATTTTATTTATGATGGGCCCCATGCATGATGCTCCAGTGTATGATGGGCCTATATAATGCTCCATATATAATGGGCCCCATATGATGCTCCAGTGTATGATGGGCCCCATGCATGATGCTCCAGCTTATGATGGGCCTATATAATGCTCCATATATAATGGGCCCTATTTATAATGCTCCAGTGTATAATGGGCCCCGTATATAATGCTCCAGTATATGATGGGCCCCATTTATAATGCTCCAGTGTATGATGGGCCCCATGGATGATGCTCCAGTGTATGATGGGCCTATATAATGCTCCATATATAATGGGCCCCATATGATGATCCAGTGTATAATGGGCCCCGTATATGATGCTCCAGTGTATGATGGGCCCCATTTATAATGCTCCAGTGTATGATGTGCCCCATATATAATGCTCCAGTGTATAATGGGCCCTATATATGATACTCAAGCGTATGATGGACTCCATATATAATTCTCCAGTGTATAATGCTCCCCAAATATTGCTCCAAACATTAAAAAAATGAAATACCACCATCCAAACTATTTCTTTGATTGATGGGGCCGTCAAGAAAGAGGAACCCGTGTGCATTCTGTCGATTGATGCAGAAAAGGCTTTCGACAGGGTGCACTGGGATTTTATATTTCAAACGTTAGAAGGAATTGACTTAAAAGAAACTATGCGCCATAGAATTTCTGCCCTGTTCTCATCTCCCAGTGCTCAAGTTAAAATTAATGGCGCACTTTCAAACACATTTTTAATTCGGAACGGCACGAGGCAAGGCTGTCCTCTTTCACCCTAGCTTTGTATACTCACTATGGAACATCTAGCAACCGCGATATGGAATAATCCCTCCATTAGAGGCATAAAAGCCCAATCAGAAGAGCACAAACTGCCACTTTTTGCAGATGATGTCCTATTGTAGGTCTCTTCCCCAACTATAAGTCTCCCAAATATTATCTCAGAATTACATAGATTTGGTCGTCTGAGCAATTTCAAAATTAATACCCACAAATCGGACATTCTCAATATCTCAATCCAACCGAGTGAGGTGGAGAGGTTGGCAGCTTCAGAGTTCAGATTCTCTTACCTATCTAGGAATAAAAATCACCGCCTAAGTATCTAATCTTTATGAAGCAAACTTTAAGACAGCTTTACATAAAGCTGACTTAGACTTAGAAAAATGGCATAAACTACCTTTATCTTGGTTTGGAAGAGTGAGCGCTATTAAAATGGATCTATTACCCCGTCTCCTATATTATTTCCAAACAATCCCCTTGTATTTACCTGCCTCCTTTTTCTCACGTCTTAAAAAATCGATTACTCATTTTATTTGGTCACAAAAGCGAGCACGTATTTCATACTTTTTGTTAAGTAGATCGAAGCAAGAAGGGGAATAGATCTGCCAGATTTTGCTATGTATAGTCAAGCAGCAATTGATACATGTATTTTAGATCTGTTTCATAATAAAAACAACAAAAAATGGGTTACATTAGAAAATGATAATGGACGTGACTCCCGTATAGTTATTTGGTCCCCGATGGAAGAACGGGATATACCTTTACCCTTCCTCACCAAAAACATGATATCATTTATCAAAAGAGGGAGTCGAGAGCTGGGAGTCTCTTCGTCTCCTGGCCCCCTAACTCCTATATATGACAATCCATCCTTTCCTGCAGGATTAAAAAGAGATACTTACCTACATAAAAATAGAGCTTCATGCCCCATAGTCCATGATTATGTTACAAGGACAGGGATGAGGTCTCTCCAGGACATTTTTAGGAGCTGCCAACAGGTGCATGGTTCTTTTATGAAAAAATAAAGAGTTTTATTATTAAATTAGCCAAAAAATCCGATCCATACAGAATATTATCTCCGTTTGAGACTCTTTGTTTATCAAAAAACTCTATAGATCACATTATCTCTTTATTATACAAAACCTTCCAAGAAGGGCAGACCCCATCGAGAGATTTCCCAGCATTTTGTTCAAAATGGGAGATTGACTTGGGTAGACCCTTATCAGTTGAAGTAAGAACAAAGATTCGTTTATGCACATTCAGGTCATCGCTCTGTTCGACATCACAGAAGAGGAGCTACAAAATCTTGTCAAGGTGGTACAGATGCCCATCAGATTTAAACTTAATTTATCCAACAACACCAGATTCGTGCTGGAGATGCTTAAAAGATAGAGTTTCATTTGTACACTTTTGGTGGTACTGCCCACTCATACAGAAACTGTGGTTAGCATCCTTTGATCTCTGCAACAAGCTGTCTGTAACCAAAATTACACCCACAATGGAGGTGGCCTTGCTGTCCTTGTGTAGCTTCTCGATTTCTAGATTTAAGAAAGGTCTTCTTAGTCATATTCTCACTGCTACCAGGAACGTGATTCCTAGATTTTGGAAACAGGAAAAGGTTCCCTCGCATTCTGATTTGGTGATGGAATTCAACGACATATATAGAATGGAACAGCTGATAGGACAACTGAATGGTACCACAGGAAAGGTATATAACACTTGTGCCCCCTGGGTTATGTTTAGAGAATCATCAGAATTGGACTCTTGGTTGATAGACCCATACCATAGATGATGGGTCATATGAGTTTACCTACTGGATGGAGCCACATCTCCTACCACACTCCTTAATTCCTCCCCCTCCCCCTTTTTGTTCCCCTTCTTTCCTCCTTGTTTCTTCTATATCTTATTTTCTTTTGTAGACCTAGAGTCTTAGGCTAAGTACCTTCTTCTTTAAAATTTATAAATAAAGTAATACTGATGTTAATTGCCTTCATGAGCAAACACTTCAGGCGCTCATCCAACATTTGTTTTATATGTATGACTTTATGGGGAATAGTTATAGTTGCTATATAATTTTTTTTTTGCATGTGATAGTAGAAGAGGTATGGTCTTTTCTCTTCCTGTTATTAATAATTGATGTGTATAAATACCTAAATAAACTTGATTAACACCAAAAAATGAAATACCTCTCCTGGCTGGGCACTGCTCTACTCTGGACTCCTCAACATCGCCATCTACCACCTCTCTGCACTGTGACTGTTCAGGCAGAGGGCGCACAGACGTGACGTCATCGCGCTCTCTGACCTGAATGTCACTGTCAGGAAACGCGGAAGACGTCACAGCGGTGGAGCAGGGAGAAGTAAGTATTGCAAGTGCTGGGGCCCTGAGCAAGCGGGGGGGCCCACTCGTGGGCGACGGCACTGGCATAGGGTCCCTCATAGTACGCCGGTGTCTCTGACGGCAAGTGGGCCCCCCCACTGTCAGAGACACCGGCGTACTATGAGGGGCCCTGTGCCAGTGCCGTTGCCACAGGTGGGCCCCACCACCTGCTCAGGGCACCGGCACTTGCCTGGGTGCGCCAGGTGCTGACGCAGGCTCTGGGGGGGGTACAGCCCAGTTAGGGAGGTGGAAAAACTGGCATATGTTGAGGTGTAGGCTGGACGTTCAGCAGCTGCAAATGGAGGAATTGGAGAAGTCGGAGGAAGAGGAGGACAAAGCGAACCATTTTGCTGGCAACCTATGTGTCATCAGGGGAAGGTGGTACAAAATCCTTTGAAACCCAGGCATGGTTCATTTTAATGAAGGTGAGATCACCAACATTTTGGGTCGACAGCCGGGCCTTCATTCTGTCAGGATTGATCCAGCAGCACTGAAGACTCTTTCTGATAGCACACTACCAGCAGGGCAAGCGAGCTCCTGTAAGGCATATTGTGCCAATTCAGGCCAGGTGTCCAGTTTACAGGCCCAGTAGTCAAAGGGAATGACCTGTGAGGGAGAACATCGATAGGGGAGGAGAGGTAATTTTGAACCATAGTTGACAACTGCTGTCTCCTATCTGTTGCAATTGATTCAGTATTAACAGTCTTGTGAGCGGTACTCGAGAAATCAGTCCACAACATGGTCATGAAACCCCTGTCTCCAACGCCACTTTGGCTGTGTGCACCACGAACACCTCTTCCATTTGGCCCAGTACGGCTCGTGGTAGAACCTGCACCGCTGCTGTGTGCTGGGAAAGCCTCTAACAAACGGTTTACCAGAGTTGCTTGTTTGTTCGCCAATATTAGCTCTAGGTTCTCCTGTGGCATGATCTTCTGTAATTTGCCTTTATAGCGTGGATCGAGGATGCTGGCCAACCAGTAGTCGTCATCCTTCACAATTTTGGCAATGCGGGGGTCCCTTTTTAGAATCCGTAAGACATAATCACACATGTGGGCCAGTGTTCCAGGTGTCAATGATGCACTGCCAGTGGTGGGTGCAGGAGCACTTTCTGCCAAATCCACATCCCTCAAGTCACGCACAAACCCTGTACCTGACCTTGGCAGCCAACATTTTCTCTTGCCCCCTGAGAAGCATCCTCTTCCCCAAAATAATCATCCCTCTCATCCTCCTCCTCCTCCTCTTCTTCCTCCACCTCGTTCAGGACAGTTCCCTGAGCAGACAATGGCTGACTGTCATCAAGGCTTCCCTCCTCCTCTTCCTCCTCCGCTGCAGACACCTGATCCTTAATGTGCGTCAAAGTTTACATGAGCAGACGCATAAGTGGGATGCTCATGCTTATGATGGCATCGTCTGCGCTTACCAGCCGTGTGCATTCCTCAAAACACTGAAGGACTTTACAGAGGTCTTTCAGCTTTGACCACTGCACACCCGACAACTCCATGTCTGCCCTCAAACTGCCTGCCCGTGAATCCTCCCACAAATGCATTACAGCCTGCCTCTGTTCGCACAGCCTCTCAACCATGTGCATGGTGGAGTTCCACCTTGTTGCAATGTCTATGATTAGGCAGTGCTTGGGGAGGTGGAGCGATCGCTGCAGCCTCTGCATACGACTGGAGTCTACGGGCGAGCGACGGATGTGCGAGCACAGTCTTCGCACCTTATGGAGCAGGGCTGTTAACTCCGGATAATTATTTAGGAAGCACTGCACCACCAGGTTCAAGGTGTGAGCCAGGCAAGGTATGTGTCTGAGTTTTGCCAGGGCTATGGCCGCCAACAAAATTATGGCCATTATCACTGACTACCTTGCCTGGCTCAAAATGTAGACTACCCAGCCATGGCTCAGTTTCTCGCTGCAAGTAGTCGGCCAGTACCTGTCATGTGTGCATTGCCACGAAGATCGTCGCGGTTGCACATTTTGACTTCTCACAGCTGATCTGCTGTTTCTTTGTGTTTGGCAGCTAGGGAGTTAATTCTGTCTGTGCTCGGTGCTGGGACTGGGTGCAGTTTCTCCCGGCTGCAATTGATTATTTGTTGATTGGTTTCCTTTAAATTCCTGGTTGTCTGCTTGGGGAGTTGCCAGTGAAACCTTCATGCAGACCACAGATAGGAATGAATCTGTATAGACTTTAGTTGTGAGCTCCTTAGTTGTTCTAAGCTCAACTTGGTTAGAGTTTATTTCCCAGACCATTTATGTTCCTTTGGTGTTTGAGTGTGTATGCAAGCGAGTGTTATCCTGTCTGTCTTATATGTCTAATCTGTGTATTTAGCTGAGATCAGCCCATATCCCTTTGGTGGTAGTCAGGATCCTTCTTAGGACTGATTACAGGGTTCAGGGTCTGATAGGAGACAGGGTTAGGTTGGAGACTTGGACCTCTGAACCATTATCAGTACCTCCAAGGTGAGGGATTAGTTAGGACCCCAGTTTAGGGTCAGGTTAGATCCCGGTCCACCTCTTTCCTGTTTCAGCTCATCAAGTCCTCAAGATTAACCCTGAGTTCAGCAGATATCGTGTCAGGTAAATCTATTCTATACTTACATGCTGATGTTGCTATACTAGTTGTTGTATAGAGTGTTGTTCCTGTATTAATAGTTTACTGACATTGTATACATATCATTAGACAGCGTGACAGTACCTCCGCGGTGTGTCTGTTGTCGCCCAAAGACATCATCTTTAAAACAGCCTGCTGACGCTTACCACTAGCTGTTCGATAGTGGGACACCTCGTGTGCAACACTGGCAGCTGCAGATGGAGTGCTCGTGCGACTGCACTCTGTCGACGAGCTTTCGCTTCTGGAGGAGGAGGAGGAGCGTCGAATGCCTACAGCCAACTGTTGCCTATACCGTGGGCTAGGCAGCACTGTCCCACTGCCGCTGTCCCCTGTGGACCCTGCATCCACCACATTAACCCAGTGCGCAGTGATGAACACGTAACGGCCCTGGCCATCCATGGCTACTGGCCCATGCATCTGTTATGAGGTGCACCTTTCCACTCACTGATTGTTTGAGTGCATGGACAATGTGGTCTTTCACATGCAGGTGGAGGGCAGGGATGGCTTTTCTAGCTAGCAAAGAAGTGCCGACTGGTAGGTCATAGCGTGGGACAGCGTAGGCCATGAGCTCTCGGAATGCTGCGCTTTCAACCAAATGGAAGGGCATAATCTCTAATGAGATCAGTTTGGCAATGTAGGCGTTCAAAGCCAGTGTACACGGCTGAGAGGATGAGTACTTTCTTGTCCTACTCAGAGTGTCTGCTAAGGTGAGCTGGACTTGAGAGCTGCATATGGGGGAATTAGTGGTGGACATGACGGACTGAGCGGGGGTTGGTGATGGTGATGGTGGTGGTGGTGGTGGTGATGGCCTAGATTCAGTCTTTCGTTGCAAAAATATTGTGATTCCCTGACTGCTTTGGCCTTGCGACGACCCCTCAACATTTCTTGCTGGTGGTGTGCTAACCGGTGGGCTTACAGTGGGGGAAGCGATGGAGCATTGCTGGCTACCTTCAGTCGGAGCAGGTGCACATGTGCTACCTGAGGTTTTGTAGTCCGTCCACGCTTGCAAGTGATTGGTGTTTAAATGTCTAAGCATGCAACTGGTATTCAAATTTTGGAGATTTTTCCCTCGGCTAAAGGTCCTTCCGCACTTCTTACAGATAACCTTTGCCTCATCAATAGGATTTTGGTCAAAAAAGTGCCACACTGCACTCTTTCTACTATGGGATAAATTTTCAGGGCTTGCACGCTGTGCTAATTTGGCCATCTGGCCAAGCTGTTCTGCAACTCTTTTTGTTTTTTTAACACATTTTTGGACTGCTACGGGCCTGCCAGATAACCGCTGCTGCGATGTCGATGCCTGCTGCAAATCCTTCTCCTCTTCTGAGCTATTGCCAGCGGCTTCCTCTTCCCCCAATGGATGCCAATCCGGGTCAACAACTGGGTCATCCACCACCTCCCCTTCAATTTCATCTGCACCTTCCTCTGTGCCACCATGTAAGGTGGTATAGTATGCGGGAAAGGCACCCGAGTTTCATCAGGGTCAGATTCTGGCTCAGTAGACTGCGAGTGCAATGTAGTGCTCTGGGTGAATGTACCAGCAGAATCATATAGCAGTGGCTGTGCATTAGTGCACTCCATGCTAGATTCATCTTGGACTGGGGAATTCAGGATTTGACTTGATAACCCAGGCATGGTATGTGAAAAGAGCTCCATGGAATAATCTGGTGTATATAGTATAGGGGAAAATTGTAAATCTCCGTATATATTTGTGGAGTCACACACAAATGCCCTCAGGCTCAGTATGGATTAGACCAGAATATAAAAAGCAGAAAAAGGGTACTGTATCACAAGATACCAGGTGTATATAGTATAGGGGAAAATTGTAAATCTCCGTATATATTTGCGGAGTCACACACAGACGCTCTCAGGCTCAGTATGGATTAGACCAGTATATAAAAAGCAGAAAAAGGGTACTGTATCCCAAGATACCAGGTGTACATTGTATAGGGGAAAATTGTAAATCTCCATATATATTTGCGGAGTCACAGACTGACGCTCCCTCAGTATGGATTTGACCGTAATACAAAAGGCATAAAAAAGGTACTGTATCACAAGATACCAGGTGTATATAGTATAGGGGAAAATAGTAAATCTCCGTATATATTTTTGGAGTCACACACATACGCTCTCAGGCTCAGTATGGATTAGACCAGAATATAAAAAGCAGAAAAAGGGTACTGTATCTGAAGATACCAAGTGTATATAGTATAGGGGAAAATTGTAAATCTCCGTATATATTTGCAGAGTCACACACAGACGCTCTCAGGCTCAGTATGGATTAGACCATAATATAAAAAGCAGAAAAAGGGTACTGTATCCCAAGATACCAGGTGTACATTGTATAGGGGAAAATTTCAATCTCCTTATATATTTGCGGAGTCACACACAGACGCTCTCAGGCTCAGTATGGATTAGACCAGAATATAAAAAGCAGAAAAAGGGTACTGTATCACAAGATACCAGGTGTATATAGTATAGGGGAAAATTGTAAATCTCCATATATATTTGCAGAGTTACACACAGACGCTCTCATGCTCAGTATGGATTAGACCAGAATATAAAAAGCAGAAAAAGGGTACTGTATCCCAAGATACCAGGGGTACATTGTATAGGGGAAAATTGTAAATCTCCGTATATATTTGCGGAGTCACACACAGACGCTCTCAGGCTCAGTATGGATTAGATCAGAATATAAAAAGCAGAAAAAGGGTACTGTATCTGAAGATACCAGGTGTATATAGTATAGGGGAAAATTGTAAATCTCCATATATATTTCCGGAGTCACAGACAGACGCTCTCTCAGTATGGATTTGACCGTAATACAAAAGGCATAAAAAAGGTACTGTATCAGAAGATACCAGTTTTATATAGTGTAGGGGAAAATTGAAATCTCCGTATATATTTCCGGAGTCATACACAGATAGTCAGCATGTATTTGTCCGTGATCCCAGCCGGTACAAGGTAGTGTGTGAGGAGTGTACAGCTTTGTACGGTGTGGGAAAAATGAACGCTCTTTAACTGTGCAGACAAAAAGAATATAAGTATTAGTGCTGTTATGTTTCGGTAACTGAGGAGAAATAGCAAAAAATAGCAAAAGCGGTAATACACCAGAGAGGCTGGAACCTATTGGATTGCAGTAATCTGAACTAACCACACAACTAGAAGTAGCCGTGGAGCATACCTACGGTGATCCTAGACGCCTCTTCACAGCCTGAGAGATAACTACACCTAAAGGCAGAAAGATGAAAGCTATCTGCCCCAGGGCAGATCCCCAAAGAAATAGGAAGCCCCCAAACATGTAATGGCGGTTAGACAAGGAGAAAACACGGACACAGACAGAAAATAGAATGAGCAAATGCTGGGGCCCAATCTGTCTAGACAGAAAAGTACAGGAAAGAATTCTGACTGCAATCCAACAAAACCCTAACAAAATTACCAACACTTCTGATTGCCAAAAAACCTGAGATCACACGATCTCATCCACCTAAATCAGATCTCTGGTGTAACAAAACGCTATTCAGCAAATAAAAAGTAGCAAAGGAGCAAAGCAAAAGTGCAGACACAAACGGAGCACAATTGCAGCACCAGACCCCCAAAAGGGGACAGGCTGCAGTCCACTGCAAGCAGCAAACCAGCAGAGAAAATCAACAGTGGGCAAAGCATAAAATCATTACAGCGTATGCTCTACTCTTTCCTAGCCCCGGAAGTCGTCCAAGGCAAGCAGTCATTTCCGGGCAAGGAAAGAGTAGTGCATGCGCTGTAATGATTTTATGCTTTGCTCACTGTTGGGCAAAGCACACTGCGCATGCGCTGGGCCGAATTTGAAATGCGCAATTGCGGGAAGCCGAACGCCGTCTGTGGGAGTCACAGACGGCGATAAGCAAATGAGGCCGAGGAGCGGGGGGGAGGACATGGAAAACGCCGCCCTCCTGACCTGACCGCCCTGATTGACAGCGCAAAAACCAAACTTTACTAAGGTATTTTGAAATGAAAACGGGGGTATCAGGATATATGATACCTACCGATAGCTTTGTTATGTGACGCACTATTCAGCCATATCTTTACTTGATGTGGCAAAATTGGGTGACAGATTCCCTTTAAGCATCTGCTTATGTGTACTATTGAATCATCCACACAAACAATTGTGGATGATATGAACTTGACACCAGGTGCTGCACCTGCATTTTCTTACCGATGGCTTGCATTAAGCAAGACATGAACTGAGTCCCCTGATCTGTAAACATCTCCCTGGGAAATCCTACATGAGAAAATAAGGTCAAAAGGTCATCTAGCACCTTATCAGCCCTAATTGAAGAAAGAGCCATTGCCTTCAAGTACTGGTAGCATAATCTACCACAATGAAGATGAAACATTTTCCATAGCTGCTGTGGATGATCAGTGGCCCAACGATGTGCACAGAAATCCTCTGAAAAGGCTTCTCTATCAAAGACAAAGGGATCAGGGGATCTTTGGGAGCAGGCCCGGACTTCGCCACTCTTTAACACTTGATACAGGAGCGGCATTATCTGGAAATATCTGTCCCCTTTTGGGCCAATAAATGTGTTGGAACATCCAGGCTTTGGTTTTGCAGACCCCCAAGTGTCCAGCTAGCAAAATCTCATGGTCAATCCGCAATATCTCCTCCCTAAACCTATAGGGCACAACCAGCTGTCTTTCCTTCAGCCACTCCTGTTGGGGGTTACAGGGAACTGTCTACCGGTACGACCTCCACGGGTCCCATAATACCCTCTCCATGTCAGACTTGGAAATAGGCTTCTCTGAAAGGTCACTCAATGGCTATAGACTGGCATCTGAGTGCAGAGCTGCCTGGAACTCTTGGCTTGAGGCAGCAAGAAGCGGCATTATGGCCCCAACCTCACTTGAACCCTCTGGGACCTGCTCTGGGTCTGTAATCAGTTCTGCTATTCTGCTGGATGATGAGGCTACAGAAGGCAGTGCGTTACCTGTGTTCTAGGCACTCTGACTACAGGTGACAGTGTCTATTTGGACTATTGGTACCACTTTCCCATCCTCCCCTAATACCTCAGGAGCAGTACTAATCATGGGGCAGCTTCCACCTGCCATGTCACTGTTCATCATGACACTGGCAAGCTGCACGGGACCATGTTCCTTATGATTTTTGAGCTGTCTCTGGAGGGATGTTTAAGGCCTCCAACTTAGTGGTTAAGGACTGCAACTGAATGGAGAGTTCCTGCTGTGTTTCTTTCTGTCGGTATAGCTCCTATTACATGGTCTGAACGGGCTGGATCCGGGGTCCAGTAGGATCCATGGCCTGAGCAAACTGTCACGGATGTGGTTTGTGGAACCACAGTGCCATGGAACAGGGAGAGCCTGGAGGGGTGTGACTAAGAGATCACCTGACTGTTCACTAGAGCCTCTGATCGTGAGGTTAGACTTGGCTCCCAACCAAAGCCAGCTGCCACTCCAGGACAGACCAATGGATGCGCAGCAGCTGGACCCAGAAGGACAGACTGGATGATGAAGCAGACAGAGCTTCATCAGAGTGCAGTTGACCGAGTACCCAACCACAGAGGTTACTTTTTCCAAACCGTGTGGAAAAATCAAACATGTGGTAGGAGTGGTAAAGACTCTTCCATATTGTGATGGGAAGAGACTTGCCCCTGTTCTGGTCCCTGTGGGAGACCAGGGTTAACCCTCCCAGGGTAAATGTTATTCCGGGCACGGAACCCGAAGATCCCGAGTCAGGGATTCCTGCCATAGGGGTCGCCAACCTAAGGACAGATTGTAACGCAGATAGGTTTCGCCTAGAGGTATTGGCAGGAGAGGTCGAGGAAACAACATATATTCCTGAGCTTGAACCATCCCAAGTTCAGGACAGCTCATCTTCAGGATCCCACTCTGACACTGGCACGGGAAAGAGTAAATCAAGGTAAATGGGGTGGCTCAGCAACCGGTTGCGGAGATGGTTTTCCCACGGATGGTGATCAACCAGGAGTTATTATTACAGGGTTGATAAAATCCGGGATGAGGTGGTAGAACAACTGGTAGTGCCCCAATCCTACCGTCGGGCGGTGCTCGACATGGTTCGCACCCACATGCTAGGAGGGCACTTGGGGGCCAAAAAGATGCAGGAGCGCATACTGCGGCATATTTTTTTGGCCTCGGGTCTACGCTGAGGTCCAGAGGTACTGTGATACGAGTCCAGAGTGCCAACTAACCTCACCCACCACAAAGTAATGGAGTCCATTGGTGCCTCTGCCCATTATAGAGGTACCTTTTGAGCCGATTGCAATGGATCTGGTAGGGCCAATAGTAAAATCTGCCCGGTGCCACCAACACATATTAGTAGTCATAGACTACGCCACCCAGTACCAGGAGGCCATTTAGCTTCAGCACACCTAAGCTAAGCTTATCACCCAGGAGTTGTTTGCCATGTTCTGTTGCCTTGGGCTACCGAGATCCTCAGTGATCAGGGGACTCCTTTTATGTCCAGGGTGACGAAGGAACTGTGCAGGCTCCTCAAGATAAAGCAGTTGTGCATGTCGGTGTACCACCCTCAGACCAACGGACTAGTCGAGCGCTTCAACAAAACCCTCAAATCCATGTTGAAGAAGGTAGTCTCCATGGATTGAATGGATTGGGACACATTGTTGCCCTACTTGATGTTCGCCTTTCGCGAGATACTGCAGGCTTCCAAGGGATTTTCAACCTTTGAGCTACTGTATGTCAGGCATCCTAGGGGTCTGCTGGACGCAGCCAAAGAGACGTGGGAGCAGGAACAAACCACATAAGAGTGTCATTGAGCATGTGGCCAATATGCAGGACTAAATTGCAGCGGTCTAGCCTATTGTAAAAGAGCATTTGGTTGGGGCTCAGGCAGCACAGGGCCGCGTATATAACAAAAAGGCCACAGCCCACTCCTTTACAGCAGGAGATCTGGTGTTGGTTTTGGTGCACACCAGCGAAAGCAAGCTTATGGCCAAGTGGCAAGGGCCGTATGAAGTTGGGGAAAAAGTGGGGGAAATAAACTACTGAGTTTGCCAGCCCGGGAAAAGGAAACCCGAACAGTTGTATCACGTTAATTTGTTGAAAGCGTGGAAGGACCGGGAGTGTATGCTTACAGAAGTGACTTCAGACATGTAATCTCGGGACCCTCCAATATCGGTCTGGACGGAGGCCGAGGGAGAGGTAAAGATAGGAGACACCCTCTCGAAACAGCAGCAGTGAGAGGTGCGGAAATTGGTACAGGAGAATACGGATGTATTCTCGGGTTTACCTGGTCGTACATCTGTCATCCAGTATGACATTGTCACCGAGACTCACGTATGGGTATGAATTAAACCGTACCGTGTGCCCGAGGCCCGGAGAGAAGCCATCGCGAGTCATGTAAAACAAGTGCTCCAACTGGGAGTAATCGAGGAATCCCGGAGTGACTGGGCTAGCCCAATTTTTCTAATCCTGAAGCTGAATGGATCATTACCATTCTGTAATGACTTGCGTAATTTAAATGAGGTGTCGAAGTTCAACCTGTACCCAATGCCCTTGGTGGACGAGCTGATCGAGCAACTGGGTCAGGCCCAGTACTTTACCACTCTCGATCTGACCAAGAGTTATTGGCAGGTGAACCAAGTCAGGCTATTTGGCCAAGGCAATGTTCAGAAAAACTTTTATTTTTGAAGCAGACTACAGGATGTTAGTAGGGAGGTCTGCTTCATCCAAGCTGGGTCTTACAAGTGTCCCATGGCCACAGATTCCAGTTAAAAATCCTGCAGCATAGGGTTTGGGTGTGGCACCCCACAGTGTGATACCATGGTGCAGTCGCCATTGGCAACTGGTCTCGTGTACGGACTGTTGTGGCGCCCTTGCTGCGATCCGGAGGATACCGTATGCTGTGCATTGTGTGAGTTGTTTGGACATTAAACACGTTTACTGTGAACTTTTCTGTGGTCCCTGCCTATTTGTCACACTGCACCAACCCGCTGTACTACAGGACCTATCCAGGGTGGAAGTGACTTTGGGGGTCCTATATATTGAAAACCCCCAAAATTGATACCATTTTAAAAACAGCACACCTTGACATATTGAAAACTGCTGTCAGGTAGTTTACTAATCCTTCAAGTGATTATCAGGAATTAGGCTAAGTGCACACAGTCAGGAATATTTCCGTTTTCTTTCGCGTTTTTTCCGCGATTTTCCGCGGTAAAAACGTGAAAAAAAACGCAAGCATTAAGCATTCTATACATGTTAATGGATTCCGCATGTTTTTGACACATGTTGCGTTTTTTTCCGCGAAAAAAACGCTTAGCGGAAAAAATAGCAACATGTTCATTAATTTCGCGTAATGACAGCGATTTCGCCGCCATAGACTTGTATTAGAACGCATGAAATCCGGAAATATTCAAAATTTTTCCAGATTTCAAGCGCTTTAGCTGCGGTGTAGCTGCAGTGTAGCTGTGGTGAAATGGGAAGTGACATCATGGCCATCCCATCATGCCATCCCATGAGCATCCCATAATCCAGGAAGACAAGAATCTCGTCTCCCTGGATGATAGCTGCCAACATGGAGTGGTATGACAGGATGGACCTGGATGTCGCGCAGATGATTAGTGTGGTAAGTATCTCTATGTGTGTGTCTGTGTGTGTGTCCGTGTCTGTGTCCGTGTGTGTGTGTCTATGTGTGTGGTGTATATGCGTTGTATATGGGCTGTATGTGAGTCGTCAGACATAGGCCGATGAGACTACTACTCTCATCGGCCTATGTCTGTTCCCCCTCAGTGGCTCCAGCAGGCTCAGTTCGATGGGAGCTGTAGTTCCCATCGAACTGTTCCTGCTGTGAAACAAATGTGTAAAAAAAAAAACATTCTTTTTACAATCTCGGTGACCCTCGCCCCCCCCATAATTTTTTGTAAAGTTGCTCCTTTTTTTAAATACCCATGGCCCTACTAGTTTTTTTTTATTTTCACCCCCCACGGTAATTTATTTTTGAAAATTGCCAAAAATTATTTTCATTGGTGACCAGTGGTTTTTTATTTATTTTTTTTAACAATTTTATTATTCCCCATAACTTATTTTCATTGGTGGCCAGTGGTTTTTTTTGTTTGTTTTTTTTTTTAACAATTTTATTATTCCCATAACTTATTTTCATTGGTGGCCAGTGGTTGCCCTTTGTTTTTTTCACAATTTTTTTATTCCCAATATTTATTTTCATTGGTGGCCAGTGGTTACCTGTGGAAATAAATTATACTTACCTGTCCCCGCCGATCTCCACCTAAAATAAAAGTAAAAAAAACCCCATATACTCACCTACACACCTAATTCCCCGATTCCCTTGTTCAATATAAAATAACAAACCACAAAATATACCTACCCTCCGCAGCATCCCATAAATAAACGAGTGTCCCACGATGATCTAAAGTTTAGAGCAGCCACACAACATGTGCTGCTCTAAACCACCGCCGCCGATACAATGAACGGGGCCGTAAAGCGGCACCGATCATTGTATAACGAGTTCACCCGAATGCAGGTCGGGTGAACTCGTTATAAGCCGAAGACTCCAGCGGGACTCACTGCGGCTGCGCAGAGTCCCCGTCTGACTGGAGGTGATTTTACAGCGTGGGAAAGTTTCCCAGCTAATCATTTCATCTCCAGTGAGCAGGGGAGGCTGCAGACAGACTCAGTTTACAATGGGGCTAGTAGCATTAGCACTGGTCCCTGCTGTAAACTTGTTAACCCTTGGGATGGATTACAACGTGGGACCTGACTGAACAGCGGATAGGTATGGATATTGTTTTTTTTTTTATTTTATTTTTCAATGGGTTTTTTTTGGATTACAGGAAAAATAAAATGTTGTCAAAAACTTGTTGTCTTTATTTAATTAAAATATTTTTAATTAATGTGTATGTGTTTTTTTTTTACACTTTAAGATTGTAGCATTAATAATGGATAGTTGTCTTACTGACAGATCTCAATTATTAAAGCGGTTAATGTAACCTTTCCATAGCAAGGTTACATTAACCCCTTATTACCCCATATCCCACCGCTACTCGGGAGTGGGAGAGAGAGTAGGCCACACTTGGGGGGGCTCAATACAAAAAACCATGGACCCTCTGTAGGTTATTATTATCTGCCTTCACTCACTGGCTTTCCCACTCTGGCGGAGAAAATTGCGCGGGAGCCAGCAAATTTTTTCTTGATTTCTTGCCACAAATAAACCATACAGTCCAAATATTTAACCGTTATGGTTAGGTTTATGCTTAGGGTCAGCACCGGGCAAGTGCAGGGGCCATGAGCAGGTGGGGGGGCCCACTTGCCATCAGACACACTGGCGTGCTATGAGGGGCCCTGTGCCAGTGCCGTCGACCACGAGTGGGCCCCTCCCCTGCTTGGTCAGGGTCCCAGCACTTGCAATACTTACCTCTCCCTGCTCCACCGCTGTGAGTCTTCCGCGTTTCCTGACAGTGACATTCAGGTCAAAGAGTGCGATGACGTCACGTCTGTGCGCCCTCTGCCTGAACAGTCACAGTGCAGAGAGCTGGAAGATGGCGACGCTGAGGAGTCCAGAGTAGAGCAGTGCCCAGCAAGGCGAGCTATTTAATTTTTTGGAGCAATATATGGGGCTCATCATACACTGGAGCATCATATTTGGGCCCATCATACACTGGAGAATCATATACGGGGCACATTATACACTGGAGCATCACATGGAGACCATTAGATATGTAGCATTGTATATGTGGCCCATTATATTTTGAGCATTATATGGGGCTCATCATACACTGGAGCATCATATTTGGGGCCCATCATACACTGGAGAATCATATACGGGCACATTATACACGGAGCATCATATGGGTTCCATTGGGGCATTTCAAGTGCAAATTTGAAATTGTGAAAAAAAAAATTATCATACTGGCATATAAATCTTTTCTTTCATGGGGTCCGCCCGTCATGTTTGCATTTTTTTACTTTCATGGGGTCATCATACACTGGAGCATCATATTTGGGGCAATCATACACTGGAGAATCATATACGGGGCACATTATACACTGGAGCATCCATGGGAGACCATTAGATATGTAGCATTTTATATGTGGCCCATTATATTTTGAGCATTATATGGGGCTCATCATACACTGGAGCATCATATACGGGTCACATTATACACTGTAACATTATATACGTGGCCCATTATACACAGGAGCATCATATGGAGTTCATGGGGCATTTCATGTGAAATTCTAAAATTGTGAAAAAAAAATAAAATTTATCAACTGGCATAAATCTTTTCTTTCTGTGTTGTGTCCGCCGTCATGTTTGCATATGTTTATTACTTTCAACAGAATGTGTATACAATATCAGCAGGAATTTGAAAGAGGCATGTAGGGAGGGTTGTGTGTTTGTGCGCACACGTGTAGATGGATGAACAGTTTTGCATGTGTGTTTCATGTGTGTGTATATGTGTGTATATATATATTATTTTTTTTATTTATTCCTCAATGCTTGTGATAAAGTTTCTGAAATTTGAATATTAACATTGTAGATTGAAAAATATCCAGTCATTTGGGACCGCACCTGTGAGGAATACAAGGGCTCACTTTCCAAACGGGATGCCTGGACTTCAATAGTCAAGGAACTATATCCACAGTGGCCAAAGCTATCAAAAGATGCCCAAAAAATGATTTGTAAGTATTTATTACTAAGTTGTGTACTTTTTTTAAATGTACATTTTGGAAATACATAATTTTTTTGGTTTCATATTTCAGTGGAAGATGTAAAAAAAAGATGGCGATCTGTGACGGACAGATTCATTAAGTCACAGAGGAAGTGAGTGGGAGCTCGCCAGCTAGGAGGGTGCCTTTTGCAGACCAGCTGCAGTTTATTTTAACTATAGGACTTTACGGAGGTAAATGATAGATAATTTTGTGTTTAACTCCACATTTCACATTGTCTTTGAATAACACGCCTTTTTTATTCCTTCCACAGAAGTGGCGGCAATATCAGGCCAGAAACGCCAACAGTAGACGAAGGCCACAGCCAGGAGCAGGGTCTGGTAGAAGATGTGGAGGAACTTCCCTTCTGCAACTCCCCAGATCCTCAGGGTGACCGGCCTTCCTCCGCGGTGTCAGCTTTGGTCTGTGAACCTGGGACATCATTCTCGGCGGTGGAGGTACCATCCATGAGTAGTGATGCTGTTCCTGCCTCTGGCGCTGCGTCAAGCAGTGCTGGTGCTGTGTCAAGGCCCACTGGATGGGGCCTGTTTCTGCCCGTCCCGTGCCATTGAGAAGGGCGGCACCCAAGAAGGCAACACAGCCCGAGACTTCGGCTAGTGTGATTCAAGCACTCACTAGTCGAACCCTCGGTATGATTGACAATTCGTCAAACCAGGATGATCTTGACAAATACGGCTCTTTTCTAGCCGACCGTCTAAGATCCATGACACGGGAGAGGCAGCACATTATAATGTCAGCAGTTAATTTGTTGTTAATGTCTGTTGACGTCCCATACAATATACCCCCGTCATCAGCTATAATGACGGCGATTCTTCAAATTTTCCATGGACAAAGTGGCCCTTCACCAGCACCAGCAGCTGCATCGCAGCATTTTGGGCAGGCGACCCCATCCTACAGGCCCAACACAGGTGAAGGCTATAATTATGCCCGCACAGCAGCACCTGAAAATACTGGCCAGCATGCTGCTTCCACCTCTACTACCATGGTGTCCCAGGAATTGTTTCACCGGTTTGGGTACGATCATGAGTACCACAATTTATGAACAGTTCCACCAGGCTGGCCCTCCCCAAACAACCCCCCTCCCCTGTCCTGTTGACAGTTTGTTAAAACATGCACTTTATTGTGTTTTATTGGACAATGTTTGTCCGAATATGTTTATAATGTTTGATATATGTTTATAATGTTTGTTATAATAAAAGTTTTGGTTTCACAACTGTGTCCGTGTTTACTATATACTGCATAAGATCCACAACTGAGAAACAGTCAAAAAAGAATGGAGACAGTATTTGACATCAAAGTAATTATTTATTCAAATTTTTTTCATTTATAACCTCCCCTTCATTGGATGTTTATGTGTTGGTGTTCTGATCATAGGTGGGTTACTGCCGGCGATGGCATGTCAGGGTCACATGCTTGTGATTTTCAGTGATACCGTTAACGGTGGAGGCAGCTTCTTCCCTTGGACTCACGGTGCTCCAGAGATAAAATAAAACATGGCCAGGAGTAAAGCGGTTGTGGGAGGGAAGGGGCAATGCCCAGGGGAACTCAGCAGACCATCCAACTGTAGCATCTCGATGACGCCACCAAGTGTCTCTTTATTGGAAATATCTGTTCCAGAAAAACGGGTCTTGCTTTCGGTTAGGCATCAGATCTTCTCTGCTGTTCAGGCTGCTCAACACCGGCACTGGAGTATTGCCAGTGCAC
The DNA here is from genome assembly GCA_033576555.1 of Oophaga sylvatica. Lineage (NCBI taxonomy): Eukaryota > Metazoa > Chordata > Amphibia > Anura > Dendrobatidae > Oophaga > Oophaga sylvatica. Next base: position 506,923,093 of record JARQOD010000003.1, on the reverse strand, counting down.
GGCACCTTCAGGACTCATGAAGTAGTCAGTGAAGATTTCTTGCACACGCTTACCCGAGTTGGACTGCCTTCCTTGACCCAAGTAGTCAACTCCAATTAATTCTGACAGCTCGGACTCCACATCTACGTCCGTGGTGTAATCACGAGCGTAGTTGTGGAGTACGCAGCATGCCTTTATTACAGTGTCAACGGTCTCCGTATCTAACTGTATGGCAGTGTGAAATATCCTCCACTGACTACACATGATCCCGAAGGTGCATTCCACATATCTTCGTGCACGGGTCAGCCGATAATTAAAAATCCTCCGCCGGTCATCCAGTGCCCTTTTTGGTTATGGGCGCAGCAGGTTGCTCTTTAAGGGAAAAGCCTCATCCGATACCATCACAAAGGGTACTGGATGTGTGGAACCTGGCAAAGGTCTTGGGGCTGGGAGCGTTCCGCCATCTTGAAGAATTTGCAGTCCAATCTGTGATGATTGCAACACCCGAGAATCCCCAGTACTGCCATAAGCACCAACGTCGATGGCAACAAATTTGTAACGTGCATCAGCCACCGCCATCAGGACCACAGAAAAATACTTCTTATAATTAAAGAAGCGTGATCCTGAATGTGGTGGCTTCAGCACTCTCACATGTTTGCCGTCGACAGCACCTATGCAGTTGGGGAAATTGGCCACAGTTTGAAAGCCTGCTGCGACTTGCAGCCAAGTCTCCTCGGTTGGGGTAGGCATCACGATGGGCTGCAACTTCTGCCAGATGACGGTACATGTGCACCTCACAATTTCAGAGATGGTGGATTTACCAACCCTAAATTGGAGATGCAGTGATGTGTAGCTCTCTCTTGTGGCTAAAAACCTGAAAAGAGAAAAAAAAATCTTTTTAGAAAATAACAAATAAAAATCAGAAGTCTAACTTACAATTGAACATTATACATTTATATGGAAACATGTATGGTGTTTTCAATAAATACAATTAAAGAACTCCCTTTGTTTTTTTCACTGTGGCTGGCAATATTATGGGCCACTGTGGCAGTATAATTAGGGGGCACGCTGGCAGTATTATGGGTGCACTGTTGCTGCAAGTATTATGGGGGCACTGTTGATGGCAGTATGTGTGCAAAATGTTTATTTGGCAAAGAAAAAAAAAGGACACTCACCGCAAGGTGATGAGCAGCCTTTCCTCAGCAGAGATGGCTCTTCGCATGACTGTGTCCGTATACGTTAAATCTTGAGACACAAGGGCGAGTAGTTGATCAAATGCTTCTATTGTGAGCCTGCAAAACTGGACAAATTTTTCGGGATAACTGTAAAAAAAAATAAATAAATTTAGGACATGTATTACAATTGGACTGAACAACCAAAAAAACATCAATGGAAAAAATAATTTATGTGCACACGGATGACCATATACCTTTATGCCCGAATTTATCTTACCTCCTTAAATCTTGGTAAAGGAGCCGGAAGTGACCCTTTTCTGTCCGCTCCTGAACAATGGGGTGCACCCACATTCTTCTTTGCTTCATCCTCCTCTTCCTCTGAGAGCGCTCCTATGGGAGAATATAGTGTTTATTACAAATAAAACAAAAAAACCTATGTGCACACATTGGGGCTTGCAGCGGGAAATACGCATTAGATTGGTATTTGTATTCCCGCTAAACCAAACAAAAGTTCCAAGCATCATTTGCGTGCAGAATGCTTCAGTTTTCCATGCGATCTGTAGCATCGCTTGGAAAACTCATTGACAGGTTGGTCACACAAGTCAAACATAGTGTTTGACAAGTGTGACCAAATTTTTCACTGGGAACGGGAGTTGCCGTTACCATCGCTGACGAGCAGGAAGGCTGCGGGGTCCGCCGCTAGGTGACAATATCACAAAATGTTTTTGGCATTATTGTTTTCCCAGGGATATGGCACCCAGGTCAGAGTCTCCTCTCCTCCAGACCCTGGGTACCATCCACACATGAACCTCACTTGGTAGCCACATGCGGAAAAAAAGCGGTTCAATGCATTCCTATGATGATAGAGGCAGAGATAATAGAGACAGAGATGATAGAGACACAGATTATAGAGCCACAGATGATAGAGACAAATATGATAGAGACAGAGATGATAGAAATTTTACACGTAGAAAACATGTGGGCCAAACAAACAAATGCATGCAAAACCGCTTGAAAAGGCATACTATTGCCCAAAAATTATGAGGTTTTTGGTGGTAATGCGCATGCTGATGAAACAAACTTTTGCAGCACAAACGATTGCACGCGGTTTTCTTATACATTTTATGTGCAATCGAAACACAGGGAAACAAGGCGCAATAAAGTATCCTAAAAAAATTTATTTACTGTATATTACCTGCTCGATGTGGTAGTGCAGCAAAATAAGTGAAGTCAGCAGCAAAATGTGCATGTTTGCTTGGCTGAGACGCCGCTGTGGCTGCACTTATGGCATCTTGATTACAACAAGAAAAAAAATGGAGAACAGTAGGGGTTGGAGTAGGAAATGACCCCATATCTATATTTTTTTTTTTCCAAACTTTATTTGTTCTCCAAAACGCTAGAAAAACGCTTTTAAATACCGCATAAAAAACGCTATAAAACCGCGTCAAAAATGCGGAAAAAAAAAAAACCGCGAAAAAAACCGCACGTTTTTACCGCTGAAAATTTCAGGTTTTGCTCAGGAAAATTCTGCAAATATTCCTGAACGTGTGCACTTAGCCTTAATGCAAAGTGACATGACAGGAATGAAAAAAAATTATTTTTACCACCTAAATGTCGCTAACGTCTGAACATGTTACTGCAGCCAGCAGATTCTGTTGTTATTTGGTCGTTAATTGCCATGGCAAACATCAGGACCACACAATCATGATTTCAGGGTGCGGATTTGGATAAAGAGGAAGCCCCCACACTTTGTTAACCATTTATATGATGTAGTCACTATTGACAGCAGTATCTAAGACGGGGTAGGGAACCTATGGCTCACGAGCCAGATGTGGCTCTCTTGATGGCAGCATCTGGCTCTCATACAAATCTTTAACAAAAAATGAAGGAAACCGCTGATTTTCGAAACGCTTAGGATAAGTTTGGTCCTTACGGCGCCTCGTAATTACATCAGTCACGTGAGCTACACGTGACCATTGACGTCACGCAAGTCTTGCAATTTCCGGTCCCATCCTATCACAGGCCTCAACCGCAGCACCTGAACATCCATGCCTGTCTGGTAGAGCCTCACAGAGCGCCTGACACTGGTCGGGACAGCTCAAGAGGGGAGGATTTATTCAAGTCTTTCACTGAGCTCATTAAAAAAAAAATCTATAGATGGATAAATTTATTTCAGTGTATACTGATGGTGTGCCATGCATGGTGGGGAAAACCAAAGGATTCGTAGCACTTCTTTGTGAACATGAAAAGAGACCTGTGACGCTAGTCACTTCTTATGGCCAAGCCGTGAGTCAGAGTGGTCAGGGAGTCCAAAGTCAGAAGCGAGGAGGGTACATCATAAACAGAAGGAATAGCCAAAAGCGTAGTCATGTAACATTCCGAGGTTAGAGTACCGGGAGGATAACAGATCAGATCTGAAGGGGTTAAACAGGCGGATGGTCAGAACAAAGTCCAAGGTGAGGCAACAGATCAAGCCTAAAGAATTCAAGGCACAGGGAGCACAAAGCACAAGCCTCACAAGATGAATATATGTCTTGCAGTGGTCTGGGAGAAGCTGCTCAGTTAAGTAGGCATGGCCATTACCCGGGACAGTGAATACATGAGACAACCGATGCCTCCCAGTCACAGTAAACACACTTGCAGCTCAGCACGCCCCTAAGCCAGACTGGATGATCATGCTGTCAATCAAAGTACTGACAGCTTCAGCACGCCCCTGTACAAGATTGGACAGCCGAGCTGTCAATAACTGCATCCCAGACACCCTGAGGGGTGGAACCATGACAGTACCCCCTCTTCTATGGGGGGCCACTGGACCCCCAGGCTTCCCAGGAAATTTTAGATGGAAGTCCCTGACTAACCGATTGGCCTTCACATCTCGAGCAGGGACCCAGGATCTGTATCACCTCTAGTGGATGAGGTACTGGAGGGAATTACAGACAGACCCTTCGAGAATCTACAATGCTCTGAACCTCATACTCCAGGCCACCGTCAACTGAAATCAGAGGAGGCAGGGATGAGGGAGACAATCCAGGAGGAACATACTCCTTTAATAGGGATTATGGAATACATTAGGGATGTGAAGGGATGGAGGAAGCTTTAACCTAAATGCCACAGGATTGACCACCTCTAGGATCTCATATGGACCAATAAACTTTGGACCCAATTTCGCCGATGGCACTTTAGTTTAATGTTCCTAGACAACAACCAAACCTTATCCCCAATCTTAAAAGCAGGACCCACCGACTGTCTTCTATCGCCCTTTCATTTTTGGTGACTCTGAACCTCCCTCCAGACAACCCCAAGTCTCAGCACGGCAACCTCCACCCTGGGGCATTCAGAACTAATCCTAGAAAATTCGCCAAAATGGGGATGAAAACCATAATTCCAGAAGAATGGTGAGATTTCGGTAGATTGATTTACTCGACTGTTGAAAGCAAACTCAGCGAGAGGTAAAAACGAAGACCAGTCCTCCTGTTGCGCTGCCACAAAGCACCTTAAAATTTGTTCCAAAGATTAATTTGTTCTCTCAGTCTGACCATTGGTTTCAGGGTGATAAGCAGATGAAAATGGCAAGTCAAACACTATTTTTTTGCAAAAAGCTCACCAAAATTTAGAGACAAAATGAACTCCACTATAAGACACAATGTTCAGAGAGATCCCATATAACCTTACAATATGAGAAATAAACAACCTAGAGAGTGTCTCTGCTTTAGGTAATCCAGACAAAGTAACAAAATGAGCTTGTTTGCTGAATTGATCAACTACCGCATAAATAGTAGTCTTCCCATGAGACAGAGGCAAATTTGTAATGAAATCCATGGACAAATGAGTCCATGGTCTTTCTGGAATAAGCAATGAAGCCAATTCCCTAGCCAGCCGGCTATGACTGACTTTGGCGCGTGCGCAGACTTCACAAGCAGATACGAAGTCTTTAATATCCTTATGCATGGGTGGCCACCAATAAAGTCTAGCAATGGCTTTCCTTGTGGCAGTAACCCCAGGATGGTCGCTTAAAACGGAATCATAAAATTCCTGTAACACCCGCAACCTTAGGTACACAGGCACAAATAATTTGGACCCTATGGAAGTAGAAGGAGCCAACGACTGGGCTTTATATATCTCCTCTTCCAGCTCTGAAGTTACCATAGACACCATAATACCCTGAGGAATAATGGAGGATGGAGGTTCTGGAGAAGAAATGGAATCTAGACTACGAGATACAGCATCAGCTTTCATATTCTGGCCTGTCTAGGAGTTACCTTTTAGCTGATTTTATGTAAGCTAAATTCTTGTGATCTGTGATCACAGTAACAGGATAAACCATCCCTCCAAAAAATGCCTCCATTCTTCAAGGACCAATTTGACGGCAAGTAACTCTCGATTCCCAACATCATAATTTCTCTCTGCCGGTGAAAACTTTCTAGAAAGAAACGCACATGGACGCAGGATAGTCAGAGTTTTGGGCCCCTGCGATAAGACTGCCCCCACTCCGATCTCCAAAGCATCCACCTCCACAATGAATGGTTCTTGGAGATCAGGTTGGATAAGAATGGGTGCGGACATAAAACACTCTTTTAATCTTTCAAAAGCCCTGATAGCACCTGGTGACCAAACCTTGAGATTTGCCCCTTTACGTGTAAGTCAGTAAGTGGTTTAGCAATTTGTGAAAACCCCTTGATAAATTTCAATAATAATTGGCGAATCCCAGAAAACACTGCTAAGCCTTAAGATCACGAGATTGAACCCAATCAATTATGGCCTGCACCTTTCCAGAGTCCATCTTAAACCCTTCTACTGACAAGATCAACCCCAAGAAAGAGATTTCCTGAACAGAAAAAATAAATTTCTTTAATTTAGCAAACAGAGAGTTCTCCCTCAGTCTCTGTAACACCACACGGACATGTTCCTGGTGAGTGTCCAAGTCTGGCGAGAAAATTAGAATGTCATCGAGGTATATTACAACAAATCTTCCAATGCAATCAGAGAAAATATCATTCATAAAATTCTGAAACGCAGCAGGTGCATTAGATAATCCGAAAGACATGACATGGTTTTTAAACAGACCTTCAGACATTAAAAATGCCGTTTTCCACTCATCACCGTTCTGGATGCGTATCAAATTGTAAGCTCCTCTAAAATCAAGTTTAGAAAACACCCTGGCCCCCAGAAGCTGATTATATAGGTCAGAGATGAGTGGAAGTAGGTACGTATTTTTAACTGTGTTTTGTTTAGTTCTCGGAAATCAAGTCAAGGACGGAGACCCCAATCTTCCTTTTTAACAAATAAAAATTTAGCAGCTACAGGGGAGGAGGAAGGACGGATATGACCCTTTCATAAACTGTCGTTAACATATTCTTTCATGGTGGTCCGTTCAGGCCCCCACAAATTGTAAAGGCGAGCTTTTGGCAATTTGGAGCCAGGAATAAGATCGATAGCACAATCATAGGGATGATGGGGAGGTAATATCTATGCCTCTTTTTCCAAGAACACATCTCCAAAGTCCTTAAGGTACCCCGGAAGACCCTCCTGACTAGCGGAGCATATTTGTATATTTTTAGACATTTCTTAGAACAGTTGGGGCTCCATTTCACAATCTTCTTCAGACACCAATCAATACCTGGATTGTGAGTCTGCAACCACAGAAACCCCAGTACAAATCCAGCAGGTAAATTATCCAACACAAAACAGGAGATGGATTCAGAGTGGAGTACCCCCACTTGGAGAGTGAAATCCACCCTTGCTCTATTGACCAAATTGTGAGCTAATGGTGTCTAGTCAAGGGAGGTCATTTGAATGGTTCGTTCTAAACCAACTGTCCCTATGTTATGGGTCTGCAACTCAGGAATAGAGCGGGGGTGAATCTGACCCTGCTCTATGACTAAACTCAATCCCTACAAAGGAGCGGGCGACCTATTCCTTGAGAGTAGACCAACCGACGATCCTAGTATAAACTCAAGAGAAGACCTGAAGGTGGGGGAAGGGGATCCTTGAAAGATCTAGGGTCTGGGAACAAAACACTGGTAACCTCCTAGCAGGGAAACAGAGGAAGCTGCAGAAACAAAAGATAAAGCAAGCAGAACTAGAGATCCCAGAACTGCACAAAGTCTAGCACAACGCTAATTAAGACTCCTAGCCAGAACTCAAGTGGATTAACACTGATGTCCAGCAAGGACTGGGAGGCAGGTGCAGGGTAATAAAGGGTGATTACCTGACCACTGACAAGCCCAGCACCAGGGGAAAACAGATCAGTAGCCAGAAACCACAACAAGATGGGGGATGGTCAAACTGAATAAATACTAACAGTACCTCTCCTTTTACAAGGATCCTCTGGATCCTCTTGGCCGAGCCTTATTCGGAAATCTCTGTGAAAAGCCTTAATAAGCCTTGAGGCCGATACATTCTCAGGTTTCACCCAGGAATTATCCTCGGGACTGAAACCCTTCCAGAACACGAGATACTGCAACCTTCCTCTATGCCACCTGGAATCCAATATGCGAGAAATCTCAAACTCGCCATCCTCATCAATTGGAGGAACAGTCGGCATTTCCTCCTTATCTGGCGTGTCAACTTTCTGCAGTAAAGATACATGAAAAACTGAATTCTCCAGGACGAGGGTATGTCTAATCTCACAGCTGCAGAGTTGACAACCTGAACCACTTTGAAAGGTCCTACAAACTTAGGCCCCAGTTTTTTAGAAGGGATCTTCAACTGCAGATTCCTAGAGGACAACCAGACCATGTCCCCAAATGCAAACAATGCCTCCTTCTTTTCCTGTCAAAATATTTCTTAGACCTCCTATTTGCCTATTTCAATATTATGGTGTACATTGGTCCAAACCCTTTCCAAACTTCCAGAAAAAACTCTCCTCCTCCGGCACAGCCGCCCCAATCTTTGAAAATGGACCGAAAGATGGATGTCTACCTGAATAGCAAAAAAAGGAGAACACCCAGCCGAGGCAGAAGTATGATTATTAAGATCAAACTCGGCTAGTGGTAGATATTCCGACCACATCTCCTGATTGTCTGCTGCATAACATCTCAAAAACTGATCAACGTCCTGGTTCTTCCTTTCAGTCTGTCCATTGGACTCTGGATGATAACCTGATGAAAATGACAAATGCACCTTTAATCTGTCACAAAAGTATGCCAGAAGTGAGCCACAAACTGTGGTCCTCTGTCGGAAACAATGTCCGTGGGAACACTGTTATGTTTTGGTAGCTGACGAGGACAGGAGCAAAAAACCGCAAAGGCAGCCAAACACCAGAGAGGTTGGTGTTATGTTTTGGTAGCTGAGGAGAGCAGGCAAAAACGGCAATACACCAGAGAGGTTGGAATCTACTGGATTGCAGTACCCTGACTAACCACCACAACTAAAGGCAGCCGTGGAGCGTTCCTACGTTGGTCCTAGACGCCTCGTCACAGCCTGAGGGGTTAACTACACCTAAAGATAGAAAGAGGAAAGCTATCTGCCCTGGAGCAGATCCCAAAGAATATAGGAAGCCCCAAACATGTAATGGCGGTTAGACAAGAGGAAATACAGACACAGACAGAAAATAGTATGAGCAAACGCTGGGGCCCAATCTGCCTAGAAGAAAAGGATAGGAAGGATACTTACTGCAATCCAAAAAAACCCTAAAAAAAACAACGCTACTAATTGCAAAAACACCTGAGATCACACGACGTCTACCACCTAATTTAGTTCTCTGGTGTAACAAAACTAAGCCTCAGCCACTGAAAAAACTGGAAAAGGCAAATGAACAAACAACAGTGGCTCCAGAGGAACCGAGAGGAGCCCAAGCCCCCGTGGAGGGGAACTTGGCCAACCTCACAGAAATGCAGAGAAATATGCAAATGGCAAGCACAAAAACAAAAAACAGAAAATATCTTATCTGAGAGCAGGAGAAGAGGCAAGACTCAGCAAGCTTCCAAGTTAACCAGGAAACAACGTTGAGACAAGAACAATTGATCACCGGTAACCATGATGGGGGGAACCTCCCTTATATCCAGCCAGTCTGTGATTCCTGATTGCCAATCCTCATTGAATGGTTCAGTACTGTTTGTAACCACCTGAGGGAGCTTCTGCTCAGAATTCATTTCTAAAACATTCACAACAGTACCCCCCTTGAGGAGAGGTCACCGAACCCTCTTTGTGCAACCACGTCGGTCAGGATGAGCTCTGTGATATGCACGGATCAGTCTCCTAGCATGGATGTCCGAAGCAAACACCCAAGAATTGTCCTCCTGACCATAACCTCTCCACTCGAGTCGTTGCGCTACTATTTGTTGGGGATAACATTTTGTTTTGTAAATGATCATTCCCCTGTGACTGGCAGTGTTGTAGCCCAGGGAGTAGAGTTCAGGTGGTAGAAAGATGAACATAACAGGAGACTTGGAAAACTTTGGCAAACAGTTATTTAATCTGAAAACGGACAGGCAAATTCAGGTGAGATCCATGCCTTGTTCATTTTCAGAAAAATAAGCCGGTCTACATTGTCTGAGGATAGTCGCATGCGACGGTCTGTTAGTACACCACCTGCAGCACTAAAGATGCGCTCAGATAATACACTGGCAGCAGGGCAAGCCAGCACCTCCAAGGCATACCACACATCAAATACAAATATAACAGTAATAATATTATTAATAAAAAATGAAATTGCACACACAGTACACAGACACAGCTCATATGTGTGTATGAGAGAGTGTTTCTGTGTGTAGTTCATGCCTCTAGCCTAGAAGATCAGTCTTGCTAAAATCTTTAACACTGACCCTGTTCTGTTCTTAAAATGGTGGATGCTGAACTGCTTCTCAGCCCCCTCATACACAATCATTATGTGGCACTGCTGGGCTTAGTCAGAGGCATCAGATTGAACTAGGCTGTCCTGAGTCATTCTCAATAGAACATTTTGTTCAGAGGTCACATGATGCATTTCCTATCAGCTCCTCACAGGATAGGGTGGAGAAAAACTTAACTAAATGAACTAATCTTTTGAACTAATCTTTTCAGTGAACTAGTTCACGGTGAACTAATCACCAAAATTAACTAGATTTCCCATCACTATGGTGTACACCTTGGAGGCGCTGTCACAAAACTTCGCCACATTTGTAACATACAGCTCTTGCCCTGTGCAGAGGCGCTGCTTGTGCTCCCTCTTGTTGCAGAGGTGTCTACAATGCCTCGACGCACAGAGCTGCTTTGTAAAGCAGTAGCAGCAGCAGCGCTCTCGGCTGGAATGGAGAACATTATGGATTTCAACAGTGTGTCTTGGTCCTCCAGCATTTTACGGTCCCGGTTCAACGGTGTGATGAGGCTTTGTAAGTTGTCCCGGTAACGAGGGTCTAGGAGGGTGTACACCCAATAATCTGACATGGTGAAAATGTGGCCGATGAGGCGGTCGTTTCTCAGGCAGTGCAGCATGAAATCAACCATGTGCTGCAGACTCACAACTGGCCAACAAACGCTGTCCTCTGGAAGAGCATCACACTAATAGATTTTTGTAAATGTAAAATAGAAGAAAGCAGCAGCAATTTTTGAAAAATTACAAGGATGAGCCAGTGACAGACACTCAGCAGAGTACACGCTGCGGTGGTTGAAGTAAGTGGAGCGGGATCTACACTCCTACAAAAAAATTAAACCTCAGACTAGAGTGAACACTGAAACACAACTGTTCACTTGCTGTGAAAGGCCTTTTTGTGGACTTCTATTATGTTTGCAAGCAATGTATTGTATTTTGATGGAAGAGCGTCACACTAATAGATTTGTGTAAATTTTAAATAGAAGAAAGCAGCAGCAATTTTTGAAAAATTACAAGGATGAGCCAGTGACAGACGCTCAGCAGAGTACACGCTGCGGTGGTTGAAGTAAGTGGAGCGGGATCTACACTCCTACAAAAAAATTAAACCTCAGACTAGAGTGAACACTGAAACACAACTGTTCACTTGCTGTGAAAGGCCTTTTTGTGGACTTCTATTATGTTTGCAAGCAATGTATTGTATTTTGATGGAAGAGCGTCACACTAATAGATTTTTGCAAATGTAAAATAGAAGAAAGCAGCAGCAATTTTTGAAAAATTACAAGGATGAGCCAGTGACAGACGCTCAGCAGAGTACACGCTGCGGTGGTTGAAGTAAGTGGAGCGGGATCTACACTCCTACAAAAAAATTAAACCTCAGACTAGAGTGAACACTGAAACACAACTGTTCACTTGCTGTGAAAGGCCTTTTTGTGGACTTCTATTATGTTTGCAAGCAATGTATTGTATTTTGATGGAAGAGCGTCACACTAATAGATTTTTGTAAATGTAAAATAGAAGAAAGCAGCAGCAATTTTTGAAAAATTACAAGGATGAGCCAGTGACAGACACTCAGCAGAGTACACGCTGTGGTGGTTGAAGTAAGTGGAGCGGGATCTACACCCCTACAAAAAAATTAAACCTCAGACTAGAGTGAACACTGAAACACAACTGTTCACTTGCTGTGAAAGGCCTTTTTGTGGACTTCTATTATGTTTGCAAGCAATGTATTGTATTTTGATGGAAGAGCGTCACACTAATAGATTTGTGTAAATTTTAAATAGAAGAAAGCAGCAGCAATTTTTGAAAAATTACAAGGATGAGCCAGTGACAGACGCTCAGCAGAGTACATGCTGCGGTGGTTGAAGTAAGTGGAGCGGGATCTACACTCCTACAAAAAAATTAAACTTCAGACTAGAGTGAACACTGAAACACAACTGTTCACTTGCTGTGAAAGGCCTTTTTGTGGACTTCTATTATGTTTGCAAGCAATGTATTGTATTTTGATGGAAGAGCGTCACACTAATAGATTTGTGTAAATTTTAAATAGAAGAAAGCAGCAGCAATTTTTGAAAAATTACAAGGATGAGCCAGTGACAGACACTCAGCAGAGTACACGCTGCGGTGGTTGAAGTAAGTGGAGTGGGATCTATACTCCTACAAAAAAATTAAACCTCAGACTAGAGTGAACACTGAAACACAACTGTTCACTTGCTGTGAAAGGCCTTTTTGTGGACTTCTATTATGTTTGCAAGCAATGTATTGTATTTTGATGGAAGAGCGTCACACTAATAGATTTGTGTAAATTTTAAATAGAAGAAAGCAGCAGCAATTTTGAAAAATTACAAGGATGAGCCAGTGACAGACGCTCAGCAGAGTACACGCAGCATTAGTTGAAGTAACTGGAGCGTGATCTGCACTCAAAAAAAAAAAAAAAAATCACAGACTGCAGTGAACACTGAAACACAACTGTTCACTATCTGTGAAAGGCTCCTTTGTGGACTTCTATAGTGTTTGCAACCAAGGTATTGTATACGGATGGAAGCACCTCACACTATTATTTCAATTGCATGGAGCAGCAAGAATTACACTGAAGAAAAAAAAAAGAGTCTGTAGTGACACGTGCAGATGCCTACAGACAGCGTTGCATACAGAGCAAACTGCAGCGTCACCTGCACTCACACACACCTTGCAGAGCTGTTAAAACAACACTGCAGGCAAAAGGAAGCTTTACACAGCCGGTGGTAAACTAGCCTGCCTAAAGCACAGTACACTAAATCGCAATCTCTAACTGTCCCTCAGAGTCAGCAGAGCAGCGTTCTTTCCCTAACTGAGTTCACAGCACAGTGACGCTAAAATGGCGGCGGCGCCTTTTATAGTGCATTCTGACATCATTTCAGCATCCAATCACAGCCATGCCATTAGTTAACATGACCGCAGCAGTACAGGATGTGCCCACACTTCTTAGGATTCCTCATTGGCTGACTAAAATCACATTGCCTCTCAAAGAATTATGGGAACTTCCGATTCCGGTATACGATATATGGAAAATATCGGAACAAAGTATCGGAATTCCGATACAGCGAATATCGGCCGATACCCGATACTTGCGGTATCGGAATGCTCAACACTATTCATCATACAATAACCCCAGAGCCAGAAAAAATGCATCAACATTACTCAAAACAGGGTCCCCAGGTGTCAGGGAAAAAGCCAATCCTGAGGATAGCCGCGCAGGAGAGAGATGACAATTTGAACCTGCTGTGCTGCGTTCCCTGAAGACTTAGGTTTTAAGGCAAAAAACAACTTACAGTTATTTTTGAAATTCCGAAATTTAGCTCGATCCCCCAAAAACAAATCTGGCATGGGGATCCTGGTTTCCACAACTGGCAACCTAGCAAGATAGGTAGCAATACTCCGAACCTCAGTGGCAAGCTGATCCACACGGCCAGACAACTGTGCAAACTCCATTGAGGAAAAAAAAAAATCCTCCTCAGACCCAGAGAAAAAGAGGGAAAAAATGCAACAAACAGAAAAAAAAAATCTCTGACAACTCTGACAACCTTTTTTGTTTCCACACTATTTTTCCCTTCTGTGAGTACCATATAATTTTCAGTTGGGCAGGTGATACTGTTATGTTTTGGTAGCTGAGGAGAGCAGGCAAAAACGGCAATACACCAGAGAGGTTGGAATCTACTGGATTGCAGTACCCTGACTAACCACCACAACTAAAGGCAGCCGTGGAGCGTTCCTACGTTGGTCCTAGACGCCTCGTCACAGCCTGAGGGGTTAACTACACCTAAAGATAGAAAGAGGAAAGCTATCTGCCCGGCACAGATCCCCAAAGAACATAGGAAGCCCCCTAACATGTAATGGCGGTTAGACAAGAGGAAATACAGACACAGATAGAAAATAGTATGAGCAAACGCTGGGGCCCAATCTGCCTAGACAGAAAAGGATAGGAAGGATACTTACTGCAATCCAAAAAAAACCTAAAAAAAACCCAACGCTACTAATTGCAAAAACACCTGAGATCACACGACCTCTACCACCTAAATTAGTTCTCTGGTGTAACAAAACTAAGCCGCAGCCACTGAAAAAACTGGAAAAGGCAAATGAACAAACAACAGTGGCTCCAGAGGAACCGAGAGGAGCCCAAGCCCCCCGTGGAGGGGAACCTGGCCAACCTCACAGAAATGCAGAGAAATATGCAAATGGCAAGCACAAAAACAAAAAAACAGAAAATATCTTATCTGAGAGCAGGAGAAGAGGCAAGACTCAGCAAGCTTCCAAGTGAACCAGGAAACAACGTTGAGACAAGATCAATTGATCACCGGCAACCATGATGGAGGGGAACCTCCCTTATATCCAGCCAGTCTGTGATTCCTGATTGTCAATCCTCATTGAATGGTTCAGTACTGTTTGTAACCACCAGAGGGAGCTTCTGCTCAGAATTCATTTCTAAAACATTCACAACAGGTTGGAACTAATAGGTTGCAGACCCCTAAACTAACCGCACAACTAGAAGAAGCCGTGGGACGCTCCTACGGTGCCCTAGACGCCTCGTCACAGCCGGAGAGATTAGCTACCCCTGAAGATGGAAAGAGGAAAGCTAACTGCCCCGGAGTAGAGCCCCAAAAGAATAGGAAGCCCCCAAACATATAATGGTGGTTACACAAGATGAAAACACGAACACAGACAGAAAATAGAATGAGCAAATGCTGAGGCCCAAAACTGTCTAGATAGGACAGCACAGGAGAGAATACTGTCTGCAACCCAGAAAAACACTAGGAAAACCTCCAACACTACTGAATCCAAAAATGCTGAGACCACACTGTCTCGACCACCTATATCAGATCTCTGGTGTGAACACGCAGCTACCCAGCAGTAAAAAATCACAAGAACAGAGCAAATGAACAAATACAAAAAGAGAACAGAGACCAGCACAAGCCCCCAAAGGGGACCCGGCTGAACTCAAAAAGCAAGGCAGCAAATACAAGGAAAATCAAACCACAGAAAAAAAACAGAAGGTAACTTATCTGAGTGATAGCAGGAGACAGCAGAAAAGCAAGCTGATTTCCAACCTAGACCAGGAAGTAACAATTGATCACCAGCTAGGATCATGGGAGGTCAGCTCACTTATATCAGGCCAGTCCATCCCACCTGATAACCAATCATCAATTGCAGGTGGTGGACTTTTGCTGTTCAACATAGGTTTAATACCCTCAGCAACCACCAGAGGGAGCCTCAGCTCCGAAGTCGTCTCCAACACGTTCACAACAGAACACCATGAAGCTTGACAATCTCTTTGACAAATGCCTTAGGTAGAGTCTTGGCGCAGGGCAATTTATTGAACGGGACCAGATGACACATCTTACTAAACCGGTCCACAACAACCCAGATGACAGAAAAACCTTCAGAAACCAGCAGATCGGTGATAAAATCAATAGCAAGATGTGTCCATGGTGAGCTAGGAACCTCCAAAGGGCACAGCAATCCTGCAGCCGGGGCATGAGAGCCCTTCGACCTAGCGTACACCGTACACTGACGCACCCACTCAGTGATTTCTGTATGCCACCCTGGCCACCAGAAACTTCGACCGATAGACGTTCTAGTTTCTGAAATCCCTGGATGACCCGCCAACTGAGACTCATGACATTCAGCGAACAAAGCTCTCCTCAAGGCTTTGGGCACAAATAATTTACCATACGGAGTGTTTGTTGGTGCAGAATTCTGGGCTTCTAGGATGGTATTCTCCAACTCAGAACCCAATGCTGCCACCAACACCCCTCTCTGCAAAATACATTCCTCCTTCTCAGTATTAACTGCTGGAGAGAAACTACGAGACAAAGCATCCACTTCGACATTCTTTGTGCCAGGGATATATGTTATGGAGAAATGGAACCGGGTAAAAAACAGTGCCCACCTGGCTTGACCAGCATTCAAACGTTTAGCAGCATCCAGATAAATCAGATTTTAATGATCAGTAAAAACCTGTATCGGATGTCTAGCCCCCTCCAAAAAATGCCGCCAATGCTCAAATGTGAGCTTAATAGCCAGTAACTCTCAGTTCCCAACATCATAGTTGAGCTCAGTCTCTGAAAATTTTTTAGAAAGAAAGCACAGGGATGCACCCCATCCTCTTCCTCCTGAGACAGAACTGCCTCCACCCCTACTGATGAGGCATCAACCTCTACCAGAAAAGGCTTGGTATCATCTGTCTTGATCAAAACAGGAACAGAGCTAAACCTATCCTTGAGATGCTCAAAAGCCTCCACTGCCTCAGTAGACCATTGGACAGTATTAGAACCCTTCTTGGTGAGATCAGTTATGGGTTTAGTGATAACAGAAAAATTCTTTATGAATTTTCTATAATAATTCGCAAACGCTAAAAATCTTTGGACAGACTTTAAACATTCAGGCCTAGGCCAATCCAGTACTGCCTGAACCTTCACCGGGTCCATCTCAAAACCATCACTGGAGACCAAGTACCCCAAAACACTCATTTTCTGTACCGCAAACTCGCACTTCTCCAATTTAGCAAAGAGGTTGTTTTCGCTCAAAATCTGAAGAACTTCGCAGACTTTCTGCCAATGCGACTCCAGAGCAGGTGAATAGATCAAAATATTGTCCAAATAAACAATAACACTCCTACTGATCAACGGTCTCAGAATGTCATTAATGAAATTTTGAAAAAATGCAGGCGCATTAGTAAGGCTAAAAGGCATCACCAGACACTCAAAATGACCCTCCGGGATATTAAAGGCTGTCTTCCATTCATCACCCTCCTTTACCCGCAGCAAATTATATGCCACACTAAGGTCAATTTTAGAGAACCACTTAGCTCCGGTTAGCTGGTTAAACAAATCGGGAATTAGCTGCAACGGGTAAGGATTGCGCACAGTGATCTTATTAATCTCCCGAAAATCCAGACACGGTCTAAAGCCCCCATCCTTCTTTTTGACAAAAAAAAATCCTACCGCCACAGTAGACTTATATAAGAGGGTCTTATATGACCAGCAGCCAAACTAGTCTGTAGGTATTCCTTTAAGGCCTCCCTCTCGGGAATCGTTAGATTAAATAAACGACTCTTAGGGAGTGTAGCACCTGGGACGAACTCAATAATGCAATCGTAATCTCTATGGGGTGGTAGAGCTTGCGATTCAACTTCTGAAAATACCTTCCAGAAATCCTGAATGGCTTCAAGTAGCTCTTTCTTAACAATAGCAGCAATGTGAACATTACAACATTTACCATAAAACCCCTGACCCCAGGATCTTGTAATACCAGACGACCAGTCCAGCAAAGGATTGTGCATTTTTAACCAGGGTAAACCCAGGACAACTGGAACAGGCAATTTATCCAGTACAAACAAGTCAATGCACTCCTGATATTCCATACTGACAGTAAGTGGGAACCCCGTGACCTTTTCGAGACACGCACCCATGCTCCAGGGGAGTGTTATCAATAGCCACAACAGGGAAAGAAGATGACAATGGTTCAGAATCAAATTTATATTTCTCTAGAAATTGTTGATCAATCAAATTCAGTGCAGAACCACAATCCACCATGACCTGAAAATCAATGGAATGACGATAGGTGGAATTACCAGAAAAAAAAACTCCTGCGGACCGTAAAAATGCAATACGAATGGGGGTGTTGCTCCTACTGACCTTTTTTTCTTTTCTTTCTTTATGCGAACCTCGCATTGCTTAATCAAATGGTCAGCCTTACCACAATACAAGCATAGCCCCTCAGAGAACCTCCTCTTCTTTTCCTGGGAACGAGAGGACATCGCCCCAAGTTGCATTGGCTCCTCACTGTCGACGGGGCTATCCTGAGAGACTGGGTCCAGCATTATAGGAGGCTTCTCATTATTCTGCCTGTCTCTCAATCTTCTATCTACACGGATAGCTAGCTGCATAGCAGATTCCAAAGAATCAGGTGCAGGGTAAGCAATGAGCAAATCTTTAACCCTTTCACTCAAACCTGCTAAAAACTGACTCTTGAGCACTGGGTCATTCCACCTGACCTCTGCGGACCATCGTCTGAACAGGGTGCAATACCTCTCAGCATCACCAGAACCCTGTTTAAGCCGTCTGAGCTCTGCCTCAACTGTGGTTACTCGATCCGGATCATCATATAACAACCCCATAGCAGTAAAAAATGCTTCTACTGACGTCAAACAAGGATGATTAGGGCATGAAAATTCCCAGATTTGGGGGTCACTTCGCAACAAAGACACAATGATCCCCACACGCTGTGATTTATTCCCTGAGGATTCAGGTCTAAGCCGAAAATATAATAAACAAGCATTTCTAAATGTAAAAAAATTCCTGCCGTTCACCAGAAAAAAACTCAGGCAGTCCTACCTTAGGTTCCGCACAGCACACTCCAGGCCAATTACTCACGTGCTCTTGCATTCTGGCTACCATGGCTAGACATAATGTTATGGGTCTGCAACTCAGGAATAGAGCGGGGGTGAATCTGACCCTGCACTATGACTAAACTCGATCCCTACGAAGTAGTGGTCGACCTATTCCTTGCGAATCGACCCACCGATGATCGTAGTCTAAACTCAAGAGAAGACCTGAAGGTGGGGGAAGGGGATCCCTGAAAGATCTAGGGACTGAGAACAAAACACTGGTAACCTCCTAGCAGGGAAACTGAGGAAGCTGCAGAAACTAAAAATAAAGCAAGCAGAACTAGAGATCCCAGAACTGCACAAAGTCTAGCACAATGCTAATTAAAGCTCCTATCCAGAATTCAAGTGGATTAACACTGATGTCCAGCAAGGACTGGGAGGCAGGTGCAGGGTAATAAAGGGTGATAAAATCACCTGACCAACGACAAGCCCAGCACCAGGGGAAAACAGACCAGTAGCCAGAAACCACAACAAGATGGCGGATGGTCAAACTGAATAGATACTAACACCCTAACCCTAACTTCAGAACAAGTACCGAATCAGTAAAGTTAGCAGCAGACTCACAGTCAATGAACGTCAATGTTGATAACACCTGGTTCTCGAAGGAAATCATCGTATGTATCAGTATTTTGTCAGTGGAAGAAAAAGGTACCTCAGATGTTCTCCCGATGGTTTGGTGGCTTGAGGAAGAGTTGGGCAATTCTTAAGAAAATGTCCAGAAAGACCACAGTTTAGGCAGAGTCTGAAATCTTGTCTCGGTATTCTCTCCACAACACGAAGACAGGCAACTCTAACCTCAGTGGGCAATTCTTAAGAAAATGTCCAGAGAGACCACAGTATAGAGAGAGTCCAAGATCTTGTCTACATCTTCTCTCAGCAACACGAAGACTGGCAACTCTAACCATGGATAAATGGACCTGCTCTGGGGAAGTATAACTTGCAGCCTGCTGTTCACCTTGTCTCTCACGGATACTGCGGTCCATTTGTATGGCCTGAGTCAGGCCTCCATCAGAGAACAAGGGGTGTCATGGAGGACTGGAGCATTCTTGAGTGTCTCGTAAAGGCCTCTTTGGAACTGGCACCTGAGAGCAGCATCATGCCATAGAACTTCGGTGGACCACTGCTGGAACTCAGTACAGTAGTCCTCAGCTGTGTGACCTCCGTGTGCCAGGTTCATGATCTTGGCCTCAGGGACCTGGATTCTGTCGGTCTCGTCATAGATCAGACCTAAACTGTTAAAGAAGACATCAAAGGAAAACTGTTCTAGGGCTTGTGGGGACAAAGAAAATTCCCAGGTCTGAGGACCCCTTCACAGTAGGGATATGATTATTCCCACCCGCTGGAACTCCTCCCATGATGACTGGGGGTGCAGGGTAAAAAATAACTTACAGCTCTCCCTGAATACCATAAACTGGTCTTTCTCTCCCGAAAATTTATCAGGGAGGGTATGACGGGTTCAGGAGAGACCAGCTGTACATCAGAGGGCACTGATGTCACAGCCACTGCCGGCAGTGGGGGGCTATGGGAGGTCTATATCAAGTTAGTTATCTGACCCTGCAACTGATATTGCGATGACTCCAGACTCTGGCAATCCTTTGCCAGATCCTGAGTCATCTGCATAAAATTCGCCACCTGGTCACATAGCGTGTGAACAGTATCCATACTGACGAAAAAGGAAAACGTAGCCGCTAGACGTAATGTGACGCCAGTCACTTCTCACGGCCATGTCATGAGTCAGTGTTTTGAGGGAGTCCAAAGTCAGAAGCCAGGAGGGTCCGTCATAAACAGAAGGAAGAGACAAAAGCGTAGTCACGTAAACGTTCAGAGGTCAGAGAATCGGGAGGATAACGGATCAGAGCTGAAGGGGTTAAACAGGCGGATGATCAGAATGAAGTCCAAGGTCAGGCAACAGATCACGCATAAAGAACTCAAGGCACAGGGAGCACAAAGCACAAACATCACAAGATGAATGTACGTCTGGCAGTGGTCTGGGAGAAGCTGCTCAGTTAAATAGGCATGGACATTACCCAGGAGAATGAACACCAGAGACAGCTGACATCTCCCAGTCACAGATTGGTTAGTCGAGCTGTCAATAAACACACTGACAGCTCAGCACGCCCCTGAGCCAGACTGGATGGTTATGCTGTCACTCAAAGTACTGACAGTTTCAGCACGCCTCTGTACAAGATTGGACAGCCAAGCTACCAATAACTGCATCCCAGACACCCTGACGGGTGGAACTGTGACAAGACCAATCCTAAGTTTTCACTGCATCCTACATCAGGAGGCGCTTTGTCCTCAGATGTGTGGCGAGCAGCTTGGTGAGGTGATGTCGCTGGTAATTCAGGTGGTCAACTTTATTGTTGCCAAAGCTTTAAATGATTGCCAGTTTAAAACACTGCTGGTTGAAGCTGGGAATAATTATCCTTTGTGTGCTTCTGCACAGCAATGTGCGTTGGTTGTCGAGAAGGAAGGTGCTCAGCCGTTTCGCGGCTTGTCTGAGCGAAATCTGAACTTTTCTTGAAATGAAAAACTTTGAACATCCTGAGTTAGCTAACAATGAGTGGCTCCTGAAGTTTTACTATCTCGTGGACATGACTGAACATCTGAACCAGCTTGTGAAAATGCAAGGCATTGGAAATACAGTCTTATCCCTTCAACAAGCAGTGTTTTTGTTTGAAAACAAGCTAGAACTCGTTTACTACACTTTGAAAAACTAGGAGAGTTTAAAGATTCATGCACAGCATGTGACCCTGCTCAACAGCTTGATCTTCAGCAGATAGCGGGCTTCGCATCTAATCTCCTGTAGTCATTCAAAGCGCCCTTTGGGGAATTTCGTGAGCGCACTAGTCATTTCAAGTTCATCACTCATCCACACGAGTGTGCAGTGGACAGCGCCGGCCTGAGTTAAATCCCCGGTGTCTCCATCAGAGATTTTGAGCTACAAGTTGCTGACCTGAAGGCCTCATACATGTGGGTGAATAAGGTCAAGTCACTGAATGAAGATTTAGAAAGACTCGCACGACAGCAAGCAGAGTTGGCGAGCAAACACAAGTGGGGAGAAATAAAAAAAACTTCAACCCGTCGACCAGCTGATTGTCAAAACTTGGAACGCGCTTCCCGTCACATACCACACACTGCAGCGTGTGAGTATTGCTGTACTGACAATGTTTGCCTCTACATATGCATGGGAGCAGTCTTTCTCACATCTAAAGAACATTAAGACCAACCTACTATCACGTTTAACGAATGGAAGTCTCAATGCCTGCATGAAGCTTAACTTCACCACATATCAACCAGACTACAAAGCCATCAGCAAAACCATGCAGCACCAGAAGTCACATTAAAGGTAAGAAGTACTTTATTCAGCACTGGTAAGCAACAGCATAACAATGTTATTAAAAAGAATTCAGATTCAGAGACTTATTGTACTTAAGTTTAGGTCTTATATAAAATGCACACATTTACTTTTATTTAGTTTTAAACACATTGTATGGCTGTCACGGAATTACATTTTAAAATATGTAGCGTTGATGGCTCTCTCATCTGGGTTAAACAGATGTGGACGGTGCCAACACTGATCGTCGCTAATGCAGCAAGATATTATTATTATTATTTATTATTATAGCGCTATTTATTCCATGGCGCTTTACATGTGAGGTTGTCAGCTATAGTGTACAGCAGATAGCTGTTGGATTGTCACCTGTATAGGGATTCTAGCCTCTTATATCTCAGGTCAATAAAAAGATGTATTTGTGGTCATTAAAGGGTTAAACTCAAGAAGGGGCTGTCCTCCTCCTAGGGGATTCCATCATCCTAAAAGGGATGCTGCTGTATATAATGTCCTGAGGTTTTTCATAGTCAATATCTATAATAACGGTGGGAGCGTCACTCTGTCTGAAGCCTTTATAGACTGCGCAAGCGCGACAGACAGAGTGAGGCATCCAGAGCGGTGAGTACTCTGTATGGCGCCGGAGATCGCGGTATGCGTACTGGATGCATACCGCGATCTCCGGCGCCATACTCACATACTTACCTGACCGGGAGGAGCGTTGCCACGGCGCTTCTCTTCTCCCGGGGCAGGAGACCAGGAGTGCGCGTCAGATCGCGCATGCGCAATAGCGCTATCCGGCGCCATTTTGCTGAAGACACATTTACAGTGTGTCTTCAGCAATATGGCGCCGGACCGCGCGGTATGGGCATGCGCGTACTCCGGCGCCGCTCTCCTCCCCCGGCGTCCAGCTGAACGGAACAGCGCTGGAGCACAGGGATGAAAGGTGAGTATAAATGTTTGGTTTCTTTGGGGCTATCTGTGCAGTTTAATAGCAGTGAAGGGGCCATGCATATCAGGATAGGGGGGGCGTGAGGGGACCATGCACATCAGGATAGGGGGGGCATGAGGGGACCATGCACATCAGGATTGGGGGTGAGGGGACAATGCACATCAGGATTGGGGGGGTGAGGGGACCATGCCCATCAGGATTGGGGGTGAGGGGACCATGCACATCAGGATTGGGGGGGTGAGGGGACCATGCACATCAGGATAGAGGGGGCGTGAGGGGACCATACACATCAGGATTGGGGGTGAGGGGACCATGCACATCAGGATTGGGGGGCGAGGGGACCATGCACATCAGGAAAGGGGGGGTGAGGGGACCATGCACATCAGGATTGGGGGGTGAGCGGACCATGCACATCAGGGTTGGGGGGTGAGGGGACCATGCACATCAGGATTGGGGGGTGAGGGGACCATGCACATCAGGATTGGGGGGGTGAGGGGACCATGCACATCAGGATAGGGGGGGTGAGGGGACCATGCACATCAGGATTGGGGGGTGAGCGGACCATGCACATCAGGGTTGGGGGGTGAGGCGACCATGCACATCAGGATTGGGGGGTGAGGGGACCATGCACATCAGGATTGGGGGATTAGGGGACCATGCACATCAGGATTGGGGGGGTGAGGGGACCATGCACATCAGGATTGGGGGGGTGAGGGGACCATGCACATCAGGATAGGGGGGGTGAGGGGACCATGCACATCAGGATTGGGGGGTGAGCGGACCATGCACATCAGGGTTGGGGGGTGAGGGGACCATGCACATCAGGATTGGGGGGTGAGGGGACCATGCACATCAGGATTGGGGGATTAGGGGACCATGCACATCAGGATTGGGGGGGGTGAGGGAACCATGCACATCAGGGTTGGGGGGTAGTAGTATAGGTACACCCACTCTCGTCAAACTCAAATCTGACAGGTCGACACGCCCCCTATCATTTAATCCGTCTCCCTGGGACTTGATCTGGGGTGGACTTTGCTCAGGCTGGGAAATCTGAGCTGCTGGATTTGTGAATTTCAATCAAAGTGATTTATTTGTCTCTATTGATATTTTATCCCGTGGATTTGATTAGTCTGTGTTGTTTTAGTGAATTAAAGAGTGAATCTTGATCTTTTTTTGTGGAGAGAAACTTTTAAGGACCCAGTAAATGTATAAGGAGTTCTAGTTAAATAATAAGGATTTTTAGTGAATTAAAGAGTGAATCTTGATTTTATACTTTTTTGTGGAGAGAAACTTTTAAGGACCCAGTATATGTATAAGGAGTTCTAGTTAAATACAGACTTTTGTTACAGTTCGGTAACTTATTATTTGTCTCTATTTACCTGTAAATGTTTAACCATGGATAAATGGACCTGCTCTGGGGAAGTATAACTTGCAGCCTGCTGTTCACCTTGTCTCTCACGGATACTGCGGTCCATTTGTATGGCCTGAGTCAGGCCTCCATCAGAGAACAAGGGGTGTCATGGAGGACTGGAGCATTCTTGAGTGTCTCGTAAAGGCCTCTTTGGAACTGGCACCTGAGAGCAGCATCATGCCATAGAACTTCGGTGGACCACTGCTGGAACTCAGTACAGTAGTCCTCAGCTGTGTGACCTCCGTGTGCCAGGTTCATGATCTTGGCCTCAGGGACCTGGATTCTGTCGGTCTCGTCATAGATCAGACCTAAACTGTTAAAGAAGACATCAAAGGAAAACTGTTCTAGGGCTTGTGGGGACAAAGAAAATTCCCAGGTCTGAGGACCCCTTCACAGTAGGGATATGATTATTCCCACCCGCTGGAACTCCTCCCATGATGACTGGGGGTGCAGGGTAAAAAATAACTTACAGCTCTCCCTGAATACCATAAACTGGTCTTTCTCTCCCGAAAATTTATCAGGGAGGGTATGACGGGTTCAGGAGAGACCAGCTGTACATCAGAGGGCACTGATGTCACAGCCACTGCCGGCAGTGGGGGGCTATGGGAGGTCTATATCAAGTTAGTTATCTGACCCTGCAACTGATATTGCGATGACTCCAGACTCTGGCAATCCTTTGCCAGATCCTGAGTCATCTGCATAAAATTCGCCACCTGGTCACATAGCGTGTGAACAGTATCCATACTGACGAAAAAGGAAAACGTAGCCGCTAGACGTAATGTGACGCTAGTCACTTCTCACGGCCATGTCATGAGTCAGTGTTTTGAGGGAGTCCAAAGTCAGAAGCCAGGAGGGTCCGTCATAAACAGAAGGAAGAGACAAAAGCGTAGTCACGTAAACGTTCAGAGGTCAGAGAATCGGGAGGATAACGGATCAGAGCTGAAGGGGTTAAACAGGCGGATGATCAGAATGAAGTCCAAGGTCAGGCAACAGATCACGCATAAAGAACTCAAGGCACAGGGAGCACAAAGCACAAACATCACAAGATGAATGTACGTCTGGCAGTGGTCTGGGAGAAGCTGCTCAGTTAAATAGGCATGGACATTACCCAGGAGAATGAACACCAGAGACAGCTGACATCTCCCAGTCACAGATTGGTTAGTCGAGCTGTCAATAAACACACTGACAGCTCAGCACGCCCCTGAGCCAGACTGGATGGTTATGCTGTCACTCAAAGTACTGACAGTTTCAGCACGCCTCTGTACAAGATTGGACAGCCAAGCTACCAATAACTGCATCCCAGACACCCTGACGGGTGGAACTGTGACAAGACCAATCCTAAGTTTTCACTGCATCCTACATCAGGAGGCGCTTTGTCCTCAGATGTGTGGCGAGCAGCTTGGTGAGGTGATGTCGCTGGTAATTCAGGTGGTCAACTTTATTGTTGCCAAAGCTTTAAATGATTGCCAGTTTAAAACACTGCTGGTTGAAGCTGGGAATAATTATCCTTTGTGTGCTTCTGCACAGCAATGTGCGTTGGTTGTCGAGAAGGAAGGTGCTCAGCCGTTTCGCGGCTTGTCTGAGCGAAATCTGAACTTTTCTTGAAATGAAAAACTTTGAACATCCTGAGTTAGCTAACAATGAGTGGCTCCTGAAGTTTTACTATCTCGTGGACATGACTGAACATCTGAACCAGCTTGTGAAAATGCAAGGCATTGGAAATACAGTCTTATCCCTTCAACAAGCAGTGTTTTTGTTTGAAAACAAGCTAGAACTCGTTTACTACACTTTGAAAAACTAGGAGAGTTTAAAGATTCATGCACAGCATGTGACCCTGCTCAACAGCTTGATCTTCAGCAGATAGCGGGCTTCGCATCTAATCTCCTGTAGTCATTCAAAGCGCCCTTTGGGGAATTTCGTGAGCGCACTAGTCATTTCAAGTTCATCACTCATCCACACGAGTGTGCAGTGGACAGCGCCGGCCTGAGTTAAATCCCCGGTGTCTCCATCAGAGATTTTGAGCTACAAGTTGCTGACCTGAAGGCCTCATACATGTGGGTGAATAAGGTCAAGTCACTGAATGAAGATTTAGAAAGACTCGCACGACAGCAAGCAGAGTTGGCGAGCAAACACAAGTGGGGAGAAATAAAAAAAACTTCAACCCGTCGACCAGCTGATTGTCAAAACTTGGAACGCGCTTCCCGTCACATACCACACACTGCAGCGTGTGAGTATTGCTGTACTGACAATGTTTGCCTCTACATATGCATGGGAGCAGTCTTTCTCACATCTAAAGAACATTAAGACCAACCTACTATCACGTTTAACGAATGGAAGTCTCAATGCCTGCATGAAGCTTAACTTCACCACATATCAACCAGACTACAAAGCCATCAGCAAAACCATGCAGCACCAGAAGTCACATTAAAGGTAAGAAGTACTTTATTCAGCACTGGTAAGCAACAGCATAACAATGTTATTAAAAAGAATTCAGATTCAGAGACTTATTGTACTTAAGTTTAGGTCTTATATAAAATGCACACATTTACTTTTATTTAGTTTTAAACACATTGTATGGCTGTCACGGAATTACATTTTAAAATATGTAGCGTTGATGGCTCTCTCATCTGGGTTAAACAGATGTGGACGGTGCCAACACTGATCGTCGCTAATGCAGCAAGATATTATTATTATTATTTATTATTATAGCGCTATTTATTCCATGGCGCTTTACATGTGAGGTTGTCAGCTATAGTGTACAGCAGATAGCTGTTGGATTGTCACCTGTATAGGGATTCTAGCCTCTTATATCTCAGGTCAATAAAAAGATGTATTTGTGGTCATTAAAGGGTTAAACTCAAGAAGGGGCTGTCCTCCTCCTAGGGGATTCCATCATCCTAAAAGGGATGCTGCTGTATATAATGTCCTGAGGTTTTTCATAGTCAATATCTATAATATAACGGTGGGAGCGTCACTCTGTCTGAAGCCTTTATAGACTGCGCAAGCGCGACAGACAGAGTGAGGCATCCAGAGCGGTGAGTACTCTGTATGGCGCCGGAGATCGCGGTATGCGTACTGGATGCATACCGCGATCTCCGGCGCCATACTCACATACTTACCTGACCGGGAGGAGCGTTGCCACGGCGCTTCTCTTCTCCCGGGGCAGGAGACCAGGAGTGCGCGTCAGATCGCGCATGCGCAATAGCGCTATCCGGCGCCATTTTGCTGAAGACACATTTACAGTGTGTCTTCAGCAATATGGCGCCGGACCGCGCGGTATGGGCATGCGCGTACTCCGGCGCCGCTCTCCTCCCCCGGCGTCCAGCTGAACGGAACAGCGCTGGAGCACAGGGATGAAAGGTGAGTATAAATGTTTGGTTTCTTTGGGGCTATCTGTGCAGTTTAATAGCAGTGAAGGGGCCATGCATATCAGGATAGGGGGGGCGTGAGGGGACCATGCACATCAGGATAGGGGGGGCGTGAGGGGACCATGCACATCAGGATTGGGGGTGAGGGGACAATGCACATCAGGATTGGGGGGGTGAGGGGACCATGCCCATCAGGATTGGGGGTGAGGGGACCATGCACATCAGGATTGGGGGGGTGAGGGGACCATGCACATCAGGATAGAGGGGGCGTGAGGGGACCATACACATCAGGATTGGGGGTGAGGGGACCATGCACATCAGGATTGGGGGGGCGAGGGGACCATGCACATCAGGAAAGGGGGGGTGAGGGGACCATGCACATCAGGATTGGGGGTGAGCGGACCATGCACATCAGGGTTGGGGGGTGAGGGGACCATGCACATCAGGATTGGGGGGTGAGGGGACCATGCACATCAGGATTGGGGGGGTGAGGGGACCATGCACATCAGGATAGGGGGGGTGAGGGGACCATGCACATCAGGATTGGGGGGTGAGCGGACCATGCACATCAGGGTTGGGGGGTGAGGGGACCATGCACATCAGGATTGGGGGGTGAGGGGACCATGCACATCAGGATTGGGGGATTAGGGGACCATGCACATCAGGATTGGGGGGGTGAGGGGACCATGCACATCAGGATTGGGGGGGTGAGGGGACCATGCACATCAGGATAGGGGGGGTGAGGGGACCATGCACATCAGGATTGGGGGGTGAGCGGACCATGCACATCAGGGTTGGGGGGTGAGGGGACCATGCACATCAGGATTGGGGGGTGAGGGGACCATGCACATCAGGATTGGGGGATTAGGGGACCATGCACATCAGGATTGGGGGGGGTGAGGGAACCATGCACATCAGGGTTGGGGGGTAGTAGTATAGGTACACCCACTCTCGTCAAACTCAAATCTGACAGGTCGACACGCCCCTATCATTTAATCCGTCTCCCTGGGACTTGATCTGGGGTGGACTTTGCTCAGGCTGGGAAATCTGAGCTGCTGGATTTGTGAATTTCAATCAAAGTGATTTATTTGTCTCTATTGATATTTTATCCCGTGGATTTGATTAGTCTGTGTTGTTTTAGTGAATTAAAGAGTGAATCTTGATCTTTTTTTGTGGAGAGAAACTTTTAAGGACCCAGTAAATGTATAAGGAGTTCTAGTTAAATAATAAGGATTTTTAGTGAATTAAAGAGTGAATCTTGATTTTATACTTTTTTGTGGAGAGAAACTTTTAAGGACCCAGTATATGTATAAGGAGTTCTAGTTAAATACAGACTTTTGTTACAGTTCGGTAACTTATTATTTGTCTCTATTTACCTGTAAATGTGTGTAAAGTTGTTTTATCTGTGTGTCTGATACTGAGCTCTTTTAAGTCAACCAGTAAATGTATCCTATGACCACTTTATTGTGTGGGGAAAGTCAAGGCGAGGTCACAATGGGATCTTTTAAAACCAACACATTTATGTGTGTTCTTCTTGAAGTTACAGCTCAAAGACATTTCAATCATTGAATTAATTGTGACATGCTAGACTGTAATTGAAATAAATTCAAAAAGGAAGCTTTTGCAGTATAAAATACAAATTTTATTAAGGTCTAAAATACATTATCATGGATAAAAATCCAAAAGAGTGGGATATACAGCATGCAGAAAAATAGCCAAATGCAGACAGGTATGAACTACATTCAAATCAGTGAAGGTTTCTAGCAAACATTACCTGCACTAATGTGATTTTAAAACAATGGGTTTCTGAAGGGTCTTCCCACACTACCACTCTGTGGGAAGCTGTGTGGAAATGACATAGGCATAAGAGATCATTCATCTTAAAAACGTTTATTGCCAGAACTAATCATGATTTTATTGTAATAAATAAATACATATCAAAGACATTTCAAGCATTGAATTAATTGTGACACCAAAATGTCGATACAAATGGCAATACAGGTCATGGGATTCTCTCTAGACAGGAACAACGCTGTTGAATGCTCCAACACGTGTAGTGAGGGTTTTTTAAAGTTGATGGGGTTTAAAAATAGCCAAATGCAGACAGGCATGAACTACATTCAAATCAATATATAATAGTGCACATCTCCATATCTTATATGTTATAGCAATAATAGACTAATCCGGGACTAAACAATAATAGCCTCCATATATTTGTCCATATATATGCAATCTATGTAACTCACAATATCTCCCAATAGGCAGACATATATGCACTATATATAGGATTATAAGTATCTCAATGAATCAGGTATATCAATAAAGTAACTTCTACATCACAGTTGCTAATATAATGATGTTACCATGCAAGTGCAGAGCTCACAATACATACTGTGCGTGCATATGAAGTCAATTAGCACATCCATATGAGGAGCTATATTAAAAAAGCAGCGCCATAGATGGGAGATCATACCTGAATGCTGCTTGGCACCCCTTGTGTATAGCCCTAATTTCTAACAGTGTTTTTCACAGATAGATCACTTATTAAGCCAGGAGTAAACATAGTGATTGTTTCATGCGAGAATACAGGCATAGGATGGTCGCTTTTTTCAAGAAAACTGTCCCGACAGTTCATCCCTATAGTGTAGTTTAATGTATGGGTGTGTGCAAGTCATATCTGTGTAATGCTAGTCTGTAATTAAAATAAAACTATTTCACAAACTTTTTAACATACCTGTGTTTCGGACCATTATGACGTACCAGAATTTTTAGTGTATTAAAGAGGGGAGAAACTTTTAACTACATCAGTAAATATATAAGAAGTTTTACTCACATCTAGCAGGATCTGTATAAAAGTAAATGTATGTAAAAGATAGTCTTTTTTCTAGCCGGCCATTAAATCCCTGCATAGGATGGGGCCATTACTTAGAATTTGTTATTTTGGGACTATTTTTAACTGTTTCATGTGAGGATACAGGCATAGGATGGGGTCATTACTTAGTGTGTACTATTTATGTACAAAGATGATACGGAAAGTTACTTAGTGTGTACTATTTATGTACAAAGATGATACGGAAAATATATGTTTCAAAAGTTTAGTGACAGGAACTACTTAGTGATGACAAATTCACAACAAATTTGTTATTTTGGGACTATTTTTTAACTGTTTCATGTGAGAATACAGACATAAGATGGGACCATTACCTAGTGTATACTATCATCGCTTTTGTTTGGAAAATACCATATTTCATAGATGCTGGTGATCCGTTGAATCATTTTTAAACATTTCACGCCACTCATGCAACCACAGCACACTTATGGTGTACCCGCACGGCTGCAGCTAGCGCTTTTTAGCTAAAAAGGTATGGTGTAGTTTACTTACAGCGCATCCCTATAGTGTAGTTTAATGTAGGGGGCAAACAGATTATCGCTGTTGCTTGGAAAATAACCACACTTCATAGATGGTTGTGATCCGCTGAATCGTTTTTAAACATTTCACGCCACTCATGCACCCACAGTACACTTATGGTGTACCCGCACCGCTGCAGCTAGAGCTTTTTAGCTAAAAAGGCCCTTATTTGCATCATTTTCATTATAGTACGACTGGTACATGCCCATGCCTATGCAGCGATATTGAGTACCGTTCAACAAAAATCAGGTACAAACTTTTTAACAGACCTGTGTTTCGGGCCCTCATGACATACCAGAAGCACTCTGTGCCATGTACCCTAGCCCATAATAATCGATTTTGACCAGTATTCAACAAAAAATTGGCTGCAAACTTTTTAGCATACCTATGTTTCTGACTCCCATGTCGTACCAGAAAGACCTATTTTGGCACAGGCCTACACCTATGCAACGGTTTTGACCACTACTCAACAAAAATTGGTTACAAACTTTTTAGCATAGCTGTGTTTCTGGCTCTCAGCTGCTATTTTAATAGTTACCATACGAATACTGTAGCGAACCAAGATGTGTTAATTTGATTACTAACACGATTTCAGCAGCTTGATGACAAATTCAGAGCAAATTCGTTATTTCGGAACTGGCATGTCCGGGCATGCCCGGACAAGTTCCGCATGTCGGGCATGCCGGACAAGTCCCGCATGTCCGGGCATGCCCGGACAAGTCCCGCATGTCCGGGCATGCCCGGAAAAGTCCCGGGCCTCTACACCTCGCCCCTATAGTGTAGTTTAATGTAGGTGGCAAACAGATCATCGCTGGTGTTTGGAAAATACCATATCTCATAGATGGTGGTGATCCTCTGAATCATTTTTAAACATTTCACGCCACTCATGCACCCACACCACTCTTATGGTGTACCAGCACCGCTGCAGCTAGCGCTTTTTTGTGACCTTATCTGCATCATTTTTATTATAGCACGAGGGACAGCCATGGAAAAAACAACCCTGAAATTCATAAACTATGTGCTGGCCGTTAACACGCGCACAGTCATCTAGAAAATATTGAGCGAGTTGCTTCACAAACCACACAAGGCGTGGTGATTGCCAATGTTCTCGGTATGCGCTACGTACATGAACCTCTGTATAGCCTGGGATGAGCAGCGTTCTTGCAGCGCAGGCCTATTTTTAAAGACGCTAAGCCCCATCAGATATAAAAGACAGGCATGTTGAGACGTGTCCCGGCCTATTTTGGCACAGAACCACACCTATGCAACGATTTTGATCAGCATTCAACAAAAAATTGCGTGCAAACTTTTTAGCATACCTGTACAAACTTTTTAACATACCTGTGTTTCGGACTCACATGGCGTACCAGAAGCACCCAGTGCCATGTACTCTAGCTCATAATATTTCACATCGGGTATGGGACCTACATAGCTTTGTTTTCTCAGGTATTAAAAAGCATGGAAAACTGAAAATCCCGAGGCCTGAGGAAATTTACTGAGCTTCATGGGGATAAAATTTATCGAGTCTATGAACCTTATAGACAAAACGGGTAGCGTCACACACAAGACGACGACACCTCGGGCTAGCACATTTACCGGTAGTTTTCAAAAACCACTGACTTAACAATAAAGTAAGAATCGTGGCGATCTGCATTGTGGGCTATAAATGTATACCCTGAAAATTTACCGTTGGTAAAGAACAGTAAAAAGTCGTGCGTACAACTATCATCCTCAAACTCCCAGAGCTATCACAAACACTATTGCCTACAGAGGCGGCCCCGCGAGAATTTCTGGATGTGTGTATCAAGAGGCTCTTTGCTTTGACCGATTGTTTGCTCGTGAATGCTGACATTTCCAGGATCATCATAGTTGTGTAAATGCGCTGGGAGCTCGTGTATCGGCCCCTAGGGTGTGATGCGTGATCATTTTAATTATTTTTCAATTCATAACCATACGTTCTCAGGCAGACAGGTTTATTTCACAGAAGTTGACTGTACAGTTGCATAATTTTTGTTTAAAATCATACATTTGCATAATTTTGTTTAAAATCAAACAGTTCTGCGATAATGTCGGGTGTTGGACACGCACTTATCAGTCTTTCATACGTGTCGCAGAAAGATTTTAGTCTGTTCTGCGAGAGTTTATTATGCACGTGCTGTGCAGACATGTCAAGAAACATTTTGGTGTGTTCACCAGTCCATACGGGTGTTGGTGTGTAAGGCGATTGACCATCATCCTTCTGCTTCTTACTTACACGACGGCGCGATACCGCGCGTTTCTTTGACGGTAATGCATCGGCTGAATTGGCAACTGCTGCTTCCGCGTTGCTATTTGCAGATTCTGTAGCTTGACACAGACGTATATTCTTAAGCCGACTACTCTCAGTATTCCCGGGGTGCTCGGTTGGCGCGTCGTTTTCTTCACGATCTGCGACACACCCGTGTGAAAGAGGCTCCGTTCTCACTTCCGTTCTGTTCTCAAATCCATAATTGCGCTGCTGCAAAACTCGCGAATGACGATCCTCCGTAACTAAAGAAAAGATACGTGGTGTAGTTAACCGCTAAGTGGGGGAGATATAGGAAGAGCTACATGAGCCACTTTACTCTGATTCAACGCGATATTTGTAAAGCTACTAGCACCGATTATCTGTGAAACCGATGCATGATTGTTTGTATAAGTACACTATAGAGCGGCCTAGACATATATACTTACAAGTATGTCCCGGGTGCTGATCTACAGAGAATGCTGAATTAACAGACATCTCGCTGTTCGGGCGCCGCCGTATGGGGCTGTTTTCTCCCTCAAACTGCAACCTCACGGGCGATACTTTAGCAGCTGTAAATAAAATATAGCATACATGAATGCGCACAACACATTCGCAAAGCTATCGTAACGCGCGTAAATAAAATATATCCGCTAGTTATCGGTGGCGTCACAGGGTACAGAGGGTACAAACACATATCACCCTGGTTTCAAGGACCCGCTACCTTTTCTATTCCAGAGCCGTGTGCTTAGCGAATCACCCATCTTTTAGGAGCATTGGGAGGATTATAGTCCGGTACTACGAACTCGACATCTGAATCCTGGGGATCCTCCACGATCTCAACATCGGAATCGCGATGCTCGAGCGGCTCAGTCGCCACAGGGTTTCCAACCGCCCAGTCCGATACAGCTGTATCTGTATGAGAAAATGTTTATATTATTAAAACATGTCTAGCTAACGACCCAGTCAGCTAAAATAAAATTAACTGTATGGATTTTAGCGGCAGTCTATATTAATTATTAATATTAATAGTAGGCGTTATAAATTTACAGCTAGCACGTTTACCCGTCTAGATACATAGGTTTAAAACATATGATATAGCTATAGGTTTCTTGCCTGTGACAGACTGGTGAGAGCTTGAGGCTCGTCGCCCGCTAGCAGAGTTGCCTTCCTCTAACAGGTTCTGCGTAATGAACCGGTTCTCGTAGGAGTAGTCTGAATGGACTCCCGCTTCTTAAATAAGAAAGAATGAAATATATCACTTATATATACAAAGCGAAGACTCAGACATCCCGAGACATTGCGGAGTACCCTATATACTGTGTAAAACTTACCCGACTGTTCTGGTGAAAGCATAGCAGAATATTGACCGCGAGAATATCTGGCCTCCATCTTGAATAAAAAAGGGTCCGCTATTGAATTAAAGCAAATAAAGATCAAGTATGAAAACACGGCTAACCTGTTCATACAAATACTACACAAACTTAAATATAATTGAAACGAAATCCGTAAAAATACTCACTCTAGTCCTGTTCAGATCGGAGTTGTGGTCTGTGAGTTGTGAACAAGTGCGAACTGTATTGCTTGTGAGCTACCCGTATTTATTAGGGCTAGCAGAGAGAACACGCCCTCTGTCACTGCCCCCACGCTAGGGGCAGAAAAATAATCCCATTCATGTTTTACAGAGGGATCATGGCGGCTAACCGCGTTGATGCAATATTGTAGAAGTAATATTTCACGACAGAACCCCCACCATCATTACCCTGTATTAGCTTTGTGCGTGTGGCCCGCGTAGATATAATTTCTGTGGCGAGTAATAGTTATATTTTATTTACAGATGTTAAACTAACGAGCAGGAGGCTGCAGCTTGAAAAAGAAAACACACCCATACGAAAACGCCCGAGCACCTCCACATCGTTTAATTCACCAATCTCTGAACTACACTACACGTCTCATACTTGTAAGCATATATGTCTACGCAGCTTATAGTGTACTTATACACGCAGATAAAAATTTCTGCGGTAACTAGTCGATATATTTTATTTACGTGTGTCAAGTTAGCTTTGTGAATGTGTTGTGCGCATTCATGTATGCTATATTTTATTTACAGCTGCTAAAGTATCGCCCGTGAGGTTGCAGTTTGAGGGAGAAAACAGCCCCATACGGCGGCGCCCGAACAGCGAGATGTCTGTTAATTCAGCATTCTCTGTAGATCAGCACCCGGGACATACTTGTAAGTATATATGTCTAGGCCGCTCTATAGTGTACTTATACAAACAATCATGCATCGGTTTCACAGATAATCGGTGCTAGTAGCTTTACAAATATCGCGTTGAATCAGAGTAAAGTGGCTCATGTAGCTCTTCCTATATCTCCCCCACTTAGCGGTTAACTACACCACGTATCTTTTCTTTAGTTACGGAGGAT
This sequence comes from Oophaga sylvatica, assembly GCA_033576555.1. Classification (NCBI taxonomy): domain Eukaryota; kingdom Metazoa; phylum Chordata; class Amphibia; order Anura; family Dendrobatidae; genus Oophaga; species Oophaga sylvatica. Next base: position 506,887,565 of record JARQOD010000003.1, on the reverse strand, counting down.
CGTCATTCGCGAGTTTTGCAGCAGCGCAATTATGGATTTGAGAACAGAACGGAAGTGAGAACGGAGCCTCTTTCACACGGGTGTGTCGCAGATCGTGAAGAAAACGACGCGCCAACCGAGCACCCCGGGAATACTGAGAGTAGTCGGCTTAAGAATATACGTCTGTGTCAAGCTACAGAATCTGCAAATAGCAACGCGGAAGCAGCAGCTGCCAATTCAGCCGATGCATTACCGTCAAAGAAACGCGCGGTATCGCGCCGTCGTGTAAGTAAGAAGCAGAAGGATGATGGTCGATCGCCTTACACACCAACACCCGTATGGACTGGTGAACACACCAAAATGTTTCTTGACATGTCTGCACAGCACGTGCATAATAAACTCTCGCAGAACAGACTAAAATCTTTCTGCGACACGTATGAAAGACTGATAAGTGCGTGTCCAACACCCGACATTATCGCAGAACTGTGTGATTTTAAACAAAATTATGCAAATGTATGATTTTTAAACAAAAATTATGCAACTGTACAGTCAACTTCTGTGAAATAAACCTGTCTGCCTGAGAACGTATGGTTATGAATTGAAAAATAATTAAAATGATCACGCATCACACCCTAGGGGCCGATACACGAGCTCCCAGCGCATTTACACAACTATGATGATCCTGGAAATGTCAGCATTCACGAGCAAACAATCGGTCAAAGCAAAGAGCCTCTTGATACACACATCCAGAAATTCTCGCGGGGCCGCCTCTGTAGGCAATAGTGTTTGTGATAGCTCTGGGAGTTTGAGGATGATAGTTGTACGCACGACTTTTTACTGTTCTTTACCAACGGTAAATTTTCAGGGTATACATTTATAGCCCACAATGCAGATCGCCACGATTCTTACTTTATTGTTAAGTCAGTGGTTTTTGAAAACTACCGGTAAATGTGCTAGCCCGAGGTGTCGTCGTCTTGTGTGTGACGCTACCCGTTTTGTCTATAAGGTTCATAGACTCGATAAATTTTATCCCCATGAAGCTCAGTAAATTTCCTCAGGCCTCGGGATTTTCAGTTTTCCACGCTTTTTAATACCTGAGAAAACAAAGCTATGTAGGTCCCATACCCGATGTGAAATATTATGAGCTAGAGTACATGGCACTGGGTGCTTCTGGTACGCCATGTGAGTCCGAAACACAGGTATGTTAAAAAGTTTGTACAGGTATGCTAAAAAGTTTGCACGCAATTTTTTGTTGAATGCTGATCAAAATCGTTGCATAGGTGTGGTTCTGTGCCAAAATAGGCCGGGACACGTCTCACATGCCTGTCTTTTATATCTGATGGGGCTTAGCGTCTTTAAAAATAGGCCTGCGCTGCAAGAACGCTGCTCATCCCAGGCTATACAGAGGTTCATGTACGTAGCGCATACCGAGAACATTGGCAATCACCACGCCTTGTGTGGTTTGTGAAGCAACTCGCTCAATATTTTCTAGATGACTGTGCGCGTGTTAACGGCCAGCACATAGTTTATGAATTTCAGGGTTGTTTTTTCCATGGCTGTCCCTCGTGCTATAATAAAAATGATGCAGATAAGGTCACAAAAAAGCGCTAGCTGCAGCGGTGCTGGTACACCATAAGAGTGGTGTGGGTGCATGAGTGGCGTGAAATGTTTAAAAATGATTCAGAGGATCACCACCATCTATGAGATATGGTATTTTCCAAACACCAGCGATGATCTGTTTGCCACCTACATTAAACTACACTATAGGGGCGAGGTGTAGAGGCCCGGGACTTTTCCGGGCATGCCCGGACATGCGGGACTTGTCCGGGCATGCCCGGACATGCCAGTTCCGAAATAACGAATTTGCTCTGAATTTGTCATCAAGCTGCTGAAATCGTGTTAGTAATCAAATTAACACATCTTGGTTCGCTACAGTATTCGTATGGTAACTATTAAAATAGCAGCTGAGAGCCAGAAACACAGCTATGCTAAAAAGTTTGTAACCAATTTTTGTTGAGTAGTGGTCAAAACCGTTGCATAGGTGTAGGCCTGTGCCAAAATAGGTCTTTCTGGTACGACATGGGAGTCAGAAACATAGGTATGCTAAAAAGTTTGCAGCCAATTTTTTGTTGAATACTGGTCAAAATCGATTATTATGGGCTAGGGTACATGGCACAGAGTGCTTCTGGTATGTCATGAGGGCCCGAAACACAGGTCTGTTAAAAAGTTTGTACCTGATTTTTGTTGAACGGTACTCAATATCGCTGCATAGGCTGGGCATGTACCAGTCGTACTATAATGAAAATGATGCAAATAAGGGCCTTTTTAGCTAAAAAGCTCTAGCTGCAGCGGTGCGGGTACACCATAAGTGTACTGTGGGTGCATGAGTGGCGTGAAATGTTTAAAAACGATTCAGCGGATCACAACCATCTATGAAGTGTGGTATTTTCCAAGCAACAGCGATAATCTGTTTGCCCCACATTAAACTACACTATAGGGATGCGCTGTAAGTAAACTACACCATACCTTTTTAGCTAAAAAGCGCTAGCTGCAGCCGTGCGGGTACACCATAAGTGTGCTGTGGTTGCATGAGTGGCGTGAAATGTTTAAAATGATTCAACGGATCACCAGCATCTATGAAATATGGTATTTTCCAAACAAAAGCGATGATAGTATACACTAGGTAATGGTCCCATCTTATGTCTGTATTCTCACATGAAACAGTTAAAAAATAGTCCCAAAATAACAAATTTGTTGTGAATTTGTCATCACTAAGTAGTTCCTGTCACTAAACTTTTGAAACATATATTTTCCGTATCATCTTTGTACATAAATAGTACACACTAAGTAACTTTCCGTATCATCTTTGTACATAAATAGTACACACTAAGTAATGACCCCATCCTATGCCTGTATCCTCACATGAAACAGTTAAAAATAGTCCCAAAATAACAAATTCTAAGTAATGGCCCCATCCTATGCAGGGATTTAATGGCCGGCTAGAAAAAAGACTATCTTTTACATACATTTACTTTTATACAGATCCTGCTAGATGTGAGTAAAACTTCTTATATATTTACTGATGTAGTTAAAAGTTTCTCCCCTCTTTAATACACTAAAAATTCTGGTACGTCATAATGGTCCGAAACACAGGTATGTTAAAAAGTTTGTGAAATAGTTTTATTTTAATTACAGACTAGCATTACACAGATATGACTTGCACACACCCATACATTAAACTACACTATAGGGATGAACTGTCGGGACAGTTTTCTTGAAAAAAGCGACCATCCTATGCCTGTATTCTCGCATGAAACAATCACTATGTTTACTCCTGGCTTAATAAGTGATCTATCTGTGAAAAACACTGTTAGAAATGAGGGCTATACACAAGGGGTGCCAAGCAGCATTCAGGTATGATCTCCCATCTATGGCGCTGCTTTTTTAATATAGCTCCTCATATGGATGTGCTAATTGACTTCATATGCACGCACAGTATGTATTGTGAGCTCTGCACTTGCATGGTAACATCATTATATTAGCAACTGTGATGTAGAAGTTACTTTATTGATATACCTGATTCATTGAGATACTTATAATCCTATATATAGTGCATATATGTCTGCCTATTGGGAGATATTGTGAGTTACATAGATTGCATATATATGGAAAAATATATGGAGGCTATTATTGTTTAGTCCCGGATTAGTCTATTATTGCTATAACATATAAGATATGGAGATGTGCACTATTATATATTGATTTGAATGTAGTTCATGCCTGTCTGCATTTGGCTATTTTTAAACCCCATCAACTTTAAAAAACCCTCACTACACGTGTTGGAGCATTCAACAGCGTTGTTCCTGTCTAGAGAGAATCCCATGACCTGTATTGCCATTTGTATCGACATTTTGGTGTCACAATTAATTCAATGCTTGAAATGTCTTTGATATGTATTTATTTATTACAATAAAATCATGATTAGTTCTGGCAATAAACGTTTTTAAGATGAATGATCTCTTATGCCTATGTCATTTCCACACAGCTTCCCACAGAGTGGTAGTGTGGGAAGACCCTTCAGAAACCCATTGTTTTAAAATCACATTAGTGCAGGTAATGTTTGCTAGAAACCTTCACTGATTTGAATGTAGTTCATACCTGTCTGCATTTGGCTATTTTTCTGCATGCTGTATATCCCACTCTTTTGGATTTTTATCCATGATAATGTATTTTAGACCTTAATAAAATTTGTATTTTATACTGCAAAAGCTTCCTTTTTGAATTTATTTCAATTACAGTCTAGCATGTCACAATTAATTCAATGATTGAAATGTCTTTGAGCTGTAACTTCAAGAAGAACACACATAAATGTGTTGGTTTTAAAAGATCCCATTGTGACCTCGCCTTGACTTTCCCCACACAATAAAGTGGTCATAGGATACATTTACTGGTTGACTTAAAAGAGCTCAGTATCAGACACACAGATAAAAAACTTTACACACATTTACAGGTAAATAGAGACAAATAATAAGTTACCGAACTGTAACAAAAGTCTGTATTTAACTAGAACTCCTTATACATATACTGGGTCCTTAAAAGTTTCTCTCCACAAAAAAGTATAAAATCAAGATTCACTCTTTAATTCACTAAAAATCCTTATTATTTAACTAGAACTCCTTATACATTTACTGGGTCCTTAAAAGTTTCTCTCCAAAAAAAAGATCAAGATTCACTCTTTAATTCACTAAAACAACACAGACTAATCAAATCCACGGGATAAAATATCAATAGAGACAAATAAATCACTTTGATTGAAATTCACAAATCCAGCAGCTCAGATTTCCCAGCCTGAGCAAAGTCCACCCCAGATCAAGTCCCAGGGAGACGGATTAAATGATAGGGGCGTGTCGACCTGTCAGATTTGAGTTTGACGAGAGTGGGTGTACCTATACTACTGGGGATGAGGGGACCATGCACATCAGGATTGGGGGATTAGGGGACCAT
>JARQOD010000003.1:506863147-506882482 GCA_033576555.1 Oophaga sylvatica | reverse complement strand
GCCACACTGTAAAATATGTGGCCTGTATTTCTATTCTTTTACAGTAAAATACTGTCAAGAACTAGGGTAATACACAACAATAACAGTTGAATGAAGGCCTCAAATGCCACAATTTGTACCACATAGATAGATGAGGCGTGTGACGGAGATACCACACTTTGAAATATCAGGCTAATGGCTTTTTTTTTGGTCCTTAAAATTGTGTCAATAAGTAGGCTGACACAACAAAAACAATTCTATGGAGGTCTGAAGTGGCACAATTTTGAGTGTAATGATATACTGTACAATCTGTGTGGCGGACAAAACCCAGTGTAAAATATCTGCCCTGTAGCTAAATATTTTTTGGTAGCTAAATATCTTTTTGGCAGCAAAATGGTGTCAAAAAATTGTACAAGACACTCCAAAAATTTTTTACAGTACCACAAAAATGGCAGAATTTTCTGCGCACTCAGATGTGATCGCTGGGACGGGCAAACCCGTTTAAAATAGCTGGATTTTCACTCTGTACTATGAAAAGAATATGGCTGTATTCTGCAGTCCCAAACAGCAAATGGAGAAAAAAAATGTGCTCTGGATTGCTTTTGAATTAAACAATCAGGATTAAGATGAACCAAAAATTATCCCTGGCCACTGATACCTGGGGCTATGTATATACTGTCAATATATGTAAAAGATGACGCGCACCACATTGGTGGTACCAGGGCTATGGGGTACTCGGCACCGAGCCCATTGATTTCTATGGGAGATGTCACTGGCAGCGGGACTCGGTCCGTGGCCCTGGCGGTCATGCAATGGGGGAATATTTACAGGGGATTGTAGTTATAGTTCGTGACGCCACCTGTGGTTTCTGATCTGATTGACCAGAGCTGCAGGGTAGATCTCTGAGGGGATGTTATGGCAGCTAGGTGTTAAGTCCCCCACAGGTGGGACTGGTCCCTCAAAGTCTATGGTGGTGATGCAGGATGCAGATAAGAATTCAGTCACACACAATGCAGTCTCTTTCCATACCTTTACTTGTAGATGTTGCAGGTATGTCCCGGGAAGCTGGTCAGGTTGGAGAATGCACATTCAGGAAAACTGTTGAGCAGGTTAGAGGCCTCCTTTCTCCTTGTAATGTGTGTGAGTACAAACTTGCATAAAGTCAAGTTTAACTCCTGCTGTAGCATCTACGCCCGGCCAACATTGTGGTGGAGCCTTCTAGTGACGAGAACTAAGTCTATGTGGCGGTACCTGCCAGACTCCTGTTCTGCCTGACCCCGGTTACGTATCGGCACTTGGGGCTACCTTCTGCGACTTGAAGTCCAGCAAGGCCTCCGGTTTTCTATCACTAGACGTGAAGTACTAGCAATGCTTCGGACCCGGTGTCCGGTTAAACTGAGTGAAGGTGATCTGTCACCGAAGTCACTCTTCCTTTCTCCACTCGCCTGTCGCCCTGCTCTCGCCCTTAACATAAGCACGGGTAGCAGTGAGTGTAGTGGTCAGCTTTCCTTCAGAGCTCACTGACCTGTTCTCAGTTGCCTCGTTGGTATAACTGCAGTAGTTCCCTTCCTTCTTTCCTTCACAGAACTCTGTCCAGAGCAGCTCACAGGACGCTTCGTCAGACTGTATACACGCTGTAGCTCTGAGAGTCACTTTCCACTTTCTTAGGAACACAGGCAGCTTGTTCTGAGATAGCAGTTCTGATTGTAGTTCTGACTAGGCTAGAGTAAGTCCGTCTACTCGTACCAGCCTCCACGTCTGTATAATGAACTATCTGAGCTCCTTCAGGAATCAGTCTTCAATCCTCTCCCTCCAAGACTGAACTCTCCTCTCCTTCCGTCTGTCTCTGACTGAAACAGAAACTAAACGAACCTCTCTGTCCAAAGACAGGAACTTGAATGACTCACTATTGCTACATCACACTAACTTAAAGTCTGAAATGCCTCTAGTGGCAGTGTTGAGAAGTGTGTGATGTGAATGAATATCAGGCTTTACAGTTACCTTCTTGTGCATTTTCCAGGAGACATGTGTGCCTTGCACAGCTGGGCCACACATCCCCCCTAGTTAAACTCAGCACTCCCGGGCTGAAATAGAAAAGAAAAACATTTTTGTTTTGCATATAACATTAACAATATAAACTCATCCCTTGCGGGAGGTAAGGACTCTTGAACGTTACAATTTGTACATAGATCAGTAGAAAATTATCAAAATACTTTTCAATAAATATACACAGTATAAGACAAGATTCTTGTGGAGGACCCGCACCAAAAACCTCCCACGTGGGTCCTGGGTGGGCTGCAGGACTTCTGAGCTGCAGACCTCACTCTAGGCCACACCATACGGGTTTTTCTTCAGAGGTAGTTTAGGCTTTATGTAAAACCAAAATGGGGCACCGAAGTGCGAACTATTTACAAGAAAGTTTTTGGGCTGGCACAGTCCACAGCCACGCAGTCCTTTGCATATGAAAACACATTTCAAGTAAAATCACATTAGCATGTAAACATTATCATCATATAACTTTCTCAACAAAATGCAATTCTCTTCATAACTTTGTACAATTAAGTAAACCCTGTCTGGGTCATACTAGACTAGTTTGCTAGGACTACTCTTGGTACCGAATAGGTAACCTTCCCTTCGTTGTACGTACTGACCTACGTGGTGTGGTGTCAGGTATAGTAGTTTCTAGCCTATCTGTTCTGCGTGCCGGCAAACTGTAAATATGACTCCACCTCTCTAAGGATCTGGCAAGCATGCTAGCGACTGGGCGATGCGGTTCTGCTCCGCCAGGGGATTCCACTTCTTGTGGTGCTGCTTCTTGTGGTTCCGCTTCTTGGGGTTCCACTGGTTGAGGTTCTGCCGGAACAGGTCCTCTTGGAACTGACTCTACTGGCACAATTGGTGCGACTGGATGTAGAGATTCTTCTTGCGGTTGATAAAACTGCAGCACAGGAATGATTACAGCTTCTCCCACTCTGGGCCAATCTGCAGGTAAATCTCCCAAATCTGTATGTATGACCGCTTCATCACTCTCTTCCTGATTAACAACAGGTTCTTCCTCACGAAGCTTTAATGGGTCCGGACACAACTTTAGATGATCTCTAGACACAGTTGCAGTCGTTTTTCCTCCATCCTTGCTAATGGTACAGGTTTTTCTGTTATCAAATTTGGAATTTTGCACGACATATGGCTCTTGTTCCCACTGATCATCCAATTTGTGCATTCTTCTTTTTCTTTTTAGCACAATTTCTCCAGGCATAAAAGGCTTAGCTGGCGCACTTTTGTTGTAGTTCTTCTCTTGCTTTTCCCTTACTTTATTGAGACTATCTTCCACGCAGGCTTGTACTCTCCTGTACTGTTCCTGTCGGTTCGTGTCCCAATCTTCAGCAGTGTCATCAGCCTCTGGTTCTACCACACCAAGTTCCAAATCCATAGGCAGCTTTCCTGGTCTTGCTCACATAAGGTAGGCTGGAGTGCAGTTGGTGGAACTTACCGGTATGTGGTTGTACAGGTCGACCAGGTCAGGTAACAAGTCTGGCCACCGATTTCTTTCTTCCAGTGGTACAGATTTCAGTAAATCAATGACAATGTGATTCATCTTTTCACAAAGGCCATTGGTTTGAGGGTGGTACGGTGTTGTTCTGATCTTCTTACACCCATACAAGTGACAGAATTCCTTAAACAGTTCAGCTTCAAAGGCAGGACCTTGATCAGTTAACACCTGCTCCGGATATCCGTGTGGTCTGCAGAAACTCGCTTGGAAGGTCTTTGCTGCTGTCTCTGCTGTCAGATCTTTGACAGGGGCGACCACCAGAAATTTGGAGTAGTGATCCACCATGGTCAGGGCATATGAGTATCCCGACCTGCTTGGTGACAACTTGACATGGTCCAATGCCACGATCTCCAAGGGACGAGTCGTCTGGATAGGCTGCAGGGGTGCCTTCTGACTACAGTAGTCTTTTCGTCTGAGGCCACAGGGTCCACAGTTCCGGCACCACTTCTCGATGGAGCTGCGCATCCCTACCCAGTAGAACCGACACTTCAACAGGGTCTCCAGCTTTTTCCAGCCAAAGTGCCCGCTTGATCGTGGTAGGCTTCTAACACCATTTGGATGTCTGCTCTGGGTACCACTATCTGCCAAACCATCTCATGGGTCCTTGGGTCGACGTATCTCCTGCACAACTTCTCACGGTAGATGAACAACCGGCTTCTCTCGTTCCACAGCAGCTTTGCTGGTATAGGTGCATCTTTCTCCAAGGAGGAACCTTCCTGTCTTATCAGCTCCTTGATACGGCTGACCACTGGATCGCTGTCCTGAGTCTCTTTCCAGCTGTGATGAGGTAAAGGGTTTAACGTCTTACCACACCGCTTCCTGTAGGCTCGTTGCTCATGGATCATCCCATTTTTGTGGAATGCAGGTAGCTCAATCTCTTCCAGGTCATCCGATTCTTCCTCCGTGTCGGATTCATGCGGCATTCTGGACAAGGCGTCAGCGTTGGCATTTTTACGACCCGCCCTGTACTTGATGGTAAATTGATACTTCGACAGCCGAGCCATCCAACGTTGCTCCATGGCTCCCAGCTTGGCTGTTTCAAGGTGTGTCAAGGGGTTATTGTCTGTGTACGCAGTGAACTTGCTGGAGGCTAGGTAATGCTTGAATCTTTCTGTAATGGCCCAGACCAGCGCCAGGAACTCCAACTTGAAGCTGCTATAGTTTTCTGGGTTTCTCTCAGTTGGCCGGAGCTTCCTGCTTGCATATGCGATGACTTTTCCTTGGCCATTCTGCTTCTGACTGAGGACAGCTCCCAATCCTTCGTTGCTGGCATCAGTGTACAGCAGGAACGGTTGGCTGTAATCAGGGTAGGCCAAGATTTCATCGCCTGTCAGGATCTCTTTCATCTCTTTGAATGCCTCAGCTTGTTCTTTACCCCAGTGGAATGGAGGATTTCTGCTTTTGAGGGGTTGTCCTACCAGGAGGTCCTGCAGAGGTGCTGCTTTCTTGGTGTAGTCTTTTACAAACCTCCGGTAGTAACCTGTCAGTCCCAGGAACTGGCGCACCTCCTTGAGATTCTTCGGCTCCGGCCATTTCTGGATGGCCGTGACCTTCTCGGGGTCGGGCGCTACTCCTTCTGAGCTGACAATATGTCCCAAGTACTGTACCTTTCGTTTGAGCAGATGGCACTTTGAGGGCTTCAGTTTCATCCCATACTTGGACAGTGACTCGAATACCTCTGCCAGGTGCTTCAGATGATCCTCATACGTCTTGGAGTACACAATTGCGTCGTCCAGGTACAGCAACACGGTTTCAAAGTTGAGATGTCCCAGGCAGCTCTCCATCACTCTCTGGAATGTTCAAACGGCATCCTGTCAAACTCACAGAGTCCCATTGGGGTGGTGAAAGCTGTCTTCTCCCGATCCTCCTCAGCCACAGCTACTTGCCAGTACCCACTAGTGAGGTCGAGGGTGGAAAAGTAGTTAGCAGTTTTCAAGGCAGCTAAGGATTCCTCAATGCGTGGTAATGGGTATGCATCTTTATGTGTTATGCGATTTACTTGTCTGTAATCTACACACATTCTCATGCTTCCATCCTTTTTCTTAACTAGGACTAGAGGTGCTGCCCAGGGACTACAACTATCCCTTATCACCCCGGCTTCCTTCATGTCACGCAACATTTCCTTAGCTTTCTGATAGTGTGCTGGAGGTATAGGCCTGTACCGCTCTTTGATGGGAGGATGACTGCCTGTAGGGATATGATGCTGTACTCCCTTAATTGTCCCAAAGTCAAGTGGGTGTTTGCTAAATACCTGTGCGTACTCCTGTACCACCCGTAGTACTCCCTGTTTCTGGTGGGCGGAAGAGGTGTCTGTCCCGACATGGAGCTGCTGACACCAATCCGCCACCTGGGTTGCCGGGTCATTATCCTCCGCTGGTTGGCGGGAGGCTAAGGACTCTGTTGTGAGAATAGAGTTGTTATCTACGGTATGTAATTTAGCAACAGTGGCATAACGTGGTAAATTTACTTCTTCTCCCCAGTTGAGAAGTCGTACTGGTACTCTCCCATTTCTTACTTCCACTACCCCTCTAGCAGTCAAGAGTGTAGGTCTGTGCTCTGAACAATGGGGCTCTACTACTGCTTGGTAGTTCTGTCCTCTCAGACCTATTGCTGCTCTACACCATATCAGCATTTCACTCATTGGCGGTATCACAATGGGGTTCGGGTCCATTACCCGTACATTACCAATTTCACCATCTGTAAGCTTCTCTTGCTGCTGGCACATCAGGGCCCGGATCTCCCTCTGGATCACTCCCTTTTGCTTTGGCTTGGCAACTTCAGCGAGCTGTTGGAGCAAAAACACAACTTCTCCCAGACAGTTACTAATTATGTTAGTACCTAAAACCACATTTAAGCCATTTTCCTCATTTACAGTCTTTACTACTAAGAGTCCCTGATCCTTCAGCTCCACTCTGCCCACCTTTACGTCCACGTTTTTGGCTCCGAGTATTTCAACAGGGAGACCATTAGAGGCGTACACCGCAAAGTCACGGCTCGGGGGCTGGAGGCTGTCCATGGACCAAAACTTATTATAAAGGACATCAGGTATGATGGTCACCTGAGATCCAGTATCCAGCAGTGCAGGGATTGCGATCCCGTCCAGGATGATGGACAGGTAGGGTCTTCCTCCCACAAACCTGCGGTTCCAGTCTAAGGGGCCTGATGAGTCTACTCCTGGGTGTTGGCCCTCGGACCCAGGATCTGCTCGTTTAAAGGACACTGTTGGGCCAGATGACCTTTTCTGTTGCAACGGTAGCAGATGATCTCTCGACGAGGATGGTGCTGATCAGGGGTCGCTCCTGGGGGTGGCGTTGTCCTCCTCCGGTGAGGCGACGTCCTCCATTTCCTCCGATTCATCCAAGGGACATCCTCTGGGCAGTCGGCTAGCAGGATCTTTCCTCCTTCTTCCTTCCGCAGTTGCAGGGCACTCATTACAGTGGCCAGGTTTTTAGTCAGCTGGCGCACTTCTGAGCGCAAACAGTCCAACTCAGTAGGGGGCGCCACCTGCGTTTTGGCTTCTGCTACCAGCGGGGAAAAGGTGGATACTGCCGGCTTTAGAGTGGCTTCCCCCGGGTGATATTGAGTTGCCACCTCAGGCTTTTCCAGGGGCCGCAGTCCTTTTATAGCCATATCTTTAAGGGCATCAAAGGTTGCATCAGGATGATCCAAGGACCACCAATTCACAGTCCTTCTTTCAGCTTGGGACCTCAGTCCCCGTACAAACTGTTCCTTCAGCATTTTGCTTTCATCAATGGCACTTATAGGGTTAACCTGTTTGAGAGCTCGCAGGGCCCCCTGTAGTCGGCAGGCGTAGTCCCTAATACTGTCATCTGGTTTCTGAGAGCATTGGTAAAACGCCATCCGGAGATCTGTTTCAGTGCGGTCCTCAAAGATAGTCTGTAGCTTTAAGAGAATCGCAGGCACTGACTCCTGGTCTGCAGTTGTCCAAGTCTCTACTTCCCTTTCTGCAGCATCAGCTAATTGCCCTATTACCACTGCAGCTCTTTGCTTCTCTGTCATTGGGTACATGTCCATTATACTGCATATTTTCCGTTTGAACCCTGACAGGGTGTCTGGCTCGCCGCTGTACTGAGGGAGCCACTTCGCTCCAGGCATGTATGGGAGCGTTAGCGGTATTATCGGGACCACCGGACCAGGTGAGGGGCCCACATTTCCATCCTGCGCTACAACACCAAGTGGTAAATCATTGGGGGCGCCGGCCGGGGCCGCGCTGTCTGCTGGCTGCTGCGACATGTTTGCGCCCCCCTAGTTAATCGGAGCCTACCTTCTCCAAAGGCTGCAGCTCTACAGACACAGCGGTGCAGACAGGACCTGAGTCGCTGGCGCTCTGATGTCAGAGCGTTCACTGAAGCTCTCCACAGGACCTGCCGCCGCGTCAGCGTTGGGGGCGTGTCCAGGAATCAGCGCGCTTTTTCAGGTACGCCCACAAATGCACGCCCACCTTCTTCACCAGCGCCTCAGGGCGCGAATATGGCGGTAAAATGGCGGAAAAATGGCGCCAAAAGTGACAAAAACGCTACACAGTCTTTTTGCACAAAACAGTTCAATAGGCACACAGGACTCACAATTTGCAAGCTTCGGATCCTGTTCGTGACGCGAAAGATGACGCGCACCACATTGGTGGTACCAGGGCTATGGGGTACTCGGCACCGAGCCCATTGATTTCTATGGGAGATGTCACTGGCAGCGGGACTCGGTCCGTGGCCCTGGCGGTCATGCAATGGGGGAATATTTACAGGGGATTGTAGTTATAGTTCGTGACGCCACCTGTGGTTTCTGATCTGATTGACCAGAGCTGCAGGGTAGATCTCTGAGGGGATGTTATGGCAGCTAGGTGTTAAGTCCCCCACAGGTGGGACTGGTCCCTCAAAGTCTATGGTGGTGATGCAGGATGCAGATAAGAATTCAGTCACACACAATGCAGTCTCTTTCCATACCTTTACTTGTAGATGTTGCAGGTATGTCCCGGGAAGCTGGTCAGGTTGGAGAATGCACATTCAGGAAAACTGTTGAGCAGGTTAGAGGCCTCCTTTCTCCTTGTAATGTGTGTGAGTACAAACTTGCATAAAGTCAAGTTTAACTCCTGCTGTAGCATCTACGCCCGGCCAACATTGTGGTGGAGCCTTCTAGTGACGAGAACTAAGTCTATGTGGCGGTACCTGCCAGACTCCTGTTCTGCCTGACCCCGGTTACGTATCGGCACTTGGGGCTACCTTCTGCGACTTGAAGTCCAGCAAGGCCTCCGGTTTTCTATCACTAGACGTGAAGTACTAGCAATGCTTCGGACCCGGTGTCCGGTTAAACTGAGTGAAGGTGATCTGTCACCGAAGTCACTCTTCCTTTCTCCACTCGCCTGTCGCCCTGCTCTTGCCCTTAACATAAGCACGGGTAGCAGTGAGTGTAGTGGTCAGCTTTCCTTCCTGACCTGTTCTCAGTTGCCTCGTTGGTATAACTGCAGTAGTTCCCTTCCTTCTTTCCTTCACAGAACTCTGTCCAGAGCAGCTCACAGGACGCTTCGTCAGACTGTATACACGCTGTAGCTCTGAGAGTCACTTTCCACTTTCTTAGGAACACAGGCAGCTTGTTCTGAGATAGCAGTTCTGATTGTAGTTCTGACTAGGCTAGAGTAAGTCCGTCTACTCGTACCAGCCTCCACGTCTGTATAATGAACTATCTGAGCTCCTTCAGGAATTAGTCTTCAATCCTCTCCCTCCAAGACTGAACTCTCCTCTCCTTCCGTCTGTCTCTGACTGAAACAGAAACTAAACGAACCTCTCTGTCCAAAGACAGGAACTTGAATGACTCACTATTGCTACATCACACTAACTTAAAGTCTGAAATGCCTCTAGTGGCAGTGTTGAGAAGTGTGTGATGTGAATGAATATCAGGCTTTACAGTTACCTTCTTGTGCATTTTCCAGGAGACATGTGTGCCTTGCACAGCTGGGCCACACATAGGCAGCAGCAGACAGTAATGGAATGGACCCTCTTGATGTATGCAATGAAGTATGCCACATACATTGCCTGCCTACTAGCAGTGATATCTATGCACCCACATACAGTGCCTGCATGCCTTGCACTGATATGTATATACCAACATACACTCCCTGCCTACCTATCACTGCAATCTATATACCCCGTAATTAGTCCTTAGAAGGACTGTTGATTTTAGCTGGATTTATGTATTCACTTAAAGTATACCCACACTACCTTTGAAACCCCCAAATCTGACCCTCTCGGCAGCAACTCTCCCTACACTAGCTGATTCCAGAGCTGAATGTGATGAGCATGGCGGCACCAGGTCTGCTATAGACCTGATGAGGCTGTGCGGCCAGCCAGTCACTGTAATGCCACTACCAACATGGCAGCAGCATTACAGTGCGTGGCACACAATCCCTGCACGTTTATTGGCACTCTGCAGAGTGCCAAACATGCAGGGCATGGACCCAAACTCCCGTCGAACAATCCCGGAAATGCTCGCCGAGCACCGTGAGTACAGCGATGCTCGGGCGAGTACCAAGTATCACCGAGTATGCTCGCTCATCACTAGACTTAATACTTGGTGGCAAAACCCTTGTTGGCAAGCACAGCAGTCAGATGTTTTTTGTAGTTGATGATGAGGTTTGCTCACCTGTCAGGAGGAATTTTGATCCACTCCTCTTTGCAGATCATCTCTAAATCATTAAGATCTTGAGCCTGTCGTTTAGCAACTCGGAGCTTCAACTCCCTCCATAAGTTTTCTATAGTATCAAGGTTTGGAGAATGGTTAGGCCACTCCATGACCTTAATGTGCTTCTTTTTGAGCCACTGCTTTGGTGCCGTGGCTGTATGTTTTGGGTTATCGTCTTGCTGGAAGATCCAGCCACAACCCATTTTTAATATCCTGGCAGAGGGAAGGAAGTTGTCACTCAGGATTTAACGGTACATGGCTCCATCCATTCTCACATTGATGCAGTGAAATTGTCCTGTGCCCTTAGCAGAGTAACACCCACAAAACATAATGTTTCCACCTCCATACCTGACAGTGGGGACGGTGTTCTTTGGGTCATAGGCAGCATTTCTCTTCCTCCAAACATGGCGAGTTGAGTTAATGCCAAAGAGCTCATTTTTTGTCTCATCTGACCAAAGCATCTTCTCCCAATCAATCATAGAATCATCCAGGTGTTCAATGGCAAACTTCAGATGGGGCTGCACATTTGCCTTCTTGAGCAGGGGGACCTTGCAGGCACTGCAGGATTTTAAACCTTTACAGCGTAATGTGTTATCAATGGTTTTCTTGGTGACTGTGGTCCCAGCTGCCTTGAGATCATTAACATGTTCCCCAATATAGTTTAGGCTGATCTCTCACCTTCGTCATGATCAAGGGTGCCCCACGAGGTGAGATTTTGCATGGTGGCCCAGATCGATGTCAATTGACAGTCATTTTGTATTTCTTCCATTTTTTTAGTATTGCACCAACAGTTGTCTCCTTCTCACCCGGAATCTTACTTATGGTTTTGAAGCCCATTCCAGCTTTGTGCAGGTCTATGATCTTGTCCTTGACATCCTTAGAAAGCTTTTTGGTCTTGCCCATGTTGTAGAGGTTAGAGTCTGACTGATTAATTGTCTATGGACAGGAGTCTTTTATAAAGATGACTATATGAAAAAGCTGTCTTTAATGCAGGTAACGATGAGTTTGCTAGGAGCATCTATCTGGTCTGTAGGAGCCAGAACTCTTAATGGTTGGTAGGGGATCAAATACTTATTTTTCACTGCAAAATGCAAATAAATTTATAGAATTTATACAATGTGATTTCGTGAATTTCATTTTTGATTTTCTATCTCTCAATGTTAAAATTAACCTACCCTTAAAATTATAGACTGTTCATGTCTTTGTCAGTGGGCAAACGTACAAAACTAGCAGAGGATCAAATACTTATTTCCCACACTGTGTATACAGTATGAACCCTATATAGCCCCATATACAGTATGAGCCCCCACATAGCCTGCTATATACAGTATGAGCCCATACAGTCAACCTATATACATTATGAACCCCATATAGCCTCCATATACAGTGTGAACTGCCTTATAGCCTCCTATATACAATATAAGCCCCCACATAGCCTCTATATATACAGTGGGGCTCCCTATATAGCCTCCTATAAACAGCATGAGCCCCCACAAAGCCTATCTATTTATAGAATGAGCCCCCACATAGCCCCCTATATACAGTATGAGCAAACCACATAGCCTTCTATTTACAGTATGAGCCACATACAGCCTCCTGTATACAGTATGAACCCCCATGTAGCCCCAATATACAGTATGAACTCCTTATAACCTCCTATATATAATATGTGCTCCCACATTGCCTCTAAATATATAGTAAGATTCCCCATATAGCCTGCTATATACAGCATGAGCCCCCACAAAGCCTATCTATATGCAGAATGAGCCCCCACATAGTCCCCCATGTACAGTATGAGCCATAGCCTTCTATATACAGTATGAGCCCCCACATAGCCTCATATATACAATATGATCCCTCACAAAGCCTATCTACATACAGGATGAGCCCCCACATTGCCCCCTTTATACAGTATGATCCCAACATAGGCTCCTGTATACAGTATTAGCCC
Organism: Oophaga sylvatica; assembly: GCA_033576555.1. Taxonomy (NCBI): domain Eukaryota; kingdom Metazoa; phylum Chordata; class Amphibia; order Anura; family Dendrobatidae; genus Oophaga; species Oophaga sylvatica. The sequence continues at coordinate 506,870,312 of JARQOD010000003.1, read as the reverse complement.
CCATATAGCCTCTCATATACATTATGAGCCCCCACAAAGCCTCCTGTATACAGTACACGCGATCAAAAAGACGGATATAAATAAACATGGTACCGCTGAAAACGTCATCTTGTCCCGCAAAAAACAAGCTGCCATACAGAGCCATCAGCGAAAAAATAAAAAAGTTATAGCTCGCAGAATAAAGCGATGCAAAAATAATTATTTTTTATATAAAATTGTTTTTATTGTATAAAAGCGCCAAAATATAAAAAAATTATATAAATGAGGTATCACCGTAATCGTACTAACCCGAAGAATAAAACTTCTTTATCAATTTTACCACACATGGAACGGTATAAACGCCCCTCCCAAAAGAAATTCATGAATTGCTGATTTTTGTTCATTCTAACCTCCCTAAAATCGAAATAAAAAGCGATCAAAAAATGTTACGTGCTCAATCATGGTACCAATAAAAACATCAACTCGTACCGCAAAAAATAAGACCTCACATGACTCTGTGGGCCAAACTATGCAAAAATTATAGCTCTCAAAATGTGGTGATGCAAAAACTATTTTTTGCAATAAAAAGCGTCTTTTAGCGTGACAGCTGCCAATCATAAAAACCCACCATAAATAGTAAATCAAACCCCCCTTTATCACTCCCTTAGTTAGGGAAAAATAATAGAATTAAAAAAATGCATTTATTTCCATTTTCCCATTAGGGTTAGGCCCTGTGCACACGTTGCGGATTGTGCTGCGGATCCGCAGCGGTTTGTACAGTACAGTGTTAGTGAAGGAAAAAAAAAGCTGTGCACATGATGCGGAATTTTCCGCTTGGATTTGGTGCGGTTTTAAAACCGCAGCATGTCAATTCTTTGTGCGGATTCCGCAGGGGTTTTACACCTATTCCGATATAGGTGTAAAACCGCAGGCAAATCCACAAAAAAACGCGGCAAAACCGCAGTAAATCCGCAGGTAAAACGTTTCACCTGCGGTTTTAGCAAAATCAGCGCGGAAAAATCCGCAAGTAAATCCACAACGTGTGCACGGGGCCTTAGGGTTAGGGTTGCGGCTAAAGTTAGGGTTAGGGTTAGGGCTAAAGTTAGGATTAGGGTTAGGGTTGGAGTTAGGGTTGGGATTAGGGTTAGGGGTGTGTCAGGGTTAGGTTTGTGGTTAGGGTTATGGTTAGGGTTGGGACTAGGGTTAGGGGTGTGTTGGGTATAGGGTTGGAGTTAGAATTGGGGTGTTTCCACTGTTTAGGCACATCAGGGGCTCTCCAATTGTGACATAGCATCTGATCTCAATTCCAGCCAATTCTGCGTTGAAAAAGTCAAACGGTGCTCCTTCACTTCTAAGCTCTGCCATGCGCCCAAACAGTAGTTTACCCCCACAAATGGGGTATCAGCGTACTCAGGACAAATTGCGGAATAACTCTTGGGGTCAAATTTCTTCTGTTACCCTTGGGAAAATAAATAAAATAAAAAATTGGGGGCGAAAATATCATTTTTGTAAAAAAAAAATGATTTTTTTGTTATTACATATTTATATAAAAATAAAGATTATTATTATTACGGCTATAAGTTATAAACTTCGGTGAAGCACTTGGGGCTTCATAGCGCTCACCACACATCTAGATAAGTTCCTTGTGGGTCCACTGTTTAGGCACATCAGGGGCTCTTCAAACGCGACATGACGCCCGCAGACCATTCCATCAAAGTCTGCAATCCAAAACGTCACTACTTCCCTTCCGAGCCCCGACGTGTGCCCATACAGTAGTTTTCTCCCACTGTAAGGTTCTTTGTACATGTTTCTTGAAACTCAGTTTTTTCCGTCAGCCATTTTACTTTCTGTCTTGCTGCAGCTATCTTGCCCTCAGTCAATATGGAGTTTCCAGCTTTCATGTTCCCGCCCTGATTCTCTCCCTCTTGCTTCTTAAGCAGCCACAGCTGAGCAATCAGTGCTTCAGAATCAAGCCTGCAGTGAACCTGTGACCTGACTCCTGGAAGCCTTGGACTTTGTTCTCCAGCTATTTCCTACTGAGGAACTTTGGAACACTCGTGGACTCTGGAACCCTGCTATTTGATAAATCCACGTTTGCATGAATTACGGTAACAGAGAAGAGATCCTGAACCTGTTGTGGAGAGTGATTGCTGAGCTTAAGTTACTCTGGCCTGCTGTGTCTCCTGCTTTTGTATCTGCAAACTGTGTGACTATTTTTGCCACTTGTATGAAGTAATACAAGATCTTCTATATCAAACCTGTGACTCATGTGTTTTCATCGCACCCAAGCACAAGACGCTATATGAACTGTACTCCATACATTACAAGATTCTGAAGACAAACGTTAGTGTCTGCTGGGTCTGGGAAGGCTGTGTCTGCTGTAACTGTGGATATTAGATGTTCGGTTGTACTTTCTGTGATGATAGTGGTTGTGACTTCTCACAACCATTCCAGGTGAGCAGTTCCCTTAATTTTTTTTTTCTCTGCAGTGTTACCACAGGTAAACACTATTGTTTTTTTTTTTTTTTCTCTTTTTCTCTTCTCCTTCCAGTACTCCTGTCTTAAAAGATCTGGAAGATGGAAGCCCGCATAAAGGAACTTTGCGGAGTGACTGATAATATCCTTGCAGATTTACAGACTATAAAAACCCGTTTTACAAACCTACAGGATCTCACTAATCACAATTTGCAAGTGTTTGGACAGACTGCCCAGGATTTGCGAGCCAGGATTGAGGTTCTAGAGGAGCGAGTCCAGGCTCCTGCCGTAGCCCCGAGTTCTGGGATTCCCAAGTTGCCCCCTTTTCGTTTTGGCGGTGAACGTGAGAAATTCAGGGGATTTATTAATCAATGCAATCTTTTTTTTTCTGCACATGCTTCACAATTTCCTACTGAACGATCTAAAGTGCTTACTATAATTATGTTGCTTACCAACAAAGCTTTGATGTGGGCAAACCCTCTGATTGAGACTGAGGATGAATGTTTGGATCATCTTGATGCTTTCATTTCAGCCATGGGGCAGGTGTTTGATGACCCCAATCGAGGTGCAACAGCTGAAGCAGCCATGTTAACTTTGCGCCAAGGTAAGCACTCGGTAGCCGAATATGCCTTGGATTTCAGGAGATGGGCCCTTGATACCACTTGGGACAGTTCCGCCAAAAAATCTATTTTTCGAAAAGGGTTGTCTCCACTGATTAAGGATGAACTAGCTCGTGCCGACCCTCCCACTGCGTTAGGTGACTTTATTAACTACTGCATCCGCATTGATGCTCGTCTGACTGAACGCAGGCAAGAGAGATGGTTCGAAAGCAATCGCACTAACCTTTTCCTACCTTCCTCCCCAGCTAAGGAAACTTTGAGTAGGATCACACGGGAACCTGAACCTGAACCCATGCAGGTAGACTCTTTACAAAGACGGGTTAGTGATGCACGCAAAGAACATCGTTTTAAGGAAAATCTATGTTTCTATTGTGGTAAGTCAGGGCACTTCATTATAAACTGCCCCAGCCGTTCTCGTAAGACTACTGCAGCACTCATTCACTGTGAGTGTTGCGAGAGGAGATCTGTCAGGTCCGAGCCTCAGGCTCCAGAGAGATCTGCAGCAACAGATATTGATTTCTCGGACTTAAACTCCGTTACTTCTGAGGACGATGACTGTGTAAACGCTGCAATTTTTCAAGTTTCCTCAGCGGTGTCCCAGCTGAGTTGTAGGAAAAACAATTCTCATTGCTTCCTTTCCATCAAACTCTGGGTTGACTCAGTCTGGGTGTCTAGCTCTGCTATGATCGACTCAGGGGCAAGTGGAAATTTTATGGATGTCTCCTTTGCTCTGAAACAGGGGATACGTTCAGTGAAGAAGGCTACTCCAGTACAGATGGAAACTGTGGATGGCTCCCTGCTGACCTCTGGACCAGTGGATCAGGAAACGGAGCCTTTGAAGGACCTTATGGGTAAAGATCATCAAGAGAAACTGTCCTTTATGCTTATCTCTTCTCCCCACTTTCCCATTATTCTAGGGCTACCATGGCTGCAGGCTCAGAACCCTACCATTAACTGGGAGACCAAGGAATTACACTTTCCAGAGAAACAGATGAGTCCAGAAGTTTCAGCTTGCTCTGTTCCTAAAGGAACCATGTCAGTCCCTGAACTACCAGCTGTATACCAGGACTATGTGGATTTATGTGACAAGAAGAACGCTGACCAGCTTCCCCCTCACCGTCCATATGATTGTCCAATTGAATTATTGCCTGGAGCAGAGATACCCTTTGGTAAGATCTACCCCCTGGCGGGGCCCGAGCTAAAGGCTTTAAAGGATTACATAGACGAAAATCTAGCCAAGGGCTTCATACGCCCCTCTTCATCTCCTGCAGGTGCACCCATCTTCTTTGTGAAGAAGAAAGATGGATCTCTGAGACCCTGCGTAGACTATTGGGAACTCAATAAGGTTACTATTAGAAACCGTTATCCATTGCCTTTAATCCCTGAGTTATTGGAGAGAGTGCGGCATGCGAAAATTTTCTCTAAACTGGATCTCCGTGGGGCTTATAACTTGGTCCGTATTAGACCTGGGGATGAATGGAAGACTGCATTCAGGTCACGCTATGGACACTTTGAATATTTAGTGATGCCTTTTGGTCTGAGTACCGCTCCAGCCACTTTCCAACACTTGGTGAATGACATCTTCAGGGATCTCCTAGATACATTCGTGGTGATTTATTTGGATGATATTCTAATTTTTTCTAACTCCACAGAGGAACATCATGGACATGTGAGAATGGTCTTGGAACGTCTAAGACAAAATCATCTTTACATCAAACTTGAAAAGTGTGAATTCCATAGGACCGAAATTCAATTTCTGGGGTATGTACTGTCTACACACGGAATTAGTATGGATGGAAGCAAGACCCAAGCCATCAAGGATTGGCCAATTCCTAGAAATGTGAAGGAGGTGCAGCGCTTCATCGGGTTTGCCAACTTCTATAGACGTTTCATTAGGAATTTCTCTGAGGTAGTGTCACCTATCACCCAACTTACCCGGAAAGAGTCTAGGTTCTCCTGGATTCCCCAAGCCCAGGAAGCATTTTCCCGTCTAAAAGATAAATTTACCACCGCACCTATCTTAGTACATCCCAACCCCGAACTTGCCTTCATAATAGAGGTGGATGCTTCAGACTGTGCCGTTGGAGCTATACTCTCTCAGAGAACAGGTGAGAAGAATGTCTTGCATCCCTGTGCCTTCTTTTCCCAGCAGTTGTCTTCGGCTGAGAGGAACTACGATGTGGGCAATAGAGAGTTGTTGGCCATTATTGCCGCCTTCAAAGAATGGAGACATCTTCGTCAGGGAGCTGCACAGCAAATAGTCGTCCTGACAGATCATCGTAACCTTGAATTTATCAGGTCGGCTAAGTGCCTGACTCCTCGCCAGGCTCGCTGGAATCTTTTCTTAAACCAATTTAATTTTGTCATTTCTTATAGACCAGGATCGCGCAATGGAAAGGCTGATGCACTCTCTAGGATTTATTCAGCAGAGACCCGTCCACTTGCTCCTCCTAAGACTATTCTTCCTGACTCTAGATTCCTGGGAGTGATTCATAATCAAGACCTACTTAAGGACATCAAGGAAGCATACCATGCGGATTCCTGGTTGGCACAACCCCCAAGGGACGTAAGTCTTGTCTTTAAGAATGGTGTGTGGATTCAGGGACAACGTCTGTATATTCCTGAAACAGTCAGATTGAGAGTATTGCAACTCATTCACGATTCCAAGATAGCTGGGCATAGAGGAATTCTAAAGACACAGGAATTTCTTTCTCGTTTCTTTTGGTGGCCCACTTGCAGGAAGGATGTTTTAAACTATGTCACTTCATGTGAAGTCTGTGCAAGATGCAAAACACCTCGCTCCTCACCAACTGGTCTGTTACAACCTCTTCCCACCCCGTCCCGCCCGTGGGGATCCATTTCTATGGACTTCATTGTGGAGTTACCAACCTCTCAAGGGAAGAACACCATTCTAGTGGTGGTTGATCGTTTAACAAAGGCAGCTCATTTTATTCCTTGTGTCGGCTTACCCACTGCAAAACAGACATCAGATTTGATGATTAAGAATGTGTTTCGTTTACATGGAGTACCGGATGAGGTTATTTCGGATCGAGGGGTGCAATTCACTTCAAGGTTCTGGCAAAATTTCTGTGCCGCATTGGACATTAAAGTAAACCTTTCTTCTGCTTTTCATCCCCAGACTAATGGACAGACGGAACGAACCAATCAGACCCTGGAACAGTATCTCCGCTGCTTTATCTGCCACCTACAGGATGATTGGGTGGATCTACTTCCACTGGCTGAGTTCTCTTATAACAACTCTCAGAGCACCTCCACTAAGCAGTCTCCTTTTTACTCTAATTTAGGTTATCATCCTAACATTCTTCCTCGATTTCCCATAGAAACGCCTTTGCCAGCAGTGGCTGAAAGAATCACGTCTTTACAAAAGAATATGGATCTTCTAAAGGGAAATCTGGAATCGGCTCAGGAAAGGTACAAGAAAGCAGCAGATAAATTCCGTAAACCTGCACCAGCTTTCAAGGTAGGAGACCTGGTCTGGCTGTCAACCAGAAATCTTAAGTTAAGGATTCCATCGTCTAAGTTGGGACATAAGTACATTGGACCCTATAAAATCAGTAAAATTATAAGTGCCGTTGCTTGTCGTCTTCAACTGCCCAGAACTATGAGAATCCACCCTGTCTTTCATGTATCCCTGCTAAAGGCTGCAACACCCAATACGTTTCCTGGACGTTCTTCTCCTTGCCCTGGCCCGGTGCTGGTCGATGGTCAGGAAGAGTTTGTGGTGGAGAGGATTCTAGATTCCAGGTTCTACAGAAATCAGTTACAATATTTGATTAAATGGCAGGGCTACCCAGTGGAGGACAACTCATGGGAACCAGTCAATAACGTTAATGCTCCTCGCTTGCTCCTCCAGTTTCATCAGAGGTACTCAGACAAGCCTGGTCTGAGGTCATCCGGAGGTTGTCCCTAAGGGGGGAGTAATGTAAGGTTCTTTGTACATGTTTCTTGAAACTCAGTTTTTTCCGTCAGCCATTTTACTTTCTGTCTTGCTGCAGCTATCTTGCCCTCAGTCAATATGGAGTTTCCAGCTTTCATGTTCCCGCCCTGATTCTCTCCCTCTTGCTTCTTAA
>JARQOD010000003.1:506792750-506863047 GCA_033576555.1 Oophaga sylvatica | reverse complement strand
GCCAGGCTCGCTGGAATCTTTTCTTAAACCAATTTAATTTTGTCATTTCTTATAGACCAGGATCGCGCAATGGAAAGGCTGATGCACTCTCTAGGATTTATTCAGCAGAGACCCGTCCACTTGCTCCTCCTAAGACTATTCTTCCTGACTCTAGATTCCTGGGAGTGATTCATAATCAAGACCTACTTAAGGACATCAAGGAAGCATACCATGCGGATTCCTGGTTGGCACAACCCCCAAGGGACGTAAGTCTTGTCTTTAAGAATGGTGTGTGGATTCAGGGACAACGTCTGTATATTCCTGAAACAGTCAGATTGAGAGTATTGCAACTCATTCACGATTCCAAGATAGCTGGGCATAGAGGAATTCTAAAGACACAGGAATTTCTTTCTCGTTTCTTTTGGTGGCCCACTTGCAGGAAGGATGTTTTAAACTATGTCACTTCATGTGAAGTCTGTGCAAGATGCAAAACACCTCGCTCCTCACCAACTGGTCTGTTACAACCTCTTCCCACCCCGTCCCGCCCGTGGGGATCCATTTCTATGGACTTCATTGTGGAGTTACCAACCTCTCAAGGGAAGAACACCATTCTAGTGGTGGTTGATCGTTTAACAAAGGCAGCTCATTTTATTCCTTGTGTCGGCTTACCCACTGCAAAACAGACATCAGATTTGATGATTAAGAATGTGTTTCGTTTACATGGAGTACCGGATGAGGTTATTTCGGATCGAGGGGTGCAATTCACTTCAAGGTTCTGGCAAAATTTCTGTGCCGCATTGGACATTAAAGTAAACCTTTCTTCTGCTTTTCATCCCCAGACTAATGGACAGACGGAACGAACCAATCAGACCCTGGAACAGTATCTCCGCTGCTTTATCTGCCACCTACAGGATGATTGGGTGGATCTACTTCCACTGGCTGAGTTCTCTTATAACAACTCTCAGAGCACCTCCACTAAGCAGTCTCCTTTTTACTCTAATTTAGGTTATCATCCTAACATTCTTCCTCGATTTCCCATAGAAACGCCTTTGCCAGCAGTGGCTGAAAGAATCACGTCTTTACAAAAGAATATGGATCTTCTAAAGGGAAATCTGGAATCGGCTCAGGAAAGGTACAAGAAAGCAGCAGATAAATTCCGTAAACCTGCACCAGCTTTCAAGGTAGGAGACCTGGTCTGGCTGTCAACCAGAAATCTTAAGTTAAGGATTCCATCGTCTAAGTTGGGACATAAGTACATTGGACCCTATAAAATCAGTAAAATTATAAGTGCCGTTGCTTGTCGTCTTCAACTGCCCAGAACTATGAGAATCCACCCTGTCTTTCATGTATCCCTGCTAAAGGCTGCAACACCCAATACGTTTCCTGGACGTTCTTCTCCTTGCCCTGGCCCGGTGCTGGTCGATGGTCAGGAAGAGTTTGTGGTGGAGAGGATTCTAGATTCCAGGTTCTACAGAAATCAGTTACAATATTTGATTAAATGGCAGGGCTACCCAGTGGAGGACAACTCATGGGAACCAGTCAATAACGTTAATGCTCCTCGCTTGCTCCTCCAGTTTCATCAGAGGTACTCAGACAAGCCTGGTCTGAGGTCATCCGGAGGTTGTCCCTAAGGGGGGAGTAATGTAAGGTTCTTTGTACATGTTTCTTGAAACTCAGTTTTTTCCGTCAGCCATTTTACTTTCTGTCTTGCTGCAGCTATCTTGCCCTCAGTCAATATGGAGTTTCCAGCTTTCATGTTCCCGCCCTGATTCTCTCCCTCTTGCTTCTTAAGCAGCCACAGCTGAGCAATCAGTGCTTCAGAATCAAGCCTGCAGTGAACCTGTGACCTGACTCCTGGAAGCCTTGGACTTTGTTCTCCAGCTATTTCCTACTGAGGAACTTTGGAACACTCGTGGACTCTGGAACCCTGCTATTTGATAAATCCACGTTTGCATGAATTACGGTAACAGAGAAGAGATCCTGAACCTGTTGTGGAGAGTGATTGCTGAGCTTAAGTTACTCTGGCCTGCTGTGTCTCCTGCTTTTGTATCTGCAAACTGTGTGACTATTTTTGCCACTTGTATGAAGTAATACAAGATCTTCTATATCAAACCTGTGACTCATGTGTTTTCATCGCACCCAAGCACAAGACGCTATATGAACTGTACTCCATACATTACACCCACATATGGGGTATCAGCGTACTCAGGGAAAATTGGACAACAACTTTTGGGGTCCAATTTCTCCTGCTACCCTTGTGAAAATAAAATATTGGGGGCGAAAAAGTCATTTTTGTAAAAAGAAAAAAGATTTTTTATTTTTACGGCTGTACGTTATAAACTTCTGTGAAGCACTTCGGGGTTCAAAGTGCTCAACACACGTCTAGATAAGTTCCTTGGGGGGTCTATTTTCCAAAATGGGGTCACTTGTGGGGGTTTCCACTGTTTAGGCACATAAGGGGCTCTCCAAACGCGACATGATGCCCGCAGAACATTCCATCAAAGTCTGCAATCCAAAACGTCACTACTTCCCTTCCGAGCCACGACGTGTGCCCATACAGTTTTATCCCACATATGGGGTATCAGCGTACTCAGGGCAAATTGGACAACAACTTTTTGGTTCCAATTTCTCCTGTTACCCTTGTGAAAATAAAAAGTTGGGGACTAAAACATCATGTTTGTGGAAAAAATATGATTTTTTTTTATTTTCATGCTCGGGCGTTATAAACTTTAGTGAAACAACTGGGGGTTCAAAGTTCTCATCACACATCTAGATAAGTTTCTTGATGGGTCTAGTTTCCAAAATGGTGTCATTTGTGGGGGTTTCCACTGTTTAGGCACATCAGGAGCTCTTCTCCAAACACGACATGGCGTCCAGGCGGCCATGCACCCAAACAGTGGTTTACCCCTACATATGGGGTATCAGCGTACTGAGGACAAATTGCACAACAACTTTTGTGGTCTTGTTACCCTTGGGAAAATAAAAATTGGGGTGAAAAGATCATTTTTGTGGAAAAAATATGATTTTTTAATTTTACGGCTCTACGTTATAAACTTGTGTGAAGCACTTGGGGGTTTAAATTGCTCACCACAGATAAGTTCCTTAGGGTGTCTAGTTTGCAAAATGGGGTAACTTTTGGGGGGTTTCCACTGTTTAGGCACATCAGAGGCTCTCCAAATGCAACATGGCGTCAATTCCAGCCAAATTTGGTTGGAAAAGTCAAATGGTGCTCCTTCCATTCCGAGCTCTGCCGTGCGCCCAAACAGTGGGGTATCAACGTACTCAGGACAAATTGAACAACAACTTTTGTGGTCCAATTTCTCCTGTTACCCTTGGGAAAATAAAAAATTGGTGACTAAAATATAATTTTTGTGGGAAAAAAAGAGGATTTTTTTATTTTCATGCCCGGGCATTATAAACTTGTGTGAAGCACTTGGGGGTTCAAAGTGCTCACCACAAATCTAGATAAGTTCCTTAGGGGGTCCAGTTTCCAAAATGGGGTCACTTGTGGGTGGTTTCCACTGTTTAGGCACATCTGGGGCATGCAAACGGAACATGACCCCCATCAACGTCTGCATTCCAAAACATTATTACTTCCTTTCCAAGCCCTGCCGTGCGCCCAGTTCCCCCCCCCACATATGGGGTATCAGCGTACTCAGGACAAATTGGACAACAACTTTTGGGGTCCAATTTCTTGGGAAAAATTAAAAATTTGGGACTAAAAAAAACATTTTTGTGGAAAATTGTTTGTTTTTCTTTTCACACTCAGGCATTATAAACTTTTGTGAAACACTTGGGGGTTCAAAGTGCTCACAACAGATCTAGATAAGTTCCATAGGGGTCTAGTTTCCAAAATGGTGTCACTTGTGGGGTTTCCACTGTTTAGGCGCATCAGGGGCTCTCCAAACGCAACATGGCGTCCAATCTCAATTCCAGTCAATTTTGGTTTGAAAAAGTCAAACGGCGCTCCTTCCCCTACGAGCTCTGCCGTGTGCGCAAACAGTGGTTTTCCCCCACATATGGGGTATTGGCGTACTCAGGAGAAATTGCACAACAACTTTATCTGTCCATTTTCTCCTTTTACCCTTGTAAAAATAAAAAAAAGTTTGTAAAAGATCATTTTTGTGACTAAAAAGTTAAATGTTCATTTTTTCTATCCACGTTGCTTCAGCTCCTGTGAAGCACCTGAAGGGTTAATAAACTTCTTGAATGTGGTTTTGAGTACCTTGAGGGGTGCAGTTTTTAGAATGGTGTCACTTTTGGGTATTTTCTGCCATATAGACCCTTCAAAGTGACTTCAAATGTGAGGTGGTTCCTAAAAAAAAATGGCTTTGTAAATTTTGTTGTAAAAATGAGAAATCGCTGGTCAAATTTTAACCCTTATAATTTCAAAAAAAATTTTGGTTCCAAAATTGTGCTGATGTAAAGTAGACATATGGGAAATGTTATTTATTAACTATTTTGTGTGACATATTTCTCTGTTTTAAGGGAATAAAAATTAAAAGTTTGAAAATTGCAAAATTTTCAAAATTTTCGTCATATTTGCGTTTTTTTCAAAAATAAACGCAAGTTATATCGAAGAAATTTTACCACTATTGTGAAGTACAATATGTCACGAGAAAACAAACTCAGAATCGCAAAGATCGGTTGAAGAGTTCCAGAGTTATAACCTCATAAAGAGACAGTGGTCAGAATTGTAAAAATTGGCCAGGTCATTAACGTGCAAACCACCCTTGGGGGTGAAGGGGTTAAATATAAAACAATGAGAGGGGAAAATAGAAAAAACTAAAGCTTGCTGTGACACTGATATTGGAACCTTTTACATTAAATTTGCATGGAAACACATTTTGACTCGTCTGTGGTAAATCACAAACAAGAATAAACTATGATTAATTGTCAGTCAGTGCCCATGTGGCATGAATTAGCCACTGAACGATGACTTCAGTGTTTTAAAAAGCCACATGTTAGGCTCTGTTCCTTTGTCACAATGGTGAAGACAAAGGATCTGTCTGAGGATATCAGAACTTCTATTATTAGCAAACACAAGACTTCCAAAGGGTATAAGGCCATCTCCAAAGACCTTGGTATCCCAGTTTCAACAGTGCGAAATGTTATTAAGAAGTTTTTAAAGCATAGAACCATCAAGAACCTCCCTGGACGTGGGGAAAAGAGGAAAATTGAGAAGAGATGTCTTAGAAGGTTGATGCGAATGGTGGAAAAAAAACACCACATCAAATATCCAAAGACGTCAAGGCCAACCTGGAACAGTCTGGAGTCATGGTTTCAACATAAACATATGCTGCAGACTAAACCGAGCAAAGTTTTAAGGGGAAAGGCCATGGAAGAAACCATTGCTGAAGAAAAAACATAAATAGCAACAACTGATCTTTGCCAAAGAGTACCTTGACAAACCACAATCCTTTTTTTGGGAAAATATTCTGTGGAGAGATGAAACAAAAATAGAGAATTTTAGCAATGCAAAGCAACAGTTTGTATACAGACAGCAAAATGAAGCTTATAAGGAAAAGAACACCCTACCAACAGTTAAGCATGGTGAAAAATCCAAAATGCTGTGGGGTTGCTTTGTGGTGTCTGGTACTGGAGGCCTTGACTGTTACAGAAATCATGAAATTAGAGAATTATCAAAAGATTTTAGAGCAAAATGTCCAAACTAGTGTAACAAAACTTGGTTTGAGTCTAAAATCATGGGTCCTTCAGCAAGAAAATAACCGAAAGCACACATCCAAAACTACACAGGAATGGGTGAAAAAGAAAAAAATGGACTGTTTTAAAATGGACAGCAATGAGTCCTGTCCTCAATCCCATTGAAAATCTTTGAGGTGAGCTGAAATCTGCCATTGGGAAAAAGAACTCTGCAAACAATCAAATCCTGGAACAAACTGCAAAGGAAGAGTGGGAGAAAATATCAGCTGAGAAGTGCAAGAAGCTTATAGATGGCTAAAGAAACATTTGGAGGCTGTCATCAATGCCAAAGATATTGTACAGTCTTTGAAAAAATAAAGGGGTGGCAAAAATGGTGAACAGCACTATCCCACACATAGCATGCTTTACCATTCTGTTTTGCCGGCAGCTGAACTCCACGAAAGCTCTCTGCCAGTGGATTAGCACCGCCAATAGTGTTGTACAAAACATTATAATGGGGGCGATATGGCCATAGGCTTCCATCGGAACCTCGGGCCCCGAGTAGTAGCCCACATTTTTCTCATTATAATCCACGTGTGGAGGTATATCATGGATTAATCATTTCACAGTTACACAGATTATGGTGGTTGAGCACACCCCTACAACTCCAATTTTCTATGCTTTTCAATTTCAGGACTTTCAATCCCTAGCTGTAATGATGCGCTGCATGCTCTGACCTCCTATCCCTAAGCTGTAAAATCCTAATGGCTACTGCTTTCCATGCATCTTTTATAATGGCTGTGATAGCCATCTCCCCTGCCTTTTGACTGCACTATACCAAGTAACGTGATACAGTGGGAAAAAAAAGTATTTAATCAGCCAGGGAGGGATTTGAAAGTCCGTGTTGCCCAGTGACAGGCCCAAAACATCACTGCCCTAGAGGAGATATGCATGGAGGAATGGGCCAACATACCACCAACAGTGTGTGCCAACCTTGTGAAGACTTACAGAAAATGTTTGACCTCTGTCATTGCCAAAAGGGATATATAACAAAATATTAAGATGAACTTTTGTTAATGACCAAATACTTATTTTCCACCATAATTTGCTAAATAAATCTTGCCAAATCAGACAAGGTGATTTTCTGGATTTGTTTTCTCATTTTGACTCTCATAGTTGTGGTCTACCTATGATGTCAATTACAGGCCTCTCTTATCTTTTTAATTGGGAGAGCTTTCACAATTGGTGGCTGACTAAATACTTTATTTCCCCACTGTAGCTGCAAGATATTATGGAGAGTTCTGCATGGCCACAACTGATAAAAAGCAAACAGAATTATGTTTTTTTTAGCCACCGCAACATTGCAATAAAATTCAATAAGAAGCAATCAAAACATTGTATCTAGTCGAAAATGGTATCAATAAAAATGTCACCTAAGGGTGCAAAAAAATAAGCCCTTACCCAGGCCCAGATCCCGAAAAATTAAAAAGCTACGGGTCTTGAAAGTGACTATATAAGCAATTTTTTTTTTCCTTACAAATTTCAGATTTTTGTTTTCACCACTTATATAAAAAAAAACTATACTTGATTGGTATCTGCGTACTCATGCTGACCTGGGAAATCATTTTGCCAGATCAGTTTTACAATATAGTGAACATGATTAAAACAGAAACGCATGAGCCATGCACACAGTGAACAAGCTTCTAGGGACATTGTTCACACCACAAGAAGACTGAAAACACAAAAAAAGCACAGTAAAATCAAAATATACTCTGTTGCAAAAAAATAACAGTAAAAGCAAGTGCTAATAAAAGAATGGAAAAGCACAGGGTATTTGGTTAATACGTTTTTTGCAAAAAATGTATATTAAGCCGCTCTACCAAACGTCAAGATATGCCCATATCAGAGCAGTCCCTGACTAATGTATGTAATCCCTATCTGATGTATTTAAAAACCTGGTCATATGTATAATACCTGTATGAGCAGGATTCAGAAAGGTAATGTTCAATATGGACACGCAGCATAGAACGGCTTTTATGTTTACGGCTCACAAAGGAGGGGTGGAAAACACCCTGGTCTTGTAGAAACAAGAAAACAATTGATTAAAACAGAAACACATGAGCCATGCACACAGTAGACAAGCCTGTAGGGACATTGTTCACACCACCAGAAGACTGAAAACACAAAAAAAGCACAGTAAAACCAAAAAATACTCTGTTGCAAAAAAATAACAGTAAAAGCAAGTGCTAATAAAAGAATGGAAAAGCACAGGGTATTTGGTTAATATGTTTTTTTGCAAAAAATGTATATTAAGCCGCTCTAAAAAGAAAACCACAAAACAATTGTGGAATTGCCGTTTTTTTTTGCAATTTCACTTCACTTGGAATTTTTTTCTTTTTCCAGTACACTATATGGTAAAATCACTGGTGTAATTCAAAAGTGCAACTCATTCTGCAAAAAAAAAAAGCCCTCACATGACTATATTCATGGAAAAATGAAAAAGTTATGGCTTTTTGAAAAAGGGGAGGAAAATACAAAAGTTCAAAAATAGAAAATCTTAAGTTCATGACGGGGTTAAATATTTATAATAAACCATTTTACTTAAGGTAAAGATAATAGTATTAAAAAGGCTCAGAATACTAGTTATTTGTATTAAAAAAAATTTTTTTACAGAGCAGTTGAGTTGGATTCACAAACAAATATCAAAACCATGGTATTACTAATTTTTGTCCACTAGATGGTGGTATATACAAGTTCATTGCCAAAATGCAAAGCAAGGAATGACCACATTAGTCAGATAATAAATGTAACCACCTTAGCAATTCAATGAATTAAATAAATTTCCTGCATTCACCTCAACTACATCCTCAACAGTAATCACTAAAAGAGAAAACAAGCCTGGATGGTCAAATTTTAGCTATATATTTGATTTGGGATGAGCAGACCCATTGAAGTTCAGGTTCCCGAACTTGACCCCAACTTGATGCCAGACCCGAACCCCATATATATTATGATGGGGAACCTGAACTTTGGTGCTTTAAAATGGTTGTAGCAAGGGCTAGGGGGCTGCGAAAGGAAGAAAAATGGAGTAAGAGCAGAACTATTGAACTGCAAACAAATGTGGATAGAAAAATGACTTAAAATAACATGAAATAAAAAAAAAAATCTTGAACTAGATGATGTCCAAGTGGAGGAATGCAGCAGTGCCATGCATGTATATTTTAATTTACTTGTTACTAAATAAGTAAATAAATGAAAAAAAAAAACAATGTGGGGTCCCCCTATTTTTAATAACCAGGCAAGTGAAAGCAGAGAGTTGTGAGCTGGTCTTAATATGATGGGAAGGGGCCAAAACCTATGAACCTTCCCAGCCTATTAAACTTAACTTAAGTTCCCTACAATTTCCCTCTTTTTTATTCATTTTTTACAAAAAAAATTATGCACAGTGGTTTGCCAAGGTCAATATGGAGGTCCTACGACGATGCCCATCTTCTTCATCCAGTGTATGGACTCCGTGTATAGGAAGCAATATTCATGGCTCTTCTCAGCCTATTAATTTCAGTCACCAGTTGTATGCTATGGATATTGGCCCCTTCCCAGCATAATAAGACCAATTCACACCTGTCTTCTTTCCTTTGGCTCATTATAAAAATAGGGGGGAACGTACATCATTTTTTAAAATTATTTATTAATTTTACACTGTCAGGCTGGGTCACGTGGTGCACAGTCCAATCACAGTGCCTACAGCCTTAAAACTTGTTGATTGGCTGCGCTGCAGCCTTTCAACAAGCATTATTCGGTTGCCGAACCTGAACAGTAACACGGACGTACAGTATGAAGTCCATGTTTGGGGTTCGGTACCAGACACTAGGTGTGTAGTGCCCGCCAGGGCAGTGGGGATACTCGGTACCAGGCCGCTTCTTAAAGGGGAAGTTTCACGGCAGCAGTGACCCAGTCCGTGGCCCTGGGCGTCCAATAAAAGGGGGATGATGATGAAAAAGGGAAAATAAAGTTTGTAATAAAGTGTTTGTGACGCCATCCGTGGTATTCGGTCAAGGGACCAACGCTGCAATGCAGACCCTCTGGGATGATGATAGGGCAGCAAAGATGGTTAAGCTCTCAATGGTAGAGCTGTGTCCCAGGGCAGTTAGGATGTTAAAGGTGATGTTGGTGGTGAGTGTTGTGCAGGGCAGGTGATGCAGGAATGATTCAGAGGACACAGCGGGGTGCAGTTTCCAATGTTTTACTCACAGTTCTTGCGTACACAGATACCCACTTGGTGCCATGTCCTACAGGTGAGGGGTCCAGCAAACTCTCAGGTAGATCGGGATACACCTTTCCCGGACTCCCTTCAGTATGTTCCTCTCCTGGCCTTCTCACCGCGCTGGCTTCCTCCCTACAGCCCAGCACCTACACAATCAGTGTCTCAAGCCAGCAGCCATGGACCTTTTCGGGTGACATCCTCTGAGTCTCCTTGCTCCTATATGGCTGCCTTTTCGGAGATGAATTGTGGATGTGGTTGAGGCACATACAGATACCTCAGCCTCCGGCTTGCTAGCTGAGTCTTGTAGTCCTCCAATAGGCTTGGGGGGCTAGTTCTCGTACTGTGACCTGGTCACTCCACTACTGGATTCGGGCACCACGGGTGACTTCAGCACTCTCCGTGTCCCTAGGACCCCTTCTGTCCTTCCGGGAGCATCCTTCAGCCTCCCCTCACAATTCTCTCTCTGCAGCCTCTCTGCTGCACTCCTCCTTTGGTCTCCTCAGACCTACTGCAACGGTTCTTCCTAGCTCCCTCAGACAGGGAACTGCTTGTCAGCACGTCTGCTCACTTTCACTTCCTCCTCACAACTCACTGTTATTTCCGTTCTCTAAGCTCCTTCCCCTTTCTCTACCTTCTTCACCCACCCCCCAACACCTTTTCCTATCCAGCCCGAGATGAGGCCTTCCTCCCTTGGGGTACGCCCAGGTGCCCTGACTGAACTAGTGTGTGTTGAGTGTGAGTGTCAGAGTCCTGGGTAGTGCTCCCTCCTTACCTGAGAGTGGGATACCACACCTCTGGAAGAGGTGCAGTACCTCTGTGGTGACTGGACCCTCAGGGGCACCACAGGTGCCCCCTACGGATCCCGAACTTTACAGTTCAGGTTCGCTATATATGAGCAATCTGCGTTAGACAAAATATATACTGTACATGGACATGAAAACTGAATCTGCACAAATAAAAGGACATTTGGATAGTTAGAAGAATTGCATTAAAATATGTCACTTCTTACATAGGCATCAAAGCCTAACCAGCAACAATGAGACTGTAGTAATAATATATACATTTGAAAATTATTCAACACTCACCGCAAATTAGATTTATTAAGAGAATGTATAACATTTTTGCTATTTTCAAAAAAATCAGTCAAACAAGAACAAGTTAAATAATTCAACACTACTAATATAATAACTGGCTTACCCAAAGTCAACCAAAAATGCTACTTTTACCAGTTTGATCTTGTTAAATTGGCCTCATAATGGAATAGTAAAAGATTAAGTTGCACCCTGAATTGCTAAGAATAATACTAATAGAACATTGGAATTGCATAACTGCTTTAGAAAATAGTAAAATGTATACAGTCATGGCCAAAAGTTTTGAGAATGACACAAATATTATATTTTCACATGATCTGCTGCCCTCTGGTTTTTATGTGTGTTTGACAGATGTTTTTATCACAGACAGAAATATAATAATTGCAAACATATGAGTAACAAAAGCTTATATTGACAGTTAGAATGAGTTAATGCAGCAAGTCAATATTTGCAGTGTTGACCCTTCTTCTTCAGGACCTCTGCAATTCTCCCTGGCATGCTCTCAATCAACTTCTGGACCAAATCCTGACTGATAGCAGTCCATTCTTGCACAATCAATGCTTTCATTTTGTCAGAATTTTTAGGTTTTTGTTTGCCCACCCGTCTCTTGATGATTGACCACAAGTTCTCAATGGGATTAAGATCTGGGGAGTTTCCAGGCCATGGATCCAAAATCTCTATGTTTTTGTTCCCTGAGCCATTTAGTTATCACCTTTGCTTTATGGCAAGGTGCTCCATCATGCTGGAAAAGGCATTGTTGATCGCCAAACTGCTCTTGGAGGGTTGGGAGAAGTTGCTCTTGGAGGACATTCTGGTACCATTCTTTATTCATGGCTGTGTTTTTAGGCAAGACTGTGAGAGAGCCAATTCCCTTGGCTGAGAAGCAACCCCACACATGAATGGTTTCAGGATGCTTAACAGTTGGCATGAGACAAGACTGGTGGTAGCGCTCACCTTGTCTTCTCCGAATGAGGCGTTTTCCTGATGTCCCAAACAATCGAAAAGGGGATTCATCAGAGAAAATAACTTTACCCCAGTCCTCAGCAGTCCACTGCCTGTACCTTTTGCAGAATATCAGTCTGTCCATGATGTTTTTTCTGGAGAGAAGTGGCTTCTTTGCTGCCCTCCTTGAGACCAGGACTTGCTCCAAGAGTCTCTGCCTCACAGTGCGTGCAGATGCACTCACACCTGCCTGCTGCCATTCCTGAGCAAGCTCTGCACTGCTGGTAGCCCGATCCCGCAGCTGAAACACTTTTAAGAGACGGTCCTGGCGCTTGCTGGTCTTTCTTGGGCGCCCTGGAGCCTTTTTGGCAACAATGGAACCTCTCTCCTTGAAGTTCTTGATGATGCAATAGATTGTTGACTGAGGTGCAATCTTTCTAGCTGCGATACTCTTCCCAGGCCATTTTTGTGCATTGCAATGATGACTGCACGTGTTTCTTTAGAGATAACCATGGTTAACAGAAGAGAAACAATGATGCCAAGCACCAGCCTCCTTTTAAAGTGTCCAGTGGTGTCATTGTTACTTAATCATGACAGATTGATCTCCAGCCATGTCCTCATCAACACCCACACCTGTGTTAATGGAGCAATCACTGAAAAGAGGGTAGCTGGTCCTTTTAAGGCAGGGCTGCAATGATGTTGAAATGTGTTTTGGGGGATAAAGTTCATTTTCTAGCCAAATATTGACTTTGCAAGTAATTGCTGTTAAGCTGATCACTCTTTATAACATTCTGGAGTATATGCAAATTGCCATTAGAAAAAGTGAAGCAGTAGACTTTGTAAAAATTAATATTTGTGTCATTCTCAAAACTTTTGGCCATGACTGTATATGGAATGTTGGGAAAATGAAACTGCAAAATTGCTATGAAAAATTACACTAAAAAAGAAGGTACTTAATGCACAGGTTTGCCAATATTTGTGAGCCCATATATATAAAATAATAATAAAGAGAGAGAAAATGTTTTAAGGCATTTTTATTACTTACTGCAAAGTCAAAAGTTAACATACACTAAGATTACTATGCCTTTAAACAATTCTGGACTGCCCATATGATGATGTCATGTGTTTGGAAGATTCTGATAATTTTTTTGGCAACATCTGAGTTAACTAGAGACACACCTGTGGATGTATTTTAATGCACACCTGAAACACACTGCTTCCTTGTGTAGCATCATGGGAAAGCCTTCTGCAGCACCTCCCAATACAGTTCCCTTAAAAATAACAGTGATATTATAATATTCTCTGTATAAAAATATCTGCTCATGCTGTGGTCTAACTAGACCATATGCTGTGCCTCTGAATATATTGTCTCTTACTGTGCTCCCTGCACAAAATTTGACTCCAAGTGTCCCTCTTGTGGTACATGCCCCTTACTTTGTCCACCCTTATGAGCTATAAGCACCAAACGGTCTGCCCTAATAAGCTATAACCACCTCACCTTCAGCCTTTATAAACCATGGCCTATCGTCTCCATACCGTGATCTCATACTCTTTACCTACACCTAACCAGTCTACAGTGAAACTTAGTTTTGTCTTCAGCTCCATTATAGAGAGCTTACCTGATCTGCCATCTTCACTATCTTTCTGGCATTTTAGTGATGTTAGCAGTAGAGATAAGCGAATATGTTCAGAAAACGATCGCCAAACATAAATTCGGCACGAATATGGCACATTTGGATTCGTGATTGGAAACATAAGCAAAATTTTATATCAGAAAAAAATTGGTAGCATTCGGTATAAAGTGCGGGAAAATATTTGCATTGCCACAAAAGTATTTTCAGCACTTTAGCAATGATAATGGTGGTGTCACTGGTGTATCATGAGGGTTTGGCACGTGTTTGATGAGGGGAGGGGTTTGCAGAGCTCAGAGGTGCGGCGTTCTTGTAAGCAGTCATTTTTTTTCCTAACTTTCTGTGTGCACATTGCGACTAGCCAATCAGGGCGCAGGAGACACCCACAGTGTCCTGACACAACGGCTTATGTCATTGGCTGCTCAAATCACATTTCCCTCTCCATATGAATAGCAGAAATCTTGTTTTAGCACCATTTTGACACTGTGACAGCGCAGAGAGGTGGCTCCTAACTCTGGCACTCTTAACAGCAAGATTTTTTAGCTAGTTAGTCAGTCAGATACTGTAGCTAGCTACTGTCCAGTGAGGCTGTTAAATTTACCTTCCAGCTTTTTTTGTTCTTTTTGGAACATTACTGAGGTCCCCCAAGAAAGCCAGAAGGGCACATGTTGTGCACTGCTTCTATAGTGCTCCATGCACAAGTATAGCATTTTAATTAATATTTTTTCACTAGCTAAATGTGAAAAAGCCTGCTGTATCCACATTTTAGCTAGTTAGCTAGATAGTTGTATATCAGTCAGATAATGTAGCGAGCTACTGTCCAGTGTGGTTGTTATATTTACTTTCCAGCTCTTTTTTTTCTTTTTTGGACATTACTGAGGTCCAAATAGAAATCCTGCAAGGTACGTGTTGTGCACTGCTTCTATTGTGCTCCATGCGCAAGTATAGCATTTTACATAATATTTTTTCACTAGCTATATGTGAAAAAGCCTGCTGTATCCCACTTTGTCATTTAGTGCTGTGGGGATATGGAACTGTCGGCAGACTTAAGGCACATTAAAAAAAAGTTTACATTTTTTCTGTTGCTACATGTGAAACAGCCTGCTGTATCCCACATTGTAATTTTGCGGCAGTGATATATACCTGTCTGCAGACCAAATGGGCATTTAAAAAAAAATTATATTTTCTGTTGCTGAATGTGATGCAGCCTGCCGTATCCCACATTGCCATTTTGTGGCGGTGACATGAAGCTGTCTGCAGACCTCAAGCACATTAAAATATTTATTTTTTTCTATTGATAAACATGATACAGCCTTCAATATCCAACCTTTTCATTTAGTGGCGTTGAAATTGTTCTGCGTGCAGAGTTGTTGCACATTAAATTTTTTTTTTTTTTTTTACAAAAGTGATACCGCAGCTGAGATTTGATGTGCATCTTTGGCATCCAATTTCTCACAGGCATCTTTTATACCTAGCTTGAGACACACATCTGTTACACCTATCTTCTGATGAGCATCAAGCACTCTCTCTGGTAATTGGTTTTGGTTAAATGAGAAATTGTTGTAGGCTGGATCCCGCATCTCATACTTTCCATATCTACTCTCTTATTGATCCTGTTGTACATTCCCATTCCCGCCATCGTCATGGCCCTTTTCCTGATCAGTTCCGTATTTCTCCAGCAAACCTGCACCTTACCAGCAGCAACTGTAGGAAAGAGGGCGTTCCAACGCCACAGACAATCTTCTAGATTGTGGACAAATCTGAACGCATCACCTTTCCCCCATCCCACAGATCTTCCTTACCTGACCTATCTATCACAATTAACGACATCACGCTTTCCCCCGTACCAAAAGTCCGCTGCCTCGGAGTAACCCTTGACACTGCCCTGTCCTTCAAACCGCACATCCAAGCTCTTTCTACCTCCTGTCGCCTTCAGCTCAAAAATATTTAAAGAATCCGTCCTTTCCTCAACCCTCAATCTACTAAAATGATTGTGCACGCCCTCATCATCTTCCGCCTCGACTACTGCAACACCCTTTTCTCTGGCCTCCCTGCTAACACCCTCACACCTCTCCAGTCCATCCTTAACTCTGCTGCCCGACTAATTCATCTCTCTCCTCGCTACTCCTTCGCTTCTCCCCTCTGCAAATCTCTTCACTGGCTCCCATTCCCTCAGCGTATCCAGTTCAAATTACTAATACTGACCTACAAGGCCATCTATAACCTGTCTCCTCCATATATCTCTGAACTAATCTCCCGATATCTTCCCTCACGTAATCTCCGATCCTCCAAGACCTCCTCTCCTCCACACTTATTCGTTCCTCACCCAACCGCCTCCAAGACTTCTCCCGAATATCCCCCATTCTCTGGAATTCTTTGCCCCAACACGTCCGACTATCAACCACATTCGGATCCTTCAGACGGAACCTGAAAACCCACCTCTTCAGGAAAGCTTACAGCCTGCAATGACCCTGCTACCTCCTCACCACTACCGGAGATATCGCCTCAATCAACACCGGAACTGCTGCGACCCACCAACCTGCTGTCTCCTTCCCCACCATCCTGTAGAATGTAAGCCCGAAAGGGCAGGGTCCTCTCCCCTCTGTATCAGTCTGTCATTGTTAGTTTGTTTACTGTAAGTGATACCTGTAATTTGCATGTAACCCCTTGTCATGTACAGCACCATGGAATCAATGGTGCTATAGAAATAAATAATAATAATTATACAGGCCTCATCCACACTAAATAAAATTTTATGTTACAAATGTCATACAGTAGGGAATATGTCACTTATATTGTTTGGAGCATCTTGTCAATATTATACAGGCCTTACCGACAGGCCCCAAAAAATTCTTCTGTTACTAACGTTATATAGTAGGGGACATCTAGTGAACTTTTCCAATATTTATGTTCACCTCTATCTCCCATAATGACAGTTCTGCTTCACGTCACTTGTCTTACCTATTGCATTATTTCTGTGCTGTGTTGTGTATAATATGTGATTCTTCAGATTTAGCTTTAGTCTTTGCCTGATGAAGAGACCTGAGTAGTCTCGAAAGCTTGCAATTTGTTACCATCTTTCTGTTAGCCATTAAAAGGTATCAACCACTGAGGACTCTCAATTCTAAATATTTTTCTATCTACTGGCTAACACGGTATGAAGATACACATCTGTCCTGTACTAAGAACAATCATTTTTGTAAGAAATTTTTTAAAAAATCTTTTTACTTTTTTTTACTTTTTATTACAGTTTATTCAGCAATTATGATAGATTTTGTGCTCGCATGTATATTGGTCTCTACAGAGTGCTGCTGCATTCCTCCTTTATGCAAGTTATGTATTCATTGCAGTAGGCACATGTTCATATTATATAGAGGTGCAGGTCAGGTTTTTTTTTTGTTCTATTTAGTGTTCAAGGTGTACGTGGGGTAGGTGGTAATGTTTGTGAAAGCACTAGTGAAGCAATGTCACATCCTATGCAAAGACAATTGACAACTTATGTTACTAGACAGGCTACACCACTACCTTTCTTTGGCAGAAGCACAGTGGTATGCCTTGTCGATGATGCCCTGAAAGAACATGTACTCTTGAGGATGGCAACTGCAGCTTAAAGTGGCCTTTCCTCCTCTTCTTCCACCTCAACATCACACCCAGTACAGTCCACAGAGTTGGCACCCAAATTCCCCTTGCTTCCTCCCGCGTCCCAACTATCCAACCGTTCAACTGACTGTACGGACCACAGATGGTTGAGTCTGAAGAGCTGTTCACACATTCTATGCCATGTTCATCAGAAGTGTAGTCAAAAGCTTTGCAGAGTTAAGAGGAGGAGGAAATCTGCACCGATGCCCAAAATGTTTTCAGCTTGGATCCGGAGCTGTATGAAGTACAGTCCAAACAGCATCCTTACCCTCGTCATCAGACGTTAACCCCCGAGGGAGATGATCCTGATGAGACTCAGATATCTGAGGCTCACGCGGACTGTACTGTGCTGTCAGGGCAAGAATATGATGAGGGTGACTCCAAGGGCGAGGAATGTGATAACAGAGAGGATGATGATGATGATGATGAGGTGTTAGATTCCAGTTGGCATGAACATATGACGATGAGGTTACGTTGCGCCGTACATCGCAGACAAGTAGTGATGCAGCCACGATTAGCAATGCATCCTCAGCCACAACTGTGCCTGTAACCAGCATCACCTGCAGGTCTGCATCTTTGCAGGGGTGGCAAGGGTTGCCTAGCCTGGGCCTTTTTTGACACTGCAAAGAATAAGCCAACTCACGTAATCTGCCAACTTTGCAAAAAAAATGAGTCGAGGTTAAAAAGTGCAATATTTTGACTACTACATGTATGAACCTTCACATGCCCAATCAACATTCGTTACTAGTGTTGAGCGATACTGCTCGATATCTAAAAATATCGTATCGAAATGGTATCGCCGATATCACAAAATATCGTCGATATCCGATTCTGATACCGGAAGTCCCATGTAAGTCTATGGGAACAAAATATCGCAACAAAAAAAACCCTTTCTTTCGTTGTAAACACAAAATATACACACATAGAATACATATATATATATATATACATGTCATTGTGACATATATATATATACATATATTTATAGTTTATACACTTCTACATAGTAAAATAGACTCTGATTCAATTGCCGGGTAAAGCCGTGACATACCCCATAGAAGTCGACGGGCTCGGTGCCGAGTACCCCCAAAACCTCTGGCTCTGTGCGACTCAACTTGGGCATCACGAACAGGATTCTGTAGCTCGCTATAAGCGAGTCCTGTGTGCCTGAATTGAACTGGTTTTGTGCTTGAGAATTGCTAAAATCATCAGAGAATGTATTTGCCATTTTTCAGCCATATCTGCGTCACGACGAGGCACTGGTGAAGAAGAAGGGCGTGCTCTTCGTGGGTGTCACTCAGTGGCGCGAAAACGATGGCCGACCACTGTAAATGGTACTGCAATGTAACATCGTGCCCCACAGCTCTTCAGTTCCGCCTCCTCATCCTCCTCAGTGTGCGGAAACTAACACGAAGGTCCCGCCTCCCTACAAAAGAGGGGCCCTCTCCAGATGCTAATGACACATGTGACTTGGCAGAGATGGCTAATGGACACGAGCAGAAGTGTGAAGGGATGGAGCAGTCAGAGCTCTCCCCCCACGGAAGCGACCCGATCGCCACGGAACCACCGTTGGCCACCCGGCCTGGAAACCCTCCTACGCTGCAAGAAGCGGAGGATACCCTAAGAGGCCTGGCCCGGCACCGGGAGGAGGTCGCCAGGATGGAAGCCAGCTGGCGTGCCCTAAAACTAAACTTGGAGCGGCGCCAATCCCTCTTACCTGAAGTGTCTGTACCGGAAGGTGAGGCACCCGTTCTAGTAGAGGAGCCCTTGCAATGTGATCCGGTTGACGTTGTCGCAGTGGAGGCACCCGTTCGTGCAAAAAACTCTGCACCGGCAGCACCCCAGATCCCGCTGTCTGCCCCCGTCGCTGAGACAGAAGAAGAGACACCCGTCCTCATGGAGGAGGCCGCGCAGGCACCAGAGCACTACCTGCCTGTACCGGAGCCCCGACTGTCATCTGTTCCAGAGCACGCTGCTTCGTCCGCAGGTGAGCGCCGCCAGGACTGGGGGGCGCCAGGAGAGCTGCCGCAAATCGGACACTGTAAGCTGGCATTTGATGGTGGAGACATGGAGCAGCTGGTGGAGGAGAATTACAACCGGCGTCAGGAGGAAGAGTGGAGACGTTGGGAGCGGGAAGCAGAGCGACAAAGGGAGCAGCGAGAAACCCAAAAGCTTTGGCAACGTAACCTGGAGAAGGACCGGGCAGATAAGGACCGGATGAGAAAAGATAAAGGAACCCTGTGGGAGCCGCGGCGTAAGGGTGCAGTACGGAGCTTTAAATTGAAAGGTGGTTGGGGCTTCATCCAGGAGCCTGGACTTTATTTAGAAGTTTTTGTGAACCAGCGGGACGTGGAGGCTCACCTCCCAGAAGGACACCCGGGGGGGACCTGTTGCCAGGAGACTTGGTGACTTACACCCGACACTGGGGTTACAATGGATGGTACGCCCTAAATGTTACCAGGTACGACCCCTACTCCCCAGAGAGTCAGGAACCTGTGAGACCCTCGGAGCCTTCAGCCTCCCACATCCAGGCCTCTGCAAAAGTGCCCACCCCACGCCGTAAATCTCCCCAGCCTCCCTCAGTGGTCTCCTCAGCAGCCCCAGCTATGGACATGATAATTATAGCTGGCCCGTACCCGGCGCCTGTTAGGCCCCCTGGGGTTCGTTCAGTCCGGGACATAGGGTTCCAGACCCGGAGGGAGATGAAAGAGGTGGCCACACAGACCCAGATAGCGGGTCACGACTTGACTGTACAGACCACACGACGTCATCAGGTCCTGGTGGTCCTTGGTGTCTCGGATGTTTGGCAAGCATCAGAAGAGTACCAGGTGGTACCTGGAACACCCTGCCAAAGAATTATAAATAACCCGGACAGGGTCCCTGTATGTAAATAGTTAAATTGTTGATGTACCCGGACGGGTGAATGTTCATAAAAAAGTTTTTTAATTTAATAAAAAAAAAAAAAACACAGTTTTCATTACTTTTATTACAGTCTCATCCTGCGACGCCATCGATCTCCTGTAAAAAAATGAAAAAAAAAGTATACCACCTGACCGACGCAGTCCATAGTAACGAGTGTCCCACGACGATCCAGCTCTGCTACATCAGAATGACAGGCAGAGCCTGACATCCCGGCGCAGCACAGCTGATTACCTGCTTCCCCGGCGGTGACGTCATCGGACTGGTTTACGGCCGGAATTACCCTGCAGTCACTGCAGTTATCGCGAAAAACTGCATGTGACCGCCAGGGAGAAGATTATGGCGGCCATCAAGCAGTCCAGGACGTGACCGCCGGAGATCTTCTGCCAGGTAAGTGCCGCTGACTCCTGACAGACCCGACCGACGGACACTCACAGTGACAGTGACAAATCCGATTCCGGTATTCGATATGACGAAAATATCGGTATTCGGAATCGAAAGGCCGATAGAGCTAATATCGGCCGATACCCAATATTTGCAGTATCGTATCGCTCAACACTATTCGTTACTGTTAAAATGTAAAGCGCTGTGGAATATGTTGGCGCTATATAAATAAGGATTATTATATAAATTAGGATTATTATTACTGTGAGAATCCCACTGCACAAAAATGCGGACCAGAGGACCTTAACAACCATTAGCCGCCCCATCAATGGTATGAGCTGCTTCTTTCTCCTCTTCTGTTACTGTGCCAACTATTGAAATGCAGGTCTTCTACTGCAGAACTTCAGGTTCTTTACCCACTCCAGTCATGTTGACTGAGAGGCCGCCTTCAGCTATAATGGAAGTGGACATGATTTTGACCAATCTGAGGCTGTGGTTCCACGATCCGGAACCACAGCGCTTTGGACGGAGCGGAAAAGCCCAAAGCCCCGCCCCCTAGTGAACGCGCGGTAAATCCGGATGTGTTCATGGAACACATCTGGAACACATCCGGAATGACCGCAGGATACACAGGCCTGTGTTATTTCCCTTGCGGCGACGCAGCGTCGCCGCAAGGGAATAGGACATGCTGCGGTCTAAAAAGACGCGCCGCATGTCCGTTAACGCAGGTCTGCCGCCTGCGTGTTTTTAAGCATAGTGGAGACGGGATTTCTTGAAATCCCCTCCACTATGCTGTAACATCTGGACGCTGCGTGTTTGACGCTGAGCCAGCGCACAGCGTCAAACACGCAGAATTACTGAAGAATTCCGGATCGTGGAAACACAGCCTCAGAGACCGAGCACAATACAACTTTCTCAGTCCACCTTAACATCTCTGCCTGCACCTCACTCTCGGTCCAGCAGTTTGTTCAGTTCACCATACTCTGCCATTTCTCAGCAATGCAGCCAGCCAATGGTACCACAGTTGTGGTCATGTAAAAGATTGTTTCCTCTGATGCATGAGAAAGCTAAGAGGTTGAACTTCACCATCTCTAATCTGTTGGCCACAGAAATGCTGCCTGTAAAGCAGCTGAAATGCAGGCCAGTGTGCTCAGGACAAGCCTGCACTGCAGCAGCCAAAACCACCACCAGGTGGCAGCGAAAACATCCAAAGCTGTGTTAGGAATAATCAGTCATATAAGAACCACAGGTCTCAGCAAGCCCATGGTCAGAAACAAGCCAATAGGTCAAAACCAGATGGGAGCTGTCAGACTACTGCAGTGTAGTGCAATCTTCCCCAGAGGGAGCTAGGGAGGGACGTGAGACTGAGTACACAGAGAAGCTATACAAATCAGAAGCACTGGCACCACCAAGTGGTGAGAGCGAGGTCAGGCAAGCCGAGTCAAAACCGTACAGAGGCAGAAGTACCAGAAGTAGCAGCAATACACGTAGTCAGTATACCAAGCCGAGGGTCAAATAGCCAGACAGGGAACGTAGCAGCAGAGATGGATAACAAGAGACGGGGTCAGAGTCAGTCCGGATCATACACGAGTAAACAAGTCAAAGGCAGGAGGATCACCAGGTAACAGGGGTCAGAGGCTCTAAACTGGAAGCTTGAGCTATCACTAACACTGGTAAGCCGGCTGTGACGGACTGAAATAGCCCAGCCCGCTCCAGAACGAGGCCGAGGAAATTAACCCCGCATGGCCAGTCCTGAGAAAGGACAGCAGAGCACAAACTCCGGACTGGACCATGACAGTACCCCCCTCTCAATGGGGGCCACCGGACCCCCAGGCTTCCCTGGATGACGAGCGTGAAAGGCCCGGACCAACCGATCAGCATGGACCAAACGCGCCGGCACCCATGACCGGTCCTCAGGACCGTACCCTTTCCAATGGACCAAGTACTGAAGTGAACGGCGGAGCATACGAGAATCCACCACCTGTTCCACCTCGTACTCAGTTTGTCCATCTACCACAACAGGCGGTGGGTGTGAGGGAGACTCACCAGAGGAAGGCACCGACGACTTCAGAAGCGCCTTATGGAACACATTGGGGATCCGCAAAGGCGGAGGCAAGCGCAGGCGAAAGACCACAGGATTAATTACCTCTAAAATTTCATACGGACCAATATACTTGGGACCCAACTTAGCTGAGGGAATTCTCAGCCTTATATTTTTGGTGGATAACCATACCTTATCCCCCACCTGATAAGCTGGCCCCACAAAACGTCATTTATCTGCAAAAAATTTATATTTGCCCTGAGCCTCCCCAATGTTTCTCTGAACCTCCCTCCAGACCTCCCCCAACCGCAGAAAGGCCGAATCAGCCCCTGGACATCCTGAATCCAGCCGGGAAAACTCACCAAAATGAGGGTGAAACCCATAGTTGCAGAAAAATGGAGAAGTACCAGTGGACTGATTGACACGATTATTGAAAGCGAATTCTGCTATAGGTATCGCAGAGCACCAATCATCCTGTCTAGACGTGACAAGACACCGTAAAATCTGCTCCAAAGACTGATTGGTCCTTTCAGTCTGACCATTGGTCTCGGGATGGTAGGCCGATGAAAAGGTCAGACTGATGCCCAGCCTTTTACAAAAAGCCCTCCAGAATTTTGCCACGAATTGTACCCCTCTATCAGACACCACACTGACAGGCACACCATGCAACCGGATCACATGCTCAATGAATAGTTTAGATAGAGTCTCAGCATTCGGAAGGCCCTTTAAAGGTACAAAATGTGCTTGTTTACTGAACCTATCAACAACTACCCAGATCACGGTTTTGCCATTAGAGGGAGGAAGATCAGTGACAAAATTCATGGACAGATGAGTCCATGGTCTATCCGGAATTGGCAGTGGCACCAATTCCCCGGCCGGCCGGTTGTGGGAGGCTTTTGCGCGGGCACAAGTTTCACAGGAGGACACAAACCCAGTGATGTCTGACGTCAACGAGGGCCACAAGAACAGCCTAGTGATGGCTTTACGAGTGGCCGAGATTCCCGGATGCCCACTCAGAGCAGAGTCGTGGAACTCTCGAAGCACCCTTAACCGATATTTTACAGGCACAAAGAGCTTATTTTCAGGTATGGACGATGGAGCAAGAGATTGGGACTCACGAATCTCTTGTTCCAATCTCGAGGACACCACAGCCACCACCAACCCCCGCTGAAGAATGGAGGAAGGAGGTTCAGGAGGAGATACTGGATCTAAGCTACGAGACAAGGCATATGCCTTCACATTCTTGGACCCTCGTCTGAAAGTGATGGAAAACTGAAATCGGGAAAAAAAAAGTGACCACCTTGCCTGTCTCGGAGTTAAACGTTTGGCAGACTCAATGTAAGACAGGTTCTTGTGATCTGTAATGACAGTGATATGATGAGCTGCCCCCTCCAAAAAATGCCTCCATTCTTCAAATGCCAATTTAATGGCCAACAACTCCCGGTTACTCACATCATAATTCCTCTCAGCAGAGGAAAATTTTTTTGAAAAGAAGGCACAGGGTCTTAAGTTAGTTAATGTGGTGGGCCCCTGGGACAACACAGCCCCCACTCCCACCTCAGAGGCGTCCACCTCTATGATAAATGGTTTAGACAAATCAGGTTGAACCAGTACAGGGGCAGTCATGAAACTGTTTTTTAATGAAGAAAATGCCGCCACAGCTGGAGCTGACCAGTTTTTTAGATCAGCCCCCTTTCGAGTGAGATCAGTGAGGGGTTTGACCACTTGAGAAAACTCCTTGATAAATTTTCTATAGTAATTGGCGAAACCCAGAAATCGCTGAAGACCCTTGAGATCTCTGGGTTGCACCCAATCCACAATGGCCTGTACCTTCCTAGGGTCCATACGAAACCCCTCATAGGACAAAATGACCCCTAGAAAGGACAATTCTTGAGTAAAAAATGAACACTTCTCCAGTTTG
This sequence comes from Oophaga sylvatica, assembly GCA_033576555.1. Classification (NCBI taxonomy): domain Eukaryota; kingdom Metazoa; phylum Chordata; class Amphibia; order Anura; family Dendrobatidae; genus Oophaga; species Oophaga sylvatica. Next base: position 506,838,593 of record JARQOD010000003.1, on the reverse strand, counting down.
GCAAAGAGAGAGTTCTCCCTGAACTTCTGGAGAACCGCACGAAGATGACCCATGTGACTTTGTCTATCAGAAGAATATATGAGTATATCATCAAGATAAACTAGCACAAAGCGTCCAATAAAGTCTGAAAAAACATGGTTAATGAAATTCTGGAATACCGCTGGTGTGTTAGTCAAGCCGAACGGCATGACCAAATTTTCAAATAGACCTTCAGAGGTGAGAAACGCAGTTTTCCACTCATCCCCCTCCCGCATACGGATGAGATTGTATGCTCCCCTGAGGTCCAACTTAGAAAACCATCTGGCTCCGGACAATTGGTTGTATAAATCAGGTATCAGTGGGAGAGGATAAGTGTTTCTTATGGTGATCTTATTCAGTTCTTGAAAATCGAGGCACGGGCGTAAACCACCATCTTTTTTTTTACAAAAAAGAACCCCGCCGCCACGGGAGAGACAGATGGCCGAATATGTCCTTTACGGAGGCTTTCAGAGATATACTCCTTCACAGCAGCTCGCTCAGGGATGGAGAGATTGTACAGACGTGCTTTGGGCAATTTGGCACCGGGAACAAGATCAATGGCACAATCGAATGGGCGGTGTGGTGGCAAAACCTCAGCCTCCTTTTCGGAGAACACATCCTCAAAGTCCTTCAGGTACTCTGGAATACCCTCCAGACTGACGGATGACATAGACACAGTAGCAAGACAATTTTTAGAACAATTAGGTCCCCATTTGACAATATCCCGGGACCCCCAGTCAATAACCGGGTTATGCCGTTGCAACCAAAGAAACCCTAACACCAGGCCAGCAGGGAGGTTATCCAAAACAAAGCATGACATGTGCTCCTGGTGCAGGGCCCCCACCCTGAGGGTGAATTCTTGAGAAATGAAATGGAGACCATCCTTTGTGAGAGGTGTAGAGTCAATAGCCACAAGTTTTAAGGGAGTCTCCAACCTAACTGTCCCTAATCTACAGTGGGCCACCAGTTTAGAGTCAATCAGGTTCAGGGATGACCCACAGTCTACAAAAGCCAAAGTATGGACAAAGCAGTTCTCAACACCAAGTTCCACCTTTAACAGTATCTTTGTAAATGAAGTAAAAGGTACATGAGAGTCTGAGTGACCTCCATGATGATCACCCAGACTCAGCCGCTTGTTAGTGGATGGACAAGAGGGGCAGTCCCTTTTCCAATGTCCGGGATCTCCGCAGTAAAAACACAGCTTTTCATCACGCCGCCGTTTCCTCTCTTTTTCCTGGAAGTCGGTGGCTCCCACCTCCATAGATTCAGACGGAAGCAAAACATCCGGGTTAGCAGGGAACAACGGAATCCCCCGTTGTGTAAGACCTCTCTCCCGTAGCCTCCGATCCATACGGATAGCCTGAGTCATAGCCTCCTCCAAAGAGCTGGGAGGTGGATGGATAGCCAGAGTGTCCTTCAAGCAATCCGACAGTCCCTTCCCGAATAGACATCTCAGTGCGGAGTCATTCCAAGATACCTCAGTGGACCATCGACGGAACTCGGAGCTGTACCATTCAGCTGAGTGCTTCCCCTGAACCAGACCCATAATGGTGTCCTCTGCCACCCTAACACGGTCCGGTTCATCATAGATAAGTCCTAGGGCCTCAAAGAACCTATCTATCGAGATCATGACACTGCCTTTCCGCCTGATAAATACAGATGATTTCCAAAAGCTGATGGTCGTCGCAGTCCTCCAGTACCAATTGCCCAGTCGCCATTACTTTTCTAAGAAAGCTGTGCCTGCACTACACCAGCAGGTTGCAGACAACATCACCCGTTCCTTGACTAAATCTATGTCTGCCAAGGTGCATTTTGACCACAGACACTTGGACAAATAAGCATAGCCAAGGGCATTACATCTCGCTGACAGGGCACTGGGTGACTCTGGTGGCTGCGGAAGCAAGCAATCAAGGGGCTGCTCCACAAGTCTTTGAATCCCCAAGGCTTGCGGGACAAACTCTGTATCTAAACTGTTCCTCCACTGCTTCTGGATCCTCCACCTCCTCTAGGACCTCCACCTGTGCGCTCAACATCTCACTTAATCAGACATGCGTTCCAACAGTGCAGATAGAATCCCTCCATTATGTCCTGACTTGGGTTGGAGTAGTGGTATTACAACCACTAGGAGCATCGCTGGCAGATAATGTAGTCAGGAATAGCCAGGGGACAGTACACAGGAGCAACAATGTAGTTTACAGGATCAGCAGGTGAAATGAAGCTTGACAAAAGGCTAGTACAGCAATAATCTCACAGGGAAGGAAGTACAAAGCCAGGTTTAAGTAGGGTGTTCAATCAGGGTGGAGACAATCAGAAACAACACAGGTACTTGTATCTGGGTTAGGAAGGAAATATCCAGTGAACTGAATAGTTAAGAGGAAAGAGCTGCAGCCTGGTGCACGAGAGCCACTGGTTTCGAATCCTGTCAGTACTCCCCTCCTACAAGGATGGCCTCTGGATATATAAGGCACATGCTTCTCTGGATGCCTCTGATGAAAAGCTCTTGCAAGCCTGGGTGCATAAACGTTGCCCTCCGGCTACCTTGAATTATCTTCTGGTTCGTGTAACCCTTCCATTGCACCAAATATTGCAGTCTTCCTTTGAATCTTCTAGAGTCCAGAATGTTATACACAATGTACTCCTCTTCACTATGGACTTTTTCTGTTGGTGGAAGTGTCTGAGTTCTACCTGAAACAGGTTCTCACTGAATGGTTCGAGCAAGGATACATGGAACAGAGGGTGAATTTTCAGTCTGTTAGGAAGTTTTAAATGGAAAGTAACTGGGTTAGTTTGTGCAGAAATTTTAAAAGGTCCTATGAATTTTGGACCAAATTTACAAGATGGTACATTCGTTTTCAATTTTTTTTTTACAAAGCCAAACCTTGTCACTGACCAGAAGGGTAGGAGGGGCTTTGAGATGATTACAAAGAAGCAACAGATAAATTTCTTGGACCTTTTGTAACATCTCAGTTCCTTCTGAACTTTCTGCAACTCTGTAAGTCTACTTGTAACAGCAGGAACAGTATTAAATGGAAAATTAAAAATAAATACTGGATGCAAGCCAAAGTTAGCAAAAAATAGACTTTGGATGTAAAACTGTGTTTGGAGTTATTATAGGCAAATTCTGCTGTTGGTAAATAGTCCACCCAGTCATCCTGGAGGTAAGAAATAAAGCAGCATTGGTTAGTTCTTTCAGTCCGGCCATTGGATTGTGGGTGGAAGGCAGAAGACAAATTGACAGTAACTCCTAAAGCTGTACAGAAGCTTTTCCAAAATTTTGATGTAAGCTGAACACCTCTCTCAGAAATTACAATATCAGGGATTACATGTAGCCTAAATATCTGTTTGACTTTTTATTCTGTGGCTTGTTCAGTGGTAGGAATCCCTTTAGTTGGAATAAAATGGGCCATCTTTGTAAGCCGACCTACCACAACAAGGATAACAGTCATTTCTTTACATGGAGGTAGGGCCACGAGAAAATTATTTGAAATTGATCCTCAAGGCCTGGATGGAACTGGAGGAGGTTGAAGGAGTGCTAGAGAAGAAGATTGTGGCATCTTGCTCTGTGCACATGTTAAACAGGAGGAAACTTATTTTATCACATCCTACAATAAGGCCACTAAAAAGAACAAAACAGTAGTTCTTGTGTTTTCATGACTCCAGTGTACCCTACATGTTTAGAATCATGGACAAGTTTGAGGACTTCAACTCAAGTAAATTCTGGGACATATATTTGGTGGTTCTGCATCCCAAACCCCTCCTTAAAAGAAAGATCAACGTCTTTAGAAGGATTTAAAGATTCCTCCTTAGGGACCACCGCATTTTTTTTAGCCTGCGAGGCCACCAAAGCAGCTACAAAAGATGATAATTTAAAATGAGCAGGTTTAATCTACTGCCTAGGTGGCACAGATGAAGACAGAGCTGATGTGCCTGCTACATCACCGAAAGAGTCCCCTGTACCAGAAAATACTTTATCCTGAGAATTGCTGCTGTCCTGAGCATCCCTAAAAGGCATAGACGAACCAAGCAAGCTGCTGTTTTTGTCGATACCTGGGGTTTTCTCAGATCTAGCCTTTTTTGCTTCTATGCAGTCACATTTCTGCTCTTTTTTACATTATTCATCAAACATACTCAGTTCTGGGTCTGAGGGCTTTCTAAAAGAATCGACCATGCATTCTTCTTCAGGATTGCTTTTAGAAGGGTGTGGAAAGTACAGAGACTTGGCTACCTTCTGCATGTTAAGAACAATATCTTTTGAATTTTTTGGCTCAGGGCTAGAAATAGGGCTAAACTGGCTAAAAGTTGGCAAAAGTTATGCATTGTGTGATTCTATTTTTTCTGTATAGCTCCGTTAGTTTTCCCCACTGATGAATCCTGGTTCAAATTTTCCATAGCATAGTCCAACAGCATGAGGATCAGGGCCCACTTCAGGGCCACGGAAACCATTCAGCAGTACAGTTGGACTATTGAAATTTTCATTCTTTTCAGATGCCTCAAATGACTCCTGACAGCTGCTGTTTTCACAGTAACGCTAACTACTGGAACATCAAGGACAGAAACAGACTGGTCCAAAGACAGATTCTCCAACACATTCCTGATGGTTTGAGATGGATTTCTTATTCATCACTTGTTTGGATAGCTTCCTTGGCATCCAAACTTGAAGCATCAGGGATATCAAAAGCAGCAAGAAGATCGTCAAAGTCTAGAGTTTTCATGTCCCCCATGACTGGAAAGGTAATGATATCTGGCTCCACTTAATGTAGATTCCGCACTTAAAACCCCACCCTGTGTATTCTGATCACAGCTACAGCCTACTGGGTCTAGCCAAGTCCGCAACCAAACAATCATATCTGGAATTGACCTGATCAGTAGGCTGGGACCTGGAGAAACTAACATGGTAAAAAAGACTGGGCCTGGGGAAGAGGAGGGGACTAAGTAGTGAAGGAGGGGAGACGAGTCCTACTAATGGAGGAGGGAAGTTCAGCTGTATCACAGTGGGAGTCGGGAGCTACTGAGCATGTGTGTGTACTGCACAGGGGCAGAGTGCGTAGTCAGGAATAGACAGGGGTCAGTACACAGGAGCAGCAATGTAGTATACAGGATCAGCAGATGAAAGAAAGCTTGACTAAAGGCTGGTAGCTCAATATTTGCACAATGAAGGAAGTACAATGCCAGGTTTAAGTAGGGTGTTCAATCGGAGTGGAGCCAATCAGGAACTCAGGTTGGAGACAATCAAGCAACACAGGTACTTGGATCTGGGTTAGGAAGGAAATGTCCAGAGAGCTGAATAGCTCAGAGGGAAAAATTGCCACTTGGTGCACAATAGCCACTGGGTTCAAATCTTGGCACCCACTGTATTGCACATCCATGGCTCAACGTAATCAGGCAGTATTCAAATTAATATGACTTGGAGATCACAGTCATACACTCAAGAGTTGTGGACAGCTATCCAGGCCTAGTTAGAGCAGTGGCTTTCTCTATTGAACCTCGAGCCAGGGAAGGCTGTGTGTGTTAACGTTGCAAACCTAGTGTCGGCTCTATGCCGGGGAAACTTCACACAAGTGACTGGGTATGGGTCACGTCCTCATTGTAGTTGTACAGCAATTTCTCCGCCAGTAACCTGGCCTGGGGGAGCTGATCCAGAAAGGATGGAAACTGTGTGCTCATCTTCGCCATTCGCACCCCTCTGCTCATCGACTTGCATCGATACAGAGGTCTATGTCCATGCCAGTTAACACGTTGATATGCAATGTGCTGACATGGTGGAATTCCACTCTGCACATGTTGCAGCGACTATAGCAGCAGCAACGAGCCCTGACGCAGTATGTCATGTCGTATAGACTGGGCCAGCACAGTACGGGCGTGGCGCATTTCACGTTTGCAGAGTGGGCACAGATTAAGGAGCTCTGCACCCCTCTGCACAGTTTCGAAATGGCTACTAAGATGGTTAGCGCTGATGACGCCATCATCAGCATCACAATTCCGGTCATCTATATGCTGGAGCAGACTTTGAATAGCCTGTGGGAGGAGATGGTGGTCCCAGAAGAAGAGGAGAAAGCAGAGGAGGCTGTGGAAGGAATAACATTGCCTATAAGTTCTAGACTGTCATCACACAGGCAGGTGCCAAGGGAGAGTGGATTACTGCATTCAAGGGGGGCTGGTGATAACAGGCAAACTGTTAATGAAGGTACAAGATCTGAGGAACAAATAGAGGAGGAAGAGGTGATTGCTGATCAACTGTCAGATGAAGAGGATAATCCTCCCCTCTCTATTGTTCATGGCTGGTGGGAGGGGACAGAGGAAAAGAGGGTCATTGTTACCCACCCACCAACACAGCATGGGCTTGGACCTCATGGTAGAGCCCAGGATATGAGTGCTTTCTTGCTTGCACTGCAACATGATCCCCATATATTTATGATTAGGAATAATGCTAACTACTGGGTTGCCACTCTGTTAGATCCACATTATAAAACCAAATATTGCCAGATGATTCCCACCTTAGGCGGGTTTCACATTTGCGGATGGAGGTGCTGCGGAGCGCTGCGTACTTCCTCCGTGAAGCTCTGCCCACCGCCGCACCTCCTCCGGTCAGCTCCGAATATATCTGCATGCGGCCTGTGTACCTATATTTAACATTAGGTACGCAAGCTGTGCAGATGTATGCGGATGCCACCACATGAGTCATTTTGACGGTGCGGCGACCGCAACAAAATGCAACATGTTGCGATCGGCGCAGGTCGCCGCACCGTCAAAATGACGCATGCGGCAGCATCCGCATACATCTGCACGGCCTGAGTACCTAATGTTAAATATAGGTATGCAGGTCGCATGCAGGCCCCATGCAGACATAGGTGGAGCTGACCGGATGAGGTGCGTCGGTGGGCGGAGCTTTACAGAGGAAGTACACAGCGCTCCGCAGCACCTCCATCCGCAAATGTGAAACCAGCCTTTGAAAGGGACCCGCGAATGCTGGAGTATCAAAACACGCTTTTGCACAACCTTAACCCCTTTACCCCCAAGGGTGGTTTGCACGTTAATGACCGGGCCAATTTTTACAATTCTGACCACTGTCCCTTTATGAGGTAGTAACTCTGGAACTCTTCTATGGATCCTGGCTATTCTGACATTGTTTTCTTGGGACATATTGTACTTCATGTTAGTGGTAAAATTTCTTTGATATAACTTGCATTTATTTGTGAAAAAAATGGAAAGTCGGCGAAAATTTCGAAAATTTTAAAATTTTTTCAACTTTGAATTTTCATGCCCATAAATCACAGAGATATGGCACACAAAATACTTAATAAGTAACATTTACCACGTGTCTACTTTACATCAGCATAATTTTTTATTTTCCCAAGGGTAACAGGAGAAATTTGACCCCAAAAGTTATTGTGCAATTTGTCCTGAGTACGCTGATACCCCATATGTGCTTTGTATAGATGGCCTAATAGAATGAGTACCACAGACTGCTACTATGCCCACAATTATATTACAGGCACGATGCAGCAAAAAATTAGGAGTTATTTAAACGCTAGTGGAGCTTTGTATAGATGGCCTAATACAATGAGTACCACAGACTGCTACTATGCACACAATTATATTACAGGCATGATGCAGCAAAAAAATTAGGAGTTATTTGAACGCTGGTGGAGCTTTGTATAGATAGCCTAATGCAATGAGTACCACAGACTGCTACTATGCCCACAATGATATTACAGGCATGATGCAGCAAAAAATTAGGAGTTATTTGAACGCTGGTGGAGCTTTGTAGAGATGGCCTAATACAATGAGTAGCACACACTGCTACTATGCCCACAATTATTTTAGAGGCAAGATGCAACTAAAAATTAGGAGTTATTTGAACGCTGGTGGAGCTGGCAAAAAGTGATAGGAACTGATGTAACCTAGCCCTCAAAAGGGCTGCAATTACAAATAGTCACTACTCCCAAGTTGACCTATAAGTCTATTTAAGAGCACAGACCTGCCTGCTAAAACTGCTAGGAACTGATGTAACCTCACTAACCTAGCCCTAAAAAGGGCTGCAATTACAAATAGTCACTACTCCCAAGTTGACCAATCTGTCTATTTAAGAGCACAGACCTGCCTGCTAAAACTGCTAGGAACTGATGTAACCTAGCCCTCAAAAGGGCTGCAATTACGAACTAGTCCCTACTCCCTAAACCTTACTGTGTATTTCACAGCTATTTCGCTTGCAATTCGCAGTTGCACACACAATATAGCGCTCACAGCAGCAGTGCCGTCTAACACTGAGCTGCAGCAGTGAGAAAATGGTGGCTATTATGAATGTGCTAGAGATGATTTCTGAGCAGAGGCTCCCTCTGGTGGTTACAGACAGTACTGAACCTTTCAGCGAGGAATGGCAATCTGGGATCACGGACTGGTCTGATATAAGGGAGGTTCCCTCCCATGATGGTTGCCGGTGATCAATTGTTCTTGTCTCAATTGTGGTTCCTGGTTCATTTGGAAGTTTGCTGAGTCTTGCCTGCATCTTCTGCTATCAGATAAGATATTTTCTGCTTTTATTTTTGTGCTTGCTATTTGCATTGTTTTTTGCACATTTGTGGAGGACAGCCGGGTTCCCTCCTGGGGCCTGAGCTCCTCACAGTTTGTCTGTAGCCTCTGTTGTTTTTTTCATTTGCTTTTTCCTGCTTTTTCAGTGGTTGCAGCTTGGCTTTGTTCACACTGAGATCTGATTTAGTGGGTGGCAAGATCGTGTGATCTCAGTATTTTTGTAATCAGAATTGTTGGATTTTTGTAGGGTTTTCTGGGTTGCAGAAAGTAATCTCTCCTGTCCTTTCCTATTTAGTCAGCTTGTGGCCCCAGCATTTGCTCAATCTGTTTTCTGCCTGCGTTTGTGTGTTTTCATCTTGTCTAACCGCCCTTAAATGTTTGGGGGCTGCCTATTCCTTTGGGGCTCTACTCCGGGGCAGTTAGCTTTCCTGTTTCTATCTATAGGTATAGCTAGCTCTCAGGCTGTGATGAGGCGTCTAGGATCAACGTAGGAACGCTCCACGGCTACCTCTAGTTGTGTGGTTAGTTCAGGTTTCTGCAACCCATTAGTTACCAACATCTCAGGTGTTCGGCTGCCCTGCTGTTGTTCCTGTCCTCCTCAGCTACCGTACACAACAGGTGGCTAAGGGGGAAATGGCTGGGTCTTATAGGGCAAGGACATGTGACATACACAGCCAATGACACATGCCCTTGCTTGTGTGAAAAAAAGCACTTCGCTCCGTGTGTGCGCTGCTGATAGGCTGACAGACTGCACCGCCCACTGGAAATGCGGGAAAGAGAAAAAAAATGGAGATCTTCATTATCTCTGCAGAGATCCATCCCATGTCCCTCCCCCGCCCCACTGTACACTCAAACTGTGCATTAACAGTGATTCTCAGCATTACTGTGAACAAATCCAGTGACGATTTAGGTGCACGAACAGTTATCGAACATAACCTCGAACAGCCGGATTTTTTCAAAATTGTTCGGGTTTGTCGAACGACTCGAACACCGCCCAAAACAGCTCGAATTTGAGATTGGCGAACAGTTCGCTTCGAACACCGCTCATCTCTACTCCTAGGTCACAGCTCTAAACAAAGTTGCCCAAGTTTTGCGCCCTTTTTCAAGGTGCACCCAAAAACCTACAAAAACTAAACCAAAATGGATTTTGCTGGAAATATGTTAAGGAAAATCCTTTCCAGGTTAATGACTTTTATTGAAGCCAAAATAATTAACCCAAAACAAATATGTTCCTCCACCACTTGGGCTATGTTCACACACAGTGTTTTTGAGGCGTTTTACAACTTTAGCATTGCTTTCAACCAATACAAATGAATTTACTGGGAAATGTCATTGTAACATTTAACAACCTTAGCTGGCCATGTGGTGTGTGACACATAAGCAGACACATCTTGCTTCATTTATGAAGGAGGGACTCTTAAAGTCACAGAGCCTATTTTTACAGGGGCATCAGGCAGCATTAATCTTCTTAAAGGGCCATTATTAAACAGTGGGTCTCCTCTGCTGTTATTGTCTATGCAGTCAGTGGATGGGCTGCCAAGAATTACGACGAACCCCAATACCCCTTTCATGAGAGGTACAGGAGGGCTTCTTAAAAAATGTAGCATTGAATGCAAGACCTGGGCTGCTCCAAAGTTACATGCACCCCAATAAGCTTTTCAAGCCACATACTGGAAGAGCACAGGAAAATCCACTTCATATTATTCATGTTGTACTCCCAAATTCTTTTCTTATGCATTGACTGGAAGGCCTGCCAGGCTGCCAAGTCATATGCACCCCAAAAAGCCGTTGAACCCAGGTACTGGATGGGCACAGGAAAATCCACTTCACATTTTTCATTTCATACTCCCGTCCCATTCCATTTTCTTATGCATTGACTTCAAGGCCTGTCCTGCTACCAAGTCATATGCAACCCAATATTCCCAATCCCCACTTGGAAGAAACATGGAGGAGGGCCTCATAAAAAAATGTCCCATTAAAAAGGAGTGGGTCTCCTAGACTTGGAATACCCATACACTAAGTGTATGAGCTGGCAAACATTTTCCCCTGTGGGGTACACCTCAACCTTTTCCATAACAAGTATTTTACGGCCAGCATAACCACCCACCCTTGTTATTAATTTGACACTGGATGTAGCAGCATGGAACACGATAACCTTGGTGATCTAGTGGGGGTGGATGATGAGACTTGGAGGAAGGCCTCATTAAAAAGTAGGCCCAATGTAAAGGAGCCATGTGTGGGTGTGAAGAGGTGCATGGGAATACACCTCCCAAAAAGACACTACATTGGAGGTTATGTTTCGCTCTCATCATTTGGTGGTGTTGAGAAGTCTGGCCCAATCCATCCCTTATTCATTTTTATAAGAGTCAGCCTGTCTGCGTTTTACGTTGGCAGGCGAATGCGCTTATCTGTGATAATTCCACCAGCAGCACTAAAAACCCGCTCTGACAAAACGCTAGCGGCAGGGCAGGCCAGGACCTCCAAGACGTAGAGAGCCATTTCATGCCACTTGTCCAGCTTGGATACCAATAATTAAAAGGCACAGAGGAATCACGGAGGACGTTAGTATGATCAGCAAGGTACTCCCTCAGCATCTTATAAAACATTCCATTCCTTGTGACATTATCCCACGCCTCAGGGCCAGGGCGATGGGAGGGTCTGAGAAAACTGTCCCAGAACTTTGCCAGTGTTCCCCTGCCTCTGCTGGATTGAAGTTGTGTCTATCGCCTGTAGTCCTTGGTTGTCCAACAAACTGTTATGTCTGCTGCCAGCATTTTGAGATGGGAATTTTTTTAATAATTCTGCAACAATAGCCCTCTGGTACTGCACCATTTTAGTAGACCTGTATGCCTCTGGAACAAGAAATTGAAAGTTCTCCTTGTAGCGTGGGTCTAAAAGTGTCACCACCCAGTGATGACTGTTACCCAATATTTTTACAATACAAGGGTCACGGGAAAGGCAGCGCAACATAAAGTCAGCCATGTTAGGGCAGGTTAGGATAGGATATGGGTTGAACTAGATGGAAAGTCTTCCTTCAACCTTAATAACTATGTTACTATGTGTGTCAGACTGATAACAGGCAAGCCTTCCATGTCCTCACCAACAGGATGACTGACCAAGGTGTCCTCCTCCTCCTCTTCCTCCCTGTCCTCAGGCCATCCACCCTGAACAGACGGTATGACAGTTGTGCTTGTAGTACCGTCTATAGCGCATGAAAGTAGCTCCTGTTCTTCCTCCTCTTTCTCAGTGTCAACCAGTCCCGTTGTGATGACATGAGGCTGGACTGTGTGTAATCACCCTGTATGGTTCCTTGCTCCATGTCCTCATGCTCCACCTGCAGTGCATCCTCTTTCATTGTGAGCAGAGCTTTTCAGAATGCAGAAGAGTGGAATGGTGACACTAACTATGGCGGCATTGCCACTCACCATCTTGGTGGACTCCTCAAAGTTTTGGAGGATGTTATGCATGTCTGACATCCATGTCCACTTCGGAGGTCTTGTGTGGAGTCAAACCTAAATAACAAGGGCTTGGTTGATGCTGGTATTCAACAACTGTCCTCTTCTGCTCAAAAATCCTTTCCAACATATGCAGTGTAGAATTCCAATGCGTAGGGACATCACACACCAGTCGGTGAGCCGTATTCTGCAATTGCTGCTGAAGCATGGCAAGGGCAGCTGAAGCTGTAGCTGACTTTCTAAAATGGGCACACAGTTGGCGTACTTTCACCAGCAGATCCGGCAGCTCCGGGTAGCTTTTTAGAAAACGTTGAACAACGAGATTAAGCACATGGGCCAGGCACAGTACGTGTGTCATTTCTCCTCGCCTCAGAGCCGTCACCAGGTTCCTGCCATTGTCACACACAACCAGGCCTGGCTGGAGATTCAGCGGTGTCAGCCATACATCTTTTCAGAGCTGTCAACAACTCTTCAGCATTGTGCGGTTTGTCACCTAAGCAAATTAGCTTCTGCACACGCTGTTGTCGCTTGGTTTTGGCAGTGCTGCAGTGCTTCCAGCTTGTGACTGATGTGCTCATTTCGGAGATGGAGGCTGAAGAGGAGGAGGAGGTGCAGGAGCTGTACACAGTAGGGGCAACCCTGATTGACGTAGGGCCCGCAATCCTTGGCGTCGGGAGGACGTGTTCAATCCCAAGGTCAGACTGGGTCCTGGCTTCCACTATGTCAAACCCAGTGTGCCGTCAGCGAGATGTACCATCCCTGGCCACAAGCACTTGTCCACGTGTCCATGGTTGTTGTACTTTCCCAGTTACTGCATTGTTGAGGGCACAGGTTATGCTGTGGGACACGTGGTTGTGTAATGCAGGAGAAATAGTGGCGGCTGAGGACCGAGTACCTTGGGATGGCCGTCACCATCAGGTTGCAGAAAGCTTCCGTCTCCATGAGCCTAAAAGGCAACATTTCGAGCGCAAGCAGACGAGCAACGTGAGAATTTAGTACTGTGGCCTGTGGGGCGTTGGCTGCGTATTTCCGCTTACATTCCAATGACTGGGGTATGGACAACTGAAGGCTGCGCTAGGACAAGGACATGGACGTGCTTGATGATGGTGCTATTTGACTGTGGGCAAAGGCATCTTTGCATGCACCATGGACAGGATTGGCTTGCACGCACAACAGTGGAAGAAGCAGTGGTGTCACCTGCAGACACTGTTCCTGGAGCCTGGGGTTGGGCCCACGAAGTCAGGTGCTTTGCTGCCATGTAACTGATCATGCTGGTGGTGGTAAGGTTGGTAGTTTTGCTACCCCTGCTGATGCTGGCATGACAGGTGTTGCAAATGGCCTGTTTGGGGTTATTGGCGGAGTTTTTAAAAAATAACTAATGAAAAGAGAACTCGGCACTCAACTTAGCGAAAAGGGTAAATATTTATTGTAGTCCACGGTAGTGAAACGTTTCGGTCCTAAATTTCGGACCTTCATCAGCCACATTAAGTACCAGGAGAGGGTAGAAATACCCAATTCAGAGGTAAGCAGTAGATACTGTTGAGATCAGGTAGATCTCCAAAGTAAGGGTTAAAGGTGAGTATCTGGGTGAGAGTTTTAAGTCAGGTCTCTGCTGCATGCCGTGGGAGGGACGCGGTATCCGTGCCGAAATTTAGGACCGAAACGTTTCACTACCGTGGACTACAATAAATATTTACCCTTTTCGCTAAGTTGAGTGCCGAGTTCTCTTTTCAATATCTTCACGGTGTAGGAACCTACTCTGGCACCTTTCAGGCTGTGCACACGATTTATATTTATACTTTAAAAAATAACTAGACCTGGGAAGACCTAACAGTTGGACTGGCAACTTCCATTATGTTGGTGTTACGGGGAACGGTTGCACGTCTTCTGTCTGCAGACACCACATTGCTTCTTCCTGCCTGAAGGGGTGCTATGCCTCTGTGTAGCCCTGGTACACAATACCAGGAGGATGAGTGGAGAGGTAAAGGTTAAGTGTTCTTCATGACATCATGTACATTTCTGACACACCCAGCAGGGGTGTGGAAGGGAGTGATTTAGTCAGTCTGTGTCCGGACTTCAGAGTGAGAAGTCTGTGTTTTCCTGTCCTTGGACAGAGGAGAGTGTGTCCAGACTTAGGAGAGACAAGACGTCTTAGGGACTCTGCTCTATCTTCAGCTTAAAATTGTGGAGTCTAGTATAGGTACTTTAACGTACCCGAGCCTAGTCAAAGCTGTGCCACTGGAGACAGGCTGAAATATCTCCTGAGAACTGAGCAAGTCGAAGGGCAAAAGTGGAAGAAAGCAAGGAAGTGCTATAGGTGAAGAATACCTGCACGAATCTACCGGTTACTGGGGACCGAAGGATCATCTTTGTTTCAAGCAAGGTGACAATATAACCAGAAATCTACCGGACCCTAGGTCGCGGCGGATAAGCCCATATAGTCAGTACGTAACTGGGGTCAGAGGGAAGTGAGGACCGTGAGTCAGTGCACGACAATATAGGAAATCATCTTTCTCACAAAAAGGCTCCAACCACAACACTGATCGGGCAGAACAGCTAAAGATTAGCTGGAATTATAGAGAGGACTACGCTTCAAGCTGGTCGTACTCAGCTTCATTGGAGTTAAAGGAGGCCCCTAACTTGCTTAACCGTTTGCCTCAAAGCTCATCCTCCATCAACCCCATCAGCCTCCCTGGGACCTGCTTTACCATTCTGCAAGTAAAGGTATGGAAAGACTTTGACTGTGTGAGACTGAGTTATTACTGCATGCCTGCACAATCCCTACCTAACTACCGACCTGAGGGAAGAGTCCCACCTGTAGGGGACCCGACATCTAGCTGCCTCACCATCCCCTCAGAGATCTACAGCAGCGCTGGTACTAATTACCAGAATACTACAGGTGGCGTCACGAACTGTATATAGTTATCCCCTGTAAATATTCCCAACAACAACATACGCCAGACCGCCCGGGCCACAGACCGAGCCACAGCTACCTGTGACAATCCCCATAGACTTCTACGGGCTCGGCTCTGAGTACCCCATTGCCCTGGTAATCCACAATTGTGGTGGCGGGTCGACACAACTTTGGCGTCACGAACAGGATGCGAAACTCGCAGAATTGCGAGCCCTGCGTGCCTATGTAACTGTTTGAGTGAAAAAGACTGTTGCTGTTGTTTGGCGCCAAAATCGCCATTTTTGTCGCCATATTCGCGCCCTCAGGCGCTGGAGAAGAAGGTGGGCGTACCTGAAAGAGCGCGCAAAGTCTTGGACACGCCCCTGGCTCTGACTCATCGGCAGGTCCTGCAACAGGAAGTGAACGCTCTGACATCAGAGCGCCTGCGACGAAGGTCCTGTTCCCACTGCGGTGCCTGTGAAGTAGCAGCATTTGAAACCGGTAGGCTCCGTTTAACCAAGGGGGCGCTAAGATGTCACAACAACAGGCTGACAGTGCGGCCCCGGCCGGAGGGCTTAATCCCGCACCGTCTGGTATTGTAGCGCCAGATGGAGGCGCAGGCCCAGCACCTAGTCCGGTAGTCCCGATCATGCCACTAACGCTTCCATATATGCCTGGGGCGAAATGGCTTCCCCAGTACAGCGGTGAGCCAGGCACATTATCAGGCTTCAAGCGGAAGTTAAGCAGCCTATTGGAAATGTACTCCATGCCTGAGAAACAAAAAGCTGCTGTGTTAATAGGGCAGTTAACTGGCGCTGCTGAGAGGGAAGTGGAGACTTGGGATACCGTTGATCTGGAGTCGGTACCTGCGATTTTTCTTAAACTAAATGCCATATTTGAAGACCGCACAGAAACGGATCTCCGGATGGCCTTCTATCACTGTTCACAACAGCCAGGTGACAGCATCCGGGACTATGCTTGCCGATTGCAAGGAGCCCTGAAAGCACTCAAGCAAGTTAACAATTTAAATGCTCTCCATGAGAATAAAATGTTGAAAGAACAGTTTATACAGGGATTGAGATCCCCAGAGGAACGCAGAACTGTAAATTGGTGGTCCTTAGATCATCCGGATGCTACCTTTGATGCCCTAAAGGACATGGCAATAAAAGGGCTGCGGCCCCTGGGCAAACCTGAGGTGGCCACCCAACATCATCAGGGTGAAGTCACTCCGGAACCGGCAGTAACCCCTGTTCCCCGTTAGTGGCTGAAGCCAAAGCGCAGGTGACATCTCCTAGTGAATTGGACTGTCTGCGCTCAGAGGTGCGCCAGCTGACTAAAAATCTGGCTGCTGTTATGAGTGCCCTGCAACTGCGGAAAGAAGAGGAAGGAAAAATCTTGCTAGCGGACTGCCCAGAAGACGTCCCGTGGATGCACCGGAGAAGAAAGAAGACGTCGCCCCCCCGGAGGAGGACAACGCCACCCCAGGAGCAACCTCTGATCAACACCCTTCTCGTCGAGAGATCGTCTGTTTTCGCTGCAACCGAAAAGGTCATTTGTCTCCACAGTGTCCTTTAAACGGGCAGAACCTGGGTCCAAGGGCCAACACCCAGGAGAATACTCGCCAGGCCCCTAGACTGGAACCGCAGGTATGTGGGCGGGCGACCCTACCTGTCCATTATTTTAGATGGGATTGCTGTTCCAGCATTGCTAGACACTGGGTCTCAAGTCACCCTCATACCTGATGCCCTATATACCAAGTACTGGTCAATGGACGATCTTAAACCCCGAGCCTTGACTTTACCGTGTATGCTTCTAATGGTCTTCCTGTAGAAGTACTTGGAACAAAATGTGTAGATGTAAAGGTGGGAAGAGAGGAGTTGAAAGACCAGGGACTTCTGGTAGTGAAGACTGTAAATGAGGAGAATGGTCTAAATATAATATTGGGTACTAATGTTATTGGTAATTGTTTGGAAGAAGTAGTGTTCTTGCTCCAACAGCTCGCTGAGATTGCCCGACCAAGGCAGAGAGGAGTCATCCAAAGAGAGATCCGGGCCCTGGTGTGTCAGCAGCAAGCGAAGCTTACCGACGGCGAAATTGGTAATGTACGGGTCACTGACTCAGTTCCTATTGTGATACCCCCAATGAGTGAAATGATCATTTGGTGCAGGGCAGCCATAGGTCTGAGAGGACAGAATTACCAAGCTGTAGTAGAACCCCACCATTCAGAACATAGACCTACACTTATGACTGCTAGAGGAGTAGTAGAAGTGGTGAATGGGAGAGTACCTGTACGGCTTCTCAATTGGGGAGATGATGAGGTAAATTTACCCCGTTATGCAACCATTGCTAAACTTCATGCTGTCGACAATAATTCCATTCTCCCGGCTGAGTCCTTAGACTCCTGTCAAATAGAGGAGGACAATGACCCAGCAACTCAGGTGGCGGAATGGTGTCAGCAACTCCATGTTGGGACGGACACCACTCCCGCTCACCAGAAGCAAGGGGTATTACGGGTGGTGCAAGAGTACGCCCAAGTGTTTAGCAAAAATCCACTTGATTTTGGGATCATTAAGGGAGTACAACATCATATCCCTACTGGCAATCATCCTCCCATCAAAGAGCGGTATAGGCCCATACCTCCAGCTCATTATCAGAAGGCTAAAGAAATGTTGAATGATATGAAGAAAGCTGGGGTGATAAGGGATAGTTGTAGTCCCTGGGCAGCCCCTCTAGTTCTGGTTAAAAAGAAAGATGGTAGTATGAGAATGTGTGTGGATTACAGGCAGGTGAACCGCATAACACACAAGGATGCATACCCGCTACCACGCATAGAGGAATCATTAGCTGCTCTGAAAACGGCTAACTACTTTTCTACCCTTGATCTGACTAGTGGTTACTGGCAAGTGGCTGTGGCTGAGGAGGATCGTGAGAAAACGGCTTTCACCACCCCAATGGGGCTCTGTGAGTTCGACAGAATGCCGTTTGGGCTCAGTAGTGCCCAGGAACATTTCAGAGGGTGATGGAAAACTGTCTGGGACATCTCAATTTTGAAACCGTGCTGCTATACCTAGACGACGTTATCGTGTATTCCAAGACCTATGAGGACCATCTGAAGCACCTGGCAGAAGTGTTTGAGTCCCTGTCCAGGTACGGGATGAAGTTGAAACCCTCAAAATGCCATCTACTCAAGCAGAAGGTACAATACTTGGGGCACATCGTCAGTTCGGAAGGAGTAGCGCCGGACCCAGAGAAAGTCACTGCCATCCAGAAGTGGCCGGAGCCGAAAAACCTTAAGGAAGTGCGACAGTTCCTGGGACTAACGGGTTACTACAGGAGATTCGTGAAAGATTACACGAAGAAGGCAGCTCCTTTACAGGACCTCCTGGTAGGACAATCTTTGAAGAGCAGAAACCCTCCCTTTAATTGGGGTAAAGAACAGGCTGAAGCATTCCAAAAGATGAAAGAGATCCTGACAGGTGATGAGATCTTAACCTATCCTGATTACAGCCAACCGTTCCTGTTGTACACCGACGCCAGTAATGAAGGGTTGGGAGCAGTTCTCAGTCAGAAGCAGAATGGCCAAGAAAAAGTCATCGCATATGCCAGCAGAAAACTCAGGCCAACTGAAAGGAATCCGGAAAATTATAGCAGCTTCAAGCTGGAGTTTCTGGCGCTGGTCTGGGCCATCACTGAAAGATTTAAGCACTATCTGGCCTCCAATAAGTTCACTGCGTTTACAGACAACAACCCTTAACGCACCTGGAAACCGCCAAGCTGGGTGCCATGGAGCAGCGATGGATGGCTCGGTTGTCCAATTATCAGTTTACTATCAAGTACCGGGCAGGTCGAAAGAATGCTAATGCTGATGCGTTGTCCCGAAGGCCGCATGACTCTGATACGGAAGAAGAATCGGACGACCTGGAAGAAATTGAGCTACCCGCGTTCCATCGAAATGGGGTAGTCCACGAGCATCAAGTCCACAGAAAGCAAAATGGTGCCACATTAAATCCTTTACCCATCACAGCTGGAAAGAGACTCAGGACAGTGATCCAGTGGTCAGCCACATCAAGGAGTTGTTAAAGCAAGAAGGCTCCTCCTTGGAAAAGGATGCACCTATGCCCGCCAAGCTCCTGTGGAACGAGAGAAGCAGGTTGTTCCTGTACCGTGAGAAGTTGTGCAGAAGATACGTCAACCCCAGAACCCATGAAATGGTCTGGCAAATCGTGGTCCCAAAGACAGACGTCCCAATGGTGTTGGAAGCGTACCACGATCAAGCAGGACACTTTGGCTGGAGGAAGCTGGAGACCCTGTTGAGATGCCGGTTCTACTGGGTAGGGATGCGCAGCTCCATCGAGAGGTGGTGTCGGAACTGTGGACCCTGTGGTCTCAGAAGGAAGGACTACGGTAGTCAAAAGGCCCCCCTGCAACCTATCCGGACGACTCGTCCCCTGGAGATTGTGGCCCTGGACCACGTCAAATTGTCGCCGAGTAGATCTGGATACTCATACGCCTTGACCATGGTGGACCATTACTCCAGATTTCTGGTAGTCGTTCCAGTGAAAGATCAGACCGCAGTGACGGCCGCGAAGACCTTTCAAGCAAGCTTCTGCAGACCGCATGGGTATCCCGAGCAAGTCTTAACCGATCAGGGACCTGCTTTTGAAGCCGATTTATTCAAGGAATTCTGTCATATGTACGGGTGCAAGAAAATAAGAACAACACCATATCACCCTCAAACCAACGGTCTTTGTGAAAAGATGAACCATATTGTCCTTGACTTGTTGAGATCCATACCGTTGGAAGACAGGAATCGATGGCCGGATTTACTACCTGATTTGGTTGATTTGTATAATCATATACCTGTAAGCTCAACTAACTGCACTCCAGCCTATCTGATGAGAGCAAGGCCTGGAAAACTACCAATGGATCTAGAACTTGGAGTGGTAGAACCGGAGGCAGACGATGCTGTTGAAAACTGGGACGTCAATCGGCAAGAGCAATACAGAAGAGTACAAATCTGTGTGGAGGAAAGTCTCAATAAGGCACGGGAGAAACAGGAAGGTGTTTACAACAGAAATGCTCCTGCCAAGCCTCTGATGCCTGGAGAGGTAGTATTAAAAAGAAAGAGGAAAATGCATAAACTGGATAATCAGTGGGAGCAAGAACCCTACGTCATACAAGATTCTAAGTACGACAACGGAAAAGTTTGTGTCGTCAGTAAAGACGGAGGAAAAACAATAACCACTGTGTCTAGAGACCATTTGAAACTATGTCCGGAACCCTTGAAACGTTGCGACAAGAACCCTGTCTTCAATCAAAGAGAGAAAAAGGAAGAGGTTATACACACAGATCTGGGAGATTTTCCTGCGGATTGGCCCCGACTGGGAGATGCTGTGATAATTCCAGTGTTGCAGTTTTATAAGCCACAAGAGGACGTTCTATCTCCAGTTGTGCCTGTAGTGCCAGTTGAACCCGCTCAGGAGTTACCCCTTCCAGCAACACCTCAACCTGTAGAACCTCAAGATGGATCATCTGAAGCAGCGCCCCATACTATGGGATCCCCTGGTGAAGCTGACTCACACCGCCCAGCCATCAGTACGCTTGCCAGATCCATAGAAAGATTAAGGCAGTTCTATGGTTTACCGTTTCATAGTGCAGACAGATCGCAAATTGATTTACCTGAAACTACACCACGTAGGTCAGAGAGAATCACCAAAGGGAAATTACCCATTAGATATCAGCAATAGTTATGACGAATTGATGTAAATATATTGTGAAAAGTCTATATATATAAATGTGTTTTTCCCTATTAAGCTTCGTTTACAATGGACTCAGAGGCTGAGGACTGAGCCAGCCCAAAAACTGTATCCTGTAAATAGTTGCACTAAAGTGCCTTTTTAATGGTTTCACATGAAACCTTGACTCACCTCTGAACCAAAAACCCGTGTGGTGTGGCACTGAGTGAGGTCTGCATTTGGATGTCCTGCAGCCCACCCAGGACCCACGTTGAAGGTTTGGTGCGGGTCCTTCACAAGTATCTTGTAAATTTATTTATTGAATACTATTTGTATTTTTTCTATAAAGTTTGTAACGTTTAAGGTATTCTTACCTCCCGGATGGGAAGATGTTATTGTTCCAAATGTTATTGCATAAACAAAATTTTTCTGTCTTTTGTATTCCACAGCCCGGGAGTGCTGTCGTTTACCATGGGGGAATGTGTAGCCCTGGTACACAATACCAGGAGGATGAGTGGAGAGGTAAAGGTTAAGTGTTCTTCATGACATCATGTACATTTCTGACACACCCAGCAGGGGTGTGGAAGGGAGTGATTTAGTCAGTCTGTGTCCGGACTTCAGAGTGAGAAGTCTGTGTTTTCCTGTCCTTGGACAGAGGAGAGTGTGTCCAGACTTAGGAGAGACAAGACGTCTTAGGGACTCTGCTCTATCTTCAGCTTAAAATTGTGGAGTCTAGTATAGGTACTTTAACGTACCCGAGCCTAGTCAAAGCTGTGCCCACTGGAGACAGGCTGAAATATCTCCTGAGAACTGAGCAAGTCGAAGGGCAAAAGTGGAAGAAAGCAAGGAAGTGCTATAGGTGAAGAATACCTGCACGAATCTACCGGTTACTGGGGACCGAAGGATCATCTTTGTTTCAAGCAAGGTGACAATATAACCAGAAATCTACCGGACCCTAGGTCGCGGCGGATAAGCCCATATAGTCAGTACGTAACTGGGGTCAGAGGGAAGTGAGGACCGTGAGTCAGTGCACGACAATATAGGAAATCATCTTTCTCACAAAAAGGCTCCAACCACAACACTGATCGGGCAGAACAGCTAAAGATTAGCTGGAATTATAGAGAGGACTACGCTTCAAGCTGGTCGTACTCAGCTTCATTGGAGTTAAAGGAGGCCCCTAACTTGCTTAACCGTTTGCCTCAAAGCTCATCCTCCATCAACCCCATCAGCCTCCCTGGGACCTGCTTTACCATTCTGCAAGTAAAGGTATGGAAAGACTTTGACTGTGTGAGACTGAGTTATTACTGCATGCCTGCACAATCCCTACCTAACTACCGACCTGAGGGAAGAGTCCCACCTGTAGGGGACCCGACATCTAGCTGCCTCACCATCCCCTCAGAGATCTACAGCAGCGCTGGTACTAATTACCAGAATACTACAGGTGGCGTCACGAACTGTATATAGTTATCCCTGTAAATATTCCCAACAACAACATACGCCAGACCGCCCGGGCCACAGACCGAGCCACAGCTACCTGTGACAATCCCCATAGACTTCTACGGGCTCGGCTCTGAGTACCCCATTGCCCTGGTAATCCACAATTGTGGTGGCGGGTCGACACACCTCCCTCCCCTGTATGCTGCTGTCCTGGCTCTGCATTTCCTCCTGCCAGGTTGGTTCAGTTACTATATCATCCACCACCTTGTCTTCCACTTCCGCACCCTGGTCCTTCTCCTGACTTTCTGGCAATTGAGTCTCATCATCATCCACCTCTTGTGACCGTGGCTGCTCAAATATTTGTGCATCGCTACATGGAATATCATCTTGCCCTGCTTAAGTGGACCAGGCGAGAGGCATGAATCTACAAATGGAAAACTGAACAGCTCGTTGGAGTATCCGAGTGTGGGATCAGTTGTCTCAGGGCACTCAACATGGTGGGAGGAAGGAGGATCAGGGTGAGGAATATCCGGTCCAGATTCCTGGCTTCTGACTTGACCGTGTGGAAAACAGGGTGCTGGTGGTGGATAAGTAACTGTAAGTATTATCTGCTATCCAACCAACAACCTTTTCACACTGCTCGGGCTTCAATAGTGCTGTCTTGCTGCGGTCCCCTAGGAATTCAGACACAAAGGTCCAGCGAGAAGATGTGGGTGTTTTTGGTGACCCAATTTCAGCTTTCCCATGGCCTCGGCCTGCACCATCACCATCACATCCACTTCCCCGTCCCTTGTCCATTGTAAATGGACTAGAATATTATACACATTCATTACAAATAGATGAATTGGGAGTGAACTTGTATGTGATACGTGTGCGGGAAAACCACACTTTTACCTATCTGGACTGTAGGTAAAAATGTTTTTTGGATTATCATTTTAAGTACGGTAACAGACTGCAAAAACACTAGAATATGTAGGCATAAAATGGCCAAATTTTTTGCACAGATAAATGAGGCCTGTTAAGGAGATACCACACTGACAAATATGTGGCCTGTATTTTTTGCTTTTTTTCTGCTAAACAGTGCTGTATATAACTACAGTGACACACAGGAAAACACTGGAACACCGGCCTAAAATGGGCAAACTTGGAGCATGCAGATTTATGAGCCGGCACGAAGATACCACACTGCCAAATATGTGGCCTGTATTTTTGGCTTTTTTCTGCTAAAAAGTGCTGTATATAACTACAGTGACACAGGAAAACACAGGAATACTGGCCCAAAATGAATAAACTTTGAGCACGTAGATATATGAGCTGGCACGGAGCTACCACATTGACAAATATGTGGCCTGTAGTTTTTGTTTTTTTATGCTAAATAGTGCTGTATGTAAATAGAATGACAGACAGCAAAAAAATGGAATTGAGGCATAAAATTCCCAAATTTGGACAGCAAAGATAAATGAGGCCTGGCACGGAGATACCACACTGCCAAATAGTGGCCTGTATTTTTTTTTTTTTTTGCTAAATAGTGCTGTATATAACTACAGTGACACACAGGAAAAGAATGGAATACCGGCATAAAATGGGCAAACTTGGAGCACGCAGATATATGAGGCCAGGCACGGAGATACCACACTGACAAATCTGTGGCCTGTTTTTTTTAAAAGGCAAAATAGTGCTGTGTATAACTAGAGTGACAGACAGCAAAAAAAATGGAATTTAGGCCAAAAATGCCCAAATTTTTAGCAGACGGATGGATGAGGCATGTCACAGATATACCACACTGTAAAATTTGTGGCCTGTATGTATTTTTGGGGGGGTTCAGCAAAATGGTGCCAAGAAATTGTGTAAGACACCCAAAAAAAATTCTACTCTACTGTACCATTTTAAAAAATTTTCCCTGCGCCCTCAAAAGTGTTTTTTGAGACCCCTCTAAAATTGCTGGATTTTCACACTGTGCTAGGAAAAGGATATGGCTGTATTGTGCAGTGTGAAAAAGCAAATGGAGAAAAAAAAGGGCTCTGGATTGCTTTGCAATAAAATAAGCTCTATTAACCTGGCCAAAAATTTTTTCCTAGCCAATTAGACCTGGGGCTAGTTATATACGGTCAATATATCCTATGTAGCAGCAGTAGACAGGAAAGGAATGGACCCTCTTGCTATATGCAATGATCTATATACACACATACAGTGCCTGCAGGCCTTGCAATGATATGTATATGAGTCACCCGCCAGGGCCGTGGGGTACTCGGCACCGAGCCCGTCGTTTGCTATGGGGGATGTCACGGTAGCTGCAGCTCGGTCCGTGGCCCTGGGACTCACCATAAAGGGGGGTTGTATTTACAGAGGATATTGTCAATTGAATCATGACGCCACCTGTGGTGTCTGGTGAGGCTCACCAGTGCTGCAGCAGTCCACTGAGGCCGATGTTATGGCAGCTAGATGGAATCGCTCCCCACAGGTGGAGCGCACCTTCAGGGCAGCGTATGGGTAGGGATGCAGGACGGAGGGGATCCAGCAGGATAGGAACAATAAAGGGGAACACACACAAGTCACTTCAGTACCTTTACTGGAGTTAGTGCAGGAACACCCCGGGGCACTGTAGGGTGAAGGGTGCACATCCAGATTCTCCCCAGTGAGCAGGTATAGGGCCTCCTGTTTCTTGCCTCTCTGTAATCAGTTTCCGACCTGCCTGTAGCTAGGCCTGAGTTTGTCTCTATCCTGCACCCAGCTGACCTTGTGGTAGGGCCTTCTCTTGGAGTACACTTTCCCTGCTTGCTTTTCTTTGCTTGCTGGAACTCTGTGTCCCCTGGCTCTGTTATGTATCAGCTCTGTAGTGCTCCTGAGACCTGTAGCCCTCAGAATTCTGGTTGTCTCCTACTGGGTCGTGGAGATCCCTGTAGGCTCGGACCCGGCGTCCGGTATATACTTGCTGGGGTGAGTTGGTAAGGCTCTTCTGCCCCTTTACTACTCTCTCCTCTTGAATTCTGCCTACTCTGGCCCTCACTAGGTTATACACACTGGCAGTTGGTGGGCTGCCTCTTCTGCCGCTCTTTAGAGCGTCGGCACGCTCATAGCTTTCTAGCCTGATTTGCTAGGCTCCCTCTGCTCTACAGACTGACTTCAGACTATCTCTGCAGACTGCAGACTCTAGACTCTTGCACACCTGTCTGCTCTGAACTGAGCTGCACTGAGCAGAACTCCTCTGCAGGCTCACTCTGCTCTGCAGACTAACTTAGACTGACTTCCTGCCTTCACCCCCTTTTATATCCCAATCAGGGCTCCCCCTGGTGGACTGAGGAAGGGTGAAGGTGTGTGAATGTAGTGAGACCTCTAGTGGATGAATCCTTCATTCAACTTCCAGGATATGTGAAATCGAGCGCAGCTGGGCTCCACATTCCCCCCTAGTAAAGCTCAGCACTCCCGGGCTGAAGTACATTTTTACAAAAACATAACATTAAACAATTACAATCTACAAGCTTCACTTTATGGAGGTGAGGACTCTTGAACGTTGCATCAAAAGATAAATAACTATATAAAATATATACATGGCGAAAGCAATTAGAAGATTGAGTAACCAAAATGTCCGAGTCTCTTTTGGAACGGTTACTCAAAGGTTAATAGAAAGCAATTGAGCAGTGTCCATTTCACTTGAATTGTCATTAGGAGAAAAAGACAAAATTAATAAGCAACTAAGTCAAGGCATAATAGGAATAACAATATGATACAGTAATATACAGTATCCCAATGGTAACTATTCTCTATACCTAGCAGGGGTTTGTCCTCTGGCACTATGTACTGATCTACGTGGTGCTGGGTCGGTGAGGTATCGATGTTCGTATTTTCAGTTACCCTGGCTGCCCTACGTGGGGGTAAATTATAAAATTGCCTCAACCTTTCTAGGAGACTGGCAAGTATACCATTAGCTGGACCATCTGGCTCTGCTTCTTCTTGGGATTCTTCTTCAACAGGCTCCACTGCAGCAACCGGCTTTTCTGCAGCACTTACAGGTTCTACTGGCTGTAGAGGTTCTTCTTGCTGTTGAAAGAATTTGAGTACTGGGATTATAACTTCTTCTCCAATTCGAGGCCAATCTGCCGGAAAGTCTCCCAACTCAGTATGTATGACCGCCTCTTCAGGTTCCTCCAGAGTGATGAAAGGCTCTTCTTCTTGGAGCTTTAACAGATCTGGACACAACTTCAGGTGGTCCCTAGATACAAACCTTGAATTCAACACAGTGTAGGGCTCTCTTTCCCACTGATCGTCGAGTTTGTGCATCCTCCTCTTTCTTTTCAGCACGACTTCACCAGGTGTGAAGGGTTCTGCTGGCGCACACTTGGTGTAGCGAGTCTCTTGCTTGTCTCTCACCCGAGTGAGACTATCTTCGACACAGGCCTGTACTTTTCTGTACTGCTCCTGTCTGGTCGTATCCCAGTCCTCGGTGGTCACATCGACTTCTGGCTCTACCACACCAAGCTCCAGATCCATTGGCAGCTTTCCTGGTCTTGCTCGCATGAGATAGGCGGGGGTGCAATTGGTGGAACTCACAGGTATGTGATTGTACAGATCTACCAGGTCAGGTAGTAGGTCCGGCCACTGATTTCTCTCCTCAAGTGGTAAGGTCTTCAGCAGGTCAATGACGATGTGATTCATCTTGTCACAGAGACCAGGGTCGGCGTCAGCATCCGGCACACCCAGGCAAGTGCCGGGGCCCTGAGCAGGCGGGGGGGCCCACTCGCCGTCGGGCACCCCGGCGCCCGTTAGCGGTGTCAGCGCCGCCACTGGGCCCCCCCCGCTTGCTCAGGGCCCTGGCAGCAGCCGGTGCAATACTCACCTCTCCCCATGCCTCCGCTGCCGCAGCTCCGAGCTCCAGGGGGCGCCTGTGCCGGCGCTTCCTCTCTCACAGCAGCGCCGCTGAATGACGTCATGATGATGATGATGATATTAATGGGGAGGCAATGATGATGATGATGATGATGGGGAGGCAATGATAATGGGAAGGCAATGATGATGATGATATTATTGGGGAGGCAATGATAATGATGATGATGAGGAGGCAATGATAATGGGAAGGCGATGATGTTGATGATATTAATGGGGAGGCAATGATAATGATGATGATGGGGAGGCAATGATAATGGGAAGGCAATGATGATGATATTAATGGGGAGGCAATGATAATGATGGGGAGGCAATGATAATTGGAAGGCAATGATGATGATGATATTAATGGGGAGGCAATGATGATGATAGTGAGACTGATGATGGGCAGGCAATGATGATGAGGGGAGTCAATGATGATGATAATGGGCAGGCAATGATGATGATAATGGGGAGTCTTTCCACAGCGCCCTTTCCTGAGCTGTAACAGTGCAGAGCGCAGCACAGTGTAGAGGAGAGCTCCATATTTTGTATGGAGCATTATATGTGGTCCAGTATTCTGTATGGAGCATTATATTGGGTCCAGTATTCTGTATGGAGCATTATATGGGGGATGGCGGGGTGACATCCTGCATGGGGTATTATATGGGTGATGAGGGGGAGACTATGTGGTGCCCATAATATTGTATGGAGGACTGTACTGTCCAGTCTGTACTGTGCACTGTGAGGATTTGGCGGTTTTTGAGCAATTGTACAATTTACAATAGGCATCAGTCATGTAATGGAAGAAGAGAAGTTTTTGGCGTTGTACTATGCCCATATTTCTCTGCAGTATCTGTGCATCATGAATCGTGGTCTGTGTTAAGGGGGCCCACTGAGACTCTTTCGCCCGGGGCCTATAAAAACCTGGAGCCGGCCCTGACAGAGACCTTTGGTTTGTGGGTGGTACGGTGTGGTCCTTATCTTTTTACATCCATACAGATGGCAGAACTCCTTGAACAATTCGGCTTCGAATGCTGGGCCTTGGTCAGTTAGCACCTGCTCAGGGTATTCATGGGGTCTGCAGAAATACGCTTGGAACGTCTTCGCTGCTGTTTATGCCGTCAGGTCTTTGACAGGGGCGACCACCAGGAACCTGGAGTAGTGATCCACCATGGTCAGGGCATAGGAGTATCCTGACCGGCTGGGTCCAGAGCCACGATCTCCAGGGGTCGAGTCGTCCTGATGGGTTGCAGAGGTGCCTTCTGGCTGCTGTAGTCTTTTCTTGTAAGGCCACAGGGTCCACAGTCCTTGCACCATCTCTCAATGGAGCTGCGCATTCCCACCCAGTAGAAACGACACTTCAACAGGGTCTCTAGCTTCTTCAGCCAAAGTGCCCCGCCTGATCGTGGTAGGCTTCCAACACCATCTGGATATCCGTTCTGGGGACTACTATCTGCCATACCATCTCATGGGTTTTTGGATTGACGTACCTCCGGCACAGCTTCTCACAGTAGATAAACAGCCAACTTCTCTCATTCCACAGCTGCCTTGCTTGTGGAGGCGCATCCTTCTCCAGGGAGGAACCTTCTTGAGTTATCAGCTCCTTGATACGGCTGACAACCGGGTCACTGTTCTGGGTCTCCTTCCAGCTGTGGTGAAGTAAAGGGTTTAGCGTCTTACCACGCTGCCTCCTGAAGGCTCTTTGCTCGAGGCTCATCCCATTCCTGTGAAAGGCAGGTAGTTCAATCTCCTCCAGGTCATCCACTTCTTCTTCTGTGTCTGACTTGTGAGGCATTCTGGACAGGGCATCAGCGTTGGCGTTCTTGCGGCCCGCCCGGTACTTGATTGTGAATTGGTAGTTTGACAGCCGAGCCATCCAGCGTTGTTCCATGGCTCCCAGCTTGGCTGTTTCAAGATGCGTTAAGGGGTTATTATCAGTGTAGGCCGTGAACTTGCTGGATGCTAGGTAGTGCTTGAACCTTTCAGTAATGGCCCAGACCAGCGCCAGGAACTCCAACTTGAAGCTGCTATAGTTCTCTGGGTTCTTCTCAGTCGGGCGGAGCTTCCTGCTTGCATATGCGATGACTTGCTCTAGACCATTTTGCTTCTGACTTAGGACAGCTCCCAATCCTTCGTTGCTGGCATCCGTATACAGACTGTAGTCAGGGAAGGCTAGGATCTCATCACCTGTCAGGATCTCCTTCATTTCTTTGAATGCTTCAGCCTGTTCTTTACCCCAGTGGAACGGAGAATTTCTGCTCTTGAGGGACTGTCTCACCAGAACGTCTTGCAGAGGCGCTGCTTTCTTAGTGTAGTCCTTTACAAACCTCCGGTAGTATCCTGTCAGTCCCAGGAACTGACGCACCTCTTTGACGTTCTTCGGCTCCGGCCACCTCTGGATGGCGGTGACCTTCTCAGGATCTGGCGCCACTCCCTCTGAGCTGACAATTTGTCCCAGGTACTGTACTTTTTGCTTGAGCAGGTGGCACTTTGAGGGCTTCAGTTTCATCCCATACCGGGACAGTGACTCAAATACCTCCGCCAGGTGCTTCAAGTGGTCTTCATACGTTTTGGAGTACACAATCACGTCGTCCAGATATAGTAGCACAGTCTCGAAGTTAAGGTGTCCCAGGCAGCACTCCATCACTCTCTGGAACGTTCCAGGGGCACTGCTGAGTCCAAACGGCATTCTGTCAAACTTACAGAGTCCCATCGGGGTGGTGAAAGCCGTTTTCTCCCGATCCTCCTCAGTCACTACTACTTGCCAGTACCCACTAGTGAGGTCAAGGGTGGAAAAGTAATTAGCAGACTTTAAGGCAGCTAGAGATTCCTCAATACGTGTTAAAGGGTATGCATCTTTATGTGTAATGCGATTTACTTGTTTGTAATCCACACACATTCTCATGCTTCCATCCTTTTTCCTGACTAGAACTAGGGGAGCTGCCCAGGGACAACAACTATCCCTTATCACACCTGCCTTTTTCATGTCCTGCAACATTTCCTTGGCTTTCTGGTAGTGTGCTGGAGGTATGGGCCTGTACCGTTCCTTAATGGGAGGATGGTTGCCTGTGGGGATGTGATGTTGTACCCCCTTAATCTTCCCAAATTCAAGTGGGTGTTTGCTAAAGACCTGCGCGTATTCCTGGACCACCCGATGCACTCCCTGTTTCTGGTGAGCTGGAGTGGTGTCTGTCCCAACATGAATCTGCTGACACCAATCCTCCACCTGAGTTGCCGGGTCATTATCCTCCTCTGAGTCTGGGAGGCTAAGGACTCTGTCGCATGAATGGAGTTATTATCTACAGCATGTAACTTGGCAACAGTGGCATAACGTGGTAATTTGACTTCATCTTCCCCCCAGTTGAGAAGACGGACGGGCACCCTCCCATTGCGTACATCCACTACCCCTCTGGCAGTTAAGAGTGTAGGTCTGTGCTCTGAAAAAAGGGGTTCTACTACTGCTTGGTAGCTCTGTCCTTTAAGACCTATTGCAGCTCTACACCAAATAAGCATTTCACTCATTGGGGGAATCACAATGGGGTTCGGGTCTGTTACCCGTACATTACCAATCTCACCACCGGTCAGTTCCACTTGCTGCTGGCACATCAGGACCCGGATCTCCTTCTAGATCACTCTCTTCTGCCCTGGTCTGGCGACATCGGCGAGCTGTTGGAGTAAAAACACAACCTCCTCCAAACAGTTACCAATAACGTTAGTGCCTACTACCACATTCAGTCCATTTTCCTTATTAACAGCCTTCACTACAATAAGTCCCTTGTCCTTTAACTCCACCCTCCCCACTTTTACATCTACGTTTTTAGCCCCAGTAAGTCAAGAGGGAGGCCGTTAGAGGCGTATACTGCAAAGTCGGGGTTTGGGGGTTGGAGACTGTTCATAGACCAGTAACGGTTATACAGGATATCCGGTATGACGGTTACCTGGGATCCAGTGTCCAGCAGGGCAGGTATTGCGATGCCATCCAGTATGATGGATAGGAAAGGTCTTCCTCCCACAAACCTGCGGTGCCAGTCTGAGGGGCCTGATGAGTCTATTCCTGGGTGCTGGCCCTCGGACCCAGGGTTTGCTCGTTTAAAGGACACTGGCGTGCGGTGTGACCTTCCTTCTGGCAGCGGTAGCAGACGATCCCTCGGCGAGGATGGTGCTGGTCGTTGGTCTTTCCTGGGGGTGGCGTTGTCCTCCTCCTGGGTGGCGACGTCCTCTTTCTCCTCCGGTCCATCCAGGGGACATCCTCAGGGCAGTCGGCTTGTAGGATCTTTCCTTCTGACTCCGGTCCCGTCCGAAGTTGCAGGGCACTCATTACAGTGGCCAGGTTTTTGGTCAGCTGGCGCACTTCCGAGCATAGACAGTCCAGCTCAGTAGGGGGTGCTGCCTGCGCTTTGGCTTCAGCATCCAGCGGGGAAAAGGTGGGGGCTGCTGGCGTTGGGGTAGCCTTACCCGAGTAATGCTGGTCTGCCTGAGCTGCCGTTTCCAGGGGTTGCAGTCCCTTTATAGCCATATCTTTAAGGGCATCAAAGGTGGCATAGGGATGATCCAAGGACCACCAACGCACAGTCCTACTTTCCGCTTGGGACCTCAATCCCCGTACAAATTGTTCCTTTAGCATTTTATTCTCATTGGTGACGCTCATGGGATTAGTCTGTTTGAGAGCTCGCAGGGCCCCATGTAAACGGCAGGCATAATCCGGCACGGTGTCATCTGGTTTCTGGGAGCATGGGTAAAACCTCATTCGGAGGTCTGTTTCAGTGCGGTCCTCAAAGGCAGTCTGTAATTTTTCAAAAATTGCGGGCACTGACTCCTGGTCTGCAGCCGACCAAGTCTCTACTTCTCTTTCTGCAGCACCAGTCAATTGTCCCACTATCACTGCAGCCCTTTGCTTATCTGACATAGAGTACATGTCCAGTTTGCTGCATATTTTTCGCTTGAATCCCGACAGGGTGTCTGGCCTGCTGCTGTATTGGGGAAGCCACTTTGCTCCAGGCATGTATGGCAGCATTAGCGGTACTATCGGGGCCACAGGCCCAGGTAAGGGGGCGGCTGCTGTGGCCGACATGGTAGCGGTCGAGGGCTGATCATCCAGGTTGTCGGCCTGGACCGTGCCGCTGGGTGAGGGTTGTGACATTCTGGCGCCCCCCTAGTGAACCGTGGCCTACCTTCCTCTGTAGGCCGCAGCTCCGCAGGGCACAGTTGCTTGAAGGACCTGTGTTGCCGGCTCTCTGACGTCAGAGCGTTCACTGAAGCTCCCTAACAGGACCTGCCGCTGTGTCAGCGCGTGGGGGCGTGTCCAGAACTCAGCGCGCTTTTTCAGGTACGCCTCCTAGTTTTCGCGCGGGGAAACAATAATGGCGGCAAATTCCAAAAATAGCGTGAAACCTTCGCCACATGCACAGCATACAGTCTTTTAGTAAAGGCGCACAGTACCCGGTGGCAACAGGCACAGGTTACTTCGTTGCCGCGGGCACGCAGATCCTGTTCGTGACGCCAGATGGATGAGTCGCCCGCCAGGGCCGTGGGGTACCCAGCACCGAGCCCATCGTTTGCTATGGGGGATGTCATGGTAGCTGCAGCTCGGTCCGTGGCCCTGGGACTCACCAAAAAGGGGGTTGTATTTACAGGGGATAATGTCAATTGAAACGTGACGCCACCTGTGGTGTCTGATGAGGCTCACCAGCGCTGCAGCAGTCCACTGAGGCCGATGTTATGGCAGCTAGATGGAATCGCTCCCCACAGGTGGAGCGGGCCGTCAGGGCAGCGTATGGGTAGGGATGCAGGACGGAGGGGATCCAGCAGGATAGGAACAATAAAGGGGAACACACATAAGTCACTTCAGTACCTTTACTGGAGTTAGTGCAGGAACATCCTGGGGCACTGTAGGGTGAAGGGTGCACATCCAGATTCTCCCCAGTGAGCAGGTATAGGGCCTCCTGTTTCTTGCCTCTCTGTAATCAGTTTCCGACCTGCCTGTAGCTAGGCCTGAGTTTGTCTCTATCCTGCACCCGGCTGACCTTGTGGTAGGGCCTTCTCTTGGAGTACACTTTCCCTGCTTGCTTTTCCTTGCTTGCTGGAACTCTGTGTCCCCTGGCTCTGTTACGTATCAGCTCTGTGGTGCTCCTGAGACCTGTAATCCTCAGAATTCCAGTTGTCTCCTACTGGGTCGTGGAGATCCCTGTAGGCTCGGACCCGGCGTCCGTATATACTTGCTGGGGTGTGTTGGTAAGGCTCTTCTGCCCCTTTACTACTCTCTCCTCTTGCCTTCTGCCTACTCTGGCCCTCACAAGGTTATACACACTGGCAGTTGGTGGGCTGCCTCTTCTGCCGCTCTTTAGAGCGTCGGCACGCTCATACCTTTCTAGCCTGATTTGCTAGGCTCCCTCTGCTCTGCAAACTGACTTCAGACTATCTCTGCAGACTAAAATAAAAACAAGATTTGTGGGACTGTACACACTTAATTAATAACCTGTAATATGAAAAACATATATATGTATATAACAAATTAAAAGTGATACCACAAATCCTGAAGGAAGTGAGATGGCAAACCATCCAGAGATTAGAAAAACACCGTACACCAGAAGTGGATAAAAGAACACGGACCCAGACTAATGAACTAGTGAAAAAAATAATAAATAAAATAATAAAATATATACGTACACATGTATATAATAATAAGAAGAGACAAATTGTAAAATATATAATAATCTTTATTAAGCAATGTTTGTACAAGATGTAAGTAGCTATAAAAAACAATAAAACTACCAAAAACGTCTGATAATAAACCCTTGTAATTTCAGGCTCAAATTAATCGACCAGGAGCTGATTGAAGTTATAACAGATACATAATCAAAAGCAATACGTGATATGTATGATATAATCCACAAAAAAGTCATTAACCCAATAAAAAATAAATAAGACAGCATATAATGCTGAATCATACAAAATTGTGTATATACCAGTGTGTAACAAACATAACACAAAAGTGCTAATAATATAATGACCAATCTATAACATAATAAGAAATCCTCACACAGTGCATATACAGATAAATCAATCCACGTGCAGTGCTAACATAAACCAACATGTGCATATGCTACTATATCCGGATAATATGTGAGCACACTGAACCCGTGAATTCAAAAGAAAAAATCCAAAAATCCAAAAATGACCTGTTTAATGAGAGCCACTACCTGGGAGCCTGAGGGTGACGCAGACGGTCTGGAAGAACGCGCCCCGACGCGCGTTTCGGAATTAAATTCCTTCGTCAGGGACCGTCTGCTTATATAACAATCAGGCTCCCCCTGGTGGACTGAGGAAGGGTGAAGGTGTGTGAATGTAGTGAGACCTCTAGTGGACGAATCCTTCATGTACCCTTCCAAGATATGTGAAACCAAGCGCAGCTGGGCTCCACATATAGAGCGACGTACAATCCCCTGCCTACCTAACACTGCAACCTATATACTCCAGAATTAGTCCTTAGAAAGACTGTTAGTTTAGCTGGATTTGAGTACTTTATGATGGTAGACCCCACACTGACTAATAAATCCTCAAGTCTGACCCTATCTCGGCAGCAGCTCTCCCTACACTATCTCAATCCAGAACTGAATGCGCCGAGCAGGGCGGCGTCCGGTCTCTTATACCCCTGATGATGCTGTGCGGCCAGCCAATCACTGCAAGACCACAACAACGATGGCTGCAGTGTATCAGTGCCTGGCAGACAATCCCTGCATGGTGATTGGGTCTCTAAAGACTGCCAAAAATGCTGGGTGGAGACCCGAGTTCCCACTGAGTAATCCCAGAAATGCTCGGTGCTCGCCGAGTACACCAAGTACCGTGATACTCGGGTGAGTAACGAGTAGTGGCGAGTACGTTCGCTCATCACTAATGGCCAGACATTCTTCTTCAGGATTTTTTGGTAGACAGCAGGATTCATGTTTCTGTTTATCACTATAAGTCTTCCAGGTTCTGAAGCAGCAAAACAGTCCCAGATCATCACACTACCACTACCATATTTTATGGAAATGCTGTGTTACCTTTACGCCAGATGTAATGGGAAGTACACCTTCAAAAAGTTCAACTTCTGTCTTGTCAGTACACAGAGTGTTCTCCCAAACGTCTTGGGGGTCAATAAGATTTTTTCTGGCAAAACTGAGACAAAACTTTATGTTCTTACTGCTCAAAAGTGGTTTTCGTCTTGAAACTGCCATGAAGGCAATTTTTGCCCAGTCTCTTTCTTCTTGTGGAGTCATGAACATTGACTTTACCTGATGCAAGGGAGGCCTGCAGGTCTTTGTATGTAAACTGTGGCCTCTGTTCACACAGGATGCATTTTAGTTAGCACTGGGCAGCCCACCTGATCTAAGAGAATGGGCATCATTAATAGGCTGTAAGCCAGATGCTCTGCATCTTCTGTGTGTGAACAATGCCGCATACAAGTTGTATCTTTTTTGCACTGGTGTACCAAATGGCCAATCCCTGATAGTAGGCTGGCTGTCTCATCGGTATTGCTTGACATGTGTAGCCGCCATCTTTATTTAGGTCCACTGCACCCTGATGTGCATTTGTTTTGAGGCCTAGGCAGGTAAGCATCTCTGCCTTTTTCCTGGTGCTTTGTATGTTGTTTTAGGGTCTTTGTGACATCTTGGATGAGTCGTTGCTGCATTCTTGGGGTAATTTGGGTCGTCTGGCCACTCTTGGAAGTTTCACCACTATTCCATGATTCCGCCATTTATATATATATATATATATATATATATATATATATATATATATATATATATATATATACAGTTAGGTCCATAAATATTTGGACAGAGACAACATTTACCTAATTTTGGTTCTAGACATTACCACAATGAATTTTCAACAAAACAAATCAGACGCAGTTGAAGTTCAGACTTTCAGCTTTCATTTGAGGGTATCCACATTAAAATTGGATGAAGGGTTTAGGAGTTTCAGCTCCTTAACATGTGCCACCCTGTTTTTAAAGGGACCAAAAGTAATTGGACAAATGACTCCAAGGCTATTTCATGGACAGGTGTGGGCAATCCCTTTGTTATGTCATTCTCAATTAAGCAGATGAAAGGGCCGGAGTTGATTTGAGGTGTGGTGTTTGCATTTGGAAGGTTTTGCTGTGAAGGAAACATGCGGTCACAGGAGCTCTCCATGCAGGTGAAACAAGCCATCCTTAAGCTGCAAGAACAGAAAAAAAACCATCCAAGAAATTGCTACAACATTAGAAGTGGCAAAATCTACAATTTGGTACATCCTGAGAAAGAAAGAAAGCACTGGTGAACTCATCAATCCAAAAAGACCTGGGAGCCCATGGAAGACAACAGTGGTGGATGATCGCCGCATACTTTCTTTGGTGAAGAAGAACCCGTTCACAACATCAACTGAAGTCCAGAACACTCTCAGTGAAGTAGGTGTATCTGTCTCTAAGTCAACAGTAAAGAAAAGACTCCATGAAAGTAAATACAAAGGGTTCACATCTAGATGCAAACCATTCATCAATTCCAAAAATAGACAGGCCAGAGTTAAATTTGCTGAAAAACACCTCCAGAAGCCAGCTCAGTTCTGGAAAAGTATTCTATGGACAGATGAGACAAAGATGAACCTGTACCAGAATGATGGGAAGCCAAAAGTTTGGAGAAGAAAGGGAACGGCACATGATCCAAGGCACACCACATCCTCTGTAAAACATGGTGGAGGCAACGTGATGGCATGGGCATGCATGGCTTTCAATGGCACTGGGTCACTTGTGTTTATTGATGACATAACAGCAGACAAGAGTAGCCGGATGAATTCTGAAGTGTACCGGGATATACTTTCAGCCCAGATTCAGCCAAATGCTGCAAACTTGATTGGACGGCGCTTCATAGTACAGATGGATAATGACCCCAAGCATACAGCCAAAGCTACACAGGAGTTCATGAGTGCAAAAAAGTGGAACATTCTTCAATGGCCAAGTCAATCACCAGATCTTAACCCAATTGAGCATGCATTTCACTTGCTCAAATCCAGACTTAAGAGGGAAAGACCCACAAACAAGCAAGACCTGAAGGCTGCGGCTGTAAAGGCCTGGCAAAGCATTAAGAAGGAGGAAACCCAGCGTTTGGTGATGTCCATGGGTTCCAGACTTAAGGCAGTGATTGCCTCCAAAGGATTCGCCACAAAATATTGAAAATAAAAATATTTTGTTTGGGTTATGTTTATTTGTCCAATTACTTTTGACCTCCTAAAAAGTGGAGTGTTTGTAAAGAAATGTGTACAATTCCTACATTTTCTAACACATATTTTTGTTCAACCCTTCAAATTAAACGTTACAATCTGCACTTGAATTCTGTTGTAGAGGTTTCATTTCAAATCGAATGTGGTGGCCTGCAGAGCCCAACTCGCGAAAATTGTGTCACTGTCCAAATATTTCTGGCCCTGACTGTATATATATATACACACATACATACACACACACACCTCAGACTTGACCAAAGGTTCACCTTCCAACAAGACAATGACCCTAAGCACACAGCTAAAATAACAAAGGAGTGGCTTCAAAACAACTCTGTGACAATTCTTGACTGGCCCAGCCAGAGCCCTGACCTAAACTCAATCGAGCATCTCTGCAGAGACCTGAAAATGGCTGTCCACCAATGTTCATCTTCCAACCTGACGGAACTGGAGAGGATCTGCAAGGAAGAATGGCAGAGGATCCCCAAATCCTCTGAAGTAGTGATGCATTTAAGTAGTGAAACACTAAGGAACATATACATTAATCAGTGACATAGTGACATACACACTGGTGTATACTGGCATAGAATACTCTGAATTTTCTTAGGTCTTGCCACAGCACCTCAGTTCAAGATTGGGTAAATATTGTTCAACTGTATCGTTACATAAATTGGGTTCACGTGGTGATGTGGATCCTCTAAGCTCAAGGTCTGGATGTGCACACGAACGTCAATGCAACTGCTAGATGGTGCACGCGGAACATGGACATCTGAGGGACTAGAAACCGCAGGCAAGCAGGAAATGTCCCGGAGACCACAGGCAAAGAGGCGGACACATAACTAAAGTTTTAACAAAGTTCTGGAAACCACAAGCAGGCAAGAGATGTCCTGGAAGATTACAGAGTTACTGAAGACCTCGGCAGATTTCAGAGTTACTGAAGACCTCAGGCAGGCAGTAGGCATCATGGAGATGCAGACAGATAGCAGGCAAAACTCCAGAGTAACAAGAAAATTTATTATCATGGAAGCTGCACACAGCCAGTTTTGTCTTTAGCTCTCATGATTCAGAATCTCACAAGTCATATCAACAGACATGCTTAGTTTGTAGTCTGTTAAATGCAATGAATAAAAAAGGGTCGGTGTGGTATTTGCCTGCTGAGAAAGTTGGGCAGACCAAACAGATTTTATAAATTGGTGCACGTAAGAGTTTTAATTCTTCCCTATGAAAACCTTCATGTGAGATGGTTTAAAGAGAACTTCAGCACCCTTTCAAATATTGAGATACTGTATGGCTTGTACCCCATAAAAATGACACCTGGGTTCATGTCAGTTCACTGTTTTTCACTTGTAATGCCCCCGTGTACTTCCAATCTGATTAATATATGGCTTCTACTCTAGCTTTTATCATTCCTGGCACATCAGAACTCTTCAATGAAGGTATTAATTTTATTGAGGGATAAGCACCTACATATACCCCATAACCAAATGTACTGAGAGGTTCCGTTTATATTGTATTCCCTTTAAATTAATAAAATATATATTAATTGTGGCTTAGAAAAGGTTCTTGAAATGCTTATTCACCAAAAGATTGTGTTTTATGTAGCATAAAAGTATAGTCACCCACAGCAGAAATGTCTGCAATTATTCCAACAATATGAATGGGACTTGCAGAAATCCATTCAAATAGTGCAGAAATAACCTATTACATGGAACCTTTCAAGTGATTCATGCTGCTTAAACCATGGTCAGCATGACTGTAGCCAAGTATATTATTCTCTGAAATATTCCGTCATTTCCGAGTAAATATACTTTGGAAATCCAGCCGGGGATAATAAACAGAGTCGAGACTAGTCCTCTGCCACCCCATCCTGTGCAACAACAGTTTATGGGCCTTTTCCAGACCAATAGCGCATCATAATGCACAATTCCACATGTTTTGCAGGTGGTAGTGGCCCCCTTACCTCTTGGGCCCCTGCGCGTTTGGTATGTCCATACTTGGCTTGAGGAAATTTTCAGATCTCTCCCTATGTAAAAGCAAGAGAAAGACCTGTCAATCTCCTGCAGCAGTGCTGGGAAGAAACGGCTGAGAAGAGACAGCTAGGAAGAGACAGCTGGGGGCAGCTTGTTGCTGGCTATGATATTTCTTCAACAAATCTGCCACATGTGAATAAACCCTAGGTTATGACAGCCTACTATTGCAGGTTAAATATATTTAAATAAACATAATAGTTGGTCATAAGTCCCATTTGTCTGTGATACAATATGTCAGCAATTCCCAGAGTTATTTGCAAATGGTATAGGAAGGGTCGTATTTGTCTTCGGTTATGTAAAGCTAACTCCTCAGAAAAACATAATCCTCACATAGCTCCCTGTGACCAGCTAGTTTGCTCTTTGCTCATTCCTATCTAAAACTAATCTGGGCAGGACAAAAAGTTGCTATCTGTATCACATATTCACATGCATGTTTACATTGTGCACTGCCCATGGTAAACTTAACACATGAGCAATTTCATAAAAATTTGACAAGATTCTGTTTCATTGCACTTGTCAACTCCTACTTCAGGCCACATTAGTCCTATGTTATCAATATTTTTGGATTCAGTGCAATTCAGAAGTTTGGGAAAAGGGAACTTTTGCTGCAGATGCATTACAGCATTGATATTTGATTCTCCAGGTCAGAACAATTGATGATATCAAACATCACATATTTTGCTTATTTAAAGAGTAACTATCATTATAATTTGTGTTTAATAAGTCAATACTACATATGAATATAAGAAATTTGTAATTTATTTTACCAGAGAAATTTACCTCTTTCTTCTCCAGGACTGTGATGATTCATTCTCAAAATTCTTAATTCATGTGCAAAATCTGTATTCAGAGAAGACAGGCTCTTCCATTACTGAGATAGAAGATGGCCGTTGCTACTGATAAGATTTTGTATAGAAAGGAGGATGGGTAAGCTTTTCCTCTAGCTCATCTGCTCACATGTATATATTTTTTTAGTTATTTTATTTGGGGGAAAAGGACAGGATTTGAATTTCTAGATTTTTTAATATATTTTTCAAAACTTTTTTTATACTTTATTTTTTTATTACTCATATGGGACTTGAATCTGGGATCGTTTGATCACCTGTATTATATATACACAGCAACAAACTGATATTGCAGTAAATATTAAAATTACAGTCTCCCGTGAAATTCACTTACAGGTTGGGGTCCAACTAGCGAATCACGTCTGATGTGAGAGCATCGGATGCGATATGCTAGTGACACTAGACTCCTGCTCTGCTGCGAGTGAGAGCCAAGTGTCAGTGCTGGATGCTCCAATCGTCTTCCAAGTGCTCAGGGATACTCGGTTATCACTCGAGTATCACGGTGCTCAGAACTGCTCATTACTTGGTGAGCAATGGGCATTGCTCGAGTTCAAATTAGAATCCTCTCCCCGAATCTTTGTATCCTGTTACGCAGCCAATAAGCATGCTGGGATTGCCCGTGAGTCATTGTAATGTTGAAGCCATCTTGGTTTTGGAATTACTGTGTTTGGCTTGCCTTGTGACATGATCAGAGCTTATAAAAGAACAGGTGCCTCCCGGCTTGGCACACTGACGCTATTGTACAACTCTGATGCTTCGTATCGGAGGGAGACAGTGCTTGTGAAGGCCGTTGTGTGCACAGTGTAATGAATCAGAGGCGTGTAGTGTTATTACTGGTGCTGAAGCATAGCCATAATGCTGCCCTTCTAAGGGCAAATCGTTTGCAGCACATACAATCTGCATTTACCCTAGGAAGGGGGAGAGAGTCGCAGGAGCAGAGAGTGTGACAGAATCTAGTCTGTAGACATAGATTAGGCCTGTGCAGTCCGTTGGCAAATACATAGCTGCAGGTTTTTTTGTAGGGGCTGAAAATATTGAATATATTTTGATCCATCAAGTATTACGTGTTTGAGGTACTTTTTGTGTTATATAACACACCCAAAAATCGTTGAAACATTTTCCAGGGCTACATTTCTCAGCCATACATAATTCCATAGTGTGGAGTACATTTCTGTGATCTCTAAAACTGAGAAAAAGCTTTTAAAAGTGTTGTAGGGTTACATTTCTCAGCCATACAGTATTACGCGGGTCTTGGTACATTTCTGTGCTCTATAAAACTGAAAAAAGCTTTGAAACATTATTCTGGATTAAATTTCACTGTCATCAATACACTTTTGCATTCTTTCTATTACGTTACGGTGGAGTAAACTCCAAAAAAACTGCTTTGATTGCTGCAGGTGACCAATTTTTTTCTTGTATTAAAAATAAACTTGATTTCAAGAGTCCTAGCAATTACAAAATGCATAAGGCGTGCATTAAAGGATGGAAAAGTGGAAGTGTTGATGATGGCGCAGGTGCAATTCTGCCTGTTGCTGGAGCACAAGAAACACGCCCATCCTTGACACATAGGTTCCTGTCCCACTTTGCAGGGAGGCATGATACAGCAAGTCTGAAGCCAGAGCAGTGGGAACAGGTGGGCCGTTGGAAAGCAGATAATGCTTCCAGCAGGCTTGGCAGCACCACCCAGTCTTCTACATGCTCTAGTCTCACCAGCTTAAAGTCTGAATCACTTAATCTTCACTCTGATACTTTTTCCCCTCTCACCATGTTGAGTCCCAGGAGACTAGTGATCTCACACTAAGACACTATTAGGTTGCACTTTAAAACATAATTTCTTGATTGTGGCCTCTCAACCTGCATGCTCCAAGATGGAAAAGAGAACATGCTGTTTAGTGATGCACAAACCTTAAAGCAGCCATGGCCACAAGAACATGATGGTGGAGATCAGCAAATTTGAAATAAGGAGGAAGATGATGAAGAGACACAGTTGTCTTGTTGTTGTTAAGTCAAGACATGAGGAGGACCAGGGTGCGGTGGTGGAAGATGAGGTGGTGGATGACAAAGTCACGGACCAAACCTGGGAAGCTGGCATGCATAGCGAGGCCAGCAGTACTGAGGAGGAAGGATTTACAGCACCAAAACAGACAGGAAGAGGCAGTGGGGTTACCAGAGGAACAAGACAAGAAACTGTTCCACAGAGCACCGACACTTGTGCAGTTCACCAAGTTAGGTGTTCCCCAGTTTGAAGAGGGAGGTTTCTGGTTGAGGTGATATTACAGCACTGCCCACAAATATCCAGTCCAGACTAAGAAAAGTATTAAAAACTTTACTTACTTTGCATATATGCTTGCCTGAAGAAGGAGCAGGAACTTAACTGGACGTCTGTCGGCAGCCCTGTAAGATCACCTCAACCAGAAACCTCCCTCTTTAACATGTTCTGGATCCTGTGGGGGATCCAGAGGGTGGAGCAGTAGCCCTATGGACTCACACATTTACCACAGGGTTGTGCCTGGATGCACAACCACGAAAGGTGAGCCTTTGACTAACCTTTATCATTGGTGGTCTTGGTTGATGTGCACGTTGCGCTTTCATCCCTTCTTTAATACGTGTTCCCCAGTTTGGGACTTCTTAAAGAGAGTTTGGAGACTAATAAAATGGTCATTTTCAACTTGTGCCATGTCAAAATCAGCAGGAGCATGACTATTAAGAACCTAACCACCACCAGCATGATCAGGCAAATGTTATCTAACCACCCGATTCAGAGGGCCAAATGCCTGGGTCGATGATTTGTACCATTGGGTGAAACCACTTCCTATTCCCTTATGCTAGGTGCTTCCCAATTCCATGTCTAAAACACTGGTGCAGATGCCTCCTTCCTTGCACCTGCATCTATCTTTGCACATTCTGACTTAACAACATCAGGCATTTCCAAATCCTTGTCCCAGCGCAGCGTTCAACTGTTCCTACATTAGGCCTTGGAACAAAAAGGAAAGTATCCAGCCACCAACCCACAGGCCCAAATGCTAATCCAGCACATTTCCAGACTGCTTGCCTTTAGGCTGGTAGACATGGAGAATTTCTGGCGACTCATGGCAGCAACCGTTCCTCGGTACTCCTCGGTCTCCAACCGCCACTTTTTCTATCGGCGTGGCGTCCCCATTTTGTAGCAATGTGTCCAAGAACATCACTCATGCCCTTACCAACGCACTTTCTGGCATTATCCACTTAACCTACACGTGGACAAGCACTTGTGGCCACGGACACTACATTTCATTACAGGAAGTCTGTGTTACTGTTCGGGTTTGGCACCCCAAACACCGGGTGCTTCTCTCTCTGTCATCTGCAAGACAGCGTGAGAAACATCACCAGCTCTGATTGGTGGTAAGATTAATACTACTGGTCAGGGTGCAGTGATTCCAACGCTGTGAACTGAGAGCATAAACCCGCAGCAGTGACTGGAGGTAAAAAATTTACCTCTTGTCACAGGTTTGGTGTGATGGGACTATGACTCCCATCAGCCTACTCCTTCTGCTACTAATATCAGCGAGAGCAGGTGGTGGCTGATGGGAGTATTCATCAGCGAGCGCCTGTTCTATAAAAAAATAAAAGAAAAATATTCCTATGTATTTTTGATAACCAGCCAGGAAAAACTGACAAAACCCTCAGCTGTCAGCTTTAGCAAGGCTGGTTATCAAGAATAGAAAGGTCCCCACGCCGTTTTTTTTAAGTTATTTAAATAATTTTAAAGAATGTTGCGTGGTCTCCCCATTTTTGACAACTAGATAAGCTAAAGCAGACAGCTGGGGGCTTGTATTCTCAGACTGGTAAGGGACCATGGATATTGGCCTCCCCAGCATAAAAATAGCTGCCAGCAGCCGCCCAGAAAAGATGCATCTATTAAATATGTTAATTCTGGCGCTTTGCTCGGCTCTTCCCATTTGCCCTGTGGCGGTGGAAAGTGGGGTTCAGATTTGTGGGTTGATGTCAAATTTGTATTGTCCGGTGACATCAAACCCACAGCTCAGTTATGGAGAGGTGTCTATTACTAATCCTATAGTTATATTGTAAAGACTGTGAGGCAGTGACCCATGTTATATGCGAGGGTCGCTATGTGTCCCCCTGGAAATGGAACGAAGCATATGGAGGCCATGGGGCATAGCTGTGATTGCAATGTAAAATAACAGTGAGTATTGGTCTTGGGCATG
This sequence comes from Oophaga sylvatica, assembly GCA_033576555.1. Lineage (NCBI taxonomy): Eukaryota > Metazoa > Chordata > Amphibia > Anura > Dendrobatidae > Oophaga > Oophaga sylvatica. The sequence continues at coordinate 506,794,347 of JARQOD010000003.1, read as the reverse complement.
CTATATGTCCAGGGCAAATATAAGAAAACCTGTTCTAGGCTTTTATTTTTTAAACGGACTACAGGATTGCAGCGGGGCAGTCCGTTACCTCCCCGACCCTGGGTTTTCCATGTGGCCGGTGGCCACATGTTCCTTTGTAAAAAAACATGTAGTAGGGGGAAGGGTGTGTCAATTTGGTCTTGCAAGCAAGCAGAGCAGAAGGCTCTGCAGAGATCAACCTGTGTGAGGCAACACAGGGCAAAGCAGAGCCAAAGGCCTGGCACCCTCAACATACACGGTGGTGCAGTCGCCTACGGCAACAGGTCACGTACTATCTTTGTTTTTCTAGGCTGTGATCCGGAGGATCCGAGTTATTTTCTATTTGCGAGTACGCTGAATATTAAAAGACTTTGCTTTGACCTTTTCCTGGCTCACTGCCTCATCACTTCACAGCATGGATACCGCTGCACTACATATGGTTGGAGAATGTGGGCAGTGTGAACTGAGGCATACCCCAAAGCGTGCTGCATGTCAGATTAAGCCAGAAACGCTACAGCTCAAGCCTGCTGACAAGATGGAGGAACTTTTGAAGCAGTTGATCCTTGCGCAGCAGTGGCAACATGAACAACACCAGCAGCAGCAATGTTGATGCAGCAGATTGTGGCTATGCGAGAGGCAGCTCCACCAGCAACCTCAATCCAGTCGGAGGCTCGGTATAAAGTTTGGTCAGCACTGAGGAAGATTGGTCCTGAGGACGACATGGAGGCCTTCCTCACCATCTTTGAGAGCAGAGCAGAAGAGCTTGCCAATGACCCAGTGAGCTGAAGTGGTGGCCCCCTTCTGGAGATGCCCAGAAAGCCTACCTGGACCTCAGTTGGGACGATGCGAAGCTGAAAGGTGAGATCCTTGCCTGACAGGGGGTTAATACATATGTGCGGGCTCAACGGGTATTCCAGTGGTCTTTTGTGGAGTCGTGTCTTGCCAGGTCTCAGGCATATGACTTGCTGCAGCTGGTTAAAAAATGGCTCCAGCCTGAGACCTTAAATCCTTTCCAGATGGTAGAGAGGGCTCTGCCAGCAGCCATACAGCGTTGGGTGAGACAAGGTCACCGGGGGACTCTGGACCAGGTGGTAGAACTGATTGAACGGTATACAGCCACACAGGACTTTATATGGGATACTGCTCCAGTTCAGCTGTCACATAAGGCCCCGCCAACTCAGGAGCCAGGGAAAATTCCACGAGCCTCCACTGGGGCCAATCCAGACCATGCCCGTGTTGGCATATGCAACAGATTAGGACTTATTATAAGTAAAAGGAGGACTTTATGCTGACCTGACAATAGATGGCGATGTGTAACGTTTCACTTGTAATTTCACTTTTGTTTTGTTCCTGTTTTCCCGATGCAATGCGAAAAATGTGCTTTTTTTTTTCCTCATGTTTTAAAAAGTAAAACTTTTTCCCCTAAGCCTGCTCTGTGAAGTTTTCAATGCAAAGGTGGGATTCAAAGTGTGCAACAGGTTTGGGCCCCGTCACCCCCGATACAGCGTGCCCCGAACAGAGAATCCAACACAAAAAATCCCCCAACACCAAAAATACCAAACCCCGGGTGGAACTCTCA
>JARQOD010000003.1:506744412-506792650 GCA_033576555.1 Oophaga sylvatica | reverse complement strand
GCCCCGTTTCTCTCGATGGGAGAATATACATGGTGTGACCTAACCTAAACTGTCATTAAATTCATGCTTCTTGAACCACGGGCAGATGAATCCAAACCCTTGAGTGATTGCAGACAGATATGTTTTCAAACTGAAAAGCTCCGTTATTTCAGCCCAAAATTTATTTTGAAAACCAAAAGTGAACGACAGAGGGGACAGCTGACGCATCCCTGTCTGGCAGCTCACCCCAATTAAGACTTTATTCCTGTATAAACACTATGAAAAAAACTTGTCAATCAACTGGAGGGGGGCAGCGAAAACCCTACGGGGGACCTCATCAGACCAATCGGGTCTCCTTTAGAGTTCCGGACAACCTTTAAGCTGTGCTTTCTATAAATCCTGCAGTGTTTCAGAGTAAAACATACCTGGCTGCAATTGCTCAGCCCGGATCTGATTCATGCTGCCAATGTTATTAATGATGGGTTCCCTTGAAAATGTGAAACAAACAAAAAGAAAACGTAAGGAATATGTTGGGTATTACAAACATTAGTTGTGACTATACAGCCAGTTGTAACCATGCAAACGTAATTTAATCACTGAAAACTGTGAAAAGTTTACTACTTCTGTAAAGAAGTAAAATTTTCCCACTTTCTACTCAGCGTCATTTTAAGGGGGAAATAAAGAAGATGTTTGCCCAATAAATAATTATGAGGGACATTCATCGGGAATCATCATGCTACATAACTACACAGTACTTACATATTTGCCCAGTATTAACAGTATTTACAGTTTTTCCCCCTTTTATAATTGGACCTACAGTACTTAATATTGCAGAAATTATCTGTTGCCACTAGATGAGCAGTCATAGCAGGACAATGAGGAGAGCAATAGAGGGAGCGGGCAGCGGGAAGTCACCTCAGTGTGTGGTGTGAAAGCAGCTATGGTCCAACGTCACTAAGTACACAAGGAGACGTGGTGCTTGTAACATGGCACTCACCTAAAGAAGCAGCCTGAGAAATGGAAGTCTCACAAGAGCCTTCTGTAAGTTTCACATTTGCAATGTTACTGGTAAAATGGTTGCAGTAGACCCCAACGAGTACCTACATGCCTGAGGCTGCTGAAAAACTATGGCACAGGAGGCAACCGCCAAGAGGCCATTGGGTCTTTGTCAGTTGGATGAAGAGGACTTTAGTCTTCAGGTCTTCAGGGCTTTGGAGACTCTGATCCTAGAGAGTGTGTGATGTGACCATGTGTAGCGCTTAGGAAGCCTATGTAGTATAATCCCGGTCTCAAGCAATGCAACTCAATCTCTGTGTTAGTACAGTCCAAAAAATGTGTTGCGTTGTAAATTGAGTTAACTTGTGAGATGTTACGGTTACAACTGTGCTGCTGTATTTCTGCTACTACAAGCAGAGCTGTGCAGAACTTATCAATGTGACCAGACATCAATATTAGATCACTGTTGGTCTGATGTCCTCCCTTGTCCTACTTTATTGCCTATTGACTTTGCATTATTAGCTGCCCAGCAGGTGAAACACAATCTCTCCTCAGAGAGGGAGAGGAGACACTGGGAGCAATGGAGATAAGAAGCATTTGATGTAAAGCTGTGCTGTGATTAGTTGCTATAGGAAGCGAAACAGATATGTAGAAGCTGCAGTATATCTTTTGGGAATTAAATAGTTCATTCTACTTTTCTTTTCAAGTATACAAGCTGGTGCTGATCTCGCTTCCAGCAGTGTACATAATAAGATTCCTAACTCAAATAATCTTACCACCATTCAGTGGATCAAAGTAGCTCTCATAGCTTCCATCTATAGAAATGGGCCAGAAAGCACAGGAGTACAATATGTGAAATATATAGATAAATAGATGCTAGAATATAGCTTTTAATAAATAATAATAATAATAATCTTTATTTATATAGCGCCATCATATTCCGCAGCGCTTTACAGTTTAACAGTTTCAAAACACAAGTCATAAGTAACAACGTTAACAAGACAATAATTAAAGCAATATAAGACGACCCTGCTCGTGAGAGCTTACAATCTACAATGAGGTGGGGGAGATACAAAGTATAGGTGTGTATATACAATGGTGCATTTACAATGATGGTCCAGCCATCTTGAGGGAGTGAGGGATGGATGGAGATAGTGAATGGGCTACACACACAGACTTACACATAGAATGACTTTGATTAGTGAACGTGATAGGCCGCTCTGAACAAATGTGTTTTGAGGGAGCGCCTGAAACCATGCAAATTGTGGATAGTCCTAATTTCTTGGGTTAGAGCATTCCAGAGGATTGGCGCAGTGCGGGAGAAGTCTTGGAGTCGGGAGTGGGAGGTACGGATTAGTGCAGAGGTTAGTCGAAAGTCGTTTGCAGAGCGCAGCAGTCTGTTAGGCCGATAGATAGAAATGAGGGAGGAGATGTAGGGGGGTGCTGCACTGTGGAGAGCTTTGTGGGTGAGAACAAGTACTTTGAATTGGATCCTTTAAAAATGTGAGTACAGAGAATAACCAACCCACAGCCCTACATCACACCTTGTATTTCAAACTTAAAAAGATCTGGGCCCCTTAGGCCGGGATCACACATGCGAGTAAGTCGTCCGACACTCGCATGTGAAATCTCAGCTCTGGCGCCGGCACTTGGGAGTGGAGCGAGCTTCTGCATGTAGTTCTATGTAGCCGCGCACTCCACTCCCGAGTGCCGGCGCCAGAGCTGGGATTTCACATGCGAGTGTCGGACGACTTACTTGCATGTGTGATCCCGGCCTTAGTCTTACCCTATCAATTACCCTAGTCTAATGTATATCTCATAGATGTAAGCAGGCTCGGACTGGCCCATAGGGGAACAGGGGAATCCCCCGGTGGGCCCCTTCTGCAGATCTGGGCCCCCAAACCCACTGTGTGGGCAGAACTTGGCATAAAACACTTCATTCACTCTGTACAGAAAAAGCAGTATTGAATCATTCATTAATCAAACTACACAATTGATTATTAAATAGATATAGGTAAATTTGTGAACGAGGGTAGTGTAATATTTGTATGCAAGAGAAAAGTGGGCCCCCCAAAGTCAATGTTACTTGTGGGCTCTTGGCACCCCAGTCCGACACTGTATGTAAGGCACAGAGGGTAAATCAAATAATGAAGGGGATGGACCATAATAGGATACGTCAAAATTGTTCAATATGCTGATTAAAAATGAATCTAAACTCTGGAATGTAAGATTTTAAAAATCATCCTTTGGCATAAAACAAGAAGATTCTTTTACAGACTCACCACAATACAGATCAAGGAGACTGTTTAGGTTATGTTCACATGTTGTGTTTTTGCTGCGTTTTTTAATGCTAATTTTAAGCTTCATTATACAGTACCAGAAAAAGCTGAGATTTCAGAAATCTCATGCACTCACATTTTTTTCCTGAATGAATTGGAAAACCAAATATGTGTACTTTTATGTTTTTTTGTTTTTTTTAATTCAACTATTTATTTAGAGATACAATATCTTTTGATTTTTTTTTATTATTTTTGATTTTTTTAAAAGAATATTTTTACAATAATTAAAAAAAAATGTTTTACTTTTTTCTAATTTTTATACTTTGTGCCACTATGGGACAATCATTTTTTGCAGGCTGATGACTTCTACAGCATGGAGATGAAGCAGCATCTGCATGCTATAGAAACTGTCAGCTCTGCACTGACAGACAAACTTGCTCATTATGCACTGGGCATGATCAGCAAGTTTGCTAGGTATGGTAACCCGGATGTCATCATGACGACATTGGGTCACCATGGCAACGATCGGGACTGTCAGCCCTCTGCCGGCTTCTGGAATGGTGCAATTATGTTCAATAACAGCATTTTGGGGGTTAACCCCTCTCTGACATCAGACTTACTATCCCCTTCATGAAACCCGTGCCAATCTGCCCATGGACGGGATAGTACGTCATAGGTGATCAGCTGCGCTCCCGGGGGGAGCGCAGCTAATCGCCGCCGGGTGTCAGCTGATTATCACAGCTGACACCCGGGACTGTGTGTCAGGAGCGGTCACGGACCGCTCTCGGCACATTAACCCCTGGCACACGGCCAATAAACATGATCGCGGTGTACCAGGGGCACAGGGGAGCATCGCGCAGGGAGGGGGCTCCCTGCGTGCTCCCTTGAGACTCTCAGAACAGCGCAATGTGATCGCACTGTTCTGAGGCCTTCCTCCCTCCAAGGACCCGGATCCAAGATGGCCGCCGGGTCCTGCAGGGAGGCGGCTTCCTCAGTGCCTGCTGAGAGCAGGCACTGAGAAGCCTGCAGCAGTGCCAGAGCAATCCCTGGTGTGACAGAGTGCTGTGCACACTGTCACACCAGTGATCTGACATTTTACAGTGATGTCCCATCCTGGGACAAAGTAAAAAAGTTAAAAAAAGTAAAATAAACATGTTTTAAAAAAATTCAAAATAAAGAAAAAAAATATTCCCCCAAAAATTCATTTTTCCTATAAATAAAAAAAACAAAACAATAAAAGTACACATATTTGGTATTGCCGCGTCCGTAACGACCCCCCCTATAAAACTGTCCAACTAGTTAACCCCTTTAATGAACCCCTTAAAAAAAAAAAGCAAAAAATCAATGCTTTATCATCATACTGCCGAACAAAAAGTGGAATAACACGCGATCAAAAAGACCGATATAAATAAACATGGTACCGCTGAAAACGTCATCTTGTCCCGCAAAAACGAGCTGCCATACAGCATCATCAGCGAAAAAATTAAAAAGTTATAGCTCGCAGAATAAAGCGATGCAAAAATAATAATTTTTTATATAAAATTGTTTTTATTCTATAAAAGCACCAAAACATAAAAAAATGATATAAATGAGGTATCTCAGTAATCGTACTGACCCGAAGAATAAAAATGCTTTATCAATTTTACCACACGCAGAACGGTATTAACGCCTCACCCAAAAGAAATTCATGAATTGCTGATTTTTGTCATTCTAACCTCCCAAAAATCAAAATAAAAAGCGATCAAAAAATGTCACGTGCTCAAAAATGGCACCAATAAAAACGTCAACTCGTACCGCAAAAATAATACCTCACATGACTCTGTGGGCCAAAATATGCAAAAATTATAGCTCTCAAAATGTGGTGATGCAAAACACGGATTTTGGTAAGAACTTACCTGTAAAATCCTTTTCAGCGAAGAAGGAAGGGAGACACAGTCATTACTAGTGGGTAGGCGGAGCCCACATAGGATAAACACACCTCAGATTAAAAAGTGTTGACCGGCCCCTCCAGCTATATAGGGCTCCTCCTACTCCAGCTCTCCAGTCGTACCCAAGCTTAAGGAAGAGCAAATATCACCAGCGTAGCAACATAACCCCTTCTGAAGGACTTCAGAGAAAAAACAAGAAGACAGGTTATGCATATAGCCGAAACAACCACACAGTCCAGGTACTACTCACTGAACCTGACCACTGCGATGAGCTGGCAAATGCTGGAACAGAGCCTTAGCGCGCCGACCTCAGCCCAGATAATCGCTATCAGAGAAGGGTCACGCCGCATCTGAAACACAACAACACACTTCTGCCATGGGAGGGAGCTGTGTCTCCCTTCCTTCTTCGCTGAAAAGGATTTTACAGGTAAGTTCTTACCAAAATCCGTGTTTCAGCTGCAGATGAAGGAAGGGAGACACAGTCATTACTAGTGGGACGTCCCAAAGCAGTCCAAAAATAAGGGTGGGCAAAAAACCAAAAGAGGCAGATACCCAACAACCTAGATAAATGCGCAAATAGCGCTAACTATAAGTTCCCAAGAACTTTTAAACTACAGCCGCCTGCAGGACCCTACGTCCTAAGGCCGCATCAGCGGAAGCACTAACATCCACCTTATAAAATTTCGTAAATGTGTGGACGGAACGCCAGGTCGCCGCCCGGCAGAGCTGAGCTGCCGAGGCTCCTTGATGGAAAACCCACGATGAACCCACAGCCCTTGTGGAGTGAGCTCGAATCTTAATCGGGCAGGGTTCGCCCTTAAGTCGGTAAGCCTCTAAAATGGCCGACCGAATCCAACGAGCTATAGAATCCTTGGAAGCTCGTTGCCCACGTCGACGACCTGCTGGAATCACAAACAGAGAATCCGACTTCCGAAAATTTTGAGTAATGGACAAATAGAACTTTAAAGCCCGCACCAAATCCAATGTGTGCAAGGCTCTTTCTTTCGCATTCCTTGGCTCCGGACAGAGCGAGGGCAATACAATATCCTGGTTAACATGAAACTGCGATACTACTTTAGGTAGAAAGTCGCCACGTGTGCGAAGCACTACGCGATCTGGGAAAAACTCCAGAAAGGGAGGCGAGCAAGAGAGAGCCGCCAACTCAGAAACCCTTCTCAAAGAAGTGACCGCCACTAAGAAGGCAACCTTCCAAGAAAGCAAAGAAAGGCTAACAGAGTCCATAGGCTCAAAAGGCCCATGTTGAAGAGCCTCCAAGACAAGATTGAGCCGCCAGGGCGACACAGGCGCCTTCCGCGGCGGAAACTGACGAGTTACTCCGCGAAAAAAGGAACGTACGTCCCTATGTGAAGCGATAGCCTTCCGAAATAGCAAGGACAGAGCAGAAACTTGCCCCTTCAAAGTGCTAACTGCCAAACCCCTGTCCAGCCCGTATTGCAAAAAGGCCAACAAATTGGGAATGGAAAAACTCCTCGGGTTCCTAGAAGAACCCGAACACCACGAAAAGAAGGCTTCCCAAGTCTTATGATAAATTCTAGTGGTAGCCGGACCTCTGGCAGCTAGCAGAGTGGCAATGACTTCGGCTGAAAAACCTTGACGGGTCAAGATTTCAGTCTCAAGAGCCACGCCGTCAAACGCAGAGACTTCAGGTCCGGGTGACGAACGGGCCCTTGGGTTAACAGGTCCGGGCGAAGAGGGAGTGGAAGTGGAGGCGCTGTCAGAAGCGACACCAGCATCGAGAACCACATCCTCCTTGGCCAATCTGGGGCTATCAATATAGCCGGGACTCTCTCCAGTCTGATTCGACACAAAACCAGAGGAAGTAAGGATATCGGCGGGAACACATAAATTAGCTCGAAATGGTCCCAAGGAGCCACCAGAGCATCCACCGCCACAGCCTTTGAGTCCTTGTACCTGGACATGAATGTCGGTAACTTGGCATTGAGCCTGGATGCCATCACATCCACTTGGGGAGTTCCCCAACGGGAGCACAGCAGTGCAAAAATTTCCGGATGAAGACTCCATTCTCCGGAATCCATCTTTTTGCGACTCAGGAAGTCCACTGTGATATTCTGAACTCCTGGAATGTGAATCGCAGAGATGGCTGGCACCCTGGCCTTGGCCCATACCAGGATTCGAGACACTTCCATCATGAGCCTGAAGCTCCTCGTTCCATCTTGATGGTTGATATAGGCGACCGCCGTCGCGTTGTCTGTCTGCACTCGGACTGGTAGACCGCTTAAAGGTACCGTCCAGTGTTGGAGGCAAAGGAAAATTGCCCTCAATTCCAGGATGTTGAACGGCAGGACAGACTCTTCCAATGACCCCTGAATCCAAAGACCATTCTAGACGCCCCCCCAGCCCGTCAGGCTGGCATCGGTGGTTATGATCGACCACCTTGGAGGAAGGAAAGACTTCCCCAGGGATAACGCTTCTGGACGTAACCACCATTCTAGCGACTCTCTCACCCTGTGGGAGATGATGACACTGCAATCCAGTGACCGTGATCGATCCCAACGGTTCAAGATGAGCATTTGGAGAGCCCTGGAATGAATTTGGGCAAACGGAATTGCTTCCATTGATGCCACCATCAAACCCAGAAGTCGCATACACCTTCGAAGGGACATTGCTGTCGCAGACTTCATACCCTGCACATGGTGAAGAAGACTCGCTTGCTTGTCTGAGGGCAGAGACACCACTGCTCGTACTGTGTCGAACTGCATTCCCAAAAACAGGATTGACTGCGACGGTTCCAGGGATGACTTCTCCCAATTGATCAGCCACCCGAAGTCCTCCAGGAGCTGAAGGGATAAATCGCGAGCCGTCACCGCCTCCTCCTTCGAGGACGCCACAATCAAAAGGTCGTCCAGATAGGGAAGAATCGTAATCCCCTGTCTTCGCAGAATCGCCATGAGAGGAGCCAGAATTTTTGTAAAAACTGTGGGTGCTGAGGCCAGACCGAATGGCAGGGCCACAAACTGGTAATAGTCCTGACCTATGGCAAAACGCAGGAAACGCTGGTGGGCCCTTCCGATGGGGATATGCAAATAAGCGTCGCGAATGTCGATTGACACCAGAAAATCGTTCTGTGACAAGGCCGCCACAACGGAGCGAAGTGATTCCATGCGGAATTTCTGGGTGCGGACATGCCGATTTAATCTTTTGAGATCCAGAATGGGACGAAATTTGTCCTCCTTTTTGGGGACTACAAAGAGGTTGGAATAAAAACCTCTTCCTTGGTCCTCCGGTGGAACTGGTACCACCACACCCTTCTGTAGAAGGGAATCGACCACCCGTAGTGGAGTGGCAATTAGCCCGGGCTCTGACGGAATGCGGGATTGGCAAAAACTGTCTGGGGGTCGAGAAAGAAACTCTATGAAGTAGCCTGCCGACATGACCCGCGTCACCCAGGTGTCCGACACGCGGGAAGCCCAAGTCGGCTTGAATTGGAGCAGGCAACCTCCCACTCGAGAGCCCTCAAGTGAGACCCTGGCGTCAGTCCGCTTTAACGGGCTTTTTGTCAGCTTCCCGCTTGTCTTGGCGGAAGCTCTGTTTCCAGGGAGTGCGAGATTTCTGAGCGCTCTTTTTTCCCGAAAAAGAGGGACGACCCGATCCCCAAGAGGGCTGACCAAACCGTCCCCTGGACCGAAAGGACCGCCGACTACCACCGGTACTAGGCCTGCCAGACGCAGAAGCCACAGCTCTTCGTTGCGGTAAAGCCGTTTCTTTTGCCTTTGCTTTGGCAATCAGCTCCGTGAGGCCAGATCCAAATAGCTGACCACCTTTGTAAGCTAAGGAAAGCAAACCTTGCTTGGAAACCGCGTCTCCGGTCCACTGTCTAAGCCACAGAGCTCTCCTGACTGTGATCGCCGAGGATTGTGCTCTGGACAGCATGGAGGCAGTATCCAAATCTGCATCACTGCCATATCGAGCTGCATTCTCCAATGACTTAAAAAGCCCCTCTACCTCGGATAGTGGGGATCCATCTTGCCACGCCGTCCGTAGACGGTCTAACCAGCTCAAGGAAGCTTTACAAGCACACATGGATCCTAGCACAGCTCTGAATCCATGACCCGCAGCCTCGTAGATGGATTTCGCCGCCATCTCCGTTTTTCTGTCCAGCGGATCCTGCAGACTCGCCTTCCCTTTAACAGGAAGTAATGAGGATTTGCTAAGCTGGGATAAAGGGACATCCACTTCAGGAGAAGGAATCCAATTAGTAATCAACTCCGTAGTACACGGATACAGCGTCTCGAAAAACCGTGTCCCCTGAAAACGTTTATCTGGACACAGGCGTTCCTTCTCCACTGCCTCATTAAGCTCATTCAGAGATGGTAAGGCTGATCGCAACCTATGCGGCTCCTGAAACATCCGGGCCGACTTACCAGGACGTCTAGTTACCTCCTCTGGTAACTAACGCCTCCCTCATGGCTCCAATAAAAGCCTCTGTACGGCTCAAAAGAGAGGCAGATTGAGCCTGCCGATCCTCCTCTTTATCCGAATCGGATATCTCACCATCTGAGCTTGGAGGGGAACCACCAATATCAGAAATCTCTGAGTCGCTACGCGAGAAAGATGGCACCGGCCTGTGTCGCTTCCTGCCATGAGAGGATCTAGCTGACACCCAATAACCTAGAAGGTCAGACAGGCCATCAATAGAACGAGCGAGGGCATCCATTTTGGCGTCCTGTAACCTCCGACTGCTGCGCTTGACGCCGTCGAGGTCTGCGTGTCAGATACGCGAGGCTGATCCTGTAGCGGATCTGGGAGATGGTCCGCTCCTGGACCCTGATCCGACATGCCCTCACACAGTATATGACAGGTAAAAACCTGACAGCACCAGAACAGTGTGGATTTCAAAGGCAAAAATGAACGCTGAAGGGTTAAGCTTCTTAAATAGAGAGCTACCCCAGCTGTCTCCCAAAAAAGGGTTAACCACCAAAGAATGGGTTAATGTTGCAGACTCTCCACAACCCTTATTTAATGAAAAGGGTGTGCGAGCCGCAGGTGCCTCTTATGAGGTAACAGCTGCAGGACAGTGTTCAAAAGTATGCCACATAAAACAAGAACGCCAACGAGATCGCTAACATATTGCGCTGAATTGTATATTGCAATACCAAAGTCGCTAAAGAGATCGCTAACCACTTATGCGTCGTCAATGAGACCGCCCACCGTGGAAGCTACTAGCGACATAAAAAATGATCACAAAAGAAAAACGATCGCAAAACTATGCGTCGCTATTGTGATCGCAGCGGGAGCGTTCTGTGTGACAACCTTGTCCTGCGCTGAGGGGGTCAAGCTTCTGCCCTGACAGGTAGAGGCGACTCACCCAGCTGGCCGTGGTGTAGTGTCTCCTTTCGGTCGGTCGGGGAGAGCGGAGAGTGAGGAGCCCGAGGAGGCCGTCAGTAATGGCCGCCGCGCTAGGAGATCTAAACCGGAAGAAAAAAGGGCAGGACAAGGCGCGCGCTCAGAGCGCTTCCTGCCTATGAAAAAATGGGAGAGCGCGAAGCCACGCCCCCCGCCGCTTTCAAAAAAAGCGCGCAACTCACTCCGCTCTCCGCTCCCATGTCCTGCAGGCAATCCACCTGCGGACAAAAGTACACAATCACCACACATGAATACATGTAGCAGCGGATGCCGCAGCGGCCGCTAAGGCACTCAAACACATTAACATGTGGAGTACTCACCCAGCTGAGCGCCACAGGGAACCCTCAGAGATTTGTGGCGCTGCCCGTAGCTTCCCCCCAGGGCGGGAACGCAGTGACCCCAGAAGCGCTTTGCGTCCCCGCCAGGGAAGCAATCCTCATCCCCCAGGGCCGGCAGGGTTCTGCAGGGACCACCTTATAGGGTAATACAGATCCGCCAAGGGAGAGGTGGGAGTTCAGCAGCGCTGAGACCCCTGAGACCTCTAGACCACTTCTGGTGATCCAAGTCTCTGTCCGACTAAAATAAAAAAGTCTTCTGAGGAGCTGCTTCCAGCACCGACTATCCTCTGTGAACCTCAAATTTTAGACAGGAGAGCTGGAGTAGGAGGAGCCCTATATAGCTGGAGGGGCCGGTCAACACTTTTTAATCTGAGGTGTGTTTATCCTATGTGGGCTCCGCCTACCCACTAGTAATGACTGTGTCTCACTTCCTTCATCTGCAGTTGAAAACTATTTTTTGCAATAAAAAGCGTCTTTTAGCGTGACAGCTGCCAATCATAAAAACCCGCTATAAATAGTAAATCAAACCCCCCTTTATCACCCCCTTAGTTAGGGAAAAATAATAAAATTAAAAAAATTTTATTTATTTCCATTTTTCCATTAGGGTTAGGGTTAGGGTTGCGGCTAAAGTTAGAGTTAGGGTTGGCGCTAAAGTTAGGATTAGGGTTAGGGTTGGGATTAGGGTTAGGGGTGTGTTAGGGTTAGGTTTGTGGTTAGACTTGGGACTAGGGTTAGGGGTGTGTTGAGATTAGGGTTGGATTTAGAATAGGGGGGTTTCCGCTGTTTAGGCACATCAGGGGCTCTCCAAATGTCACATGGCGTCTGATCTCAATTCCAGCCAATTCTACGTTGAAAAAGTCAAACGGTGCTCCTTCACTTCTGAGCTCTGCCATGCGCCCAAATAGTAGTTTACCCCCACATATGAGGTATCAGCGTACTCTGGACCCCAAGAGTTATTGTGCAATTTGTCCTATTTTTTCTGTTACCCTTGGGAAAATAAAAAACTGGTGGCGAAAATATAATTTTTGTAAAAAAAATGATTTTTTTGTTTTTACGGCTGTATGTTATAAACTTCTGTGAAGCACTTGGGGCTTCATAGCGCTCACTGTTATGAATGTTTTAGAAATGAATTCTGAGCAGAAGCTCCTTCTGGTGGTTACAAACAGTACTGAACCATTCAATGAGGATTGGCAATCAGGAATTACAGACTGGCTGGATATAAGGGAGGTTTCCCCCATCATGGTTGCCGGTGATCAATTGTTCTTGTTTCAACTGTGGTTCCTGGTTCTCTTGGAAGCTTGCTGAGTCCTGCCTCTTCTCCTTCTCTCAGATAAGATATTTTCTGTTTTTGTTTTTGTGCTTGCCATTTGCATTTTTCTCTGCATTTCTGTGAGGTTGGCCAGGTTTCCCCCCCCCCCCCGGGGGTCTTGGTCTCCTCTCGGTTCCTCTGGAGCCACTGTTGTTTGTTCATTTGCCTTTTCCAGTTTTTTCTGTGGCTGCGGCTTAGTTTTGTTACACCAGAGAACTAATTTAGGTGGTAGAGGTCGTGTGATCTCAGGTGTTTTTGCAAATAGTAGCGTTGGTTTTTTTAGGGTTTTTTGGAAATGCAGTAAGTATCCTTCCTATCCTTTTCTGTCTAGGCAGATTGGGCCCCAGCGTTTGCTCATACTATTTTCTGTCTGTGTCTGTATTACCTCTTGTCTAACTGCCATTACATGTTTGGGGGCTTCCTATGTTCTTTGGGGATCTGCTCCGGGGCAGATAGCTTTCCTCTTTCTATCTTTAGGCGTAGTTAGCCTCTCAGGCTGTGATGAGGCGTCTAGGACTGCTCAGGAACGCTCCACGGCTGCCTTTAGTTCTGGTGGTTAGTCAGGGTACTGCAATCCAGTAGATTCCAACCTCTCTGATGTATTGCCGTTTTTGCCTGCTCTCCTCAGCTACCAAAACATAACAGTATCACCGGTCATAACTGAAAATTTTATGGTACTCACAGAAGGGAAAAATAGTGTGGAAAGAAAAAAGTTGTCAGAGTTTCAGAGATTTTTTTTTTTTCTGCGTTTTTTTTTTTTTCCCTCTTTTTCTCTGGGTGCTGAGGAGGATTTTTTTTCTCTCAATGGAGTTTGCACAGTTGTCTGGCCGTGTGGATCAGCTTGCCACTGAAGTTCGGAGTATTTCTACCTATCTTGCAGGGTTGCCGGTTGTGGGACCTAGGATCCCCATGCCAGATTTGTTTTGGGGGGATCGAGCTAAATTTCTGAATTTCAAAAATAACTGTAAGTTGTTTTTTGCCCTAAAACCTAAGTCCTCAGGGAACGCAGCACAGCAGGTTCAAATTGTCATCTCTCTCCTGCACGGCGATCCTCAGGATTAGGCTTTTTCCCTGACACCTGGGGACCCTGTTTTGAGTAATATTGATGCATTTTTTCTGGCTCTGGGGTTATTGTACGATGAACCTAATGTCATTGATCAAGCTGAAAAAACGTTGTTGGCATTAAATCAGGGGCTTGAGGACGCTGAGTTGTACTGTCATAAATTCCGAAAGTGGGCAGTTCTGACCAAATGGAATGATGATGCTTTGGCAGCCATTTTTCGGAAGGGTCTGTCAGAGAATGTAAAAGATGTTATGGTGGGTTTCCCTGCTCCCTCTGGTCTCAATGATTCTATGTCATTGGCGATTCAAATTGACAGACGTTTGCGTGAGCCTAGAGGTATGCGTGGAATGGTGTTGCCTTGTGAACCAGCTTCTGAACCCATGCAGTGTGATAGAGTTGCTTCTGGGGCACAGCGTCATGAGTTTCGAAAACGCAATGGGTTATGTTTCTACTGTGGTGATGCCTCTCATTCTATTTCAGTCTGCCCTAAGCGGGGAAGACGTTTTGCACGCTCAGTTGTCTTGGGTAGTGTTCAGACTAAATTTCTGTTGACTGTTACCCTGATTTGCTCCCTGTCCACATTTTCTGCTCAGGCTTTTGTTGATTTGGGAGCAGCTATTAACCTGATGGATTTTGATTTTGCTAAACGTTGTGGGTTTCCCTTGATACCCCTACGGAAGTCTATTCCCCTACTGGGGATTGATTCTACCCCTTTGGCTGAGAATAAACCCCAGTTCTCTACTCAGGTGATAATGAAGGTTGAACCTGATCATCAGGAGAGATGCAAATTTTTGGTGCTGTATAATCTGCATGACATTATTGTACTAGGTTTCCCTTGGTTGCAGTCTCATAATCCTGTTTTGGATTGGAAATCTGTGTCTGTAACCAGTTGGGGCTGCCAATGTGTTAATGCCAACACTCTTGTTTTTTCTGCCTCTCCCCAGGCTCAAGATGTGCCTGACTTTTTGACTGATTTTTCTGATGTGTTTAGCGAATGTAAATCTGCATCCTTGCCCCCCCATACGAGATATGACTGCGCTATTGAATTAGTGCCTGGTAGTAAATTCCCTAAAGGTCGCCTTTTTAACTTGTCTGTACCTGAACATGACGCTATTCGGTCTTATATCAAGGAGTCATTGGAGAAGGGTCATATCAGACCATCCTCTTCACCCTCGGGTGCTGGTTTTTTCTTTGTGGCCAAAAACGATGGTTCATTGAGGCCGTGTATTGATTATCGTCTCTTGAACAATATCACTGTGAAATATCAATAACCGTTACCCTTGATTTCTGACCTGTTTTCCAGGGTGAAAAGTGCTACTTGGTTTACCAAGCTTGACCTCAGGGGGGCGTATAACCTTATTCGCATTAAGCACGGGGATGAATGGAAGACGGCGTTTAATACCCCAGAGGGGCATTTTGAGTACCTAGTGATGCCCTTTGGGCTCACTAATGCTCCTTCCGTCTTCCAGTCCTTCATGAATGACATTTTCAGTGATTTTGTACATAAATTTCTGATTGTTTATTTGGATGGTATCTTGATTTTTTCCAATGACTGGGTCTCTCATGTGAAACATGTTCGGACTGTGTTCCAGATTTTGAGAGAGAATGCTCTGTATGTGAAGGGATCAAAGTGTCTTTTTGGCGTACAGAGGATCTCATTTCTGGGATTCATTTTGTCTCCATCTGTTACTGAAATGGACCCGGTCAAGGTTCAGGCCATCTGTGATTGGGTCCAACCTACTTCATTAAAGGCTCTTCAGAGATTCTTGGGTTTTGCCAATTTTTATCGTAAATTTATTGGTAATTTCTCTGTTATTGTTAAACCATTGACTGATTTGACCAAAAAGGGTTCTGATGTGGTGAATTGGCCTCCTGAGGCAGTCTCTGCATTTCAGGAACTTAAACAGAGATTCACTTCTGCTCCTGTTCTACGGCAGCCTGATGTTTCTCTGCCATTTCAGGTGGAGGTTGATGCCTCTGAAATTGGGGCAGGTGCCGTTTTGTCCCAAAGAGATCCTGAGACCTCTAAAAGTAACCCTTGTGCTTTTTTCTCTCGAAAATTTTCTCCAACTGAACGTAAATATGACGTGGGTAATCGGGAGTTATTGGCCATGAAGTGGGCTTTTGAAGAATGGAGACATTGGCTGGAGGGAGCCAAACATCAGGTGGTGGTCCTCACGGACTATAAGAATCTGGTTTATCTGGAATCAGCCAAGCGACTTAATCCTAGACAGGCCAGGTGGGCCTTGTTTTTCACACGTTTTAATATTGTGGTTTCCTTTCTTCCTGGCACTAAGAATGTTAAGGCGGATGCCCTCTCGAGAAGTTTCCTTGCGGACTCTCCTGAGTTATCTGATCCTGCTGTTATTTTGAAAGAGGGTGTAGTTCTTTCCGCCATCTCGCCCAATTTGAGACTGGCTCTGGAGGGGTGTCAGGAGGATAAACCCAAGCGCTGCCCTATTGGGAAATTGTTTGTCCCAGACCAGTGGAAGAAGAGTGTGATGTCTGAGATTCATTGTTCCGCGTTGGCCCGTCATCCCGGAATTTTTGGTACCAGAGACTTGGTGAGTCGGTCCTTTTGGTGGCCTACTTTGTCTCGTGACGTCAGGGAATTTGTGCAGTCCTGTGGGACTTGCTCTCGCTCCAAGCCTTGCTCTCGCTCTAGTAGTTTGTTGATGCCATTGCCTGTGCCCAAGAGACCATGGACCCATATCTCTATGGATTTTATTTCTGACCTCCCTGTTTCTCAGAGAATGACCGTTATCTGGGTGATTTGTGATAGGTTTTCCAAGATGATACATCTTGTGCCATTACCTAAGTTGCCTTCCTCCTCCGAATTGGTGCCTTTGTTCCTTCAGCACGTGGTTCGGTTACACGGCATTCCTGAGAACATTGTGTCTGACAGAGGAGTCCAGTTTGTTTCCAGATTTTGGAGGACTTTTGTTCTAAACTTGGTGTTCAATTGTCTTTCTCCTCTGCTTTTCATCCTCAGACCAATGGACAAACTGAGAGAACAAACCAGACATTGGAGACTTATCTGAGATGCTTTGTGTCTGCTGATCAAGATGACTGGGTCTCTTTTTTGCCTTTGGCTGAGTTTGCTCTTAATAATAGGGCAAGCTCTGCCACTTTGATGTCTCCATTTTTCTGCAATTTTGGGTTTCACCCTAAATTTTCTTCGGGACAGACGGAGGCTTCTGTCTGTCCAGGTGTTGACTCTGTTGTGGAGCGTATGCAGCAGATTTGGGACCAGGTAGTGGAGAGGTTGTCCCTCTCTCAGGAGAAGGCCCAGCGGTTTGCCAACCGGCATAGGACTGATGGTCCTCGGTTTAAGGTGGGGGACTTGGTCTGGTTGTCCTCAAGAAATATCCCTATGAGAGTTGCATCTCCTAAGTTTAAGCCTAGGTTCATTGGACCTTATAAGATCATGGAGATTCTTAATCCTGTTTCCTTTTGTTTACTTCTTCCAGGGACATTTAAGATCCATAACGTGTTCCACAAGTCCTTATTGAAGAGGTTTGTCGAGCCAGTGGTTCCTATGGCTGCACCCCCTGACCCTGTTTTGGTTGAGGGCAATCTGGAGTATGTGGTTGAGAAAATATTGGATTCTCGTTTTTCTAGACGGAAACTCCAGTATTTGGTTAAGTGGAGAGGTTATAGTCAGGAGGACAATTTTTGGGTGTTTCCTTCGGACATCCATGCTAGGAGACTGATCCGTGCGTATCACAGAGCTTATCCTGACCGACCTGGTTGCACAAATGAGGGTTCGTTGACTCCTCCTCAAGGGGGGGTACTGTTATGAATGTTTTAGAAATGAATTCTGAGCAGAAGCTCCCTCTGGTGGTTACAAATAGTACTGAACCATTCAATGAGGATTGGCAATCAGGAATTACAGACTGGCTGGATATAAGGGAGGTTTCCCCCCATCATTGTTGCCGGTGATCAATTGTTCTTGTCTCAACTGTGGTTCCTGGTTCTCTTGGAAGCTTGCTGAGTCTTGCCTCTTCTCCTGCTCTCAGATAAGATATTTTCTGTTTTTTGTTTTTGTGCTTGCCATTTGCATTTTTCTCTGCATTTCTGTGAGGTTGGCCAGGTTTCCCCCCCCGGGGGGCTTGGTCTCCTCTCGGTTCCTCTGAAGCCACTGTTGTTTGTTCATTTGCCTTTTCCAGTTTTTTCTGTGGCTGTGGCTTAGTTTTGTTACACCAGAGAACTAATTTAGGTGGTAGAGGTCGTGTGATCTTAGGTGTTTTTGCAATTAGTAGCGTTGGTTTTTTTTAGGGTTTTTTGGAATTGCAGTAAGTATCCTTCCTATCCTTTTCTGTCTAGGCACATTGGGCCCCAGCTTTTGCTCATACTATTTTCTGTCTGTGTCTGTATTACCTCTTGTCTAACTGCCATTACATGTTTGGGGGCTTCCTATGTTCTTTGGGGATCTGCTCCGTGGCAGATAGCTTTCCTCTTTCTATCTTTAGGTGTAGTTAGCCTCTCAGGTCATCTAGGACCAACGTAGGAACGCTCCACGGCTGCCTTTAGTTGTGGTGGTTAGTCAGGGTACTGCAATCCAGTAGATTCCAACCTCTCTGGTGTATTGCCGTTTTTGCCTGCTCTCCTCAGCTACCAAAACAAAACAGCTCACCACACATCTAGATAAGATCCTTGTGGGGTCTATTTTCCAAAATGGGGGGGTTTACACTGTTTAGGCGCATCAGGGGCTCTCCAAATGTGACATGACGTCCCCAGACCATTACATCAAAGTCTGCAATCCAAAACGTCACAACTTCCCTTCCGAGCCCCAACGTGTACCCATACAGTAGTTTACCCCCACATATGGGGTATCTGCATACTGAGGACAAATTGGACAACAACTTTTGGGGTCCAATTTCTCCTGTTAACCTTGTGAAAATAAAATATTGGGGGTAAAAAAATCATTTTTGTAAAAAAAAAAGAATTTTTTATTTTTACGGCTGTACTTTATAAACTTCTGTGAAGCACTTCGAGGTTCAAAGTGCTCACCACACATCTAGATAAGTTCCTTGTGGGGTCTATTTCCAAAATGGGGTCACTTGGGGGTTTCCACTGTTTAGGCGCATCAGGGGCTCTCCAAATGCGATATGACGCCCAGACCATTCCATCAAAGTCTGCAATCCAAAACGTCACTACTTATCTTCCGAGCCCCAACGTGTGCCCATACAGTAGTTTTCTCCCACATATTGGGTATCAGCGTACTCAGGACAAATTGGACAACAACTTTTGGGGTCCAATTTCTCCTGTTACCCTTGTAAAAATAAAATATTGGGGGCAAAAAAATTTTTGTAAAAAAAAAAAGATTTTTTAATTTTACGGCTGAACGTTATAAACTTCTTTGAAGCACTTCGGGGTTCAAAGTGCTCACCACACATCTAGATAAGTTCCTTGAGGGTTCTAGTTTCCAAAATGGTGTCATTTGTCAGAGGTTTCCACTGTTTAGGCAGATCAGGAGCTCTCCAAACACGACATGGCTTCCAGCCAATTCTGCGTTGAAAAAGTCAAACGGCGCTCCTTCCCTTCCAAACTCTGCCATGCACCCAAACAGTGGTTTACCCCACATATGGGGTATCAACGTACTGAGGACAAATTGCACAATAACTTTTGGAGTCTTGTTACCCTTGGGAAAATAAAAATTGGGGTGAAAAGATCAATTTTGTGGAAAAAATATGATTTTTTAATTTTTACGGCTCTACGTTATAAACTTGTGTGAAGCACTTGGGGGTTCAAATTGCTCACCAAAGATCTAGATAAGTTCCTTAGGGGGTCTAGTTTCCAAAATGGGGTCACTTGTGGGGGGTTTCCACTGTTTAGGCACATCAGGGGCTCTCCAAATGCAACATGGCGTCCAATCTCAATTCCAGTCAATTTTGGTTGGAACAAGTGAAATGGTGCTCCTTCCATTCCAAGCTCTGCCATGCACCCAAACAGTGGTTCCCCCCCACATATGGGGTATCAGCGTACTCAGGACAAATTGGACAACAACTTTTGTGGTCCAATTTCTCCTGTTACCCTTGGGAAAATAAAAAATAAGTGACTAAAAGATAATTTTTGTGGGGAAAAAAATAGGATTTTTTATTTTCATGCCCGGGCATTATAAACTTGTGTGAAGCACTTGGGGGTTCAAAGTGCTCACCAAAGATCTAGATAAGTTTCTTAGGGGGTCTAGTTTCCAAAATGGGGTCACTTGTGGGGGTTTTTCAATGTTTAGGCTCATCTGGGGCACTGCAAACGGAACATGACCCCCATCAACGTCTGCTTTCCAAAACGTTACTACTTCCTTTCCAAGCCCTGCCGTGCGCCCAAATAGGTCCCCCCCCCCATATGGGATGTCAGCGTACTCAGGACAAATTGGACAACAACTTTTGGGGTCCAATTTCCTTGGGAAAAATCAAAAATTTCGGACTAAAAAATCATTTTTTGTGGAAAATTGTTTTTTTTTTTTCACACCCAGGCATTATAAACTTTTGTGAAACACTTGGGGGTTCAAAGTGCTCACAACAGATCTAGATAAGTTCCTTAGGGGGTCTAGTTTCCAAAATGGTGTCACTTGTGGGGGGTTTCCACTATTTAGGCGCATCAGGGGCTCTCCAAACACGACATGGCGTCCAATCTCAATTCCAGCCAATTTTAGTTTGAAAAAGTCAAACGGCGCTCCTTCCCTTACGAGCTCTGCCGTGTGCCCAAACAGTGGTTTTCCCCCACATATGGGGTATTGGCGTACTCAAGAGAAATTGCAAAACAACTTTATCTGTCCATTTTCTCCTTTTACCCTTGTGAAAATAAAAAAAAAAGTTTGTAAAAGATCATTTTTGTGGCTAAAAAGTTAATTATTCATTTTTTCTTTCCACGTTGCTTCAGCTCCTGTGAAGCACCTGAAGGGTTAATAAACTTCTTGAATGTGGTTTTGAGTACCTTGAGGGGTGCAGTTTTTAGAATGGTGTCACTTTGGGGTATTTTCTGCTATATAGACCCTCAAAGTGACTTCAAATATGAAGTGATCCCTAAAAAAAATGGCTTTGTAAATTTTGTTGTAAAAATGAGAAATTGCTGGTCAACTTTTAACCCTTATAATTTCCTAACAAAAAAAAATTTTGGTTCCAAAATTGTGCTGATGTAGAGTAGACATGTGGGAAATGTTATTTCTTAACTAATTTGTGTGACATATTTCTCTGTTTTAAGGGAATAAAAATTCAAAGTTTGAAAATTGCAAAATTTTCAAAATTTTCGCAATATTTGCGTTTTTTTCAAAAATAAACGCAAGTTATATCGAAGAAATTTTACCACTGTCGTGAAGTACAATATGTCACGAGAAAATATTCTCAGAATCGCGAAGATCCGTTGAAGCGTTCCAGAGTTATAACCTCATAAAGAGACAGTGGTCAGAATTGTAAAAATTGGCCCGGTCATTAACGTGCAAACCACCCTTGGGGGTGAAGGGGTTAAAGTGCCAGGATCGGTGTGTGAAAATACATGTAGCCGTACACTCAGCTCCCGAGTGCTAGCGACAGGAATTCACATGCGAGACTCGTCTGTGTTTCTCGCATGTGTGATCCCGGGCCTTATATAAGGCATAAAACCAACTATAGATGTTAAGATGGCCAGCAGTTCTATTCATTGACTTTGGCTGGAATAAGAGATGTGACACCTCAAGATAAATTAATAAAGCAGACAGGTGCTCCGTGCATGTGACTGACTGTGCACAAATAGAGTACAATACAAAGTCTTACTGCAGACACGTTTACTGCAATAAATGCTATGGCAATATGCCATAATTCTCAAAGAAAAAGTCAATAAAAAAACGTTAAAATACAAACATGATACAGAAAAAAGGGTCCTGTTGTGTACCTGGTTCGTCGAAAATCCATGTTAACTACATGTACAGCAATTTTATTTTTCTGTTTTTAAAGTTATTTTATAAACTTTTTCTTTTTGAATTATGATACACAGTGATATGTAAAAGTCTGGGCACCCCTGGTCAAAATTACTGTTGTTGCAAACAGTAAAGCTAGTTGAAGATGAAATGATCTCTAAAAGGGCTAAAATGAAAAATGACACATTTCCTTTGCAGTTTAGGCAAAAATATAAAAATATATTGTCATTTTTTGCATTTTAAAAATTACAAAAAGGAAAATGGGTCAATGCAAAAGTTTGGGCACTCAGCATGGTAAGTATAATAATAATAATAATCTTTATTTATATAGCGCCAACATATTCCGCAGCGCTTTACAGTTTAACAGTTTCAAAACCCAAGTCGTAAGTAACAACGTTAACAATACAATAATTAAAGCAAAATAAGCCGCCCCTGCTTGTGAGAGCTTACAATCTACAATGAGGTGGGGGAGATACAAAGTACAGGTGTGTATATACAATGATGCATTTACAATGATGGTCCAGCCATCTTGAGGGAGTGAGGGATGGATGGAGATAGTGAATGGGCTACACATACACACTTACACATAGAATGACTTTGATTAGTGAATGTGATAGGCCGCTCTGAACAAATGTGTTTTGAGGGAGCGCCTGAAACCATGCAAATTGTGGATAGTCCTAATTTCTTGGGGAAGAGCATTCCAGAGGATTGGCGCAGCACGGGAGAAGTCTTGGAGTTAGGAGTGGGAGGTACGGATTAGTGCAGAGGTTAGTCGAAAGTCGTTTGCAGAGCGCAGCAGTCGGTTAGGCCGATAGGTAGAAATGAGGGAGGAGATGTAGGGGGGTGCTGCACTGTGGAGAGCTTTGTGGGTGAGAACCAGTACTTTGAATTGGATCCTATAATGAATGGGCAACCAGTGTAAGGACTGGCGAAGAGCGGACGCGTCCGAGTACCGATTAGCCAGATGGATGACCCTGGCTGCTGCATTAAGGATGGACTGGAGAGGGGATAGTCGAGTAATGGGGAGGCCAAGTAATAGAGCGTTGCAGTAGTCCAGGCGGGAGTGGATCAATGCTACAGTTAGGGTTTTTGTTGTTTCCATGGTGAGAAAAGGGCGGATTCTAGAGATGTTCTTAAGGTGTAGGCGGCAAGAGCGGGCAAGAGATTGTATATGGGAGGTGAAGGAGAGATTGGTGTCAAACATAACACCCAGACAGCGAGCCTTCTGCCGGGTTGTTATTATGGTGCCACCCATGGAGAGGGAAATGTCAGATTTAGGGAGGTTAGTAGACGGCGGGAGCAGAAGGAGTTCAGTTTTGGAGAGGTTAAGTTTCAGATAGAGAGCGGACATGATGTTGGAGACTGCGGACAGACAGTCGGTGACGCTCTGTAGAGCAGCGGGGGTAAGGTCGGGGGATGACGTGTATAGTTGTGTGTCATCAGCATAAAGATGGTACTGAAAGCCAAATCTGCTGATGGTCTGTCCAATTGGGGCCGTGTAGAGAGAGAAGAGAAGGGGCCAAGGACTGAGTCCTGGGGTACACCGACAGTGAGAGGAAGAGGAGATGACGTGGAGCCAGAGAACGAAACACTGAAGGAGCGGTCAGAAAGATAGGAGGAGAACCAGGAGAGAACAGTGTCCTTAATACCTAGTGACTGGAGCCTAGACAGTAGGAGACAGTGGTCAACTGTGTCGAAAGCTGCAGAAAGGTCGAGAAGAATGAGCAGAGAGTGGTCGCCATTACGTTTTGCTGTCAGAAGGTCATTGGTCACTCTGATGAGTGCAGTTTCAGTCGAATGTAGGGGGCGGAAGCCGGACTGTGAAGGGTCTAGAAGGGAGTAAGTGGAGAGGTAACGGGTGAGGCGGGAGTAGACTAGGTGCTCCAAAAGTTTAGAGATGAAGGGCAGATTTTAGACCGGTCTGTAGTTGTTTGTGCAGGAAGGGTCGAAAGTGGGTTTCTTTAGTAGTGGAGCAATGATGGAGTGTTTGAAGGAAGATGGGAAAATGCCAGAGGAGAGTGAGAGATTAAAGAGTGTAGTTAGGTGAGTTGTGACAACTGGAGATGTGAGGGAATGGGGTCAGTAGTGCATGTAGTCGGACGAGAGGAAGAGAGGAGTCTGGAGACTTCTTCTTCTGTGATGGGATCAAATGTGGAAAGTGGGCAAGGGGAAATGCAGGGTGGGATGGGAGTCACAGCATTTGGTGGTTGAGAGCAGATTTCCTGACGGATAGTATCTATTTTTTCTATAAAGTGGGAGGCCAGGTCGTCAGCAAAAATGTCTGTGATAGGGGCTTGTGCTTTTGGCCTGAGGAGGGAGTGAAAAGTGTCAAAAAGTTTCTTGGGGTTGTTGGCTAGTGAGGAGATCAGGGTGGTGAAGTAGGTCTGTTTGGCGAGGTGAAGGGCAGCATTATAAGTTCTTAACATGAATTTAAAGTGGATGAAGTCTTCTGGTGTGCGGGTTTTTCTCCAGAGGCGTTCAGCACTCCTAGAGCATCGCTGAAGACGTCGAGTTTGCAATGTGAGCCAGGGCTGTTTTACTGTGTGTTTGGAGGTTCTGAGGGTGAGCGGTGCTACTTGGTCAAGGGTGCTTCTAAGAGTGTCATTGTAGTGCTGAACTGCCAGATTAGGACAAGAAAAAGAGGAGATTGGGGACAGCGATGAGTGTAGGGAGTCTGAAAGTGTCTGATGGTTAATGGCTTGTAGATTTCTGAATGTATGGTAGGTAGGAGTGCACTGGGGTGGTCGAGAATTTGTGAGGATGAAGGAGAGAATGTTGTGGTCAGAGAGTGGAAGCGGTGAGTTATTTAGGTGGGAGATTGAACAGAGGCGGACAAAGACCAGGTCAAGGGTGTTACCATCCTTGTGTGTCTCAGAGGTTGAAAGCTGTGAGAGGCCTAGAGAAGTGGTTAGTGATAGAAGCTGAGATGCAGAGGTGGAAGTAGGGCTGTTAATGAGGATGTTGAAGTCTCCAAGGATAAGGGTTGGTAGTTCTGAGGACATGAAGTGCGGCAGCCAGGCTGAGAAGTGGTTAAAGAACCGGGTGGGCGAGCCTGGGGGCCGATATATGACCGCTATTCTGAGGGAGAGAAGACGGAAGAGCCTGATGATGTGGACCTCAAAAGAAGGGAATGAGAGTGAGGGAATTGGGGGGATGACCTGGAAAGTGCATTGTGGGGACAGGAGTAAGCCAACTCCACCACCATGTCTGTTTGCGGGTCTTGGGGAATGGGAGAACTGTAAGCCACCATAGAAAATGGCAGCAGGGGAGACAGTGTCAGAATCCTGAATCCAGGTTTCAGTGAGGGCCAACAGATGAAGAGAGTTGTTCAGAAAGTAGTTGTGCAGGAAGGATAGCTTGTTGCATGCAGACCGTGGATTCCAGAGGGCACAATTAAAAGGAGATAAGGGAGTGCAAGTAATATTAATAAGATTATTATGGTTTCGATATGAGGTAGGGTAGGGATTGAGGTTGGGGGATGGTGGACCAGGGTTGGGGGAGATGTCCCCTGAAATCAGTAGGAGTAGGAAGATAAAGAGCAGGTAGTTGTTGGAGTTGTAAGTAGTTTTTTTCTGTGATGTGTTTGGGCAAGATGGGCTGAGGTTTCTCAGGAAGGTGAGAATGCATGGGAGCTGTACATGGGAGAGGGAAGTATGGAGGGACTGATGTGTATGAGTCGTGATGGAGGGGGGATGGGGCGGTGAATGTGGATGGCAAGGGAACACAGGAGGAGAGAGATAAAGTACATAATTAAAAAGAAAGCAAAGTGTGGGGTACCTGATTCCAGCACTGATTAACTGCCATGGATAACTGCCGTTTACAAGATGCTTGTCTTCTGTGATGCTTTGCTTTCTGTGATGCGTGCGCCCCCTCACTGTGTGCGCC
This sequence comes from Oophaga sylvatica, assembly GCA_033576555.1. Lineage (NCBI taxonomy): Eukaryota > Metazoa > Chordata > Amphibia > Anura > Dendrobatidae > Oophaga > Oophaga sylvatica. Next base: position 506,767,591 of record JARQOD010000003.1, on the reverse strand, counting down.
CCTTAGACTACTCCTAAATATATAGCCCACACTACAGGGTCAGGAAAGTGGGATTGTGGGAGCTGCTTTGGAATAATTTGGCAGCTGGGGCCAACACACCAGGGGGTGGTTAGATCATCAAAGGCACTAGAGCTGGCTACATCCATATGCTTTAGCACCTTCCACCTGATAAGATCTAGAGAGGCCCCAGTCACAGGGATATACAGCAGTAAGTATTAAGCACAGTGCAAAAAATGAATTATACCAAAGCTTTACCAGGCACATTATGATGTTAAGATCAGGGTACTGTGAGGGCCATTGTGAAACCTTCAGGTTGCACCTTTTGAAGTAGTCTATTGGGGATTTTGATGTGTTTAGGATCATTATCCATTTATAGTATCCATCCTCTTTTCAACTGCAGCTTTTTTACAGATGGTGTTGTGTTTGCATCAAGAATTTGTTGAAATGTCACTGAATCCATTCTTGTCTGATCCATGAAATGTTCCCCTTGTCATTGGCTGCAACCAAACCCCAAAGCATGATTGATCCACCTGTGCTTAATGGTTGGCGAGATTGTTGTGAATGGGTTTGAGATGAGTTCTGAGCAGAGGCTCCCTCTGGTGGTTACAAGCTGTGCTAGTCTGTCCAGTGAAGATTGTGAGGACTGGGAATCAGGTGTTACTGACTGGTCTTATATAAGGGAGTCACCTTCCCATCAGGGTTGCCGGTGATCAATTGTTCTGGTCTGAATCCTTTATTCCAGTTTCCCTTGTAGCCTGCTGTGTTGTGTCTGCATCTCCTGCTAACAGATAAGACATTTTCTTCTTTTGTGTTTGTGCTATATTTTTGCATTTTGTCCTGCACTTCTGTGGGGGCCTTCAGGGTCCCCTCCGGGGGCTTCTGCCCTCTCAGTTTTGTTCAGCCATTTATGTTTGTACTTTTGCTTTTTCCAGTTTTTTCAGTGGCTGCTGTTTTGATTTTGTTACACCAGAGAACTAATTTAGGTGGAAGAGGTCGTGTGATCTCAGGTGTTTTTGAAATTAGTAGAGTTGGTGCTTTTCAGGGTTTTCTGGGATTGCAGTAAGTACCCTTCCTATCCTTTTCTATTTAGTTAGTTTGGGCCCCAGCGTTTGCTCATACTATTTTCTTTCTGTGTCAGTATTTCATCTTGTCTAACCGCCATTACATGTTTGGGGGCTTTCTATTATCTTTGGGGTTCTGCTCCGGGGCAGATAGCTTTCCTATATCTATCTTTAGGTGTAGTTAGTTTCTCAGGCTGTGACGAGGCGTCTAGGACCAACGTAGGAACGCTCCACGGCTGCCTCTAGTTGTGGTGGTTAGTCAGGGTACTGCAATCTCATAGATTCCAACTGCTCTGGTGTATTGCCTTTTTTACCTGCACTCCTCAGCTACCGAAACATAACAGTATCACCGGCCTAAAAATTGAAAATTGTATGGTACTCACAGAAGGGAAAAAATATTGTCAGAGTTGTCAGAGATATTTTTCTGTTTGTTGCATTTTTTTTTTTTTTCCCTCTGTATCTTTGGGTGCTGGGGAGGATCTTTTCTCTCAATGGAGTTTGCACAGTTGTCTGGCCGTGTGGATCAGCTTGCCACTGAGGTTCGGAGTATTGCTATCTATCTTGCTGGGTTGCCTGTTGTGGAACCTAGGATTCCCATGCCAGATTTGTTTTTAGGGGATCGAGCTAAGTTTCAGAATTTCAAAAATAATTGTAAATTGTTTTTTGCCTTAAAATCTAAGTCCTCAGGGAACGCAGCGCAGCAGGTTCAATTTATCATCTCTCTCCTGCGCGGCGATCCTCAGGATTGGGCTTTTTCCCTGATACCTGGGGATCCTGTTTTGAGTGATGTTGATGCATTTTTTCAGGCCTTGGGGTTATTGTACGATGAGCCTAATGTCACTGATCAAGCTGAGAAAGCCTTGTTGGCATTAAATCAGGGGCTTGATGACGCTGAGTTATACTGTCAGAGATTCCGTAGGTGGGCAGTCCTGACCAAATGGAATGACGACGCTTTGGCAGCCCTTTCCGGAAGGGTCTGTCAGATAATGTAAAGGATGTTATGGTGGGATTCCCTGTCCCCTCTGGTCTCAATGATTCTATGTCATTAGCGATTCAAATTGACAGACGTTTGCGTGAGCGGAGAAGTATGCGTGGAATGGTGTTGCCTTGTGAACCAGCTTCTGAACCCATGCAGTGTGATAGAGTGGTGTCTGGGGCACAGCGTCATGAGTTTCGAAAGCGCAATGGGTTATGTTTCTACTGTGGTGATGCCTCTCATGCTATTTCAGTCTGCCCTAAGCGGGGAAGACGTTTTGCACGCTCAGTTGTCTTGGGTAGTGTTCAGACTAAGTTTTTATTAACTGTCACTCTGATATGCTCTCTGTCCTCATTTTCTGCTCAGGCTTTCGTTGATTCTGGAGCAGCTATTAACCTGATGGATTATGATTTTGCTAAACGTTGTGGATTTCCCTTGATACCCCTACAGAAGTCTATTCCCCTACTGGGGATCGATTCTACCCCTTTGGCTGAGAATAAACCCAGTTTTCTACTCAGGTGATAATGAGGGTTGAACCTGATCACCAGGAGTGCTGCAAATTTTTGGTTCTGTATAATCTGCATGACATTATCATGCTGGGTTTTCCTTGGTTACAGTCTCATAATCCTGTTTTGGATTGGAAATCTGTGTCTGTAACCAGTTGGGGCTGCCAATGTGTTAATACCAACACTCCTGTTTTTTCTGCCTCCCCCCAGGCTCAGGATGTTCCTGACTTTTTGATTGATTTTTCTGATGTGTTTAGCGAAAGTAAATCTGCATCCTTGCCTCCCCATAGGAGCTATGACTGCGCTATTGAATTAGTGCCGGGTAGTAAATTCCCTAAAGGTCGCCTTTTTAACTTGTCTGTACCTGAACATGACGCTATGCGGTCTTATATCAAGGAATCATTGGAGAAGGGTCATATCAGACCATCCTCTTCACCCTTAGGTGCCGTTTTTTTCTTTGTGGCCAAAAAGGATGGTTCATTAAGGCCGTGTATTGATTATCGTCTCTTGAACAATATTACTGTGAAATATCAATACCCGTTACCCTTGATTTCTGATCTGTTTTCCAGGGTGAAAAGTGCTACTTGGTTTACCAAGCTTGACCTCAGGGGGGCGTATAACCTTATTCGCATTAAGCACGGGGATGAATGGAAGACGGCATTCAATACCCCTGAAGGGCATTTTGAGTACCTAGTGATGCCCTTTGGGCTCACTAATGCTCCTTCCGTCTTCCAGTCCTTCATGAATGACATTTTCAGGGATTTTGTGGACAAATTTCTGATTGTTTATTTGGATGATATCTTGATTTTTTCTAATGACTGGGACTCTCATGTGAAACATGTTCGAACTGTTTTCCAGATTTTGAGAGAGAATGCTCTGTATGTGAAGGGATCAAAGTGTCTTTTTGGCGTACAGAGGATCTCATTTCTGGGATTCATTTTGTCCCCATCTGTTATTGAAATGGACCCGGTCAAGGTTCAGGCCATCTGTGATTGGGTCCAACCTACTTCATTAAAGGCTCTTCAGAGATTTTTGGGTTTTGCCAATTTTTATCGTAAATTTATTGGTAATTTCTCGGTTATTGTTAAACCATTGACTGATTTGACCAGAAAGAGTTCTGATGTGGTGAATTGGCCTCCTGAGGCAGTCTCTGCATTTCAGGAACTTAAGCAGAGATTCACTTCTGCTCCTGTTCTACGGCAGCCTGATGTTTCTCTGCCATTTCAGGTGGAGGTTGATGCCTCTGAAATTGGGGCAGGTGCCATTTTGTCCCAAAAAGATCCAGAGACCTCTAAAAGTAACCCTTGTGCCTTTTTCTCTCGAAAATTTTCTCCTACTGAACGTAATTATGACGTGGGTAATCGGGAGTTATTGGCCATGAAGTGGGCTTTTGAAGAGTGGAGACATTGGCTGGAGGGAGCCAAACATCAGGTGGTGGTCCTTACGGACCATAAGAATCTGGTCTATCTGGAATCTGCCAAGCGACTCAAACCTAGACAGGCCAGGTGGGCCTTGTTTTTCACACGTTTTAATTTTGTGGTTTCCTTTCTTCCTGGCACTAAGAATGTTAAGGCGGATGCCCTCTCGAGGAGTTTCCTTGCGGACTCTCCTGAGTTATCTGATCCTTCTGTTATTTTGAAAGAGGGTGTAGTTCTTTCCGCCATCTCGCCCAATTTGAGACTTGCTCTGGAGGGGTGTCAGGAGGATAGGCCCGAGTGCTGCCCTGTTGGAAAATTGTTTGTCCCGGACCAGTGGAAAAAGAGTGTGATGTCTGAGATTCATTGTTCTGCGTTGGCTGGGCATCCCGGAATTTTTGGTACCAGAGACTTGGTTAGTCGGTCCTTTTGGTGGCCTACCTTGTCTCGTGATGTCAGGGAATTTGTGCAGTCCTGCGGGACTTGCTCTCGCTCCAAGTCTTGCTCTCGCTCTAGTGGTTTGTTGATGCCATTGCCTGTGCCCAAGAGACCATGGACCCATTTCTCTATGGATTTCATTTCCGACCTTCCTGTTTCTCAGAGAATGACCACCATCTTGGTAATTTGTGATAGGTTTTCCAAGATGATACATCTTGTGCCATTACCTAAGTTGCCTTCCTCCTCTGAATTGGTGCCGTTGTTCCTTCAGCACGTGGTTCGTTTACACGGCATTCCTGAGAACATTGTGTCTGACAGAGGAGTCCAGTTTGTTTCCAGATTTTGGAGGACTTTTTGTTCTAAACTGGGTGTTCAATTGTCTTTCTCCTCGGCATTTCATCCTCAGACCAATGGTCAAACTGAGAGAACAAACCAGACATTGGAGACTTATCTAAGATGCTTTGTGTCTGCTGATCAGGATGACTGGGTCTCTTTTTTGCCTTTGGCTGAGTTTGCTCTTAATAATAGGGCTAGCTCTGCTACTTTGATGTCTCCGTTTTTCTGTAATTCTGGGTTTCACCCTCGATTTTCTTCAGGACAGACGGAGGCTTCTGTCTGTCCAGGTGTTGACTCTGTTGTGGAGCGTGTGCAACTGATTTGGGACCAGGTAGTGGAGAGGTTGTCCCTCTCTCAGGAGAGGGCCCAGCGGTTTGCTAACCGGCATAGGACTGATGGTCCTCGGTTTAAAGTGGGGGACTTGGTCTGGTTGTCCTCAAAGAATATTCCTATGAGAGTAGCATCTCCTAAATTTAAGCCTAGGTTCATTGGACCTTATAAGATCATGGAGATTATTAATCCTGTTTCTTTTCGTTTGCTTCTTCCAGGGACATTTAAGATCCATAACGTGTTCCACAAGTCCTTGTTGAAGAGGTTTGTTGAGCCAGTGGTTCCTGCTGCTGTGCCTCCTGACCCTGTTTTGGTTGAGGGCAATCTGGAGTATGTGGTTGAGAAAATATTAGATTCTCGTTTTTCTAGACGGAAACTCCAGTATTTGGTTAAATGGAGAGGTTATGGTCAGGAAGACAATTCTTGGGTGTTTGCTTCGGACATCCATGCTAGGAGACTTATCCGTGCGTATCATAGAACTCATCCTGACCGACCTGGTTGCTCAAATGAGGGTTCGGTGACCCCTCCTCAAGGGGGGGGTACTGTTGTGAATGGGTTTGAGATGAGTTCTGAGCAGAGGCTCCCTCTGGTGGTTACAAGCGGTGCTAGTCTGTCCAGTGAAGATTGTGAGGACTGGGAATCAGGTGTTACTGACTGGTCTTATATAAGGGAGTCACCTTCCCATCAGGGTTGCCGGTGATCAATTGTTCTGGTCTGAATCCTTTATTCCAGTTTCCCTTGTAGCCTGCTGTGTTGTGTCTGCATCTCCTGCTAACAGATAAGACATTTTCTTCTTTTGTGTTTGTGCTATATTTTTGCATTTTGTCCTGCACTTCTGTGGGGGCCTTCAGGGTCCCCTCCGGGGGCTACTGCCCTCTCAGTTTTGTTCAGCCACTTATGTTTGTACTTTTGCTTTTTCCAGTTTTTTCAGTGGCTGCTGTTTTGATTTTGTTACACCAGAGAACTAATTTAGGTGGAAGAGGTCGTGTGATCTCAGGTGTTTTTGAAATTAGTAGAGTTGGTGCTTTTCAGGGTTTTCTGGGATTGCAGTAAGCACCCTTCCTATCCTTTTCTATTTAGTTAGTTTGGGCCCCAGCGTTTGCTCATACTATTTTCTTTCTGTGTCAGTATTTCATCTTGTCTAACCGCCATTACATGTTTGGGGGCTTTCTATTATCTTTGGGGTTCTGCTCCGGGGCAGATAGCTTTCCTATATCTATCTTTAGGTGTAGTTAGTTTCTCAGGCTGTGACGAGGCGTCTAGGACCAACGTAAGAACGCTCCACGGCTGCCTCTAGTTGTGGTGGTTAGTCAGGGTACTGCAATCTCATAGATTCCAACTGCTCTGGTGTATTGCCTTTTTTACCTGCACTCCTCAGCTACCAAAACATAACACGAGATGTTCTTTTCCCGAAATTCTGTGCCCTTTTGTCTCCACACATACCTTTAATCATTGTGGCCCAAAAGTTCTATTTTAACCTCCTCGGTCCACAGGACTTGTTTCCCGAAGACATCAGGCTTGTTTATATGTTCTCATGCATACTTCTGATGCCAAATTATAGTTTGAGGATGCAGGAGAGGTTTTCTTCTGATGACTCTTCCATGAAGGCCACATTTATTCATTTATTATGTCTCTGAACTGTAGAACAATGTACAATAACTCCAGGGTCTTCTAAATCTTTCCGAAGGTCTTTTGCAGTCAAGCGGAGGTTCTTAGTTTCCTCTGTAGCAATCCTACAAGCAGCTCTCACTGAAATGTGGCATGGTCTTCCAGACCTTATATTGACCTCCACTGTTCCTATTAACTGCCATTTCTTAATTAAAATTCAAACTGAAGAAACGGCAACTTAAAAAACGCGTTGCTATCTTCGAAGAATACATGGCTCCTGTTTTTTGGCACAAAGTAAGAGTAGGCTGGGTTTTTATAAAGCTGGGAAATATGCATCACCTGGCCTTTCCTAAAGAAGATTGTGAACAAGTCATAACTCTACCAGTCTAATTAATGCCTGAAACCTTGGTCAAAGTTTTCAAATCTCACATATCTCGAATAGTGCCGAAACTTTGGCATTGTCCCATTTTCCTTTTTGTATTTCTTAAAATGTAAAAAAGTCCAAAAATGGCTAAAATCCAAAGGAAATGTGTCATCTTTAACAATAACAGTAAATTTGACTAGGGGTGCACAAACTTATTTATGCCACTGTACAGTTTCTTAATATTGTACAAATTTTGGAATATTATCCCTAGTTTATAGGTTCTGTTAATTATTTAAGATGTATCTATTAGGCTGTTTGCACATAGTGCATTTGTTATTCGTTTTCGCTGCGTTTTTTCTGCACGGAAATGGGCCAAAAACGTTATGGAATCCTTATGCAAGCTAATTCAATGGCAATCCTGAAATGTTGTGCGCTGCGCGGCGCCTGGAAACCCAATGTGTACCTTGGTTACCAGCTCCCCTGCAGCAGCGCGCTGGTATCCAACGTACACATCGGGTTTCCAGGCACCGCCCGGCGCCTTGAAACCCGATGTGTACTTTGGTTACCAGCTGATCGCTGGTCTCCTGCCTGCCACACGCAGCGATGCGTGCTGGCCAGCGGGAGACCAGCGATCAAAAAAATGTCCAGCCAGGACATTCAGCGACGATCAGTGATACCCAGCAGTGGGGCTGATCGTCGCTGAATGTCACACACAGCGATATCGCTGGTTAGATTGCTGTTGCGTCACAAAACTAGTGACTCAGCAGCGATCTCGCTAGCGAGATCGCTGTGTGTGACGGGGGCTTAAGCCTAGAACTAGGTGTCAGTGACCACTGCTGACACCAAGCCCTAATCCCATTACACTGATGCCACTGCATCAGCATGAAAAAGATGGTGTTGGACCAAGAAATTAAATCACAAAACTTTATTTTTTAAATATCTTTATTTAGCTCAAAAAAACCTTCATTGCTGCACAAAACGCATGCAAAAACACATACAAAAAAGCGGCAAAAACGTGGCAAAAACACACGTTTTTAGTGCAGCGGTTTTCCTGCCAAGAGATGCATAAACCTTGCAGAAATTTCTGCAAGCAAATACTCAACAGGCACACATAGCCTTAATTTCCATTTATTTTGGCTTTGGTCAGGATCGATTTCTATTACTATAGTAATATTATTATATTAGTCAGTGATATTTTGCCAATTGATGGTCTACACCAAAGTCAAACATTTTCCATATCCTACATTTTATTTGCAATGCTAGCTGTATCTCTAAACTATTGTACAATAAAAAAAAACAAGAAACATTTTTAAAAGTATTATTCATATTATGCCATATCTGACATGGTTTTTCTTCACAAACACAATTTTATTTGTGCGTGTGTGTGCAGCAGTACTCTCCTTACATCCTCCAAAAAATGGACAGAGAAACATCGCATGCAGCATTCCTCTGTATGAGGAAGAAATCGGGCTGACTTGTACCCTCTAAGATAAAACTGCTCCCACACGAATATGAGATCAGTTTTGTGATCATATATTTTGACACTGAACTGTTAACACAAGGGGGATTCCTTATGAGGGGAATTTATGAAGGTAGTTTTGCTTGCGGTTGTGTTGGTCAATGGTCATTATTTGTGCCAAATTGATCAGAGTGTTGCCTAATGCTTCAAATATTTGTCACATCTTTAGATAGAACACTTTTATCTACCGCTGTTATTCCACTTCTTAGTCTACCCCCTACTGCAGGGATGTCAAAGTCAAACACACCGAGGCCAAAAAAAAAAATTTGCTACAAGCCGAGGGCCGGACTGACGCCGGCCCTGCTACCGGTGCATTGTGGGAAATGTAGTGTTGGTGCCAGGGCCGGCTCCAGGTTTTTATGGGCCCCGGGCGAAAGAGCCTCAGTGGGCCCCTTTAACACAGACCACGATTCATGATGCACAGATACAGCAGAGAAATATGGGTACAGTACAACGCCAAATACTTCTCTTCTTCCATTACATGAGTGAAATCTATTGTAAATTGTACAATAGCTCAAAAACCGCCAAATCCTCACAGCGCACAGAACAGACTGGACAGTACAGTCCTCCATACAATATTATGGGCACCACAGTCTCCCCCTCATCACCCATATAATACCCCATGCAGGATGTCACCCCCCATATAATGCTCCATACAGAATACTGGACCCAATATAATGCTCCATACAGGATACTGGACCCAATATAATGCTCCATACAGGATACTGGTCCCCATATAATGCTCCATACAGGATACTGGTCCCCATATAATGCTCCATACAAAATATGGAGCTCTCCTCTGCGCTGTGCTGCGTTCTGCACTGTTACAGCTCAGGAAAGGGCGCTGTGGAAAGACTCCCCATTATCATCATCATTGCCTCCCCATCATCATGGCCTCCCCATTATCATCAATGCCTGCCCATCATCATCATCTCCTCCCCATCATCATCAATGCCTGCCCATTATCATCAATGCCTGCCCATTATCATCAATGCCTGCCCATTATCATCATCTTCTCCCCATCATCATCAATGCCTCCCCATTATCAGCAATGCCTGCCCATCATCATCTCCTCCCCATCAACATCAATGTCTGCCCATCATCATCTTCTCCCCATCATCATCAATGCCTCCCCATTATCAGCAATGCCTGCCCATCATCATCTTCTCCCCATCATCAATGCCTCCCCATTATCAGCAATGCCTGCCATCATCACACACAGACAGCACACAAGCACTCTCTCACATACATACATACACACACACATACACACACACACATACATACACACACAAAGCACCGCACTACATACACACACAGAGACACACACACAGAGACGTCTTACCTGTTCAGCGTCCCCGCGCTCTGTGCCACAGCCGGCCGCTGAATGATGACGTCATTCAGCGGCCGGCTGTGAGAGGAAGCGCCGGCGCCCCCTGGAGCCCGGAGCTGCGGCAGCGGAGGCACGGGAGAGGTAAGTATTGTTGCCAGCTGCTGCCGGGGCCCTGAGCAGGCGGGGGGGGGGGCCCAGTGGCGGCGCTGACACCGCTCTCCTCCGCTAACGGGCGCGGGGTGCCAGACTGCGAGTGGGCCCCCCCGCCTGCTCAGCCGCCTGCCAGGGGGCCATAGTTAATCAATTCGCGGGCCGGATCTGGCCCGCGGGCCTTGACTTTGACATATGGGCCCTACTGGATTAAATTGCAACATTTTTGCAACTTAAAAAAAATAATAATAATCACCAATAGTGGTGTAAAAGACAGCATGCTACAAAAACTTGCTACTTTTTTAAGTAAAAAACTTTATAATCATTCCCTTCAAATGTATCTAAAATATTGGTTAAAGGGAATGTGTCACCTCAAGAAACATTACTCACATGCAAATATAGGGGCAATCTGGAAGTAAAGAGTGTTTAATCCTTATGTACTGGAGCAGTGGCTACAGGGAAAAAAAATGAAGGTTTATTCTCCTTGAAGTCGCTCACTTCCAGTTACAGAGGTGGCACAGGAAGCAGTTACAGCCACCACTTACTACACAGTGCGTGCTGCTTAAAATCCCTCTCTGACACTGTAATCCACAAATCCACACACACATTGTGCATACATGCTGCAGAGCAATATAGTCATGAACCCCTGAGGAAGCACACTCGAAACTTGCATCGGGTCTGTGGGTCACATTGGGACAGCTTGAGTATGAGTAAGCAGTTGTATAAGTGAATATGCTTTGTGCAGTCCATGAATTATTTTGTTCAGTTTTGGTAAAACGAGTAATAGTTAGTATTAGAACCTTTACTTTCGCACACTAATCTTCGTCTATATTACTATAATGCTGTACTCACATGTATTTTTGTATTCTCATATTACTATTTTTGCATACAATTACTTTTACCTGACTGCAACCTTTGATTATTTGTTTTTGCCCCCTTTATACAGTGTCCCTAATTGTGTCTATTTCTATTTGAGCCCTGATTATTTTTCTTGTATTGCTACAGTTGCATAATTTTTTCATAAAAAAGTGACATGTTTTTTACCCAAGCATTTTAAGTACATTTTTTTAGGAGTCATGCTTTGGTTTGGATATTTTTCTTATAGATACTGATATTAATTTTTATGAGGCTGATGATCCCCTAACCTCCCTAATATTATTTTCCATTTTCCATGTTCGGATATTCATCTTACTAACTGTATGATTTCATTCAGGATCATTGAGGGGTTTCAGAGGAAAAAAGCCATCAGGCACAGTAATTGGACAGGCAGGGACCCAGCGGCTTATACCGCTCCCCTGGACTGACAGGTTTCTCTCTATGCAAGGAAGACAAGATGAAGCCCCTGGGCACCTGTCTATCTGACTAGTCTTCTATGAGGCTCTGTTCCCGGCGGCTTTTAAAGTATGTTTTTCTTTGGAACGCCTCAGTGTTACTGGCTGGAATCATGCTGTCCGTATCTAATAAATGCCTCTCGCCCGTGGATTATACAGCAGGTATCAGTCGTCAGTCTACCTTTAACTTTTGCTCATAATAATTCAACTGCTAATTTTACATTAATTTTTGTTTTACTTTCCAGAATTTACCTTCAATGTACCGAGTCCTGCAATTACAAGACTTTCAAAGTATTAACAGATAAACTGAATACATGTTTTAATTTCTCATTAAGAACTTGCTATAAAGATCCCTAAGTCTTAAAATGGCCAACTCTCAAGTGAAATGTTTGGAAGATGAGCTGGAATTTGTAGACATTTCTGACACAAGTCCTGAATTTTATTATTCGGAAAAACAACGAAATGCCTTGGAAATACTTTTATCTACCAAAGAAGCGGCTTTCTACAATTATCTTAAAAGTGAAGGAGCTCGACAGTTTTTATCCCGAGAGGAAGTTATTTGTCTAGGAAGCTCGGTGGTTGATTCTCAACTAGGAAAACTGGAACATGAGGAAGATTCAGAGCTAGATGAAGATTTAAGTGTGAGCTACTGGCCGGGAAACTCGGATGTACCAACTCCAATGCTGGACCTTGGGTGGCCAGAAGGAGAAACGTGGAAAGGAATTACTCGAGCAGAAGTTTACACACATCCTCCTACCAATAATGCTGCTCACATTAAAGTGGTGATTAGGAGAACGATTCAAAATGCTGCCAAGGTACAGTATGTGCACAGGGATCATCATAAGGCATCGCCCTTGTTCACGATTTCTGTGATTGTATCGGTTTATTTTCTTTCACTTCTATTCTTTCTTACAACTAAACAGACAACAATTGTCTGATCGGAGGGAAAACCACTTTACATTTTTATGGTGATCTTCCTTGACTGTAACATGATATATGAACAGACAAACATGTCATAATACAGAACTCAGACCACAAAGTTCATTGCTTAGATTGAATCATTATTTTTTTACTTTCTGTTCCTATCGGAGCAGTTTGAGGCGGTTCTATGGCGAAACTCTGTGCTCTAAACTCTTGATAAAATTTCAGCGCCATGTGTAAAAATGTAATTCCTTTACAGTTAAAAATACATGTAGGCATGAACTGCGGTGATGATGATCACGGCACAAGGCTACATGTGTTTTTAATTGTGAATCAGTAAAGAAATTCAATTTTTCTAACAGTTGCTGACATTTATTTTTTTGATTAATGAAAAGTAATTCATGATCCAGGAACTTCTGTGCAACTGAGATCCAGATCCTCCAATACAGAAGCTTCTAGTCTAGTGAGATGTATCCCCTTTTTTTTCTTCTATGTTCTGAACTGGAATTAAAGGGAATCTGTCAGTCGGATCAGCCCTCTCAAACAATCTATATGGGCAGGTAGGTCATAGGAAGCTGAATAAAATGATACCTTAATGTAAATGAGCTGTTAAGAGCTATGGGCAGGACCCTGATCTGCATGAGAATCTGTCCAGAGCTTATTTTCAATGAAAGGGGCGTTACCAGTGTGAGACATGTAATAACTGACAGTCTGCTCTCATATTCACACCCAGCTGTGCAACAAAGAGAAAGATTATATAATATTACAGAGGGATTTGGAGAATCTGGAGACCTGAGCAGGAGTATCGTAAAAAATGATTAAGGCGGATAAATGAGAGTTTATATAGTAGGAAATCAAGCTGTCCCATACAATTATGTATTAAACTGCACTGAAAAAAAATTGTGAGATTAGCGGACAGCAATCTCAACTCTTGGTATAAGGGATGGGCTGCTGTTGTTAAAGTAAACAAAATTGTGGAATGCATCAAAAGAGGCATAGATCCACATACAAGAACAAAGACTCTCCTGTCTACAATTCCTTATTCCTGAGTAGTTTCCCTATGAGAATTGCAGACCCATGTAATTTAAATAGATTAGCTTCTAAAATAGTTCCCTGACCAACTTTGCTTATCTTTTCTTCATGTACAGTGTCATAGGAATCCTATTGGTTAGTGTCACTTACAGAGACACAATTGACTATAAGGGATTGGGTAAATGGAACAATGAACATCTGTGTAACCCTCTTTATCAGGTCACTGTACACTTCAAAGGAGCAATACCCCATGATTGCATTGTTTCACATAGTACAGTGCCTGACAGAAGTTATGTCGCTTATCCATGTTATGTAAATCAAAGCTTATAACCTGACTTTAAATTCATCCATTGGTTTTATAAATTACTCTTTGAAAGCTGAAACCCTCCCAAATTTGGTATAGGTTAAGAAAATAAATTGGCATCAATGCTGAAATATTGATCATTTAATGAACATAGAATGGTCAGATTTTGGCAAGACAAAAGTTTTGTCGCCCACAGAAAGTAATGTGATATTCAAACAAATAATTATCTTAAAATACAAATATATGTTGCATAACATTGGTGAATTAAGTTGTGGTGCTATTAGAGTCATATTTAATATTTTGTGTGACTTCCATGAGCTTGAAGGACTGCATCTATGCGGTTCAACAATGATTCATACAATTTATTAATGAAGTCATCAGGAATAGCAAACAATGCAGTCTTACATGCCTCCCAGAGTTCATCTAGATTCCTTGGTTTTGTCTTCCAAGCTTCCTCTTTCATCCTACCCCAAACATGATCAATGATGTTCATGTCTGGTGACTGGGCTGGCCAGTCCTTGAGCACCTTGATCTTTTTTGCCTGGAGGAACTTTGTTTTAGAGATGGATGTACAGGTATGTGATGGAGCACTATCCTGCTGCAAAATTTGACCCCTTTTATGATTTGGAATGTAAGGGGTAGCTAATACTTCTTGATATTTTTGGCTATTGATATTGCCTTCCACCTTGCAAATGTTTCGCACACCCCATACTAAATTTAACCCCAGACCATGATCTTTCCACCACCAAATTTAGCTGTTTTCTGGGTGTATTTTGGATCCATATGGGCTCCAGTAGGTCTCCTGCAGTATTTGCGGCGGCTGTGGTGTAATTCTACTGAAGATTCATCAGAGAAATCCACATTCTGCCACTTTTCCAGCGTCCATCTGTTTAGCAGGCTGTGGGACTTTGCAAATGCCACATGGTTTTTTATTTGCCTTTTGTTTAGTGCTGGCTTCTGGGCACTGAATCGACCATGGAGGCCATTTCAAGACAGAATCCTACAAACTGTTCTAGTTGACACAGGGACTTGAGGTGACCAGGCCTGTTGGAGCTCTGCTGCAGTGGAAGAGGGGCTTGCTTTGGATTTTCTAACAAACAAACGTTCCTCCTGAGCAGTTGTCTTGCTGGGTCTGCCGGACCAGGGCTTGTCAAACCCATCTCCAGTCTCTTCAAATCTTTTTTTAATTCTTTGTGCTTGACGCTGAGACACACCAAAGGTGCCAGCCACCTCTGCAGTGGATCTGGTCTTCAGCCTCTTGATAATCAAGGATTTGGTCACAGGTTGGATTTTTGGCATATTGTCAGAGCTCAAGTTGCAGTTCAAATGAAGGTCTGGGGTGCTGGGTTTCTTTTTATACACACCCACTAATTAACCGATCATTTACTGAGCACTGGTGAGGATGTAAACTAGGATTGGGTGCATTATATAACCAGGTGACAAAACTTTTGTCTTGCCAAAACCTGACCATTCTGTGTTCATTAAATGATCAATATTTCAGCATTGATGCCAATTTATTTTCTTAACCTAAACCAAATTTGGGAGGGTTTCAGCTTTCAAAAGAGTAATTTATAAAACCAATTGATGAATTTAACGTCAGGTTATAAGCTTTGATTTACATAACATGGATAAGCGACATAACTTCTGTTAAGGACTGTATAGTTACCAACTAACTGTCCCAGATTTCACTGAGCATCTCAGCTGAAGGGGGTTAAATGTAAAACTACATTCAAAATTTGGCATTTTGTCATGGGCTGAGGCATTATTTGGTTGTAAGGAGATTGGAGCAGTACTTAGAATTTATGGTAAATATGCCCACAGGTCTTACCTGACAATCATCTTCCCACCAAGTTCGAGAAGTTTTTTATTCTAGCCTCAGCACAAATCTCCCGAGCTCCAACTCCATCAACAAGTCCCCTCTCTTAAAATCCTTGCCTCATCCCATAAAGGCTCTGTCCTCAAGAGCCCTAATCTTACAGTGGGTACGGAAAGTATTCAGACCCCTTTAAAGTTTTCACTCTTCGTTTCATTGCAGCCATTTGGTAAATTCAAAAAAGTTACTTTTTTTTCTCATTAATCTACACTCTGCACCCCATCTTGACTGAAAAAATAAACAGAAATGTACAAATTTTTGCAAATTTATTAAAAAAGAAAAAACGAAATATCACATGGTCATAAGTATTCAGACCCTTTGCTCAGTATTGAGTAGAAGCACCCCTTTGAGCAAGTAGAGTCATGCATCTTCATGGGAATGATGCAACAAGTTTTTCACACCTGGATTTGGGGATCCTCTGCCATTCTTCCTTGCAAATCCTCTCTAGTTCCATCATATTGGATGGTGAACGTTGGTGGACAACCATTTTCAGGTCTCTCCAGAGATGCTAAATTGGGTTTAGGTCAAGGCTCTGTCTGGGCCAGTCAAGAATGTTCACAGTGTTGTTATGAAGCCACTCCTTTGTTATTTTAGCTGTGTGCTTAGGGTCATTGTCTTGTTGGAAGGTAATCCTTCGGCCAGGGCTGAGGTCCAGAGCACTCTGGAAGAGGTTTTCATTCAAGATATCTCTGTACTTGGCCGCATTCATGTTTCCTTCAATTGCAACTAGTCATCCTGTCCCTGCAGCTGAAAAACACCCCCATAGCATGATGCAGCCACCACCATGTTTCACTGTTGTGATTGTATTGGGCAGGTGATAAGTGCCTGGTTTTCTCCACACATACCGCTTAGAATTATCACCAAGAAGGTCTGTCTTCATCTCATCAGACTAGAGAATCTTATTTCTCATAGTCTGGGAGTCCTTCATGTGTTTTTTAGCAATATCTATGCGGGCTTTCATATGTCTTGCACTGAGGAGTGTCTTCTGTCGGGCCACTCTGCCATAAAGACCCGACTGGTGGAGGGCTGCAGTGATAGTTGACTTTGTGGAACTTTCTCCCATCTCCCTACTGCATCTGTGGAGCTCAGCCACAGTGATCTTGGGGTTCTTCTTTACCTCTCTCACCAAGGCTCTTCTCCCACGAGTGCTCAGCGTGGCTGGAAGGCCAGGTCTAGGAAGACTTCTGGTGGTCCCAAACTTCTTCCATTTAAGGATTATGGAGGCAATTCTTCTCTTAGGAACCTTGAGTACTGCATAGATTCTTTTGTAACCTTGGCCAGATCTGTGTCTTGCCACAATTCTGTCTCTGAGCTCCTTGGCCAGTTCAGTTGACCTCATAATTCTCATTTGGTCTGACATGCACTGTGAGCTGTGAGGTCTTAAATAGACAGGTGTATGCATTTCCAAATCAAGTCCTATCAGTTTAATTAAACAAAGTTGGACTCCAGTGAAGGAGTAGAACCATCTGAAGGAGGATCACGAGGAAATGGACAGTTTTGACTTAAATATGAGTGTCTGAGCAAAGGATCTTAATAATTCTGACCGTGTGATATTTAGTTTTTTCTTTTTTGATAAATTTGCAAAAATTTCTACATTTCTGCTTTTTTCAGTCAAGATATGATGCAGAGTGTACATTAATGAGAAAAAAATGAACTTTTGTTAGGCGTCGGGATTCTTCCACTACACGGGATAGTTTCCAAGCCTTGTCTGCTTCTGCAGTCTCCCATTCTGGTTCATCCCCTGCGGGTGCTGCTCAGCATAGAGGTCGATCCCAGTGTCTTGCTCAGGCCTGTGCTATGTACTTGGGTACTGCTGGCTCTCCAGTCAAGTCTTTAGTGACCAGTGATATTCGGGTGCAACCTGGCACTTCGGAGTCTAAGTCCGGAGATCACCGTACTGAGCATGTCCGTGAGGTGGCACCTTCTCATTGGTGGTTGGTCGTCAGCTGCTCTGGTGATGTGGCAGCTCCGTATTGGTCCTCGGGAAAGGTCCTGTCTGACTGAACATGAGCCTAGTGTATAAAAGGGTCTCAGAGTCGCACGCCGGTGTGCTAGTGTCATTTGTGATTTTGTGTGTGTGAGTAGATACGCTACTACTCTGTTTGCATGTGTGCCACTCTTATAACGATGGCTGTGTGTCTAAGCAGGCAGTGTAGGGTGGGAAACTCCCACTTAGCTTAGCATCTGTCTCCAATCGTGTGTGCGGTTAGCACAGCTGAGTTACAGATCAAGCTCAACCACTAGTCTAGACTTCCATGGGAGAGCGATATGGTCCCACACCTAGCGTCATATTTGCTTTATCCATGTGCTCTTTTGTTCAGTACCGCTCAGTGAAGTAACGGAGCTGGGTACTCAGTGTTTCGTTCACATGGTGTGGCGTTAAACACAGTGTGTTCTAGCAATCACTCGCTGTCTTGGTTCCATCAATTACTCTCTAGCAGCAGTTTTACACCTCTGCACAGTGGACTCCGGGTTGTGATTGCACTTTATAATTTATTTGAATTTAGTGCAATCTTCCAACCCTAACAACTTTTTTGAATTTATCAAATGGCTGCAATGAAACGAAAAGTAAAAAATTTAAAGGGGTCTGAATACTTTCCGTACCCACTGTATTTGCCCAGAACCTGCAATTCAGATGCCCCTTTCCATTTTATCAAGGCCTCTCCACCCAGAGCCACACCAGTTATTTCAAAGACAACTTGGTTGATGGACCACAAAACTGAACTACCCAGTGCACACCAGGGGTCAGCTATAGTCTCAGCAGCACCATTCACCCATCCCTGGTTAACTCCAGGTTGACGATATCTCTACAACCAATTTCTCCACCATACCCTTCTACACCTGCTGCTTGGTCTCAATCATGTATGATTTCCCATAATTTGTAGGCACAATGATTTACTTCTGTTCCTTATAAAATTACTGTAACTTTATAATGAAATTAAACAAATATCATTGGATAAACTTGCACAGGCACTACTAAGATTATATGCAAGAAGAAGTAACAATGTAAACAGGGAAAAGGCCTCGGTGCCAGCTATTGTCATCCAAATAAATCCCAATAAAATCCCCATAAAAACATACACAATCCCACTAATTTTATAATTCCACTGATGTCAGAGAAGTCTGTTCTCATTCTTGTTTATGTGTCTCAGGACATTCAAAGATAATTTAAAGAATGCCCTTTAGCTACTGAATTACTCCTTTCTATAGAACCTTTCAAAGTATCCCTCTATTAGGAGGCCATTTGTAAGAGTGTGCCTGTCTAAAAGAGTAAAGATGTAAACCTATTTCCAGTGGGAATTTACCCTGTGAAAATGTGTGGTCAACTTTCACCCAAGCAAATTATGTTAAAGTAGGCAGAAACCTAGAAACAACATCTGACCATTAATTTTATTCGAAATGATTCTTAAAGTTGCAACTTTTATGCCACTTTTTTGTTTGTATTTTCTTCGATTTATATAATCAAAAACACAATAGAATGCATAAAACACAAATCCAGAGCAGTCTTAGGCTGGTTCCACACGTTCACGAAACAAGGAGCATTCTGCGTTCGAAGATCCGGCCTAACTCCCGGGTCTACCGACCTGAGTTAAGTGCTTTACATACGAAGAGGTACTGAAACAAAGTGGGAATGGTCTTCTGGAGGGAGGGGAGCTTGTAGCATGTGCTTCCACTAGATGAATGTTCTCAGAATCATTCTGAGTCAGTATGCCAGCCAGAAATGGTTATTATGCTACAGCCTACAAAGCAGGTGCCATGAGTAAAACCCAAGTTTATAAATGGTTCTTTCATTTTAAACAAGGTGAAATGTCAATGCCTTCTACTGCCTGAACTGATGAAAATGTGACAAATTAATCAAGACATTCTGGAAGATCGCCACCAGATAATTGGTGAAATTATGAAGTTGACTGGGATTTCTTGGAGTTACTGTCAATATTTTTACTGGAGAAATTGAGCATGAAATTAGTTGAAGCAAAACTTGTGCCTTTCAACACCATTTCCAATGTTTTATTTCACAAAAAGAAACAAAAACGTCATAGCCGCACTTTGCACAAAATAAATGAAACACTAAACAACTCGAAAACAAAAAATGAATGGAGCCAAATACAATATTTCCTAACGCCTGCTGGCATACTGACTCAGAATGGTTCCACAAACATTCACCTAGCGGTGAGAGCTCGTAGTGCAAATACGCCACCATCCAGAAGATATTTTATCTTTTCTTCTGGTTCACCTCCTATGAAACAATTAGCTTTATTCAGAGGACACGACCTGATGAGGGAACGGTTAATGTTTCATGGCGATAGTGTAAAATCAGTTCTAAAAAGACTACTTAGCAGGTAGAGCCAATTATGTTATTAAGTTGTCATTAGGATCAGGTTTTATTTACCATATAACTTAGATGTCATAACTGTACAATAACAATGACGTTTTTCAATGGTGCCGGAAAGTTGCGCAAGATCTTCTATGAAAGTATTTAGTGTTATTTAGGGCTTATTCAAAGATCAGTGTTTGTTGTCTGTGTGTTGTCTGTTTTTTCCACTGGCAGCACTCCGTATGTTTGAAAGGTCTATTCAAAGGTCTAAATTTTTTTCTGGACTAATGATCAACATAACGGTGTCAGAGATACAGCGGGTGAAATAAGGACCACCACAGCAGGCGCCATCTTAACAGAACCTTAAGCCCCAGCTGGGACTTCTGCTTTCTATATACAGCCTCTTGGTCCTTTTTTTTCCTACCATTTAAGTGAGGTTTGATAAAGACCCAGAACAGGGTTGAAACGTTACTTCTTACCACATTAACCTCTTACCTTATTATCACTCTATTTGTATTACCCTGTGGTGAATTTTGAATAAACTGTAGCACTATCTGCAAGACCAAACGAGACTTAGTTTGAGTGTGGCTGTTTCTCTGTCTTGCTATGCATGAGTATAGCATTCTAAAGAATATTTTTTCACTAGCCTGCTGTATCCACATTTCAGCTACTTAGATAGGTGGTTGTATATCAGTCAGATACTGTAGGTAGCTGGTATCCAGAGTGGCTGTTAAATTTACCTTCTAGCACTTTTTTTCTTTTTTGGCCATACTGAAGTCCGCGAAGAAAGCCAGCAGGGCATGTGTTGTACACTGCTTCTATTGTGATCCATGCACAAGTATAGCATTGTAATTCACATGTAGCTAGTGAAAAAATATTAAACAGCATGCTGTATCCCACCTTGTCATTTAGTGCTGTGGTGATATAAAACTATCTGAAGACCTAAGGCACATTAAAAAAAATTATAATTTTTCAGTTGCAAAAAGTTAGACAACCCGCCGTATCACACTTTGTCATTTGCTTGGGTTGAAATTAAGCTGTAGAGGCCTGATCCTGAGGCCACAAAAAATTCTTCTGTTATTAACGTCATACAGTAAGGGACCGACTTAAAATTGTTTGTAGCATAACTTCTTAGTCATACAGGCCTCATCCACACTCAAACAATTATTTTTTTTGTGACTCACATGATGCAGCACGCCATATTTCAACTTTTAATTTACTGTCTCTGAAATTCAGCTGTTTGCAGAGGTGGTGCAGAGTGTAAAATCTAATTTTTTGTTGCTAATACTGTGCTCCTACCACACTATCTCAGCAACATGACTAGGAAAAAGCGAGCCCGTGGTGGAAGGGGAATTAGGCTTGGTGTTCAAGGTGTGCTTGGGGTAGGTGGTAATGTTTGTGTAAACAATAGTGAAGCAACATCACATCCTATGCAAAGACAACTGACAACTTATGTTACTGGACAGGCTACACCACTACTTTTCTTTGGCAGACACACAGCGACACGCCTTGTCGATGATGCCAAGAAAGAGCATGTACTCGAGTGGATGGCAAGTTCAAGTGGCTTCTCCTCCTTTTCCTTCATCTCAACATCACACCCACTACAGTCCACAGATGTGGCACCAAAATTCCCCTCGCTTCCCCCGCGTCCCAACTATCCAACCATTCAACTGACTGTAAGGAACCACAAATGGGTGAGTCTGAAGAGTTGTTCACACATTCTATGCCATGTTCATCAGAAGTGAACCCAAAAGCTTTGCAGAGTCAAGGGGAGGAAATCTGCACCAATGCCCCAAATTATTTTAGCTTGGATCCAGGGCAGGAAGTACAGTCCGAACAGCATCCTGACCCTCATCAGACATTAACTCCTGAGGGGAGGTGATCCTGATCAGACTCATATCTGAGGCTCATACGAACTGTACTGCGCTGTCAGGGCAAGAAGAGGAGGAGGGTGAGTCCAATTGCGAGGAATGTGAAAACACAGAGGATGATGATGAGGTGTTAGATCCCAGTTGGCGTGAACATAGAGGCACACAGCTGAGTAGGTCATCGCAGATGCATCCTCAGCCACAACTGTGCCTCTGACCAACAGCGTCCACGGGTTTGCAGCTCACAGAAGTGACAAGGGTTGCCTAACCTGGGCCTTTTTTGACACTGCAAAGGTTGAGCCAACAAATCTGCCAACTTTGCAAAAAAAACTGAGTCGAGGTAAAAACTGCAATAATTTCAGTACTACATGTATGAACTTTCACATGCGCAATCAACATGCTTTACTGTGGGAATCCCACTGCGCAAAAATGCAGACCAGCGGACCTCAACAACCATCAGCTGCCACATCGATCGCATCTGCTGCTTCTTCCTCGGGTTCTTTACCTGCTCCAATCACACTGACTGAGAGGCCGCCTTCAGCTGTAATGGGAGCGGACATCACTGCTGTTTTTGACCGATCTCAGAATGATCACACCACAAGTTTCTCAATCCACAGTAACATCTCCGCCTGCACCTCTCTCATGGCCCAGCAGTTTGTCCGGTTCACCGTACTCCGCCCTCTCATAGCACTGCAGCCAGCCCATGGTTCCGCAGTTGTGGTCACGGAAAAGATTGTTTCCTCCTACGCATGACAAGCTAAGAAGTTGAACTTTACCATCTCCAGTTTTTTGGCCATGGAAATGCTGCCTTTCCTCCTGGTGGATACAGATGGTTTCCGTAAGCTGATTGCCATCGCAGTCCTCCAGTTACAATTAGACAGTTGCCATTACTTTTTGTAAGAAAGATGTGCCTGCACTACACCAGCATGTAGCCGACAACATCACCCGTTCCTTGACAAAATCTCTGTCTGCCAGGGTGCAGACACTTGGACGAGTAAGCATGGCCAAAGGCGTTACATCTCGCTGACTGGACCACTGGGTGACTGGTGGCTGTGGGGACAGGCGCTGCTCCACAAGTCTTGGAATCCCTAAGGCTTGCAGGACAAACCTCTACATTTAACACTTCCTACACTGCTTCTAGCTCCTCTATCTCCTCTATGGCCTCCATCTGAGCCCTCAACCTCTGCCTTCACGAGACACGCATTCCAAAAGTGCATAGCGAACCCCCACCACCTCTGTACTGTTAAGCAAGGGCTCACCGCAATCAGGCAGCCTTAAAATTAATATGCCTTGGAGATCGCAGTCATACAGCTAAAGAGTTGTGGACAGCTCTCCAGGCTGAATTTGATTAATGGCTGTCTCCACTGAACCTGCATCCAGGGAAAGCCATGTTAGATAACGGCGTGAACCTGGTGGAGGTCCTATGGTGAGGCAAGCTCACACACAAGCCTTGCATGGCTCACATCCTCAAGCTGGTGTACAGCGTTTCCTCAGCCCCT
>JARQOD010000003.1:506665119-506744312 GCA_033576555.1 Oophaga sylvatica | reverse complement strand
TTCCTGTTTGTATAAATGTATATATATTTTTACCTGCTGTTGTTATGTATATACTGTATATACTGATGTGTAGACTTTGTGTATATTATTGCATACAGGGAAAGTGTAGTACCCCAAAATAGACACTAGATGGGGCAAAATAACATATATAGTTATTTAGGAGGAGCCAGCTGTAGATAAGACAGAGGGTTTTCCTATTTGTAGTCAGTAGGGCCATAGATGGGCAGACAGCTTCGTAACGTTTAAGCCAGAGAACCCAGCCGACCAGGGCCCAGTAGCTCAGCCAAGGCAGTAGTGGTGACAGCAGTGGTGGAACAGAAGTTGCAGCAGAGGTCACAACAGTACAAGGACGCAGGTCGCTCTTAAATGTGGCAGCTTACTGCATGGGCAGATGCCCTCATGTCTGGGGTGAAATGGACGAGGGAACTCCTAAGCGTAGTGAGTCTGAACAGGGAGGACGCTGCGGTACCGTATGAGACGGTATGATCCGGGCACGTACTGGAGGACCTAGGAAAGAGTGTAGGGAAAGTGAAGAGTGTGAACTGTATGTAACCCTATGCTGATGTTGTATCTGGAAAGGATGTGCTGTGAAAAGAAAGAAGTAAAATTCTATGTTTTAAGTTGCAACTGGACTGTGTTTCTGTTTGTGCACATATGACCGAAGGAGGTCTTAAGCAACATGGAGAAGACCCTGAAGGTGCAGATAGCAGGGAAGCAGGTACACTGACAATGGGACATTCTTTGCATGTGAGGGGAGACCAGGGCATGCAAGAACAGATATTATCAGCCACGACTATGGCCCTGGCCCTCTCCCACATATACATAAGGTACCGACCCCCACAGACAGGGTGGTGCCTCTGGGATTTTGAGGCCAAATTACCTCCCTGTGTTTATTGCCTGATTACTGATTTGCACTTTTTGATCTATTGCACTTTTTTCACCCTCGTAGGATCGTTTTAATACTTTTCAATAAAATTTTGTTTTATAAAATGTATTCATAGTAAACTGCACAACACCCTTGCTATATATCTTTACTGTTAGCTAAAGAGGCTTTCTGACATTTTTCTCATATAGACCTTCATTCTTTTTTCATGAACAATCACTCCTCCTCTCATCAAAGATTTTATTCTCTTAATATATTGCAATTGTCATACTATATACTTACCATTGCTCATTTTGCCTTTCTACCCAATTAAATCTTGTTTTCCATTAGGTCTATGACATCACGTGATTAACAATTGACTAACTGAATCCTTCTAATCTCTATGTAGAAACAGGAGGTCAATTTTCCCTGCATGAGTCAGGAATCACTGGAAAAGTCCCTGGCGGGTGGACGAAAAAGCAGCTGGGTCTGGAGTTGAATACAGGAATGATTTATGCTGTATTCTCTTTTCTCTGCTCTATGTAGAGCTTATGTCTCATAAGCTCTACATAGAGCAGAGAAAAGAGAAGAATTAGCTGACATGTGCGCACCAGCATTGAATTTGCGGCCCTTAAATAACGGCCCGAATACGGATATACAAAGCTGACGTGTGAATAAGACCTTAACATGACTAGTTGTGTTTTTTCTATTACAATTCATGTAATTATATAAGAAATCTTAGAATCACATGTTCAATAAATCACAAGACTTGCAAATAGAAAATGCAACTAAAAAAGGGAACGAAAAAAAATCGGGTACTAAAGCATGACAAAAAAAAATTTAAACTGCAGGATCTTTTACATGCATTATTATTATTTTATATAAAATAGCAAAAAAAATAAAGTTTGTGTTTAGGCACCCATGATCGTTTTAATGTAATGTTAGTAGGATGGTATTGTGTAGAAACAGACACACTAACCAAACTCTGGTGAGAATGTTATTCAGAACACTGATAAAACTCGTGACCGTTTTTGCTTACATGACCACCATCACTGACGACTCAATAAGCCCTAAGGGTATGGGCAGATGATCAGGAACCGGCAGCGCTTTGGACGCAGTGCACGTTCGCTGTGTCCAAAGCGCTGACGTCTATTGAACGCAGGTGAATCCTCATGTGATCACTGAACCGTGCGGATTCACCGCGTCCAATACATTGTAGGGTGAAATTTCTCTTGCAGAGACTATGCTGTAACATCGGGACTCTGCAGGTTGGATGCTGCACAAGTACGGCATTCAACCCACAGCGTTTACTGACCGTGTGCACATACCCTATAGCTTTATTCACACATTAGTACTTTTGATCAGTATTTCATCAGCATTTGTTTGCCAAAACAAGGAGTGTC
Organism: Oophaga sylvatica; assembly: GCA_033576555.1. Taxonomy (NCBI): domain Eukaryota; kingdom Metazoa; phylum Chordata; class Amphibia; order Anura; family Dendrobatidae; genus Oophaga; species Oophaga sylvatica. The sequence continues at coordinate 506,742,047 of JARQOD010000003.1, read as the reverse complement.
TCCTAAACACAGAACAATCTTTCCATTATAGTTTTTCTTTGTAAGTTATTATTATTATTTATTATTATAGCGCCATTTAATCCATGGCGCTTTACATGTGAGGTGGGGTATACATAATAAATACAAGTACAGTAATCTTAGACAATACAAGTTACGACTGGTACAGTAGGAGAGAGTACCCTTCCCGTGAGGTCTCACAATCTACAAGGGATGGGTGAGGATACAGTAGGTGAGGATAGAGCTGGTCGTGCAGCGGTTTGGTGGATCTGTGGTTACTGCAGGTTGTAGGCTTGTCAGAAGTGGTCGGTCTTCAGGTTCTTTTTGAAGGTTTCCATGGTAGGCGAGAGTCTGATATGTTGTAGTAGAGAGTTCCAGAGTAGGGGAGATGCGCGGGAGAAATCTTGTATGCGATTGTGGGAAGAGGAGATAAGAGGGGAGGAGAGAAGGAGATCTTGTGAGGATCGGAGGTTGCGTTCAGGTAGGTACCGGGAGGCGAGGTCGCAGATGTATGGAGGACACAGGTTGTGGAGTTCCACTCCTTGTTTTGGCATACAAACAGTGATGATATGTACTGATTTCTGAATAAACCCTAACAGGATAAATAACTTGGTGCTGATGAAGAGACCTGAGTAGTCTCGAAAGCTTGCAATTTGTTACCATCTTTTCAGTTAGCCATTAAAAGGTATCAACCACTGAGGACTCTCAACTCTAAATATTTTTCTATCTCTGATAGAAACTGTTATGTTATTTTCCCTTGAAATCAGACATTGTGAAAAATTCTTCCCTGTTCAGATCCTTCAGGAAGGAATGAATTACTGCGAGTAACTTTAGGTTTTGCTTTTAGGTCATTGCAGTTGTGATGGACATATTCACAGATCCAGATATTTTCTTAGACATGTATGGAGCGGCTACAAAACGTATGGTTCCAGTCTACATCATCCTAAGTTTACAACATTTGGCTTCATTTATTCATATGGTGGAATCAACCGGAGTCAATGTTAGATTCACAGAGGTACAGTTTCCACGCTTTTCTTATTTCAACTGATTTTAAAACCAATAATTTCTCTGTTAGATAATTTCCTAAAGTTTGACAAAGGTGTGCGATTGTGAAGAATTTAGAATAATATGTGAAATTTCGACAAGTCTAGAAAATCTCAAGGCTGCAATATTAATTGTATTTTTTCTGTTTACAGAGCTTTAGTTTCATTCTCATATGGCAGAAAAATTGTAGAAGTCTACGGTTGACATGAGTTTTCTTTTATGATGGCTTAGTCTAGATTAACACACATACACTGCTCTCTGCGGAGCCAGGTATCCGGGGTTTCTATCAGAATCATCTAAAAAAAAATTCTGACGGAAAAGCCAACAGAGCCATTTAATATTATAAGGATGACATGTTCGCTTTCGTCTTTATTTGGCCACCCTCCTGGCAGTGTTCGTCTTTTTCAGATGTGCATGACAATGTGGCAAACCATGTTTGTATGCTTGTCTCAAAAAGAAAAGCACTGGCAAGACAGTCCAGACAGTGTCCAAAACAACTGCCCTGGTATCATAAAGTGAACGGCTCTGTCAGGATTACCTTTGGACTCCTGTTTTTTGGGGATTCTGACCAGAACCCTGATGCTGTGCTCCATGGAAAGCACTGTATGTATATTTTGGAATCAACATCTATGATGGTCAAAGATTTTCGTCTTCTCTTTAGTCTGCTGTGGCCTTAGAAAATATTAAAATAGGAGCTGAATGTCAACTAATAAAATATCTTTGTGGTTATTAGTAGAGATGAACGAGTGCTAAAATGCTCAGGTGCTCGTTGCTCAAACCAAGCAATTCCTAATACATGAATACTTGTTTTTTGTAACAAATATAATGGGAGTCAATGGGAAATCCGAGCAGCTTTTTTCCATCAGATCCTTTAAAGAGGACTAGGGGGTAGTGATAATATTGAAATGGATGTGACAAGTGCTGAATGGAAGGAGAATAGCATGGGGAAGATCTGTAGAAGCATCTCTGACTCCGAGATCGCTGCTGAGAACAATGGTGTCATACCTTTACTCCATTTTTAGGACTGACAATAAAACATTCAAAATCAAAGAAAAATTGATTTCTGTGATCAAACTCTATTATACTCAGTGAGCGCTGCTAAATCCTGCATATTTCCTTTTGTATTATATACGATTACGCATTCATCTCTCTATAATAGTATATCTTGGAGTAAATTGTATTATTCACTGTGTGTGCTGTATAATCAGGGATTGTTTCTGCATGATGCAGTGTTAACTCCGGTATATAGGGATTCCGGTATCCAGACATGTGCAGCACTATTGCTGCGAGGTATTTACCCAGACATGCACAGTGTATTTCTTTTGTCTGATGGTGTCTGTGCAACTGCAGACAGATCAGAATATAGACCCGGAACTGTTTCTTCCTCAGCATTCCACATGGCTGAGGCACCCGGAAGACGTAGAACAGGATTGGCTGCAGGATTTTATGTGTGGCGCTTTTCTGTATCCCTCTGATTGGAGGTGAGTATCACAACAGAAGTGGAATATTATAGTATATCATCTGCGTTTGACGTCTGCAGTACATATTTAAGATGTGGGCAAGTTAATTAAGATTTTTTTTTAGGTAGATCACTCTATATATTTTGGCATTTATTTTGTGTTTGTATATTAATTTTCTATACATATGCGTGGATGTAACAGGAGCCAGGATTGGCCAACTGTGTGTGATAGGTGATTGGTTGACCCTCCTTATGACATCAGAACCTAAGATCCAGCACCCTCTTTTTCAGCTCATTACAGCCTCAACCCCCTGACAAAGCCAGTTAACTGGCGAAACATGTTGGGGAGGCTTAGGAACAAGTTTTTATAACACTTGCCAGTGATTGTGGAGTGGGAATGAGTGGATATAGGTAGCAGCCGCACCATATTCCATACCCCTGAATACTGTCACTATATAGGATTAGGACCGCTAGTTATATTTAAAAGACCGTTGTCTTAAGAGCAGTATATGGTTATCCTATTGATACACACTGACAAGTGGAAGTTTTAAATTTAATTCCTCTTTAATTTTATCATTAAAAGTTATATTTTAGAGTCCTTACATGGGCTTTTTTTGCCTTTGGCAATTTGTGAGTTGTATTGTTTGGGTTTGGCACCCCGAATATCAGGTGTTTCCCACGTTGTCATCTGCATGACTACACGAGAAACACCAGCGGCTCTGATCAGCATTAAGATTATTACGGCGGTCATTGAGCCAGCAGCTGTGGCCGACAGTAAAAAGTTTACATCCGATCACAGAGGCGTCAGCTGATGTCAGTACTACTCCCATCAGCCTACGCCTGCAGTCGCTAATAATATTGAGAGCAAGCGCCACAGTTGGGAGTATTCATCAGCCAGCACCTACGCTATAAATAAATAAATAGTAAAAGCAATGATGTGGGGTCTGTTCTATTTTTGATAACCAGCATGGAAAAACGAACAGCTGCGGACTGCAACCCTCAGCTGTCAGTTTTATCATGGTTGGTTATCAAAAATAGAGGGGTCGCCACCGTTTGTTTTAATTATTTTTATAAATAATTTTAAAAAAATTATGTGAGATCCCTCTAATTTTTGACAGCCTGCCAAGCTAAAGCAGACATCTGGGGGCTGGTATTCTTAGGCTGGCCATCGACATTGCCCCCCAAGCCTAAAAATAGCAGCACGCCACCGCTCAAGAAATACTGATGCTTTGCTCGACTCTTCCCATTTTCCCTGTAGCGATGGCAAGTGAGGTTAATATTTGAGAGGTTGATGTCACCTTTTGTCAGGTGACATCAAGCCCACAGTAAGTAATGGAGAAGCATCTATAAGACTTCTATCTACTACTAATGACATAGTCATATGGTAAATAAAAAACAGCCAGAATAAAGAACTTTTTTTAAATAAAAATCCACACCGTTTTACAAATTTATTTAAAAATAATAAAGTTGTAATTACTTCATGCCTATTCCATTGAAGCCATTGTCCCATGTAAAAAAAACAGAAAATAAACAAAAAAAGTGCTCACCTTATACTTAATCCGCTGATGCTGATGTCCCTTGTAAAAAAATAAATAAATAAACAACCATATTCTTCACCTGTCCGAAGTGCTGCTAATTCATACTATCCCATGATGATTTGGATAATTTGGAGAGTGGTCACATAACTGTCAACTCTCCCCGCCAGCTGACACACTCTGACAAGATCATAATCGCTCCTGTCAGCATCTACTGCTGAGCTCTCGCAATGGGAAAGTTCATCGGTGTTCATAGCAGAACTCCGGTGAACTCACCTATGGCACCGCTCGCTGCATGAGAAAGTTCTGAAGTTGCGGTGTTTTGTCAATAGAAAAAAATGTAATAGGTTTTTCCAGACTAACTCTTCCTAACGCTAATTTCAGAACCAGTCCCGAATAGAGATGAGCGAATATTTCAATATTCGGTTCAGAATACGATTGCCGAATTTGCAATATTCGCAGAACATAACCAAACACCATTCAGCTCAATGGGAGGCAAAAACAAACGCATGCACAACACCTTATAATGGCCCCAAATCCTGCAAAAACACATCAAATGAGGGACAGACACTAGGAAAGTGGCCTCAATTCAACCACAGTACAAATTGCTGCATTGAACTGCAGCAGTCAGCCAGATATGAGGTATCGCGGTCTGGGACAGCATTTACAGCTTTCAATTAAACGCCACAGTAAGAAGAGGTGGGTGAGAGATCGGTGTAGGCCTCCTTTGCTGGGAGCCCTGATGCCACATTCAACACCTTTACCTGCTTTCATGCTGAGCCACACTCAGGTGGCACAAATATCAGTTTTGTAGACTAACATTGTCAGAAAAATTTAAGGATAGTAACATGGGTAGTTGAGTCCAAGGAAGTGGAGGCCTGACAGTGTTGGAGGACTACTGCTACAGGCAACACGCATGAAGGAGACCCAACCATGAGTGTTCACATTTCCAAAAATTATTGGCAGTAACCAAAGTGGCATCAATTTCACCACAGTATATATAGTAATAGGGACTGACAGGTCTTTCACTATACCCAATCCAGCAGATGGACACCCTACAAGGAGTGTTCACATTTAAACAAATGAGGGCCTTACACCACAGATGTGGCATCAATTTCACCACAGTAGAAATAGTATACTAGGGATCGACAGGTCTTCCAGTATACCCAATACAGTAGAAGGACAGCCAACCAGGAGTATTCACTTTTCTAAAAACTATTGGCAGACACCACCAAAGTGGCATCAATTGCACCACATTAGAAATAGTACAATAGGGACAAATAGGTCTTCCAGTAAACCCAATACAGCAGATGGACACCCAACCTGGAGTGTTCACATTTTAAAAAATGAGGGCCTGACACCACCTGAGTGGAATAACTGTCAAGAGAATAGAAATAGTGTAATTGGGACCGAGACATCTTCCACTACAGCTAACCCAGCAGATGTAGACCAACCATGGCTGTTCACATTTCCACAAATTTGTGTTAACATCAGCAGCAGCAGACACAGGAGGCACAGAAGCCACACTAAAGATATCACAGAGTGCAGTTATGTGACATTATTGCATCACACTAAAAAATGCATTATCACCTAGTCTGTACAGTCTGTGATTAGGGTGCAAAAGTCCTTGGAGATAAATGACATGTTCATCTTAATGAAAGTTAGGTGGTCTACACTTTCAGGGGACATCCTGCTGCGCTTCTTCATCAGCACACCACCAGCAGCGCTGAAGACATGTTCTGAGACAACGCTGGCTGCCGGGCACGATAAAACCTCCAAGGCCTGTGAATCGAGCTCAGGCCACTCATCCATTTTGGAAGACCAAAATGTGAAAGAGTCCAAACCCTCCCTTATGGTATTTATATTCAGTTCTAGATACTCCTGCACCATCCTCTCCATTCATTCATCACAAGTAAAACTTGGACTCTGTTGTGCTGGTGCATGAGTTGGTCTAAAAAAATGTCAAAGGACTCACAGAAATTGCTTCTTCCATTTTTACCGCTGCTGCTAATGTTTTGGCATTGACAAATTGATGTGCCAGAGGTTGGAAGTGTAGAGCTGCGATGTGTACTTCACTCCTGTCTTGGGGAAAAGCTCTCTTAAGATTGTGTAAAAGCGTGTTTCAATACTCCAGCATTCACGGGTCCCTTTCTAGGGCGGGAATCATCTGGTAAAATTTGGTTTTATAATGTGGATCTAACAGAGTGGCAACCCTGTAGTCAGCATTATTCCTAATCATAACTGTATGGGCATAATGTTGCAGATAGTGCAGCAAGAAGGCACTCATATGTCAGGCTCTACCATGAGGTACAAGCCCATGCTGTGTCGGTGGCTGGGTAACAATGAGGCTAGTTTCCTTCATCCCCTCCTGCCAACCATGAACAACAGAGAGGGGAGGATTATCCTCTTCATCTGACAGTTGCTCACCCATCACCTCTTCCTCCTCCATTTGTTCCTCAGATTTTGCACCTTTGATAACAGTTTGTCTGTTATCACCAGCCCCCCTCGATCGCAGTAATCCACCCTCCCTTGGCACCAGGCTGTGTGATGACAATCTTGAACTTAGAGACTATGTTATCCTTTCCGCATCCTCCTCTGCTTCCTTCTCTTCTTCTGGGACCGCAATCTCCTCCCGCAGGCTATTCAAAGTTTGCTCCAGCATATGGATGACTGGAATAGTGATGATGATGGCGTCGTCAGTGCTAACCATCTTAGTACCAATTTCAAAACTGTGCAGAAGGGTGCAGAGGTCTTTAATCTATTCCAAGTCTGTAAACGTGATATACGCCATGTCGCTGCAACATGTGCAGAGTGGAATTCCACCGCGTCGGCACATTGCATATCAACCTGTTAACTGGCATGAAAAAGACCTCTATATCGATGCGAGTCGATGATCAGAGGGGTGTGAATGGTGGAAATGAGCACACAGCTTACGTGCTTTCTGGAGCAGCTCACCCAGGCCAGGATAGTGGTGGAGAAAACGCTGTACCACAAGGTTGAGGACTTGAGTCATGCAAGGCTCGTGTGTGAGCTTGCCTTGCCATAGGGCTGCCACCAGGTTTGCACCATTATCGGACACGGTCTTCCCTGGATGCAGGTACAGTGGAGACAGCTATTGATCAAACTCAGCCTGGAGAGCTGTCCTCAACTCTTCAGCTGTATGACTGTGATTTCTCAGAGGAGCATTGCACGGCGAATAAGCCTCCTTACCTCGACACGCCAGAGCTGGTATGTCACTCTCCACAAGGAGTAACCTTACCCCCAGACCCCAGTCCAGAGCCTCTCATCTAGCCAAATCAGATCTCTCCTACTTTGCACTGACGAGGACCAACAGTCCGAAACACCGTGTCTGCAAATGGAGATTCTGATTTGGCTTTTATCCTAAGTCATATTACAAGACTCGTTAAAGGGTTGATTGTGACTTGTAGGATCGCTACTTCCAATAGGTGGCGCTATAGAGTACAAGTCCTCTTTGTTTGAAGAGGCAATTTGCATATGTGATCTCCAAGGCATATCAATTTTAATAATGCTTGATTGCTGTGAGTCCTGGCTGCGCAGTAAGGAGGTGGTGGGGATTCGCTCTGCATTGTTGGAACGCGTGTCTAATTAAGGCAGAGATTGAGGGTGCAGGTTGAGGCCCTAGAGGAGATAGAAGCAGTGGAGGAAGTGTTAAATGTAGAGGTTTTTCCTTCAAGCCTTGGGGATTCCAAGACTTGTGGAGTAGCATCTGTCCCCACAGCCACCAGAGTCACAAAGTGCCCAGTCAGCGAAATGTGACACCCTTGGCCATGCTTACTTGTCCAAGTGTCTGTGGTGAAATGCACCCTGGCAGACAGAGATCTTGTCAAGGAACGGGTGATGTTATCTTCGGAGATGTTATGGTGGATTGAAAAACTTATGGTGTGCTTGTTCTCTGAGATCGGTCTTAAACAGCAGGCATGTCTGCTTTCTTTACAGCTGAAGGCGGGCTCTCAGTCAGCATGACTGGAGTGGGTAAAGAACCTGAGGTTCTGCGGTCGAAGACCTGCTACTCAATAGTTGGCACAGTAACAGAGGAGGAGGAAGAAGTAGCAGATGTGATTGATGGGGTGGCTGACGGTTTTTGAGGTCCGCTGGCCCGCATTTTTGTGCAGTGGGATTCCCACAGTAAAGCATGTTGATTGCGCATGTGAAGGTACATACATGTACAGTAGTAGTCAAAATATTGCACTTTTTACCTCAACTCAGTTTTTTTTTGCAAAATTGGCAGATTACGTGAGTTGGCTCATCCTTTGCAGTGTCAAGAAAGGCCCAGGCTAGGCAACCATTGCCACCCCTGCGAGCTGCAGACCCGCAGACGCTGCTGGTCACAGGCACAGTTGTAGCTGAGGATGCATTGCTCGTCGTGGCTGCATCACGGCGCAATGTAACCTCCTCGCCTTCCTCCTCAGATGAACTACTCAGCTGTGTGCCTCTATGTTCACACCATCTGAGATCTAACACCTCATCATCATCATCCTCTGCGTTATCACATTTTTTCGCCCTTGGAGTCATCCTCCTCTTCTTGCCCTGACAGCACAGCACAGTCCACGTGAGACTCAGATACCTCAGTTTCATCAGGATCACCTCCGCCCCCCGGGATAACGTCTGATGATGAGGGTCAGGATGCTTATCGGACCGTACTTCGTCCTGTCCCGAATCCAAGCTAAAAAAAATTTGGGCATCGGTGCAGATTTCCTCCTCTTCACTCTGTGAAGCTTTTGAGTACATATCTGATGAATATGGCATAGAATGTGAGAACAGCTCTTCAGACTCACCCATCTGTGGTTCCGTACAGTCAGTTGAACCGCTGGATAGTTGGGACGCAGGGGAAACAAGGGGAATTTGGGTGCCACCTCTGTGCACTGTACTGGGTGTGATGTTGAGGTGGAGGAAGAGGAGGAGAGGCCACTTGAAGCTGTGCTTGCCATCCAGTCGAGCACATGCTCTTTCTGGGCATAATTGACAAGTCATATTGCTGTGCGTCTGCCAAAGAAAAGTAGTGGTGTAGCCTGTCCATTACCATAAGTTGTCAGTTGTCTTTGCATAGGACGTGATGTTACTTCACTAGTGCTTTCACAAACATTACCACCTACCCCACGTACACCTTGAACACCAAGCCTAATTCCCCTTCTACCACAGCCTCGCGTCATGTTACAAAGATAGTGTGGTATTAGCACAGTATTAGCAACAAAAAAATTAGATTTTAAACTCTGCACCACCTATGCAAACAGCTGAATTTCAGCGACAGTAAATTCCAAGTTGAAATATGGCGTGTTGTATCGTGTTAGTCACAGAAAAAAGAATTGTTTGAGTCTGAATGAGGTCTTTTTAAGAAACAAGTTATGCTACAAACAATTTGATAGTCAGGGCCCTATTGTATGACACTAGGAGCACAAAATTTTTGTGTGGCCTCTATAACACACTAGATGCTCCAAACTATTTTAATGTCAGGTCCCCTACTATATGACACTAAAAACAGAAGAATTTTTTGGTGGCCTATGGATCAGGCCTCTATAACACACTAGATGCTACAAACTATTTTAAAGTCGGGTCCCTACTGTATGACACTAGGAACAGAAGAATTTTTGTGGCCTCTGGATCAGGCCTCTACAGCTTAATTTCAACCCAACCAAATGACAAAGTGTGGTTGTCTAACTTTTGCAACTGAAAAATTATAATTTTTTTTTAATGTGGCATAGGTCTGCAGACCGTTTCATATCACTGTAAGAAGAAGGAACGGATCGGGGATACCTTTCTTGGGTCCGAAACTGTCGGGGCTATCACCTTTGTTGTTCGGGGGGAAAGCTTAGAGACCCAGACCGACCTTGCACTGGACAGCAGGGGGTGTGACTAAGATAAAAAGCAGAGAGCGCACGAAAGAGAGGAGAGACTTGGAGGGAAAACGTGGCGTACAGCAGGGGAAGTTTGGTGCTCCATCCTCTGAGCACCGTGACAGCACAGGCCTGCGCTATAGAATCCCCCCTGCCGCGTACAGAGACTGTCACCGGAGACTTGCCGTGTGCCCGTTGGCTCCCGCAACTGAAAGTGCCAAATGTTCCGGGCCATCCACGACAGCATGTGTGCTGCCTAAGAAAGACCGGGTGACTCAACGAGAACTGTGCTCTTCCTCACCAGCATACTTCTGCCAAGCTACATTAGGCCCTGACAGTGCTGAGGACTGCGCTTCACTCTTCATCATGAATCCCGATCCCCGGATCCCGCACAGGACGCCGAGGACTCTCTGTCACCGCCAGGAACCGGATCATCCACGCCTTCCGGACAACACCAGATTCACCACTCGCTAATGGTGTTGGCGCCACCGTCTTTGGGCCTAGGTCTCTCCACAGCCTGGAAGCCTACAGACTGATAAGTTTCACCCTTAATGAACAGTTGCTATACTATTCTCAATTGTTACCTCCCCTGCACATCTACTGTGCTTTTATCATCTGCCTTAATCCTGTTTCTCCCCTTTCCTCCCTGCGTGGAGTATACCCCTGTTCAAGTAAACCTAACGTTAACCCTTGCTCTGCCTCCTGTCCATTACTGCTTCCCGCAACCTGCACTCACATCACCACAGCACTAAATGACAAGGTGGGATACAGCAGGCTGTTTCACATTTAGCTAGTGAATAAATATTAACTAGAATGCTATACTCGTGCATGGAGCACAATAGAAGCAGTGCACAACACATGCCCTGCTGGCTTTCTTTGTGGACCTCAGTAATGGCCCAAAAAGAAAAAAATGGCTGGAAGGTAAATTTAGCAGCCAGCGGCCACACTGGACACTAGCTAACTGCACTATCTGACTAATATACAACCGCCTAACTAACTAGCTAAAATCTTGCTGTGCCAGCTTCAGGAGCTGCCTCTCTGCGCTGTTACAGTACAAAATGGCGCTAAAACAAGATGACCCCTCATACTCCACTGAATAACTTTTTGCGGGGGCTGTTTGGGACTTTTACTATGTTTCTTCACGATTTCTATGTATTCTCCTGCATGAAATGTTTGCTTTTTGATAATAAATTGGATATCATATATTCAAGTGTGCTTAATTCCTCCATGTATTGTCTTGCCTCTTTTTGTATGACTAAACTGTGCTCAGGCTTCAATATTCAGTTTCAGCTTTGCTCACCTTCAATTCCATATTCAATATTCATAAATGTCTCCAGTGCAGAAACTTCATAGTTACCTCAATAATGACACCTTCTTTATCTTCTTCATCACCATATTTGACTTTAAAATTTACTTTTTATACTATATTTGTATAAATGGGATTATTTGTTAACATGAACATTCAGTGGCAGGAAAAATCCTCCTTGCAAAACTCTTCATTATTCTCTCCACAGGAATGATTTTTAATGAGGTCCTATGGACCCCCAGTGTTTTAGAAATGTTTACAGACATCTTTTTCATAAATCTTTTTAGTGTGCCAGATGGGTTAAAAGCGGTGAGACAAAAAACAGCCTGAGTCAAAACACAAAAAGAGCGCCCCATATTGTAGTTCAATGAGATTTAAGTGTTATAATAAATAGTAAGAAACCTGTTCATCTAAACAAGTAACACAACGGTATAACAATGCCTGGTGTAGATCAGTGATGTCACCTGTGAAGGCGGCGCTGATCAGAGCAGAGCAGGGACTAGCCCCGCCATTGAAATGAGTGTCACTGATGACGCTTTTTTGGGAGGTGGCAGGGGCTGCGGCAGTGACCACAGAATTAGCCTACTGCTTTTTGGACTATCCCAGGATGCACCGGCGGCTCTCAAACGATTCGTCATCAGACAGGAAATGGAAAAAAATATGACTAGACTAGCAGTTAAATAGTGTAGTTAGGCAACAGTAGGGAAATTTTAAAGCAAGTATATTAGAAAATAACTTAGATTGTAGCATTAAATAAATAGGGATTTAGATAAAATTAACTTTTGCCTTCAGACCACCCATTTAAGTTAAGATAGACCACACGTGGTTTCACTTAGACGTTGCCAATGATTTTGAAGAGTATGGTACAATGCAGTTAAAAGGCTCTATTTAGACAATGTTGTTTTGGAGTTAATCTAACATCTCCATGATTAAAAAAAAAACAACTAATATAACCCTAGGCTCTTTTTAATGAATATTGATGATGTAATCAAATGCCATGATCAGCAATGCACTCATAAAAAATAAGCAAACTTCTGATAATAAATACAGAGAACAAGCAATTTACATGCTCTTCCTGCTTTTACTGTACGCACGTCTCATTTGTATTTAACAGAATATTCGAGTGCGGGTACTTTCTGGATGCACGTTTAGTACTCGACAATTGAAGCAAGTAACTGGAGTGATGAAAGAGAAATTTCTGCTGGTTGATTGTAATACTGTAATCACTGGGACATATAGGTAAGAAAGTGAAATAATTTCATTTTTAATGTTTTTTGCCATGAGCCACTGCTGCTTAACGAGAAACTGTCATAAAGATTTTAATCCTAAACTGATGGCATGTATACTATGTAAAGGTGCTTTAATGCTGAGTAAATCCTCACCTTTCTTGTAGAAATCTGTTTTGCTATTTTATGGAAATACATTTTCGAAATTGTATGCTAATGAGCTACAAGTGCAGTGGGTAGGCCCTGTACTTCCAACTCTTCTACCTCTCTCCCTATTTCCCGCCCACTGCCTGCCTCCTGTCTCTGACTGACAAGTCACTCTTCTTTCAGTGATTTGCCAGTCAGAGACAGGAAGCATCGGGCAGGAAAAAGGCAGAGAGGCAGGAAAGCTGTAAGTGCAATGCCCACCCTTATTGATTTTTCTAAAACAGCAAATCAAATTTCTACAAGAAAGATAAATATTTAATGAACATGAAAGCCCCTGTAAATACTGTACCTTCTGTAACACCAGCATCTTTGCATTCTGCCTCCCTTCAGAGACACCGACTCACTCCCCACCGCAGAGCCACACTCCCTTTTCCATCTCCTGCTTCTACTGCCTGGGGTACACGCTCTGCTCTCAGATTCACAGGCACTGTGCTTGGGTCACGCGCTCTGTCCCGTGCTCTTTAAGGGCTAGCATGAGTCATCCTAAAGTATTCCTGCCTCCTGTCACTCTTGGGTCAGTTGCTACCCACTCAAGGTCAGCCCTGGTGTACCACCTGATGTCACCTCCCTCATCCCTTCAATGATCTTGATGTTGTCAGCCACCTGGCATCCAAAGTTGGACTTGGTGAGGCACCTGTTCAAGTCCCTCCAGCCTCTCCTTGGATCACAGTACAGTGGTTCCACCACCCATTCCGCAAAAGTTGCTCAGGCCATGGAATCCACTGGCTCTCAGGCTTCCTCCATCTCTGACTTGTACCTGGAGGTCTCCCGCCAGATAGACCAACAGGATAAGATCCTATTCTACCTGCAGACAGTAAAGACCAGCCTAGATACGATGACAACTGCTGCCGCATCCGCACTTACCCAAGCTACAACTCCGGACGTGACTCAACAGCCTGCCAGCTATGTACCCAGCCATGGACCCTGCTTGTCAGCTCCTCCGTGTTATTGCGGTGATCCTGTTCTTTGTAGGGAGTTCATTAACCAGTGCATGCTACACTTTGAACACTTAGGTCATCAGTTTGTTTCATATAGGGCCAAAGTGGCCTTCATCATGTCCCAACTCAATGGCGAGGGTCTAGCGTGGCTAATCCCCTATTGGGATAGAGGGGAATCTCTTGTGTTGAATTACCAGTTCTTTCTAAAAGTCTTTTCGTAATGTCTTCAATAAGACTGGCCGTGCTTCCTCAGTAGCATCTTCTCTTCTCTGACTCCACTAGGGGAACCTTACAGTGGGCCAGTATAACAAGGCTTTGCTTGCCACCTTCTGAGTGGGCCTCTCTGGGGAATCAAAGACAAGCTGGCCAGTCGTGCTATACCCACCTCACAAGATGACCCAGTGTCACTGGCAACACTGATTTTTCTACCAATAGTACTGTATGAAACTGATGTTTGTGCCATCTAAGTATAGCTGAAATACTAATTGGAACAGTTGCATGACGTATCAGGGCTACCAGCTAAGGCGGCTTACAGTGACACACACTAAAAATTTGCAAATGGCACAGCAGCAGTCAGCCATGGGCCATGCATGAGGTATCAGGGTCTGTGTTATGATTTGGTAGGCTGAGGAGAGCAGGCAAAAAAGGCAATACACCAGAGAGGTTGGAATCTACTGGATTGCAGTACCCTGACTAACCACCACAACTAAAGGCAGCCGTGGAGCGTACCTACGTTGGTCCTAGACGCCTCGTCACAGCCTGAGAAGCTAACTACACCTAAAGATAGAAAGAGGAAAACTATCTGTCCAGGAGCAGATCCCCAAAGAACATAGGAAGCCCCCAAACATGTAATGGCGGTTAGACAAGAGGAAATACAGACACAGACAGAAAATAGTATGAGCAAACGTTGGGGCCAAATCTTCCTAGAAAGAAAAGGATAGGAAGGACACTTACTGCAATCCAAAAAACCCTAAAAAAATACCAACACACTAATTGCAAAAACACCTGAGATCACACGACCTCTACCACCTAAATTAGTTCTCTGGTGTAACAAAACTAAGCAGCAGCCACTGAAAAAACTGGAAAAGGCAAATGAACAAATAACAGTGGCTCAGATAAACTGAGAGGAGCACAAGCCCCGGAGGGGACCTGGCTGACCTCCACAGAAGTGCAGGACAAAATGCAAAAAGCAAGCACAAAAATAAAAGCAGAAAATATCTTATCTGTTAGCAGAAGATGCAGGCAAGACACAGCTAGCTTCCAAGTGAACCAGGAACCAAAGTTGAGACAAGAACAATTGATCACCGGCAACCCTGATGGGAGGGAACCTCCCTTATATAAGACCAGTCTGTAACACCTGATTGCCAATCTTCACAATCTTCATTGAATAGTTCAGTACTGTTTGTAACCACCCGAGGGAGCTTCTGCTCAGAATTCATTTCTAACACATTCACAACAGTACCCCCCCTTGAGGAGGGGTCACCGAACCCTCATTTGGGCAACTAGGTCGGTCAGGATGAGCTCTGTGATACGCACGGATCAGTCTCCTAGCATGGATGTCCGAAGCAAACACCCAAGAATTGTCCTCCTGACCATAACCTCTCCACTTAACCAAATACTGGAGTTTCCGTCTAGAAAAACGAGAATCCAATATTTTCTCAACCACATACTCCAGATTGCCCTCAACCAAAACAGGGTCAGGAGGCGCAGCCATAGGAACCACTGGCTCGACAAACCTCTTCAATAAGGACTTGTGTTATGATTTGGTAGCTGAGGAGAGCAGGCAAAAAAGGAAATACACCAGAGAGGTTGGAATCTATGGGATTGCAGTACCCTGACTAACCACCACAACTAAAGGCAGCCGTGGAACGTACCTACGTTGGTCCTAGACGCCTCGTCACAGCCTGAGAAGCTAACTACACCTAAAGACAGAAAGAGGAAAACTATCTGCCCCGGAGCAGATCCCCAAAGAACATAGAAAGCCCCCAAACATGTAATGGCGGTTAGACAAGAGGAAAATACAGACACAGACAGAAAATAGTATGAGCAAACGTTGGGGCCCAAACTTCCTAAATAGAAAAGGATAGGAAGGACACTTACTGCAATCCCAAAAAACCCTGAAAAGTACCAACTCTACTAATTACAAAAACACCTGAGATCACACGACCTCTACCACTTAAATTAGTTCTCTGGTGTAACAAAACTAAACAGCAGCCACTGAAAAAACTGGAAAAGGCAAAAGAACAAACAACAGTGTCTGAACTAAACTGAGCGGAGCACAAGCCCCCGGAGGGACTCGGCAGACCCCCACAGAAGTGCAGGACAAAATGCAAAAAGCAAGCACAAAAAACTAAAAGAAGAAAATGTCTTATCTGTTAGCAGAAGATGCAGGCACGAAACAGCAAGCTACAAAGTGAACAGGAATCAAAGATGAGACCAGAACAATTGATCACCGGCAACCCTGATGGGAGGGAACCTCCCTTATATAAGCCCAGTCAGTAACACCGGATCGCCAATCTTCACAATCTTCATTGGATAGTTCAGTACTGTTTGTAATCACCAGAGGGAGCTTCTGCTCAGAATTCATTTCTAGCACATTCACAACAGACTTGTGGAACACGTTATGGATCTTAAATGTCCCTGGAAGAAGTAAACGAAAGGAAACAGGATTAAGAATCTCCATGATCTTATAAGGTCCAATGAACCTAGGCTTAAACTTAGGAGATGCAACTCTCATAGGGATATTTCTTGAGGACAACCAGACCAAGTCCCCCACTTCAAACCGAGGACCATCAGTCCTATGCCGGTTGGCAAACCGCTGGGCCCTCTCCTGAGAGAGGGACAACCTCTCCACTACCTGGTCCCAAATCTGCTGCATACGCTCCACAACAGAGTCAACACCTGGACAGACAGAAGCCTCCGTCTGTCCCGAAGAAAATCGAGGGTGAAACCCAAAATTGCAGAAAAATGGAGACATCAAAGTGGCAGAGCTAGCCCTATTATTAAGAGCAAACTCCGCCAAAGGCAAAAAAGAGACCCAGTCATCCTGATCAGCAGACACAAAGCATCTCAGATAAGTCTCCAATGTCTGGTTTGTTCTCTCAGTTTGTCCATTGGTCTGAGGATGAAAAGCCGAGGAGAAAGACAATTGAACACCAAGTTTAGAACAAAAAGTCCTCCAAAATCTGGAAACAAACTGGACTCCTCTGTCAGACACAATGTTCTCAGGAATGCCGTCCAACCGAACCACGTGCTGAAGGAACAAAGGCATCAATTCGGAGGAGGAAGGCAAGTTAGATAATGGCACAAGATGTATCATTTTGGAAAACCTATCACAAATCACCCAGATAACGGTCATTCTCTGAGAAACAGGGAGGTCGGAAATGAAATCCATAGAGATATGGGTCCATGGTCTCTTGGGCACAGGCAATGGCATCAACAAACCACTAGAGCGAGAGCAAGGCTTGGAGCGAGAGCAAGTCCCGCAGGACTGCACAAATTCCCTGACGTCACGAGACAAAGTAGGCCACCAAAAGGACCGACTAACCAAGTCTCTGGTACCAAAAATTCCGGGATGACCGGCCAACGCGGAACAATGAATCTCAGACATCACACTCTTTTTCCACCGGTCTGGGACAAACAATTTCCCAATAGGGCAGCGCTCGGGTTTATCCTCCTGACACCCTTCCAGAGCCAGTCTCAAATTGGCCGAGATGGCGGAAAGAACTACACCCTCTTTCAAAATAACAGCAGGATCAGATAACTCAGGAGAGTCCGCAAGGAAACTCCTCGAGAGGGCATCCGCTTTAACATTCTTAGTGCCAGGAAGAAAGGAAACCACAAAATTAAAACGTGTGAAAAACAAGGCCCACCTGGCCTGTCTAGGATTTAGTCGCTTGGCTGATTCCAGATAAACCAGATTCTTATGGTCCGTGAGGACCACCACCTGATGTTTGGCTCCCTCCAGCCAATGTCTCCACTCTTCAAAAGCCCACTTCATGGCCAATAACTCCCGATTACCCACATCATAATTACGTTCAGTTGGAGAAAATTTTCGAGAGAAAAAAGCACAAGGGTTACTTTTAGAGGTCTCTGGATCTCTTTGGGACAAAACGGCACCTGCCCCAATTTCAGAGGCATCAACCTCCACCTGAAATGGTAGAGAAACATCAGGCTGCCGTAGAACAGGAGCAGAAGTGAATCTCTGCTTAAGTTCCTGAAACGCCTCAGGAGGCCAATTCACCACATCAGAACCCTTCTTGGTCAAATCAGTCAATGGTTTAACAATAACAGAGAAATTACCAATAAATTTACGATAAAAATTGGCAAAACCCAAGAACCTCTGAAGAGCCTATCATGAAGTAGGTTGGACCCAATCACAGATGGCCTGAACCTTGACCGGGTCCATTTCAATAACAGATGGGGACAAAATGAATCCCAGAAATGAGATCCTCTGTACGCCAAAAAGACACTTTGATCCCTTCACATACAGAGCATTCTCTCTCAAAATCTGGAACACAGTCCGAACATGTTTCACATGAGAGTCCCAGTCATTGGAAAAAATCAAGATATCATCCAAATAAACAATCAGAAATTTATCCACAAAATCCCTGAAAATGTCATTCATGAAGGACTGGAAGACGGAAGGAACATTAGTGAGCCCAAAGGGCATCACTAGGTACTCAAAATGCCCCTCTGGGGTATTAAACGCCGTCTTCCATTTATCCCCGTGCTTAATGCGAATAAGGTTATACGCCCCCCTGAGGTCAAGCTTGGTAAACCAAGTAGCACTTTTCACCATGGAAAACAGATCAGAAATCAAGGGTAACGGATATTGATATTTCACAGTGATATTGTTCAAGAGACGATAATCAATACACGGCCTTAATGAACCATCCTTTTTGGCCACAAAGAAAAAACCGGCACCCAAGGGTGAAGAGGATGGTCTGATATGACCCTTCTCCAATGACTCCTTGATATAAGACCACATAGCGT
The DNA here is from genome assembly GCA_033576555.1 of Oophaga sylvatica. Taxonomy (NCBI): domain Eukaryota; kingdom Metazoa; phylum Chordata; class Amphibia; order Anura; family Dendrobatidae; genus Oophaga; species Oophaga sylvatica. The sequence goes on along the minus strand of JARQOD010000003.1, from coordinate 506,723,488 downwards.
CATGTTCAGGTACAGACAAGTTAAAAAGGCGACCTTTAGGGAATTTACTACCAGGCACTAAATCAATAGCGCAGTCATAACTCCTATGGATGCAGATTTACTTTCGCTAAACACATCAGAAAAATCAGTCAAAAAGTCAGGAACATCCTGAGCCTGGGGAGAGGCAGAAAAAACAGGAGTGTTGGCATTAACACATTGGCAGCCCCAACTGGTTACAGACACAGATTTCCAATCCAAAACAGGATTATGAGACTGTAACCAAGGGAAACCTAGTACAATAATGTCATGCAGATTATATAGCACCAAAAATTTGCAACTCTCCTGATGATCAGGTTCAACCCTCATTATCACCTGAGTAGAGAACTGGGGTTTATTCTCAGCCAAAGGGGTAGAATCAATCCCCAGTAGGGGAATAGACTTCTGCAGGGGTATCAAGGGAAACCCACAACGTTTAGCAAAATCAAAATCCATCAGGTTAATAGCTGCTCCCGAATCAACAAAAGCCTGAGCAGAAAATGTGGACAGGGAGCAAATCAGGGTAACAGTCAACAGAAATTTAGTCTGAACACTACCCAAGACAACTGAGCGTGCAAAACGTCTTCCCCGCTTAGGGCAGACTGAAATAGCATGAGAGGCGTCACCACAGTAGAAACATAACCCATTGCGTTTTCGAAACTCATGACGCTGTGCCCCAGAAGCCACTCTATCACACTGCATGGGTTCAGAAGCTGGTTCACAAGGCAACACCATTCCACGCATACCTCTACGCTCACGCAAACGTCTGTCAATTTGAATCGCTAATGACATAGAATCATTGAGACCAGAGGGAGCAGGGAAACCCCCCATAACATCTTTTACATTCTCTGACAGACCCTTCCGGAAAAGGGCTGCCAAAGCATCATCATTCCATTTGGTCAGGACTGCCCACCTTCGGAATCTCTGACAGTATAACTCAGCGTCCTCAAGCCCCTGATTTAATGCCAACAAGGCTTTTTCAGCTTGATCAGTGACATTAGGTTCATCGTACAATAACCCCAGAGCCAGAAAAAATGCATCAACATTACTCAAAACAGGATCCCCAGGTGTCAGGGAAAAAGCCCAATCCTGAGGATCGCCGCGCAGGAGAGAGATGACAATTTGAACCTGCTGTGCTGCGTTCCCTGAGGACTTAGGTTTTAAGGCAAAAAACAACTTACAGTTATTTTTGAAATTCAGAAATTTAGCTCGATCCCCTAAAAACAAATCTGGCATGGGGATCCTAGGTTCCACAACCGGCAACCCTGCAAGATAGGTAGCAATACTCCGAACTTCAGTGGCAAGCTGATCCACACGGCCAGACAACTGTGCAAACTCCATTGAGAGAAAAAAAAAATCCTCAGCACCCAGAGAAAAAGAGGGAAAGAAAAAAAAAGAAAAAAAAATATCTCTGACAACTCTGACAACTTTTTTTTTTTTTACACTATCTTTCCCTTCTGTGAGTACCATATAATTTTCAGTTTGGCCGGTGATACTGTTATGATTTGGTAGGCTGAGGAGAGCAGGCAAAAAAGGCAATACACCAGAGAGGTTGGAATCTACTGGATTGCAGTACCCTGACTAACCACCACAACTAAAGGCAGCCGTGAAGCGTACCTACGTTGGTCCTAGACGCCTCGTCACAGCCTGAGAAGCTAACTACACCTAAAGATAGAAAGAGGAAAACTATCTGCTCCGGAGCAGATCCCCAAAGAACATAGGAAGCTCCCAAACATGTAATGGTGGTTAGACAAGAGGAAATACAGACACAGACAGAAAATAGTATGAGCAAACGTTGGGGCCAAATCTTCCTAGAAAGAAAAGGATAGGAAGGACACTTACTGCAATCCAAAAAACCCTAAAAAAATACCAACACACTAATTGCAAAAACACCTGAGATCACACGACCTCTACCACCTAAATTAGTTCTCTGGTATAACAAAACTAAGCAGCAGCCACTGACAAAACTGGAAAAGGCAAATGAACAAATAACAGTGGCTCAGATAAACTGAGAGGAGCACAAGCCCCCGGAGGGGACCTGGCTGACCTCCACAGAAGTGCAGGACAAAATGCAAAAAGCAAGCACAAAAATAAAAGCAGAAAATATCTTATCTGTTAGCAGAAGATGCAGGCAAGACACAGCTAGCTTCCAAGTGAACCAGGAACCAAAGTTGAGACAAGAACAATTGATCACCGGCAACCCTGATGGGAGGGAACCTCCCTTATATAAGACCAGTCTGTAACACCTGATTGCCAATCTTCACAATCTTCATTGAATAGTTCAGTACTGTTTGTAACCACCAGAGGGAGCTTCTGCTCAGAATTCATTTCTAACACATTCACAACAGGTCTGGCCCAGCATTTACAGCTAGGAATTGAAGTTTCAATGAGGATCTGGTGGTTAAGGGAGCAGCCTTAACCACCGGGTCCTCATTGAAACTTCAATTCCAAGCTGTAATTGCTGGGCCATATCCTGATACCTCATCAATGGCCCATGGCTGACTGCTGCTGTGCCATTTGCAACTTTCGATTGTGGGTCAATTTATTGCCACTTTCATGGTGTCTGCCCCTAATTTTAGCTGTTTGAGACGCTGTTGTGTATATGTTTGGTTTGGCCTCCCATTGAATCTAAAGGGGTTTCTGTATGTTTGTCAAACTGTTCGGTGAACATGTCGATGAACATCTAAATGTTTGGTGAATCAAACCGTTCGCTCATTTCTATTGCCGACATCATGCTTTTTGATAGCCGGCTCCCCGCTGCCTAACTGAGTGACCCGGCTGTCAATCAGCATGACATCGGAAGTCAAGCCGCGCAGAAAGAGCAGAGAATAAGTTGTTGCTCGATGTGAAGTCATCAGAAAGAACTGAATGGCCGGCAGGAGCTGTCTGTGACTGCTCTGTTCCCGAGAAGAATGGCGCTGGGCATAACAGGCAGGTAGGCAGCGATTACATGCCTGTTAGGGTATGTTTCCACGGTAAGGAAACACTCCGAATTTGCTGCGTGTTTGGCGCTGTGCGTTGGCGCAGCGCCAAACACGCAGCGTCCAGATGTTACAGCATAGTGGAGGGGATTTCAAGAAATCCCGTCTCCACTATGCGTAAAAATACGCAGGCGGAAGACCTGCGTTTCCGGACATGCGGCGCGTCTTTTCAGACCACAACATGTCCTAGCGTCTTGCGGCGACGCTGCGTCGCCGCAACGGAAATTACACAGGGCTATGCAGCCCTGCGTTCTTTCCGGATGTGTTCTGGAGGTGTCCTGAACACATCCGGAAAGAGCGCGCGTCAAAAAGGGGGCGGGGCTTTGGGCGGTGCGGCATTTCCGCTCCATCCAAAGCGCTGTGGTTCCGGACCGTGGAACCACAGCCTGAGTGTGTAGTTTTTTTTTTTTTTTACAAGTCTCACATTGGCTCTTTGGGTGGTTACAGTTGATAAGCTGTGGTACAGTTCTAATAATTCTGTAAAAACAATAAGGTGGTCACACATAATAGAAATGGAAAGTAAGATATTTGGCAAAACACACTAAAATATCATCTTTAGTTATTTTTATCATGGAACAAAAACACATTTAGAGTCAAGCAATGTGCACTTACATAAAGAATCAGATGGGGTGGGAATTTACAGTTGCATGGAGTATGTCTGTTGGATGGTTCACATGGTGCAGGAAACAAATCCCTTCCCATTTGTACTCTAAATTAAAAAGGGCGGCTACAAGGACCTTGAGGACCCAACCTTGGTTAGGCTGTGGTTCCACGGTCCGGAACTACAGCACATTTGACGGAGCGGAAATTCCGCTCCGTCCTAAGCCCCGCCCCTTTTTGACGCGCGCTCTTTCCGGAGGTGTTCAGGACACCTCCGGAACACCTCCGGAAAGAACGCAGGGCTACATAGCCCTGTGTTAAATTCCGTTGCGGCAATGCAGCGTCGCCGCAATACGCTAGGACATGCTGCGGTCTGAAAAGAAGCGCCGCATGTCCGTAAACGCAGGTCTTCCGCCTGCGTGTTGTTACGCATAGTGGAGACGGGATTTCTTGAAATCCCCTCTACTATGCTGTAACATCTGGACGCTGCGTGTTTGGCGCTGCGCCAACGCACAGCGCCAAACACGCAGCATTTCCTGAAGGAATCCTGATCGTGGAAACTCACCCTAACTCTTTCCTTGTATAGACCCCAATGAAATCTTGCTCTAAATCACAATCAATCCTTAATGCATCCCTGTGAAAAAGGTTAAACCACCCTAACATGGCATGTTTCTATCCTCACTGCAGGGCTCATTGCTGGACCAAAAAGAAAGAACAATATAGGGAATTAAGTAGGGAAACTCCACAAATATCTCTTGTGTGAAAATCTCAGGCATCTTTGTTTCTCACTTTTACAATATATTCTTTCTTTTTCAGCTTCACATGGAGTGACTCAAGACTAGACCGGAATTTGATCACATTTTTAACTGGAGAAATAACTGATTCATTCGATAATGAGTTCCGTACATTGTTTGCAGCCTCTCGGCCACTTCAGAGATATGATTTTGCCAAAGATTCCAGTAAAGATACCAATAATAAAGTTATAAACCCTTCCCCTATGCCAGCTGTGACTAAAGATGCTGAAACCCTGAATTTCACCGCACAAGTTGTGCCAGTTGAGGTAGAACCCTATACAAATGGATTTTCGTCACCACAAAGATTCACCACCAATGGAGCCTTGCAGCCAACAGATGTAATTTCTTCCCCATACTTGACCCCAATTATTGGACTACAATTTTCAAAAAGTATTAATAACATAGCAGAGCGGCGGACTGTTATACCAGCAACAGTAAAAAGTAATGGTATGGATGCTGGATTTACCAGGACTTCAGGTGTACCGCAGGACTCTTCTGCAATAGCTAAAGAAGCAGTAAATGTACCTGATTACTCCATCCGCCATCGCCTTGCTGCTTGTCGCAATTTTGAAGGACCTACCATGAATTTTCGAAGTCCTCAGGAGTCTCACAGTGCTTTGAGTGATATCTTAAAGAATGTTCAGAAAAATAGGCCGTCTGTGGCTAAGACAACAGCAGGACGGCCAAGCAAGTCTCTTTGGGATCTTAGTCAGCTGTCTCAATTGTCAGGCTGCAGTGGAGAATTTGGTGTAAGACAAAACCCTTTAGAACTTGGGGAGGACACAAAGGTGAGTGAATTGTATTCTTTTGAGCATAAAATGTATTTTTTATGAATATAAAAGATGTTAACTTTTTTATAAGTGTAACAAATTTTATTTATTATGTAATTTATAATAGTTTGCCTGGCAAATGGATCGGCAGCCTTAGAGTGGTGGGTATTTACTATTACTGGTAACTCAGGTTCTTAAAATCAATTTCTTATCAGGTTTTAAACTCGATTTCTGTAGGAGATTATAGTATTTATTATACATTTTCAAAGGTTTTACTACAGTCTTAAAACACACTGGGGCCTATTTACAAAGACTGGCATTGTTCATTGATGAGGGGACATGATGGAGTCAGACATTCTTAATTCATGAAGACGCATATACCTTTTCATGAATCAGGAGCACCTGCGAGTGGCATACACCTCAGTGTGTGCCTCACCTGAAATCCTACTCCAGTCCCTGCTGGAGTAATATTTGTGGCGTAGTAAACACCACTACTATTCATGAGTTTACTGAGCGGCAGTCACCACACTGCGACCCGCCCCAGCTCTGCCCACTTTGTCGGAGCTGGTCGATAATAACGTGAGAACACCAAAAGTTGCTAAATTTTAGTGCAGCCTCAGGTTGCACCAAAATTCTGTGACTTTTCAAAGCTTTTTACACTAGGATACTTATGTAAATGCTTTGATGAATCGGGACCATTGTCTTTGAATGAAGATTTAGGCTTACAGTACATTGGGACTCTAAGTCTAACTTCTATCAGTATGTCTTTGAGATGTTAGAGAAAACCGACACAAACACAAGGAGAACATACAAACTAACTGCAGAAGTTGTCCTTGTTGGGATTTGAACCCAAGACCCCAGCACTGCAAGGCTACAGTGTTAAGCACTGAGGAAGCTACACACAATAATGTCTGGTTGCCAGTAAAAGTGTAATGTATGTGGTACAGTTCATATAGCGTCTTGTGCTTGGGTGCGATGAACATACATGAGACACAGGTTTGATATAGAAAGTCCTGTATTACTTCATACAAGTTGGCAGAAATAGTCACACAGTTTGCAGACACAGAAACAGGAGACACAGCAGGCCAGAGTAATCCAAGCTCAGCAATCACTCTCCAATACAGATTCAGGATCTTCTTCTCTGTTACCGTAAGTCCATGCAAACGTGGGTCTTTCAAAGAGCAGGGTTCAGAGTCCACAAGTGCTTCAGAGTTCCTCAGTAGGAATAGCTGGAGTACAAGGTCCAAGGCTTACAGGAGTCAAGTCACAGGTTCACTGCAGGCTAGATTCTGAAGCACTGATTGCTCAGCTGTGGCTGCTTAAGAAGCAAAGGAGAGAATCAGGGCGGGAACATGCAAGCTGGAAACTCCATTTTGACTGAGGGCAAGATAGCTGCAGCAAGACAGAAAGTAAAATGGCTGACGAACAAACTGAGTTTCAGGAATATATACATAGAACCTTACATTACTCCCCCCTTAAGGACAACCTCCGGATGACCTCAGACCAGGCTTGTGTGGGTACCTCTGATGAAACTGACGGAGCAAGCGAGGAGCATTAACGTTATTGACCGGTTCCCATGAGTTGTCCTCCACTGGGTAGCCCTGCCATTTAATCAGTTATTGTAACTGATTTCTATACAACCTGGAATCTAAAATCCTTTCCACCACAAATTCTTCCTGACCTTCGACTAGCACTGGGTCAGGGCAAGGAGAGGAACGTCCAGGAAACGTATTGGGTGTCGCAGCCTTTAGTAGGGATACATGAAAGACAGGGTGGATTCTCATAGTTCTGGGCAGTTGAAGACGACAAGCAACGGCACTTATAATTTTACTGATTTTATAGGGTCCAATGTACTTATGTCCCAACTTAGACGATGGAATCCTTAACTTAAGATTTCTGGTTGACAGCCAGACCAAGTCTCCTACCTTGAAAGCTGGTGCAGGTTTACGAAATTTATCTGCTGCTTTCTTGTACCTTTCTTGAGCCGATTTCAGATTTTCCTTTAGAAGATCCATATTCTTCTGTAAAGACGTGATTCTTTCAGCCACTGCTGGTAAAGGCGTTTCTATGGGAAATCGTGGTAGAATGTTAGGATGATAACCTAGATTAGAGTAAAAAGGAGACTGTTTAGTGGAGGCACTCTGAGAGTTGTTATACGAGAACTCAGCTAATGGAAGTAGATCCACCCAATCATCCTGTAGGTGGCAGATAAAGCAGCGGAGATACTGCTCCAGGGTTTGATTGGTTCGTTCGGTCTGTCCATTAGTCTGGGGATGAAAAGCAGAAGAAAGGTTTACTTTAATGTCCAATGCTGCACAGAAATTTTGCCAAAACCTAGAAGTGAATTGCACCCCTCGATCCGAAATAACCTCATCCGGTACTCCATGTAAGCGAAACACATCTTTAATCATCAAATCTGATGTCTGTTTTGCAGTGGGTAAGCCGACACAAGGGATAAAATGAGCTGCCTTTGTTAGACGGTCAACCACCACTAGAATGGTGTTCTTCCCCTGAGAGGTTGGTAACTCCACAATGAAGTCCATAGAAATGGATCCCCACGGGCGGGACGGGGTGGGAAGAGGCTGTAACAGACCAGTTGGTGAGGAGCGAGGTGTTTTGCATCTTGCACAGACCTCACATGAAGTGACATAATTCAAAACATCCTTCCTGCAAGTGGGCCACCAAAAGAAACGAGAAAGAAATTCCTGTGTCTTTAGAATTCCTCTATGCCCAGCTATCTTGGAATCGTGAATGAGTTGCAATACTCTTAATCTGACTGTTTCAGGAATATACAGACGTTGTCCCTGAATCCACACACCATTCTTAAAGACAAGACTTACGTCCCTTGGGGGTTGTGCCAAAAAGGAATCCGCATGGTATGCTTCCTTGATGTCCTTAAGTAGGTCTTGATTATGAATTACTCCTAGGAATCTAGAGTCAGGAAGAATAGTCTTAGGAGGAGTAATTGGACGTGTCTCTGCTGAGTAAATCCTAGAGAGTGCATCAGCCTTTCCATTGCGCGATCCTGGTCTATAAGAGATGATAAAATTAAATTGGTTTAAGAAAAGATTCCAGCGAGCCTGGCGAGGAGTCAGGCACTTAGCCGACCTGATAAACTCAAGGTTACGATGGTCTGTCAGGACGACTATTTGCTGTGCAGCTCCCTGAAGAAGGTGTCTCCATTCTTTGAAGGCGGCAATAATGGCCAACAACTCTCTATTGCCCACATCGTAGTTCCTCTCAGCCGAAGACAACTGCTGGGAAAAGAAGGCACAGGGATGCAAGACATTCTTCTCACCTGTTCTCTGAGAGAGTATAGCTCCAACGGCACAGTCTGAAGCATCCACCTCTATTATGAAGGCAAGCTCGGGTTGGGATGTACTAGGATAGGTGCAGTGGTAAATTTATCTTTTAGACGGGAAAATGCTTCCTGGGCTTGGGGAGTCCAGGAAAACCTAGACTCTTTCCGGGTAAGTTGAGTGATAGGTGACACTACCTCAGAGAAATTTCTAATGAAACGTCTATAGAAGTTGGCAAACCCGATGAAGCGCTGTACCTCCTTCACATTTCTAGGACTTGGCCAATCCTTGATGGCTTGGGTTTTGCTTCCATCCATACTAATTCCTTGTGTAGACAGTTCATACCCCAGAAATTGAATTTCGGTCCTATGGAATTCACACTTTTCAAGTTTGATGTAAGGATGATTTTGTCTTAGACGTTCCAAGACCATTCTCACATGTCCATGATGTTCCTCTGTGGAGTTAGAAAAAATTAGAATATCATCCAAATAAATTACCACGAATGTATCTAGGAGATCCCTGAAGATGTCATTCACCAAGTGTTGGAAAGTGGCTGGGGCAGTACTCAGACCAAAAGGCATAACTAGATATTCAAAGTGTCCATAGCGTGACCTGAATGCAGTCTTCCATTCATCCCCAGGTCTAATACGGACTAAGTTATAGGCCCCACGAAGATCTAGTTTAGAAAAAATTTTGGCATGTCGCACTCTCTCCAATAACTCAGGGATTAAAGGCAATGGATAACGGTTTCTAATAGTAACCTTATTGAGTTCCCTATAGTCTACGCATGGTCTCAGAGATCCATCTTTCTTCTTTACAAAGAAGATGGGTGCACCTGCAGGAGATGAAGAGGGGCGTATGAAGCCCTTGGCTAGATTTTCATCTATGTAATCCTTTAAAGCCTTTAGCTCGGGCCCCGCCAGGGGGTAGATCTTACCAAAAGGTATCTCTGCTCCAGGCAATAATTCAATTGGACAATCATATGGACGGTGAGGAGGAAGCTGGTCAGCGTTCTTCTTGTCACATAAATCCACATAGTCCTGGTATACAGCTGGTAGTTCAGGGACTGACATGATTCCTTTAGGAACAGAGCAAGCTGAAACTTTTGGACTCATCTGTTTCTCTGGAAAGTGTAATTCCTTGGTCTCCCAGTTAATGGTAGGATTCTGAGCCTGCAGCCATGGTAGCCCTAGAATAATGGGAAAGTGGGGAGAAGAGATAAGCATAAAGGACAGTTTCTCTTGATGATCTTTACCCATAAGAACCCTCAAAGGCTCTGTTTCCTGATCCACTGGTCCAGAGGTCAGCAGGGAGCCATCCACAGTTTCCATCTGTACTGGAGTAGCCTTCTTCACTGAACGTATTCCCTGTTTCAGAGCAAAGGAGACATCCATAAAATTTCCACTTGCCCCTGAGTCGATCATAGCAGAGCTAGACACCCAAGCTGAGTCAACCCAGAGTTTGATGGAAAGAAAGCAATGAGAATTGTTTTTCTTACAACTCAGCTGGGACACCGCTGAGGAAACTTGAAAAATGGCAGCGTTTACACAGTCAACGTCCTCAGAGGTAACGGAGTTTAAGTCCGAGAAATCAAGATCTGTTGCTGCAGATCTCTCTGGAGCCTGAGGCTCGGACCTGACAGATCCCCTCTCGCAACACTCACAATGAATGAGTGCTGCAGTAGTCTTACGAGAACGGCTGGGGCAGTTTATAATGAAGTGCCCTGACTTACCACAATAGAAACATAGATTCTCCTTAAAACGATGTTCCTTGCGTGCATCACTAACCCGTCGTTGTAAAGAGTCTACCTGCATGGGTTCAGGTTCAGGTTCCCGTGTAATCCTACTCAAAGGTTCCTTAGCTGGAGAGGAAGGTAGGAAAAGGTTAGTACGATTGCTTTCGAACCATCTCTCTTGCCTGCGTTCAGTCAGACGAGTATCAATACGGATGCAGTAGTTAATAAAGTCACCTAACGCAGTGGGAGGGTCGGCACGAGCAAGTTCATCCTTAATCAGTGGAGATAACCCCTTTCGAAAAATAGATTTTTTGGCGGAACTGTCCCAGGTGGTATCAAGGGCCCATCTCCTGAAATCCAAGGCATATTCAGCTACCGAGTGCTTACCTTGGCGCAAAGCTAACATGGCTGCTTCAGCTGTTGCACCTCGATTGGGGTCATCAAACACCTGCCCCATGGCTGAAATAAAATCATCAAGGTGATTCAAACAATCATCCTCAGTCTCAATCAGAGGGTTTGCCCACATTAAAGCCTTGTTGGTAAGCAACATAATTATAGTAAGCACCTTAGATCGTTCAGTGGGAAATTGTGAAGCATGTGCAGAAAAAAAAAGATTGCATTGATTAATAAATCCCCTGAATTTCTCACGTTCACCGCCAAAACGAAAAGGGGGCAACTTGGGAATCCCAGCACTCGGGGCTACGGCAGGAGCCTGGACTCGCCCCTCTAGAACCTCAATCCTGGCTCGCAAATCCTGGGTAGTCTGTCCAACCACTTGCAAATTGTGATTATTGAGGTCCTGTAGATTTGTAAAACGGGTCTTTATATTCTGCAAATCTGCAAGGATATTATCAGTCACTCCGCAAAGTTCCTTTATGCGGGCCTCCATTTTCCAGATCTTTTAAGACAGGATTACTGGAAGAAGAGGAGAGAAAAAAAACAATAGTGTTCACCTGTGGCAACACTGCAGAGAGAAAAAAAAAATTAAGGGAACTGCTCACCTGGAATGGTTGTGAGAAGTCACAACCACTATCATCACAGAAAGTTTCAACCAGACATCTGATATCCAGAGTTACAGCAGACAAAAAAGAGAAAAGAAAGGAAAAAAAACAAAAAAACAATAGTGTTTACCTGTGGTAACACTGCAAAAAGAAAAAACTTAAGGGAATTGCTCACCTGGAATGGTTGTGAGAAGTCACAACCACTGTCATCACAGAAAGTACAACCGGACGTCTGATATCCACAGTACAGCAGACACAGCCTTCCAGACCCAGCAGACACTAACGTTTTGGCTTCAGAATCTTGTAATGTATGTGGTACAGTTCATATAGCGTCTTGTGCTTGGGTGCGATGAACATACATGAGACACAGGTTTGATATAGAAAGTCCTGTATTACTTCATACAAGTTGGCAGAAATAGTCACACAGTTTGCAGACACAGAAACAGGAGACACAGCAGGCCAGAGTAATCCAAGCTCAGCAATCACTCTCCAATACAGATTCAGGATCTTCTTCTCTGTTACCGTAAGTCCATGCAAACGTGGGTCTTTCAAAGAGCAGGGTTCAGAGTCCACAAGTGCTTCAGAGTTCCTCAGTAGGAATAGCTGGAGTACAAGGTCCAAGGCTTACAGGAGTCAAGTCACAGGTTCACTGCAGGCTAGATTCTGAAGCACTGATTGCTCAGCTGTGGCTGCTTAAGAAGCAAAGGAGAGAATCAGGGCGGGAACATGCAAGCTGGAAACTCCATTTTGACTGAGGGCAAGATAGCTGCAGCAAGACAGAAAGTAAAATGGCTGACGAACAAACTGAGTTTCAGGAATATATACATAGAACCTTACAAAAAGACAACCCACAAACCGTGCAGCATCACAGACTCCAGTATCAGAAAAAGGTGCACAGTACCACTACTTCACCCCAAGTATGAAAATCATTTACAAATTTTGCATAAATGACTGATTGCTGGGTTTTACTGCAGTACTGATGGGACTCATATACTCGTAGATAAATATAATAATAATAATCTTTATATAGCGCTAACATATTCCGCAGCACTTCACAGTTTGCACACATTATCGTCGCTGTCTCCGATGGGGCTCACAATCTAGATTCCCTATCAGTATGTTTTTGGGAGGAAACCGGAGTACCCGGAGGAAACCCACGCAATCACGGGGAGAGCATACAAACTCCTTGCAGATGTTGTCCTTAGTGGGACGGAAACCCAGGACTCCAGCGCTGCAAGGCTGCAGTGCTATCCACTGAGCCACCGTGCTGATTGATGCAGATTCCACTTCAGGGACCCAACTCAATTTCCAGGACGGTAGTTCAATAACCACCATCCCACTGTGAACCAGTATATCTCCATGCAGCTATCTCCAAGAACTTGTTTGGGAACTACAAAAACATCTAACATGAGAATAACCCTTTATAGTACAGTGGATTATTGATGAGCTAAAGTGCTAATTACTCGAATATCATGGGTGCTCGAGTGACATGTTTTAGTCCCTGTGGCCTGTTAGACAGCCACAAAATATGCTGTGATTGCCTGACAAACACAGGCAATCCCCACATGTTTTGTGGCTGTCTAACAGCCGTGAAACATGCAGCAGTGGGGAGAATATGTCACTCGAGCACCCGCGATACTTATTGCATACCCAAGCACCCTAGGCAAACTGGAGTAATGAGCACTTGCGCTAATCACTACAGTAGATCTCAAACTTTACCCAGTCTCTCTTAAACAAATAATATCTCAAAACTGCCATCAGTTTTTTTGTATACCCCAGAAACCTGTCCTCATAGTTAGTTATTTGCTCCTACTTTGTTGATAATTGTTATTTTTGGGGTGATTAATGGTTCTGTGCACCTTTTTCTGTTACACAAGTCTGAGATGCAACACTTTTTGTAGGCTGTCCGCTCCTGACAGCAAGATGATTACAAGCCCAAATGTTGGCAACACAATAAAAAAGCCAGAAGGGGTGGGGCCATGGCGCGCAATGGACCAAAATCCAAGGATGAGGACAAAGTTGAAAAAAAGTGTTTGGCTTGTGATCTATTCATGATCCATTGAAGATCAACCTGTAAACCACCCAATAGGCTGCCGATTCATGGTCTGCCCATGAGTCTGACATTAGACTGAAGAAAATGGCTGCTAGATCTAAAAGCATAACGATTATTTTTCATACCTCAGTTTGTCCTATTGATCAAACAGTATTTGAAATCCAGCACCTGTTGGTTTTTACTGACACAAAAGAATTTGTGGTTAAGACTCGGTAAACTCTTGAGAATTTCTTAAGAAAGTGCTACAACAAACAAGTTCTTGGTATCAGATATCAATGTAACAGGAAAGCAAGAAAAAAATTTTTTTTTTTACTCATTTAAAACAGAAAAAGAAAAATATTTTTTGTGTTTTTTATTTCTGATGGAAATTTTTTATTTTATGATTTTTATTTTATTGGCCATCCATTTGAGATGCTGATAACGTTTTTCAGAGATATTCCTTACAGCTGCTACATCATAAAAATGTTAATTTCCTTCAGAATTAGAATTTTCAATGTATGATTTGTGATCTGTGCATAGGTCACTAAGCAGGGAAGAAACAGAACGATGTTACCTATTGTGAAGGACATGATCCAATATTACCTAAAGATACAGTCATTACCAAAAGTTTTGAGACTGACAAATTTTTGTTTCCACAAAAATTGCCGATTTTAGAAAGCTGTTTCTATGGTTACAGTCGTATAATTATTGGCATTTCATAAGTTTTTAAACTATTATTGACCAATACATCAAGTTTATGCAAAGACTCAAAATTTACAGTGTTGACCCTTATTTTTCAAGACTTCTGCCCTTCCTCCTGTCAGATGGATATCATCATCTGGGCCTAATCCTGACTGACGGCAATCGATTCTTGTTTCATCAGTGCTTGTAGTTTATAACTATTTCTGTGTTTTTTTGTTTCTCCACCCGTTTTTGGAGGATTGACCATAGGTTCTTAATGGGATTGAGATCTGGGGATTTTCCTGTCTTGTGAAATAGTGTTCACCATGCTGGAAACAGTATTGTTCATCATCAAATTGCTCCTGGATCATTGCGAGGAGGCTTACATACCATTCTTTTTTCATGGCAGTACTTTTAGGTCAAATTAAAATGATTACACTCTATGGATGAGAAGTCCCCACACAAGGATGGTCTTAGGGTGCTTTATTTTTTTTTTGCATGACTGCTGAAGACTGCGGTAAAGTTATTTTCTCTGATGAAGCTGCTATAAGTGTCCATTGGACCCCCATAATGCTATTATGGGAACTGATGGATTGTCATGGCAGCTGGTGGTCTGTGAAAGGCTTCATGCATGCAATGATGGTACTCCTATGAAGACCAGCATGTACAACCCCTGGCAAAAAATATGGAATCACCGGCCTTGGAGGATGTTCATTCAGTTGTTTTATTTTGTAAAAAAAAAACAGATCACAGACATGGCACAAAACTGAAGTCATTTCTAATGGCAACTTTCTGGCTTTAAGAAACACTAAAAGAAATCAAGAACAAATAATGTGGTAGTCAGTACTGGTTATTTTTTTTAACCAAGCATAGGGGAAAAATTATGGAATCACTCAATTCTGAGGGAAAAATTATGGAATCACCCTGTAAATTTTCATTCCCAAAACTAACACCTGCATCAAATTAGATCTGCTCGTTAGTCTCCATCTAAAAAGGGGTGGTCACACCTTGGAGAGCTGTTGCATCAAGTGGACTGACATGAATCATGGCTCCAACAAGAGAGATGTCAATTGAAACAAAGGAGAGGATTATCAAACTCTTAAAAGAGGGTAAATCATCACGCAATGTTGCAAAGGATGTTGGTTGTTTACAGTCAGCTGGGCAATCATGGACTGTGGATGACTGGATGAAAGTCATATTCAGTGATGAATCGCGAATCTGCATTGGGCAAGGTGATGATGCTGGAACTTTTGTTTGGTGCCGTTCCAATGAAATTTATAAAGATGACTGCCTGAAGAGAGCATGCAAATTTCCACAATCATTGATGATATGGGGCTGCATGTCAGGCACTGGGGGAGATGGCTGTCATTACATCTTCAATAAATGCACAAGTTTATGTTGATATTTTGGACACTTTTCTTATCCCATCAATTGAAAGGATGTTTGGGGATGATGAAATCGTTTTTCAAGATGATAATGCATCCTGCCATAGAGCAAAAACTGTGAAAACATTCCTTAAAAAAGACACATAAGGTCAATGTCATGGCCGGCAAATAGTCCGTATCTCAATCCAATTGCAAATCTTTGGTGGAAGGTGAAGAAAATATTCCATGACAAGGCTCCAACCTGCAAAGCTGATCTGGCAACAGCAATCAGAGAAAGTTGGAGCCAGATTGATGAAGAGTACTGTGTGACACTCATTAAGTCCATACCTCAGAGACTGCAAGTTGTTGTAAAAGCCAGAGGTGGTGCAACAAAATACTAGTGATGTGTTGGAGTGTTTTTTTGTTTGTTTTTCATGATTCCATAATTTTTTCTCTCAGAATTTAGTGATTCCATAATTTTTCCCCTATGCTTGGTTAAAAAAAATATTCATTACTGACTACCACATTATTTGTTCTTGATTTCTTTTAGTGTTTTTTAAAGCCAGATAGTTGCCATTTGAAATGATTTCAGTTTTGTGCCATGTCTGTGATCTGTTTTTTTTCAACAAAATAAAACAACTGAATGAACATCCTCCAAGGCCTGTGATTCCATAATTTTTGCCAGGGGTTGTATCTGAGCTTCATAGGAGACAGTGATTTGTACTGTATACTGCAATACTGTTGTATTGCTGTATATTGTATTGCTGTATATAGCATAAGCATTTAGAAGATAGCAGGTTCAAGTTGCTCAAAGAGACTAAAAAAAACCCCATAAAAATTCAAATCACCCCCTTTCCCTCCATTGAAAACAAAGATATAAAATTTTTTAGTATTGTTGTATCTGTAAAAGTCAAATTTATCGAAATATAAAATTAATTAACCCAATCGGTAAAAACTGTAAAAATATATCAAAACGGTAGAATTTTTGGTAATTGCAGCGAACAGCCAGCAAAACATCATATGGTCCCCAAAGTGGTATCAATAAAAATGTCAGCAAACCATGGAAAATAAAAAAAACCCGGGCCACAAATAAAGACAGCAGTTTTTCAAACAGCACATTATGAATAATTTGGGATTTTTCCAATAGAGTCCAGAATCTTCAAGGTTGACTTCTGATTTGAATCCACAAAAAGCCTCCATGACAACCTTATTACCTGTAATCAGAAGATGAGAAGTCACCAGACTGTTCTAGGAATAAAGCATTATGCTCTATGTCAGTAACATGAAGATATACCATCTGTGCAGCCGGTTTAGCGCCACAGAAATTTATGGTGGTAATAAGTTGATCTGTGCAGACCTGAACCGTGTTTTTGTCTTGGAGCTGGATGGCCATTCTCTGTGTACTATGTAATGTATGCTGTGATGTCAGGCAGGCCGGCAGGTAACAGGGATGGGGAGACGGCCCACCGCTGCCTTTCCGTACAGCTCCTGTGTAGTGTCATATATATGAGTGCTGTGTTCTCTTAGTATAGAAGACAGCCACAATAACAGGGGCCACAGGCTGCACTACTGGACGTGAGAGCAATTTGTCACGAAATCTCAATACTACTATCTATTGTGATGTACAGATACTCCTTTGTAAGCCTCTACATTACAGGTAATAAATAGGTGGAAAGTAAAAGACAAATGTTTTGCATAAAGCTACTACAAAATAAAGATGCATAAATAATCACAATGAACCGCGCTTAGAAGGTACAGTACAGACCAAAAGTTTGGACACACCTTCTGTACATACATGGTGTAATGTTCCCACAATGCGGTAAAAAGGCAGGTTAGTCCAAATTAAACGTTTTTATTTTGGCAACTTACAACAAAAGGGCAAAGATTATCCTTCGGATCGGAGCTGGATTGTCCGTAACACTGTATTACTTGTGTGTGTATCAGTGGCTTTGCTTCTCTGGCTCTGGCCTGTGTTCAGACTCACACAGATCTGTCCTGCAACAGCGCTTCCTACTCTGCTGCATGCAAACCAAAAACTGACAATACAAATTAAACCAGCCATTGTTCTTATGGGTCAGCACTGCCAGACGCTATGGGCTCGTGCACACAACCATATTTGCTATCCGAGTGCTAACCGTTAAAAAAACAGATCGTACTCTCGACCAATGTTATTCAAAAGGGCAGAGTAGGTTAGCGATTTTTTTCACTGGCTGAATGCACAATTTTCCTCTGTAAATCGGGTAAAACTCGGCTATTCAAATCTATGGGTACGCCCCAAAAAATCAGATGCCATACGGAGCCACAGTATAGCACACGATCTTTATGGATACATTGCAATTCTGTAACATAGGAAACTGTAAATGGTTTATAGCTGCTGCTGTAAAAAAATGGCTTCTATATGGATGACAAGTGAGAAAAAAATTGTTCCACTTTTCTGAATGAAATTAACAATTATTTTATACGTTCGATTATTTTATATGGTCCAATATTGATCCCAGTGTCAGATCAAAATCAGCATTGCAAATCTATGGGTCCGTGGAGAACATCCAGCGCGGCCCAATTTTCATGGACAGACTGAATGGAGAAGCTGGAGAAACTTTTTTTTCAACACCTCTGAGAAAATCGGATCACACTCTGATCAGGGTGTGATTAGCATCAATTTTCTTACAGTAAGGACATTTCTGTTAGCTAGGGGGAAACATCCACCCTTATGCTATGTGCACATGACGTATTTTTCAGACAGATTTAACTCAGAATCTTCCAAAAAAAAAAGCTTGAAAACCTCTGCAAAAAAAATGGACATTTTGACATTGCTGTGCACATTATGTGTCTTCTTTTAACCCCTTCAGAGTTTTGAAGTTGTTAGAAGTGACAAGTTCATTCTTCAGGGGGCTTAGTTTGGAAGCTGCCCACTGTCTATTATGGAGGACATAGAAAAATGTCGCCTTAAACGACCACAAGATTCCCGGTGGAGCCGCCATAGAAAAAAGACACTGGCTTTTTCCTGAAGCATCTTTGAGACCCTTATGTTGCTAAAAAATACATTTTATACATTTTCCACTTTCTGTAGAAATGATTACATGGTGGATAAGTTCCGTTTGCTGCGGTATCAGTAATTCCCAGGAGACACCTGCACATTCTTCCACCCATTAGGCATACAACACCGTGAGAAGGCTTACATACAGTACTCATCGTCTGACAGCAACCCCAGAATGCAGTGCGTAATGAGGCTATGTGCAGAGATTTAGTCTATGTGCACAATTTGCCTTTTTGCTAAGTTTTTTTTTAGCAAAACTGAACAGAAATTATCTTGATACCATACAAAAAACACAGGGATTGCATTGTTACAACTCTGGTCTTGCACCTTAAAAAATATTCCACAGATTCTCTATATTTTTGACTGTACAAAATTAACAAATTGTTTTCTTAAAGGGGTTCTCCACCACTCATTCATGGCATTAGGATAGTATATGGTAGTCAACCCTTATGGATCCCCAAACTGCACATAAAGGGACTGTACTGTGTCACTCCATTAAGTCACATGCCCCTACCGTAGTGAGTAGGACAAGGAGGGTACAGTTCTGCTTGACCTAAAGCCACCCATACACATTACATGACTGTCGGCCAGAACAATGATCATTAATCTATTGTTATCTGGGCCAGATCTCCCATACACAGCCGGGCTGGTTCTCCAACAGACATGTCTGCTGATGATATCAAATTTCAAGTCCTTAATTGATGTGATACTCCTATAATCAAAGGTGCACCCTCCCTGACCTCAAAATGCTATTACAAAATCCCAGGTGTGAATATAACATTAGAAAAAGGGAGTGGCTGAGAGAACAAAATGCTTTTAAAATAATTTCATTTCATTAGTAATATAGTAAAATACATGATTAAAATTTCAAGAAAAGTGCAAGAGAAAAACAGAATGAGGGACATAGGACTCCAAAATTAATAATTGCTACATGTTAAAGACAAATTTGTGTCCAGAATTACAATGGGCTTAATGAAAAAAGCTCCTTCAGAAACTACAGGCCAGTAACAAAATGCATTCCAGGAAATCCAATGATAACCGTATTTTAAAGTGCTGTGTGCTAAACAATAAATACACAGTTAATCAATCAGGATAAACTTGAACCAATATGATCCTAAAATACTTATTTTTATGTAATAGTTTATCTATATTGGACCTCCACAAAAATGTTTGGCACTGTCTGATGACAGATTCCATTAAGCCCCCCCATACATATTGGACTAATGTTATCTGAACTATTTGTATTTTTGTCACCTAATTGGTTTTTGCCACCTAATTTGAGAGGTAGAAACAGAGACCCTGATTCCAGAGATGTCACTGGGTTGTTTGTTGTAGCTTTGAAAATCTTCTGCTGGGACAACACTAATTTTATCACTAGGGGACTAGTGAGCCTGCTGCCATATAGTCCAACCATTCATTGGCAGCTTTTTATGCTCACTACACACGGGTAGAAAGCTGCCAATCAGTGGTGTGGGCGGGGTTATACAGAGCTCAGCATTCTGAGCACTGCTAGATCTACAACAGATAAAACAGTGATTGTATCAAAATAACAGCATGCATCCAAGTAAGTGATACATCGCTGGAATCAGAATCTTTACTTCGACGTTATGCTGCTCTCAGATGGGGTGACAGATTCCCATTAAGGAACGGATCAAATTAATCTCAAAACATGTTGTCCTATACGTGATAATGATCTTGATATGTCTCCAGCAACTTTCTTTCCTTGTGCTTTAACCATGTAACAAACAGAATCTTTGCCCCAGTGCAGGGAAGGCTAGGCCTGACTCCAGATGATGACATCATGCTTTTCAGATGAACTTGTTACCTATGAAAGTGAAGTGAAAACACGTTCCTGCCTTTTATCCTCATCCATAGTGCTCTATAAATTGTGTTCTCCTGTGTGTGGTTTCCTCCCTTGTCTAATATTCCCTCCACCTTGTTTCAATATTTGCTCTGCAGGTCCGACAGATTTGTCAGTTTGTCTTTATAACTTTCTGATGCGTTTAATCTTTTTATCAGCATGCAATAAAATAATGGACAACATACCGCAAGATGCAGCAGGTAAAGCCCATAAACGCCATCATGGCTGACATATGACATGACTGCACTCACAGAGCATCAATATAGGTCAGGATAAGACGTCACAGATTCACCGATTTTAAATAATTCATCAAAGCAAATTCCAGGCGTGAAGAAATATTTTGTACAGCTGCGCCATCAGATGGAAGCCAGCTGCGATTTCTTAATAACTGCCACGCTCTAAT
This sequence comes from Oophaga sylvatica, assembly GCA_033576555.1. Lineage (NCBI taxonomy): Eukaryota > Metazoa > Chordata > Amphibia > Anura > Dendrobatidae > Oophaga > Oophaga sylvatica. The sequence continues at coordinate 506,702,915 of JARQOD010000003.1, read as the reverse complement.
TTCTGCAGTTATACACCCAAATGTCTCGTATCGTGTAAATAATCATTAGATTATACACTGGAAAAGAGGAGTTTAGGAAGTGGAAATGTTCAAAAGCAAAAACTATATGTCAATCAGCCTCAAAAACCAGTGACAGGTGAAGTGAGAAATGTCCAAACTAATGGTACCTGTCAAGGATTGGAAGCAAGGGAACAATCAGTTCTTAAAGGGAGTCTCTCAGCGGAGTTTTGCTATGCCTTTTGAGAGCAGCATGATATAGAAGCATAGGTAATGGAAAAATCAAGTGGGTTAATTCTGCGCTGCGGTTGGAGAAAGGATGACAGATGTCAATCTGATTGTAAGTGGTTTAATCGTCAACGCGTTTCGAAGTACATAACTTCATCAGGTGGTTGTTCTGATGAAAAAGCTATATACTGTACTTCGAAATGGATTTCAATTTGAAACGTGTTGACAAATAAACCAATTACAAAGTGTATAACATTTTCATTAAGACAAGCACCTGATGAAGTTATATACTTTGAAACACGTTGACAATTAAACCACTTACAATTAAATTGACATCCATCATCCGAAGTGGTTTATTCTTCAACGTGTTTAGAAGTATATAACTTTTTCATCAGATCAACCACCTTATGAAGCTATATACTTCAAAATGCATTGATGAATAAACCACTTACAATCAGATTGGCATTCGTCATTCGTCATCCTTTCTCCAATGGCAGCCCAGAATCAACCCATTTGTTTTTTCCATTACCTATGCTTTCATGGGTCTGTAGCGCCCTTAAGCATTTTCAGGGTTGTGGGCACAATTGTGCTATCTCTTCTAACTCTGTTACCCAGATAATACCCTATTTGCGCTTTGTCCATTCCAGTCTTTTACTCTCAGCATGATATAGAGGCAGAGACCTTGATTCCAGCAATATATAACTTAGTTTGCTGGGATAAAATCCCTGTTTTCTCTGCTGCAGATCTCCCAGTTCTCTGAATGCAGAGCCCTGTATAACCCCCCTACACCACTGATTGGCAGCTTTCTGTGTACACTGTATATTAACAGAAAGCTGCTAACCAGCGATGTGGGTGGGGTTAAGCAAAGCACGTTGACTACAAGGCACGAGACACCTAGTCCTGTAGCGACAGACTAATAAGTGACACATCACTGGAATCAGGGTCTCAGTCTCAACAGTATGCTGTTATTATATTAGCACCTGCTGAAAGATTCCCTTTGAAATTATTATATTAGGAGCAGAAAAATGGGCAGGGGATGTTACAAGGGCAAAATTGCGATGGCTAAATGAATGTATAAAAGTAGCTCTAAAAAGGCAGTGGGGTCTTGTGAGGTGTTCCTGGTAGTCAAAATACGCAATACGTTTCACAAACACGCTCGGGCATTCATGTTCTCATCTCATCGCCTGTGTTTAAAAGGCCAGCTAAAAACAGTGCTCAGCATAAATGAGTACACCCCTTTTCAAATGGAAGGCTTTAATCAATATCTCACTAAACATAAGAACAATTGGACCGCAAAAATACACAGACATGTTAAAAGCTCCATTAACTATAAGACTATGTTGAGTATTAGGCGAGCTTTTGATGTGGCAGGTCTTCTACAACATTTCTGCCTCTATTATGTAGATTAGCTTATTCAATGCATTTTTAATACTTTTTTTCCTTGCGTTTTTATGTGGATTTTGATGTTGTGTTTTTTGTTTCTTTTTGACATGTCATGTTTTAAATAAAGTTGTTTTGGCTTTTACAAAACTTTATTAATAGTCACTCATGTGCGGATTGTAATTTTTTTTCAGATTTTCCACATTTTATTCAATTGTATAGCAAAACTCTGCACATAAAACGCATCACAGTTGTAAAAAAAATTGACATGCTGTGGATTTCAAACACTTACCGGAGGCCAGTTTATACTGCCTAAAAAAATAAAAGAGAACAGTGGCCAGGGGATTTCTATAAATCCGATCCACTCTTCTGTAACTGTAAGACGATGCGTTTTTTTGCTCAGCAAAAATACACAGGATCAAAAGTTCATCATGGGAGCTTAATCTAATAGGTTCGAGTATAACCTATTTAGAGAAAATTCCAGAAATGCCAAAAAACAATAATAATAATAGCAGAAGAAAGGAAAAAGGTATACTATGAAGTATTAGATAAAAAAGCCATATATAAAAGACAATAAAAATAACAAAAAATGCGAAAAATATCTTATTATCGTGATTAGTTAAAAGAACATGCAATAACACAAGACATGATATACACTCCCTGACAGAAGTTATGTCGCTTATCCATGTTAGGTAAATAAAAGCTTATAACCTGATGTTAAATTCATCCATTGGTTGTATAAATTATTCTTTTGAAAGCTGAAACCCTCCGAAATGTGGTTTAGGTTAAGAAAATAAATTGGCATCAATGCAGAAATATTGATCATTAATGGACACAGAATGGTCAGATTTTGGCAAGACAAAAGTTTTTGTCACCTGGTCATATAATGCACCCAATCCTAGTTTACATCCTCACCTGTGCTCAGTAAATGATCAGTAAATGATCGGTTAATTAGTGGGTGTGTATAAAAAGAAACGCAGCACCTCAGACCTTCTCTTGAGCTGAAACTTGAGCTCTGACAACATGCCAAAAATCCACCCTGCGACCAAAGCCTGGATTATCAAGATGCAGAAGACCAGATCCACTGCAGAGGTGGCTGGCACCTTTAATGTGTCTCAGCGTCAAGTACAAAGAATTAAAAAAAGATTTGAAGAGACTGGAGATGTGTTTGACAAGCCCAGGTCCGGCAGACCCCGCAAGACAACTACTCAGGAGGAACATTTGTTGGTTAGAAAATGCAAAGCAAGCTCCTCTTCCATTGCAGCAGAGCTCCAACAGGCTTGGTCACCTGTGTCAACTAGAACAGTTTGTAGGATTCTGTCTCGAAATGGCCTCCATGGTCGAATCAGTGCTCAGAAGCCAGCACTAAACAAAAGGCAAATAAAAACCATGTGGCATTTGCAAAGTCCCACAGCTTGCTAAACAGATTGACGCTGGAAAAGTGGCAGAAGGTGGATGTTATGGTTTGGTAGCCGAGGAGGACAGTAGCCAAAATAGCCTAGGCAGCCAGACACCCAGAGAGGTTGGTAACTAGCGGATTGCAGACCTCTAAACTGACAGCACAACTAGAAGCAGCCATGGGACATGCCTACGGTGCCCTAGACGCCTCAACACAGCCGGAGAGATAACTAAGCCTAAAGAGAGAAAGGGAAAAGCTAACTGCCCCGGAGTAGAGCCCCCAAAGGAATAGGTAGCCCCCAAACATATATTGGCGGTGAGACAAGATGAAATACAAACACAGGCAGAAAATATAGCAAGCAAATGCTGGGGCCCAAACTGTCTAGATAGAACAGGACAGGAAAGAATACTGTCTGCAATCCAGCAAAAACTCTAAGAAAAACTCAAACCTGTCTGATATGCAAAAATACTGAGACCACACGATGTCTCCCCCGCTAGATCAGACTCTGGTGTGCACTGGTAGCAAATCAGCAGATACTGAAATAATAGTGAACTGAAAATACATAAACAGTGGCAAATGAGAAACAGAGTCCAGCACAGGCCCCCGGAGGAAGCCTGGCTGTACAAATCCAAAAGGGCAGAAAACTGAGATAGACAAAAACAAATGCCACAGAAAAAACAGCAAATAACTTAACTGAAAGTTGCAGGACAAAGCAGGAAGCAAGCTGACTTCCAAAAGAGACCAGGAAGCAACAAATCACCAGCGAGGATCATGTGAAGGTAGCTCACTTATATCTCCCCAGTCAGTCCCACCTGATTGCCACTCATTGCCCCCAGGTGATGAACTTCTGTTAGCCAAAATAGCTTCATTACCATCAGCAGCCACCAGAGGGAGCCCAAACTCCGAAGTCAGATCCAGAGTGTTCACAACAGGTGGATTTCTCTGATGAATCTTCAGTAGAATTACACCACAGCCGCCGCAAATACTGCAGGAAACCTACTGGAGCCCGTATGGATCCAAAATACAACCAGAAAACAGTTAAATTTGGTGGTGGAAAGATCATGGTCTGGGTTACATTCAGTATGGGGGTGTGCGAAACATTTGCAAGGTGGAAGGCAATATCAATAGCCTAAATATAAGTATTAGCTACCTCTTATATTCCAAATCATAAAATGGGTCAAATTCTGCAGTAGGATGGTGCTCCATCTCATACAACCATCTCTACAACAAAGTTCCTCCAGGCAAAAAAGATCAAGGTGCTCAAGGACAGGCCAGCCCAGTCACCAGACATGAACATCAATGAGCATGTTTGGGGTAGGATGAAAGAGGAGGCTTGAAGACAAAACCAAGGAATCTAGATGAACTCTGGGAGGCATGTAAGACTGCATTATTTGCTATTCCTGATGACTTCATTAATAAATTATATGAATCATTGTTGAACCGCATGGATGCAGTCCTTCAAGCTCATGGAAGTCACACAAAATATGACTCTAATAGCACCACAACTTCATTCACCAATGTTATGCAACATACTGTATATTTGTATTTTAAGTTAATTATTTTTTTGAACATCACATTACTTTCTGTGGGTGACAAAACTTTTGTCTTGCCAAAATCTGACCATGCTGTGTCCATTAAATGATCAATATTTCTGCATTGATGCCAATTTATTCTTATAACCTAAACCACATTTCGGAGGGTTTCAGCTTTCAAAAGAATAATTTATACAACCAATGGATGAATTTAACGTCAGGTTATAAGCTTTTATTTACATAACTTGGATAAGCGACATAACTTCTGTCAGGGAGTGTAAGCAGAGGCAGAGCTAAGTAGATAATTAAATATAATGCACAAGTTGTGTATATATACTATATTTGATAATAACAGAGGTAAAAATAACCTAGGTTATAATTAAATTATGACTCCATACAAATCACTGTTTATATAAATTAATGTGAATGTGTATAAACAAAGTGCATGTATAATTATTAAAAACATATACATGTAGGTAAAGTGTAAGTGCAGACAAATAATTGTAATAATGCAAAAGGTGACAAAGGGTTAAAAATTCTGACCCTGCATAAGGCCATGTTCACACGTTCAGGATTTGGTCAGTATTTTACATCAGTATTTGTAAGCCAAAACCAGGAGAGGAACAATCAGAGGAGAAGTATAATAGAAACATGTCACCACTCCTGTATTTATCACCCACTCCTGGCTATGGCTTACAATTTACTGAAGTAAAATACTGACCAAATACTGAACATGTGAATGTGGTTTAATGCAACAATCCTCCTGTTATCCAGTCATGCTCCTCAATATGCATTTTGCATAGCCTTTTTTAGGAAGTAGAAAGATTCCTGTAGCTTCCCAAGGTAAATGCATGTCGGGTGCGACTAGGAAACAGGAAGGTCTTTGCTTTAAGCCTCAAGTCTTTGCTTTAAACAGGGTCAGAATTCTTAATCCAATCATGTTAATAAGGCCACGTTCACACTATTTGGTCAGTATTTTACCTAATTATTTTGTAAGACAAAACAATCAGAAGAAAGGTATAATAGAAACTCGAACATCAATTCTGCATTTTTCACCTACTCCTTGTTTTGGCTTACAAACATGGATGGAAAATACTGACCAAATACCGATCGTGTGAACGTGGTCAATGTCACTCTATAAGAGCCTTAGGCTACAGTCCCTGTTGTGAATGTTTTAGAAATTCTGAAGCTCCCTCTGGTGGTTACAAACAGCACTGAACCATTCAATGAGGATTGGCAATCAGGAATCACAGACTGGCTGGATATAAGGGAGGTTCCCTCCCATCATGGTTGCCGGTGAGCAATTGTTCTTGTCTCAACGTTGTTTCCTGGTTCACTTGGAAGCTTGCTGAGTCTTGCCTCTTCTCCTGCTCTCAGATAAGATATTTTCTGTTTTTTGTTTTTGTGCTTACCATTTGCATATTTCTCTGCATTTCTGTGAGGTTGGCCAGGTTCCCCCCCCCCGGGGGGCTTGGGCTCCTCTCAGTTCCTCTGGAGCCACTGTTGTTTGTTCATTTGCCTTTTCCAGTTTTTTTGGTGGCTGCGGCTTAGTTTTGTTACACCAGAGAACTGTCTTAGGTGGTGGAGGTCGTGTGATCTCAGGTGATTTTGCAATTAGTAGCGTTGGCATTTTTTAGGGTTTTTGTGGATTGCAGTGAGTATCCTTCCTGTCCTTTTCTGTCTAGGCAGATTGGGCCCCAGCGTTTGCTCATACTATTTTCTGTCTGTGTCTGTGTTTCCTCTTTTCTGGCCACCATTGCATGTTTGGGGGCTTCCTATGTTCTTTGGGGATCTGCTCCGGGCAGATAGCTTTCCTCTTTCTATCTTTGGGTGTAGTTAACCTCTCAGGCTGTGGCGAGGCATCTGGGACCAACGTAGGAGCGCTCCACGGTTGCCTTTAGTTGTGGTGGTTAGTCAGGGTACTGCAATCTAGTAGATTCCAGCCTCTCTGGTGTATTGCCGTTTTTGTCTGCTCTCCTCAGCTACCAAATCATAACAGTATCACTGGCCAAACTGAAAATTATATAGTACTCACAGAAGGGAAAAATAGTAAAAAGGAAAAAAAAAAAGAGGAGTTGTCAGAATTTTTTTTTTTCCCTGTTTGTTGCATTTTTTCCCTCTTTTTCTCTGGGTGCTGAGGAGGAATTTTTTTATTTTATTTTTTTCTCTCAATGGAGTTTGCACAGTTGTCTGGCCGTGTGGATCAGCTTACCACTGAAGTTCGGAGTATTGCTACCTATCTTGCAGGGTTGCCGGTTGTGGAACCTTGGATCCCCATGCCAGATTTGTTTTTGGGATATCGAGCTAAATTTCTGAATTTCAAAAATAACTGTAAGTTGTTTTTTGCCTTAAAACCTAAGTCCTCAGGGAACGCAGCACAGCAGGTTCAAATTGTCATCTCTCTCCTGCGCGGCGATCCTCAGGATTGGGCTTTTTCCCTGACACCTGGGGACCCTGTGTTAGGGTCTGCGGAACGCACCAAATATATGAGGTAGAGAGGTGCGTTCGCAGCCCGGGGTCCACCGTGCAGGCGGAACCTGCTGCTAGTAAAATGGCGAAAGTAACGAACTCTGTTATCCCGCAGAGTCGCTAAAATAAACGCCGTAGCGCGTTGTGGCAGTAAGTGCGAACTCTGTTAATACCCAGAGCCGCTAACGGAAATGCCACAGCGCTATATGGCGATAGGTGCGAACTCACTTAGCTTCAGTGAGCCGCAAAGTAAAACGCTAGGGCGCTGTCTAGCGTCGAAAGCAAACCCTGTTACGTCACAGGGCCGCTGAGGAAAAGTGCTGTGTCCTGTTAGGCTCTCAGGTACACAGTTAAGTGCTAAGCGTACATAACGCGTGATCATGTGCTAATGTCCTCGCGGGAGTCACCCGCAATCTATGGTGTCAGAACCCCAGACCCTGAATACGGCAATCAAAACTCCTCACCGGTTACGCCGGTAATCTAGGGCATCTAGGACACCGACCCTGGCCAGCTACCATACCAAACTCCTCACCGATTAAGTCGGTATTCTAGTGGCTTATTTCAGCCGGGTCCCTAACCACACATACACATGATCACACTGGCGCATAGCATACAATGGTTGCTATTAGCGCATGGCGGCCCAGCCATGCTACCCTTTTATAGCAACAGCTACAGGACCTTCCAGGAACAAGGACCAATGAGAAGCTGTTACAAACACACGTAGCTACATGACCTTCCTGGCGGACCAATAGGAGCCGCTGCAGCACCTGAACATGTGATCCCTGATCTCCAATGAGAGATCTCACTCTGGGCATGCTCAGATGGGAAAACGCAGGACTTTGTCTCAAAGACGGCTGCTCCAGCACTGGCTATAATAGGAGATCCAGGAAAGGCAGCAGCAAGTCACTGCACAGTAGAGGAGTGGGCAAGACGCCTGGACCGACGTCTCTGCTGAGCAGGCTCCACTGCAGCCGGAGATGAATGGGAGACCGCAGCGGGACGGGTTCGAGACTCCCCTTGTGCAGCAGCGGGAACTCGAACCCTAACATGGCCCCCCCTTCTCTGGGCCTCGCTGCGTTCAAAGGCATCGATGAGCTGCGGAGCGTGAACATGCTCTACAGGCTCCCAGGACCTATCCTCAGGCCCATAACCCCTCCAATCCACCAAATAAAATTTTTTGCCTCGTACCACCTTGCACCCAACAATGGCATTCACCTCATAGTCGTCCGAAGACGAACCCGACGTCCCGGCAGATGACTCAGGCAACCGGGAGATGACCACGGGTTTTAGGAGGGATACATGGAAGGTGTCGGAGATACCAAGGCGAGGCGCAAGGGCCAAACAGTAAACCACAGGGTTCACCTGCTCGAGAACCTTGAAGGGACCCAAATAGCAGGGTGCCAATTTAGTGGATTCCACCCGTAGCCTGATGTTTCGGGCGGAGAGCCACACTAGGTCGCCAGGAGAAAATGTCGGAGCGGGACGCCGATGAGCATCGGCAGAAGACCTCATCCTTTCCTTGGAAGCCTGAATGGCATCCTAGGTGCGGTACCATATGTCCCGTGCTTCCACAGCCCAGTCTGCCACCCTGGAGTCAGCGGAAGCCACGGGCATGGGCACCGGTACCCGCGGATGCTGGCCGTAATTTAAGAGGAATGGGGTCTGTCCGGTGGAGTCAGCCACAGCATTGTTTAGCGCAAACTCCGCCCACGGAAGCAGAGATGCCCAGTCATCCTGCCTGGCAGAGACAAAATGTCGCAAGTAGGTGACCAAGGTCTGGTTGGCCCTCTCTACCAACCCATTCGCCTCGGGATGATATGCAGAGGAGAGGTTCAATTCAATGCAGAGTAGATGACACAACTCTCTCCAGAACCGAGACGCAAATTGGGGACCTCGATCGCTGACAATCTTGTCTGTCATACCGTGTAGACGGAAGATGTGTCTGATAAATAATGCTGCCAAGGCCTGTGCGGAAGGTAACCGTGGTAGCGGCACTAAGTGCACCATTTTGGAGAAGTGGTCGGTGATCACCCAAATGATAGTGCAACCCCGAGACTTGGGTAAGCCCACCACAAAGTCCATCCCGACCATCTCCCAGGGCCTGTCTGCCACCGGCAAAGGAAAAAGTAACCCAGCTGGCTGTTGTCGAGGAGACTTGTTCCTGGCGCAGGAGACACACGCCTGAACATACTCCCTGACGTCACGGACCATATTGTCATGTGTGCATTGCCACGAAGATCGTCGCGGTTGCACATTTTGACTTCTCACAGCTGATCTGCTGTTTCTTTGTGTTTGGCAGCTAGGGAGTTAATTCTGTCTGTGCTCGGTGCTGGGACTGGGTGCAGTTTCTCCAGGCTGCAATTGATTATTTGTTGATTGGTTTCCTTTAAATTCCTGGTTGTCTGCTTGGGGAGTTGCCAGTGAAACCTTCATGCAGACCACAGATAGGAATGAATCTGTATAGACTTTAGTTGTGAGCTCCTTAGTTGTTCTAAGCTCAACTTGGTTAGAGTTTATTTCCCAGACCATTTATGTTCCTTTGGTGTTAGAGTGTGTATGCAAGCGAGTGTTATCCTGTCTGTCTTATATGTCTAATCTGTGTATTTAGCTGAGATCAGCCCATATCCCTTTGGTGGTAGTCAGGATCCTTCTTAGGACTGATTACAGGGTTCAGGGTCTGATAGGAGACAGGGTTAGGTTGGAGACTTGGACCTCTGAACCATTATCAGTACCTCCAAGGTGAGGGATTAGTTAGGACCCCAGTTTAGGGTCAGGTTAGATCCCGGTCCACCTCTTTCCTGTTTCAGCTCATCAAGTCCTCAAGATTAACCCTGAGTTCAGCAGATATCGTGTCAGGTAAATCTATTCTATACTTACATGCTGATGTTGCTATACTAGTTGTTGTATAGAGTGTTGTTCCTGTATTAATAGTTTACTGACATTGTATACATATCATTAGACAGCGTGACACATATGTGGCCACCAGTATGTCCTCGCCAATAGCTCAGTTGTCCTCTTTGCCCCAAAGTGTCCACCCACCCTGGACGAGTGTGCCCAAGAGAGTACCTCCAGTCGCAAATTAGTGGGCACAAAAGTCTTGCCCGGAGGCACAGACTCTAGCGAAACCGGGGCTACAGATCTCAGGCTTTCTTCAGGGACAATAAGCCGAGGCTCCTCATCCTCCTCTGATGATGACACTAAGGAGCGAGAGAGAGCGTCGGCCCGAACATTCTTCTCACCGGAGAGAAAATGGAGGGTGAAATGGAACCGAGAGAAGAATAGGGACCATCTGGCCTGGCGAGAATTTAGCCGCTGAGCCGTTTGCAAATATACCAAGTTCTTGTGGTCGGTGAAGACTTGGAAGGGAAAACGAGCTCCCTCCAGAAGATGTCTCCACTCTTAGAAGGCCAATTTCATAGCCAGCAACTCCCTGTCCCCGATGGAATAATTCCTCTCTGCTGGTGTAAAGGTCTTAGAAAAGAAGAAGCAGGGATGCTTCCGACCTTGAGCATCCTTTTGATATAGGACTGCTCCAGCACCAACAGAAGAGGCGTCCACCTCTAAAACAAACGGTTTATCAACATCAGGGCGATGTAATATGGGAGCACTGGCAAAATGCGACTTGATGGAAGAGAACGCCTTGGAGACCTCCTCAGACCACAACTTGGGATTTGCTCCCTTCTTGGTGAGGGCTACCAAGGGAGCTACCAAAGTCGAGAAATGGGGAATGAACTGGCGATAATAATTAATGAACCCATAAAGCGCTGCACCGCTTTAAGAGAATGGGGTTCTTGCCAGTCCATTACAGCCTGTAGTTTGGCAGAATCCATAGCCAATCCCTGGGCAGAGATGATATAGCCCAGAAAAGGTAAGGACTCCTGCTCAAACACACATTTCTCCATCTTGGCATAGAGGGAGTTTGCCCGTAAGAGGTCGAAGACTTTGTTGACATCCCTCCGGTGAGAGTCTATATCTGGTGAAAAGATGAGAATATCATCCAGATAGACTACCACAGAGGTGGAGAGCATTTCCCGGAAGATATCATTGACAAAGTCTTGGAAAACAGCGGGAGCATTACAGAGCCCGAAGGGCATCACCAGGTATTCGTAATGCCCATCCCTGGTATTAAAAGCTGTCTTCCACTCGTCCCCCTCACGGATGCGAATTAGGTTATAGGCACCACGTAGATCAAGCTTGGTAAATACTCTTGCTCCTCGGAGCCTATCAAAGAGCTCAGAGATTAGGGGCAACGGGTACTTATTCTTGACGGTGATGGCGTTAAGACCCCTGTAGTCAATGCATGGACGTAATTCTCCGTTCTTCTTTTGCACAAAGAAGAACCCTGCCCCTGCTGGTGACACCGACTTCCTAATGAAGCCTCTTGCCAGATTCTCCTGAATGTACTGGGACATGGCCTCCGTCTCAGGGAGCGAGAGGGGGTATACTCTCCCCCGAGGAGGTTCTGCTCCAGGCAAGAGATCAATAGGACAGTCGTAGGGGCGATGAGGTGGAAGAGTCTCCGCCGCCTTCTTGGAGAAAACGTCTGCATATGCCCAATAACACTGAGGAAGAGAAGTGAGATCTACGGGTATCTCTGTGGTGGTGACCTGAACGCACTCCCTGATACACCTGCCTCTACATGAATCACCCCAACCCAGTATCCTCCCAGAGGACCACTCAATATGGGGAGAGTGGTAACGGAGCCAAGGTACTCCCAGCAACACCTCGTCTATTCCCTCGGGCAGGACAAGAAAATAAATACTCTCCTGATGGGACGGGGACATAGATAAAGTGAGAGGGATCGTCTGGTGGGTGATATGGGAGGGCAGAGTTGATCCATTCACTACTCGCACAGTCACCGGTTGGGCGAGCATCACCAGAGGTATAGTGTGGCGGAGAGCAAATGCAGAGGACATGAAATTCCCCTCGGCTCCGGAATCCACACAGAGCTCAGCGGAGAGCGTGGATGGACCTACTGTAATTGTCCCTTTAAAGGACAACTTGGTAGAAAATGCCGCAGTGTCTAGTGAACCTCCTCCCAAGGTCACTAGACGCGACCGTTTTCCCGACCGCTGTGGACATTTGTTGGCATAGTGTCCTAACTGCTGGCAGATGTTACAGACCACGGGTACTCGAGCGGCCCGGGACTTAGGTCCCGCTTGAGAAACCTCCATGGCCTCATGGGAGTCGGGCGCCTGGCTGGAAGATTCCAGAGGTCTGGCGAAGGTGGGAGCCAGCCGGAACCTCTGCCTACACTGGGACCGCTCCAACCTCCGCTCGTGAAAACGGAGGTCGATGCGGGTAGATATGGCGATAAGCTTCTCCAGTGTGGCGGGAATCTCCCTGGTAGCCAAAGCATCTTTAACATGATCAGCCAGTCCTCGCCAGTAGACTGGAATGAGTACTTTATCCGACCAGTCTAGCTCTGAGGCCAGAGTCCGAAACTGGACGGAAAACAGACTGACCAGAGACGAACCCTGTGCCAATGCCAGCAGTTGTAGCGCCGTATCGTGGGTGACCTGAGGTCCTAAAAAGACCTTTTTTAGAGCCTCCAGAAAACGAGGAGCACTCCGCACCACACGGTCGTCACGCTCCCACAGCGGGGTGGCCCACTCCAACGCTCTGCCTGACAGAAGCGAAATTATAAAGCCCACTTGTGCCCGATCCGTGGGGAAACGTGCAGCCAGAAGCTCGAGTTGTATAGAGCACTGACTCACGAATCCCCGACATTGCTTGCTGTCACCAGCAAACTTGTCTGGAAGCGGGAGGTGGGATATTGTGGGGGCAGAGATGGCAGTGGACACACTGGCTGCAGCCACGCTAGCAGCCTGAACAGCGACTGCGGTAACATCCACAGCTGAGGTTGTGCACTCAAGAGCCGCCAACCTACCCTCCAGCTGCTGGATGTCCCGTAGTAGACGCTGGTCATCCGCCATTTTACCAGCCAGACCCTGGAGCTAATATTATGTTAGGGTCTGCGGAACGCACCAAATATATGAGGTAGAGAGGTGCGTTCGCAGCCCGGGGTCCACCGTGCAGGCGGAACCTGCTGCTAGTAAAATGGCGAAAGTAGCGAACTCTGTTATCCCGCAGAGTCGCTAAAATGCCGTAGCGCGTTGTGGCAGTAAGTGCGAACTCTGTTAATACCCAGAGCCGCTAACGGAAATGCCACAGCGCTATATGGCGATAGGTGCAAACTCACTTAGCTTCAGTGATCCGCAAAGTAAAACGCTAGGGCGCTGTCTAGCGTCGAAAGCAAACCCTGTTACGTCACAGGGCCGCTGAGGAAAAGTGCTGTGTCCTGTAAGGCTCTCAGGTACACAGTTAAGTGCTAAGCGTACATAACACGTGATCATGTGCTAATGTCCTCGCGGGAGTCACCCGCAATCTATGGCGTCTGAACGCCAGACCCTGAATACGGCAATCAAAACTCCTCACCGGTTACGCCGGTAATCTAGGGCATCTAGGACACCGACCCTGGCCAGCTACCATACCAAACTCCTCACCGATTAAGTCGGTATTCTAGTGGCTTATTTCAGCCGGGTCCCTAACCACACATACACATGATCACACTGGCGCATAGCATACAATGGTTGATATTAGCGCATGGCGGCCCAGCCATGCTACCCTTTTATAGCAACAGCAACAGGACCTTCCAGGAACAAGGACCAATGAGAAGCTGTTACAAACACACGTAGCTACATGACCTTCCTGGCGGACCAATAGGAGCCGCTGCAGCACCTGAACATGTGACCCCTGACCTCCAATGAGAGATCTCACTCTGGGCATGCTCAGATGGGAAAACGCAGGACTTTGTCTCAAAGACGGCTGCTCCAGCACTGGCTATAATAGCAGATCCAGGAAAGGCAGCAGCAAGTCACTGAACAGTAGAGGAGTGGGCAAGACGCCTGGACCGATGTCTCTGCTGAGCAGGCTCCACTGCGGCCGGAGATGAATGGGAGACTGCAGCGGGATGGGTTCGAGACTCCCCTTGTGCAGCAGCGGGAACTCGAACCCTAACACCCTGTTTTGAGTAATGTTGATGCATTTTTTCTGTCTCTGGGGTTATTGTACGATGAACCTAATGTCACTGATCAAGCTGAAAAAAACTTGTTGGCATTAAATCAGGGGCTTGAGGACGCTGAGTTGTACTGTCAGAAATTCCGAAAGTGGGCAGTTCTGACAAAATGGAATGATGATGCTTTGGCAGCCCTTTTTCGGAAGGGTCTGTCAGAGAATGTAAAAGATGTTATGGTGGGTTTCCCTGCTCCCTCTGGTCTCAATGATTCTATGTCATTAGCGATTCAAATTGACAGACGTTTGCGTGAGCGTAGAGGTATGCGTGGAATAGTGTTGCCTTGTGAACTAGCTTCTGAACCCATGCAGTGTGATAGAGTGGCTTCTGGGGCACAGCGTCATGAGTTTCGAAAACGTAATGTTGTTATGTTTCTACTGTGGTGATGCCTCTCATGCTATTTCAGTCTGCCCTAAGCGGGGAAGACGTTTTGCACGCTCAGTTGTCTTGGGTAGTGTTCAGACTAAATTTCTGTTGACTGTTACCCTGATTTGCTCCCTGTCCACATTTTCTGCTCAGGCTTTTGTTGATTCGGGAGCAGCTATTAACCTGATGGATTTTGATTTTGCTAAACGTTGTGGGTTTCCCTTGATACCCCTACGGAAGTCTATTCCCCTACTGGGGATTGATTCTACCCCTTTGGCTGAGAATAAACCCCAGTTCTCTACTCAGGTGATAATGAGGGTTGAACCTGATCATCAGGAGAGTTGCAAATTTTTGGTGCTGTATAATCTGCATGACATTATTGTACTAGGTTTCCCTTGGTTACAGTCTCATAATCCTGTTTTGGATTGGAAATCTGTGTCTGTAACCAGTTGGGGCTGCCAATGTGTTAATGCCAACACTCCTGTTTTTTCTGCCTCTCCCCAGGCTCAGGATGTTTCTGACTTTTTGACTGATTTTCTGATGTGTTTAGCGAAAGTAAATCTGCATACTTGCCCCCCATAGGAGCTATGACTGTGCTATTGAATTAGTGCCTGGTAGTAAATTCCCTAAAGGTTACCTTTTTAATTTATCTGTACCTGAACATGACGCTATGCGGTCTTATATCAAGGAGTCATTGGAGAAGGGTCATATCAGACCATCCTCTTCACCCTTGGGTGCCGGTTTTTTCTTTGTGGCCAAAAAGGATGGTTCATTAAGGCCGTGTATTGATTATCGTCTCTGTCTTGAACAAAATCACTGTGAAATATCAATATCCGTTACCCTTGATTTCTGACCTGTTTTCCAGGGTGAAAAGTGCTACTTGGTTTACCAAGCTTGACCTCAGGGGGGCGTATAACCTTATTCGCATTAAGCACGGGGATGAATGGAAGACGGCGTTTAATACCCCAGAGGGGCATTTTGAGTATCTAGTGATGCCCTTTGGGCTCACTAATGCTCCTTCCATCTTCCAGTCCTTCATGAATGACATTTTCAGGGATTTTGTGGATAAATTTCTGATTGTTTATTTGGATGATATCTTGATTTTTTCCAATGACTGGGACTCTCATGTGAAACATGTTCGGACTGTGTTCCAGATTTTGAGAGAGAATGCTCTGTATTAGTGTTGAGCGATACTGCTCGATATCGAAAAATATCGGATCGGAATGGTATAACCGATATCACTAAATATCGCCGATATCCGATTCCGATAGCGGAAGTCCCATGTAAGTCTATGGGAACAAAATATCGCAACAAAAAAACCCTTTCTTTCGTTGTAAACACAAAATATACACACATAGAATACATATATATATATACATGTCATTGTGACATATATATATAAACATATATTTATAGTTTATACACTTCTACATAGTAAAATAGACTCTGTGCTTGAGAATTGCTAAAATCATCAGAGAATGTATTTGCCAATTTTTTCCGCCATATCTGCGTCACGACGAGGCACTGGTGAAGAAGAAGGGCGTGCTCTTCATGGGTGTACACTCACTCAGTGGCGTGAAAACGATGGCCGACCAGTGTAAATGTTACTGCAATGTAAGATCGTGCCCCACAGCTCTGGAGTTCCGCCTCCTCATCCTCCTCAGTGTGCAGAAACTAACACGAAGGTCCCGCCTCCCTACAAAAGAGGGGCCCTCTCCAGATGCTAATGACACATGTGACTTGGCAGAGATGGCTAATGGACACAAGCAGAAGTGTGAAGGGATGGAGCAGTCAGAGCTCTCCCCCCACGGAAGCGACCCGATCGCCACGGAATCACCGTTGGGCACCCGGCCTGTAAACCCTCCTACGCTGCAAGAAGCGGAGGATACCCTAAGAGGCCTGGCCCGGCACCGGGAGGAGGTCGCCAGGATGGAAGCGAGCTGGCGTGCCCTAAAAATAAACTTGGAGCGGCGCCAATCCCTCTTACCTGAAGTGTCTGTACCGGAAGGTGAGGCACCCGTTCTAGTAGAGGAGCCCTTGCAATGTGATCCGGTTGACGTTGTCGCAGTGGAGGCACCCGTTCCTGCAAAAACCGCAGCACCGTCAGCACCCCAGATCCCGCTGTCTGCCCCCGTCGCTGAGACAGAAGAAGCGACACCCGTCCTCATGGAGGAGGCCGCGCAGGCACCAGAGCACTACCTGCCTGTACCGGAGCCCGACTGTCATCTGATTTAGAGCCATCTGCTTCCTCCGCAGGGGAGTGCCGCCAGGACTGGGAGGCGCCAGGAGAGCTGCCGCAAACCGGACATTGCAAGCTGCAGTGGAGTGGTGGAGACATGGAGCTGCTGGTGGAGGAGAATTTCAACCGGCGTCAGGAGGAAGAGTGGAAACGTTGGGAGCGGGAAGCAGAGCGACAAAGGGAGCAGCGAGAAACCCTAAAACTTCGCCAACATAACCTGGAGAAGGACCGGGCAGATAAGGACCGGATGAGAAAGGATAAAGGAACCCTGAGGGAGCCGCGGCGTAAGGGTGCAGTACGGAGCTTTAAATTGAAAGGTGGTTGGGGCTT
The DNA here is from genome assembly GCA_033576555.1 of Oophaga sylvatica. Lineage (NCBI taxonomy): Eukaryota > Metazoa > Chordata > Amphibia > Anura > Dendrobatidae > Oophaga > Oophaga sylvatica. The sequence continues at coordinate 506,685,900 of JARQOD010000003.1, read as the reverse complement.
CATCCAGGAGCCTGGACTTTATTTAGAAGTTTTTGTGACCCGGCGGGACGTGGAGACTCACCTCCCAGAAGGACACCCGGGGAGGGACCTGTTGCCAGGAGACTTGGTGACTTACACCCGACACTGGGGTTACAATGGGTGGTACGCCCTAAATGTTACCAGGTGCGACCCCCTACTCCCCAGAGTGTCAGGAACCTGTGAGACCCTCGGAGCCTTCAGCCTCCCACATCCAGGCCTCTGCAAAAGTGCCCACCCCACGCCGTAAATCTCCACAGCCTCCCTCAGTGGTCTCCTCAGCAGCCCCAGCTATGGACATGATAACTATAGCTGGCCCGTACCCGGCGCCTGTTAGGCCCCCTGGGGTTCGTTCAGTCCGGGACATAGGGTTCCAGACCCGGAGGGAGATGAAAGAGGTGGCCACACAGACCCAGATAGCGGGTCACGACTTGACTGTACAGGCCACACGACGTCATCAGGTCCTGGTGGTCCTTGGTGCCTCGGATGTTTGGCAAGCATCAGAAGAGTACCAGGTGGTACCTGGAACACCCAGGCCAAAGAAGTATAAATAACCCGGACAGGGTCCCTGTATGTAAATAGTTAAATTGTTGATAAATAGTTAAATTGTTGATAAATAGTTAAATTGTTGATGTACCCGGACGGGTGAATGTTCATAAAAAAGTTTTTTAATTTAATAAAAAAAAAAAAACACATTTTTCATTACTTTTATTACAGTCTCATCCTGCGACGCCATCGATCTCCTGTAAAAAAATGAAAAAAAAAAAAAAAAAAGTATACCACCTGACCGACGCAGTCCATAGTAACGAGTGTCCCACGACGATCCAGCTCTGCTACATCAGAATGACAGGCAGAGCCTTTCATCCCGGCGCAGCACAGCTGATTACCTGCTTCCCCGGCGGTGACGTCATCGGACTGGTTTACGGCCGGGATTACCCTGCAGTCACTGCAGTTATCGCGAAAAACTGCATGTGACCGCCAGGGAGAAGATAATGGCGGCCTCAAGCAGTCCAGGATGTGACCGCCGGAGATCTTCTGCCAGGTAAGTGCCGCTGACTCCTGACAGACCCGACCGACGGACACTCACAGTGACAGTGACAAATCCGATTCCGGTATTCGATATGACGAAAATATCGGTATTCGGAATCGAAAGGCCGATACAGCTAATATCGGCCGATATCCGATATTTGCAGTATCGTATCGCTCAACACTACTCTGTATGTGAAGGGATCAAAGTGTCTTTTTGGCATACAGAGGATCTCATTTGTGGGATTCATTTTGTCTCCATCTGTTATTGAAATGGACCCGGTCAAGGTTCAGGCCATCTGTGATTGGGTCCAACCTACTTCATTATAGGCTCTTCAGAGATTCTTGGGTTTTGCCAATTTTTATCGTAAATTTATTGGTAATTTCTCTGTTATTGTTAAACCATTGACTGATTTGACCAAAAAGGGTTCTGATGTGGTGAATTGGCCTCCTGAGGCAGTCTCTGCGTTTCAGGAACTTAAGCAGAGATTCACTTCTGCTCCTGTTCTACGGCAGCCTGATGTTTCTCTGCCATTTCAGGTGGAGGTTGATGCCTCTGAAATTAGGGGCAGGTGCCGTTTTGTCCCAAAGAGATCCTGAGACCTCTAAAAGTAACCCTTGTGCCTTTTTGTCTCGAAAATTTTCTCCAACTGAAAGTAATTATGACGTGGGTAATCGGGAGTTATTGGCCATGAAGTGGGCTTTTGAAGAGTGGAGACATTGGCTGGAGGGAGCCAAACATCAGGTGGTGGTCCTCACGGACCATAAGTGTCACGGGTGTGTCGCTGCGAAGATCGTCGCGATTGCACACCCTGACTTCTCACAGCTGAGTTTCTGCTGCTGAGTGTTTTTCGGCAGTGAGAGAGTTAATTCTCCCTCTCTCTGTGCTGGACAAGACCAGCCTCGCTCAGCTGCAATTAATGTTGCGATAATTGGATTCCTTCAAATACCTGCCTGTCTGCTAGGGAAGTGTCGGTGAAAGCATTCATGCAGACCAGCAGAGCGGATCATATTGAGAAGTTTAAAGCTAAGATTACCTGTTGTGGTTTTCTCCTCTCCTCGCTTTATTATTTATCTCCTTACCCGTTGGTGTTCCCTCTGTAGTGGTAGTTTTGTATGCAAGGTGGTCTTTTATTTTACCCCTTGTACTGTCTCGTTCGTCTTATACTGTGTGTAGGCAGTTACCTTCCCGTTCTCTGTGGTGGTAATCAGGGTCCTTCTCAGGACTAGATTACAGTGGTCAGGGATTCACAGGAGATAGGGTTACGCTGGCGGCCTGGACCTCTGTACCATCAACAGTACCTCCAAGTAGAGGGATTAGTCAGGACCCCAGCTTAGGGTCAGCATAGACCCCGGTCCTCCTGTATGCAGAGACAGCGTGACATTTTCACCGACCCATAAAGATTTTCTCCAGTCACCATGGATCCAGTAGTCAGTCTAGCTCGGCAGTTGCAGAGTTTGTCCATGGAGCTGGCGGACGTTAAGTCCAAGGTTTTGTACCCCCCGGAGCAGGCCGGACCTGAACCTAAAGTAGCTCTCCCTGACAGATTCACTGGGGGCTGGGACAAGTTTTTTGCTTTCCGGGAGGCATGTAAATTGTACTTTCGGCTGCGACCTCGGTCATCTGGGAGTGAAGAACAAAGGGTGGGGATTGTCATCTCGCTCCTACAAGGAGACCCCCAATCCTGGGTGTTCGCTCTCCCCCGGGCGCTCCAGCTCTCCAGTCAGTGGATAGGTTTTTTGCAGCTCTGGGTCTTGTATATGATGACCCGGATCAGGTCTCCCTTGCTGAATGTAAGTTACGTAGGATACAGCAGGGAGATCGTCCGGCGGAGGAATTCTGTTCGGAGTTCCATAGGTGGGCCACGGACACCCAGTGGAATGACCCGGCTCTTAGGAGCCAGTTTTGTCAAGGGTTATCTGACAAATTAAAGGATGTGCTGGCACAGTATGACCCTCCCACGTCACTGGAAGCCACTATGGCCCTTGCTATTCGTATTGACAGACGTCTTCGGGAGAGGTGCGGGGTAACTTCGCCCCCTGTGATGACTCCACCTTCCTCAGGGGGCCCTTATACGGAGGTTCCCCTGGTCAGTCCAGAGGAGCCTATGCAATTTGGAGGGACATCATTCCGGGGGAGGGGATCGGTGGGGCGCCACAAAACAAGAAGTTGTTTCTTCTGTGGGAAAAAGGGACATTTTATTGGGGGGTGTCCATCCCGTCCTTTGCAGAGTGAGAAGCCGCCAGAAAACTATTGATCCCAGATTGTGTGGTGGACGGCAATCTGGGAGTAAGTATTTCGTCCCTAAATTCGTCTCAGTTTCTCGTACCGGCGGAGGTGGTGGTGGGTGCGAGAACTGAGAGGATATCTGTTCTTCTGGATAGTGGGGCCGGGGCTAATCTGGTGGATGCTCGCTTTGCCCGGGTTCAAGGTATGTGATTGAGTGTGTTGGCTAAACCCGTCCCCATCTTCTCGATCGACGCCAGACCTCTCGGTCAGGGAAGTTTTTTGCAAGCAGTGCATAACATAGATCTTCAAGTGGGGGCGTTACATAAAGAACTGTTGTCTTGTTATGTGTTGGAGGGTCTTCCTACTCCTATAGTGCTGGGCCTTCCTTGGTTAACTAAGCATAACCCGGTTATTAATTGGCAATCCAGAGAGATAAGCCAATGGAGTGAATTCTGTAATAAAAACTGCATGAAAACGGTCATTGGTGCGGTCGCTCCTAGGGCATTACCTCCATTTCTGGTGGACTTTGAGGATGTATTCTCAGAGAAAGGGTGTCAAGAACTACCTCCTCATCGCGAATATGACTGTGCTGTTAACTTGCTCCCTGGGGCCAAATTACCGAAATCTAGGTTGTATAACCTTTCTGGTCCTGAGAGACAGGCCATGAAGGATTATATTTCAGAGAGTCTGGCTAAGGGGCATATTAGACCTTCATCTTCCCCGGTGGCTGCGGGGTTCTTCTTTGTGAAGAAAAAAGATGGAGGCCTACGCCCTTGCCTGGATTTCCGTGAGCTTAATCGGATTACGGTCCGAGATCCGTATCCGCTCCCACTTATTCCCGATCTCTTCAATCAGATCGTGGGTGCCAAATGGTTCTCTAAGTTGGATCTCAGGGGGGCATACAATCTGATTAGGATGAAGGAGGGGGATGAGTGGAAGACGGCGTTTAACACTCCGGAAGGGCATTATGAGAACCTTGTCATGCCATTTGGTCTGAGTATTGCCCCGGCGGTGTTTCAACACTTTGTAAATGACATCTTTCGCCACCTAATGGGACAGTTTGTGGTCATATATCTGGATGATATCTTAATTTACTCGCCGGATCTTGTGTCTCATCAGGAGCATGTTCGGCAGGTGTTACAGATCTTGCGGGATAATAAACTGTACGCCAAATGGGAGAAGTGTGTGTTCGCCGTACAGGAACTTCAGTTTTTAGGGTTCCTGGTGTCAGCATCCGGTTTTCGTATGGACCCTGGGAAAGTGCGGGCAGTTCTTGAGTGGGATCTGCCAGAGGATCTTAAGGCATTACAACGTTTCCTGGGGTTTGCTAACTACTACCGGAAGTTCATTCGTAATTTTTCGTCCATAGTTAAACCTCTCACAGACATGACTAAAAAAGGGACGGATTTTTCAAAGTGGTCTGACAAGGCTTGTCAAGCGTTTTCCTCTTTGAAAAAATGTTTTGCTTCAGCACCTATACTTATTCAACCGGATGCGTCACAGCCGTTCATTGTTGAGGTGGACGCTTCCGAGGTAGGGGTGGGAGCAGTATTGTCACAAGGTTCGTCCCCTGGTAAATGGCATCCGTGCGCCTTCTTCTCTAAAAAATTGTCGTCCGCTGAGAGGAATTATGATGTCGGCAATAGGGAACTCTTGGCCATTAAGTTGGCTTTTGAGGAGTGGCGTCATTTTTTGGAGGGGGCAGTCCACCCGGTCACCGTCATTACCGATCACAAAAACCTGCTATATTTAGAGTCCGCTAAACGTCTGAATCCCAGACAAGCTAGGTGGTCGTTGTTTTTTACCAGGTTTAATTTTGTCGTCACATATCGTCCTGGCTCAAAAAATGTTAAGGCGGATGCCTTATCTCGCTGTTTCCCAGGGGCTGGGAATACGGAGGACCCGGTTCCGGTCCTTCAGGAGGGGGTGGTGGTGTCGGCAGTATGCTCTGAGCTTGAGGAGGAGGTATTGGAGGCTCAGGGGGACGCCCCTGTAACTGTAGGACCTCCAGGGAGACTGTTTGTTCCAAATCAGTTGCGACAAAAGGTGATCGAGGCACACCATAATTCAGCTTTGGCAGGACACCCAGGGAGTAAAGCAACTGAGGATCTCCTCTCGCGCCGGTTTTGGTGGCCTAACTTACATAGGGAGGTGGTAACTTTTGTCGCGTCCTGCGAGGTTTGTGCACGCTCTAAGACCTCACATACCCGTCCGTCGGGGACCCTCTTACCTTTGAAGATCCCGGAGCGTCCGTGGACTCATCTGTCTATGGACTTCATTACGGACCTCCCGCCATCTTCGGGTAAAACAGTCATACTCGTTGTAGTGGACAGGTTCAGCAAGATGGCACATTTTATCGCTCTTCCTGCTCTTCCTAATGCTAAAATTCTTGCGCAGGTGTTTATTGGGGAGATTGTAAGGCTTCACGGGGTACCCTCCGATGTGGTGTCGGATCGGGGGTCTCAGTTTGTATCCAAATTCTGGAAAGCATTTTGTACACGGCGGGGGATGCAGTTGTCATTTTCATCGGCTTTTCACCCACAGACCAATGGTCAGACAGAGCGTCTGAACCAGAGCTTGGAGACATATCTCCGGTGTTTTGTGTCAGAGAACCAGGAGGACTCAGCTTCTTTCTTGCCTCTGGCGGAATTTGCTCTAAATAATAGGCGGAGCGAGTCCACTGGTAAGTCCCCGTTTTTTGGGGCATATGGTTTTCACCCCCAGTTTTGTACTTTCAATAAGGGGGGCTCTTCTGGGGTTCCTGAGGAGGAACGATTTTCGTCGTCACTTGCTTCAGTGTGGAGAGGAGTGCTGAATAATCTGAGTACTATGGGGAACCGATACAAACGTATGGCTGATAGGAGGAGAGTGTCTGGTCCGGACCTAAGTGTGAACGATCTGGTATGGTTGTCTACCAAAAATATAAAACTTAAGGTTCCCTCCTGGAAACTGGGTCCCAGGTTCATCGGGCCATACAAGATCAGTGCTATAATTAATCCGGTTGCATTCCGTCTTGACCTCCCTCCTACATTTAAGATTCATAATGTGTTCCACAGATCGTTGCTTAAGAGGTATGTGGCGCCGGTGATACCTTCACCTTTACCTCCTCCTCCTGTGGTGGTCAATGGTAACTTGGAGTTCCAGGTGTCGAGAGTCATCGATTCACGTCTGAATCGCCGATCCCTTCAGTACCTTGTTCATTGGAGGGGGTATGGTCCTGAGGAGAGGACGTGGGTTCCTGCGTCGGATATTAACGCAGACCGATTAATTCGGGCCTTCCACACTACTCACCCAGATAAACCTGGCCCTGAGGGTCCGGAGGCCCCTCGTAGAAGGGGGGGTACTGTCACGGGTGTGTCGCTGCGAAGATCGTCGCGATTGCACACCCTGACTTCTCACAGCTGAGTTTCTGCTGCTGAGTGTTTTTCGGCAGTGAGAGAGTTAATTCTCCCTCTCTCTGTGCTGGACAAGACCAGCCTCGCTCAGCTGCAATTAATGTTGCGATAATTGGATTCCTTCAAATACCTGCCTGTCTGCTAGGGAAGTGTCGGTGAAAGCATTCATGCAGACCAGCAGAGCGGATCATATTGAGAAGTTTAAAGCTAAGATTACCTGTTGTGGTTTTCTCCTCTCCTCGCTTTATTATTTATCTCCTTACCCGTTGGTGTTCCCTCTGTAGTGATAGTTTTGTATGCAAGGTGGTCTTTTATTTTACCCCTTGTACTGTCTCGTTCGTCTTATACTGTGTGTAGGCAGTTACCTTCCCGTTCCCTGTGGTGGTAATCAGGGTCCTTCTCAGGACTAGATTACAGTGGTCAGGGATTCACAGGAGATAGGGTTACGCTGGCGGCCTGGACCTCTGTACCATCAACAGTACCTCCAGGTAGAGGGATTAGTCAGGACCCCAGCTTAGGGTCAGCATAGACCCCGGTCCTCCTGTATGCAGAGACAGCGTGACAATAAGAATCTGGTTTATCTGGAATCAGCCAAGCGACTTAATCCTAGACAGGCCAGGTGGGCCTTGTTTTTCACACGTTTTAATTTTGTGGTTTCCTTTCTTCCTGGCACTAAGAATGTTAAGGCGAATGCCCTCTCGAGGAGTTTCCTTGCAGACTCTCCTGAGTTATCTGATCCTGCTGTTATTTTGAAAGAGGGTGTAGTTCTTTCCGACATCTCGCCCAGTTTGAGACTGGCTCTGGAAGGGTGTCAGGAGGATAAACCCGAGCGCTGCCCTATTGGGAAATTGTTTGTCCCAGACCGGTGGAAAAAGAGTGTGATGTCTGAGATTCATTGTTCCGCGTTGGCCGTTCATCCCAAAATTTTTGGTACCAGAGATTTGGTGAGTCGGTCCTTTTGGGGGCCTACTTTGTCTCGTGACGTCAGGGAATTTGTGCAGTCCTGCGGGACTTGCTCTCGCTCCAAGCCTTGCTCTCGCTCTAGTGGTTTGTTGATGCCATTGCCTGTGCCCAAGAGACCATGGACCCATATCTCTATGGATTTTATTTCCGACCTCCCTGTTTCTCAGAGAATGACCGTTATCTGGGTGATTTGTGATAGGTTTTCCAAAATGATACATCTTGTGCCATTACCTAAGTTGCCTTCCTCCTCTGAATTGGTGCCTTTGTTCCTTCAGCACGTGGTTCGGTTACACGGCATTCCTGAGAATATTTTGTCTGACAGAGGAGTCCAGTTTGTTTCCAGATTTTGGAGGACTTTTTGTTCTAAACTTGGTGTTCAATTGTCTTTCTCCTCGGCTTTTCATCCTCAGACCAATGGACAAACTGAGAGAACAAACCAGACATTGGAGACTTATCTGAGATGCTTTGTGTCTGCTGATCAAGATGACTGGGTCTCTTTTTTGCCTTTGGCTGAGTTTGCTCTTAATAATAGGGCTAGCTCTGCCACTTTGATGTCTCCATTTTTCTGCAATTTTGGGTTTCACCCTCGATTTTCTTTGGGACAGACGGAGGCTTCTGTCTGTCCAGGTGTTGACTCTGTTGTGGAGCGTATGCAGCAGATTTGGGACCAGGTAGTGGAGAGGTTGTCCCTCTCTCAGGAGAGGGCCCAGCGGTTTGCCAACCGGCATAAGACTGATGGTCCTCGGTTTGAAGTGGGGGACTTGGTCTGGTTGTCCTCAAGAAATATCCCTATGAGAGTTGCATCTCCTAAGTTTAAGCCTAGGTTCATTGAACCTTATAAGATCATGGAGATTCTTAATCCTGTTTCCTTTCGTTTACTTCTTCCAGGGACATTTAAGATCCATAACGTGTTCCACAAGTCCTTATTGAAGAGGTTTGTCGAGCCAGTGGTTCCTATGGCTGCGCCTCCTGACCCTGTTTTGGTTGAGGGCAATCTGGAGTGTGTGGTTGAGAAAATATTGGATTCTCGTTTTTCTAGACGGAAACTCCAGTATTTGGTTAAGTGGAGAGGTTATGGTCAGGAGGACAATTCTTTGGTGTTTGCTTCGGACATCCATGCTAGGAGACTGATCCGTGCGCATCACAGAACTCATCCTGACCGACCTGGTTGCACAAATGAGGGGTCGGTGACCCCTCCTCAAGGGGGGGTACTGTTGTGAATGTTTTAGAAATGAATTCTGAGCAGAAGCTCCCTCTGGTGGTTACAAACAGTACTGAACCATTCAATAAGGATTGGCAATCAGGAATCACAGACTGGCTGGATATAAGGGAGGTTCCCTCCCATCATGGTTGCCGGTGAGCAATTGTTCTTGTCTCAACGTTGTTTCCTGGTTCACTTGGAAGCTTGCTGAGACTTGCCTCTTCTCCTGCTCTCAGACAAGATATTTTCTGTTTTTTGTTTTTGTGCTTACCATTTGCATATTTCTCTGCATTTCTGTGAGGTTGGCCAGGTTCCCCCCCCCGGGGGGGCTTGGGCTCCTCTCAGTTCCTCTGGAGCCACTGTTGTTTGTTCATTTGCCTTTTCCAGTTTTTTCGGTGGCTGCGGCTTAGTTTTGTTACACCAGAGAACTGATTTAGGTGGTGGAGGTCGTGTGATCTCAGGTGATTTTGCAATTAATAGCGTTGTCATTTTTTAGGGTTTTTGTGGATTGCAGTGAGTATCCTTCCTGTCCTTTTCTGTCTAGGCAGATTGGGCCCCAGCGTTTGCTCATACTATTTTCTGTCTGTGTCTGTGTTTCCTCTTGTCTGGCCGCCATTGCATGTTTGGGGGCTTCCTATGTTCTTTGGGGATCTGCTCCGGGGCAGATAGCTTTCCTCTTTCTATCTTTGGGTGTAGTTAACCTCTCAGGCTGTGGCGAGGCATCTGGGACCAACGTAGGAGTGCTCCATGGCTGCCTTTAGTTGTGGTGGTTAGTCAGGGTACTGCAATCTAGTAGATTCCAGCCTCTCTGGTGTATTGCCGTTTTTGCCTGCTCTCCTCAGCTACCAAATCATAACAAATCCCGCTATCAGTATTTGGACAGTATTTTACATAATTATCTGTAAGCCAAAACCAGGAGTGGGTGATAATACAGAAGTCCTGGTTTTGGCTACAAATACTGATGTAAAATACTGACCAAACACGGAATGTGAATGGTCTCCCCCTTTGATGTGGACTCCGGCGCTGAGCCCACATCTTTTCCAGATTTCATCACCTGACATGTGCCCCTAACAGCCGCGGGTGGAATCGCAATCTACCCGCATCTGTTAACCTGTTTAAGGCTGCTGTCATTCTCTGAAAGCAGAATTTAACATGATCGCACCGAATGCGCATCACTAATCCCGCCCGTCGGAGCCCGTGTCATATGACCGCGGGTCACAGATGGGTTGGCATGACAACCCAGGGTCAGTCTGCAGCAGACTCTTGTTGTTGTCATTGCTTGATCGCTATGAGCGCTGCCCAGCAGTCGGCGTTCCTAGCAAGTGAGCATTTCTATTACATACACCAGGACTGAAGCAGGTCATTGTGCCTTTCAAATGGTGTATCATTTGTTTGTGTGGGTGGAGTATGAACGGAGCAAATGTGCAATTCAATAGGCAGTGCATGTTTACAAATGTGTTTGCATATGTGCCTCACCTGCAGTGAAGTGTGCAATCCTCCAATTTGGTAGGCTGGGCAAGCAATTTGGCAAACTGGAAAGCCCCAAGGCAAAGTTTGGATTTGTTTGTGATGTCTGTAAGCAGCTTTGGTGGTGGTGTGCTTTGGGGTAGTGTGGTGCCACCTGCAGGTTATTTTTCCTTACTGCAGGTGTATGAAAATTAATGTTTAAACTGTATTTTGTGATGAAATTGTGGATGTGTGGTTTGTTTGGCTATTTTCTTGCTGAATTGGGCAAGTTTACCTTTCAAATGGTGTATCATTTGTGTGTGTGGGTGCAGTATGAACGGAGATACAAAGTAATTACCGAAAAACAGTGTTTAGAAATCATAAAATACATAGAAAAAAGTTAAAATCACCGCATTTCGCCCCATTTAAAATAAAAAAAAACACACATGATTTGGTATCACCAAGTTCAGAATTGCCCTATCATTATATAAAAAGAATTAATCCGATCTGTAAACGGTGTAACGAAAAAAAAAATGTAGAAATGCCAGAATTACATTTTTTGGTCACTGCAACATTGCATTAAAATGCAAGAATGGGTGATCAAAAGATCGTATCTGTACCACATAACAATTTTTTTTTTAAACAAACTTTGAATTTTTTTGCACCTCATATAAAAAAGAACCTAGACTTGTTTGGTATCTACAAACTCATACTGACCTGGAGAATCATAATGGCAGGTCAGTTTTAGCATTTGGTGAAAATGGTAAAAAAGAAAAAAATTATGAAATTGCACTTTTTTTTTTGCAATTTCACCGCACTCTGAATTTTTTTCCTGCTTTCCAGTACACTGTATGGTAAAGCCAATGGTGTCGTTCAAAATGACAACTAGAAAGAAGGGGGTAGTCAGCTCACCTGTTCATCGGGACTTCTCCTCATTCCTTCCTGCACGGAAAAAAGGCTGAGCCAGTCCAATACGTAGAAGCAGAGAATATTCCAGCGGGAAACAGAGAGTTTCTTTAAAAATTCAGTATTTATTAATCCAATTTAAAAATGTACATATATGGTGCACCACAAAAAAATTTTTTGGATACTAGCAATTTTCAGCATATTGCACAAAAAAAAAACGTATTATACGCAGCGTTTAGCAACGCGTTTCAACATAGGTCTTAATCATGGTTCAAAATCACAACTCATCACACGAAAAACAAGCCCTCACATGGCCACACAGGCAAGAAGAGGAGTAAAAAACTTCAAAACATAAAATGGCCGGGTGGTCACATGTCATTGATTACACCAAGTGTTGTGTATTCACTGGAATTAGTAAACTTATATACATGACACACAACTGAAAAAATTATAATAAAATATCAACTTTTATTATAACAGATCACAAAATAGCAATAAAATCAATAAGGGAAAAATATTCACAAGTTGAATAAGATAAGCAGGAGGTGGGATTACAATAGTGTGCAGTTTAAGTCACAATTATACAATAATTAAATTATTACACCCATGGAAGAGAAATACAAGGACCAAAGGAGTAGTTACAAAGATTGATGAGAGTAGACAGGTGTATAAAATTGTATATATTAAAATTACAAGTAAAATAGAATAATATAACACCCGGTCTATACGAGTAAATTAATGTAGGGTCAAATTAAATAAAGTATGAAAGGGTCAATATTAATAAGTAACAATTAGTGTATCATGTTGGAGGATGATTTTTTTTCTCTAGCAAGATGGCACCACCAGCTTCTGCATAGTATCAGCTATTGCAGGGGTCCCCAACTCCAGTCCTCAAGGCCCACCAACAGGTCATGTTTTCAGGATATCCTTAGTATTGCACAGGTGATAATTGCACCACCTGTGCAATACGAAGGAAATCCTGAAAACATGACCTGTTGGTGGGCCTTGAGGACTGGAGTTGGGGAACCCTGAGCTATTGGATCGCCTATAGCTGCTACTGCACAGGTGTGGCCGGTGCCATTTTCAAAAGGATTTTTTTTAGGAACTTCAAGATTACATCAAACAAATGTGTATACATATTACATATGCAATCAGGCTGCCTATAGAATGGTCTTTTTCCATGATATATAATATTCATTATGTAATGTAAACTAAGGGGCAGGTCAGTGAGGGATCAGTAAACTGTCAGCTGTCTGCATTATGAACACCTAATCAGAGCACCACATGAAGACCCCACCACAGGCCGCCCTGGAGCACGAGCATATCATTAACTCAAAACTGAAAATAAAGATGAAACAACCACAAGACGGATTTCATCAACCAAAGTATCATTGTAATCAGAATAACGGTGCCGACCTGACACTGTCTGTAGGTTACTGTGCACAATCACGCTGACAGGTTCCCTTTAATAGGTGTAGCACAAAATAATAAAAGCATAACTAAATAATATATAAATTTAAAAAATACATATAATATACAATGTAATAAATTGGTATAGATAAATATAATATAGTATTACATAGGAACCAAATAGCATAGCTCATAGATTCATAAAGTGACTGTGCTTAAATTGCTAAAGAAGCTACATACTATGGTAGGAAAGTGAATAAATACATAAATGTGGGTGGAAAATAGGAGAATAAATAGTATCAATCCATCAGAATTAGAAAGTGCCAGTGCTAAAATGAATAGGTTGACCGGTTGATACAAATTCCACAGGTTCCCAACATGCATTTCGAGCATTGACAAGGGTACCCATATGATCACAGCCCATAAGCACCTTTATTATACACACAAATAATACAAAAAGATGCAAGGCTGGTTAGTGGCCTAGGGTCTTGGTTCCCTGCGTTATCATTACTTCACCATTTTGTCTCCTGCTCATACCGGTAAGAACATTCCAAAATTCTGGTTGTAGTCCACTTTGCCGTTTGTGGGTGGGGTACTTGGTGCTTTGGTCACCTTTTTAATTTTACAAACATCTGTTCCAGGTCAGATTTGCCACCTTTTCATAGTTATTCCTTATTATTTGATTCGTGGTCTGCCTTTACTTATATTAAAGCTATTTGCACTTTTTTCCCTCACGCGGCACGCTTTCTGATTATGTCACGACTGTGAAGGATACAGCTAGTTTTTTTTTCCAGGCGTCCTTCCAAATCTCTCCTTTGATCCTTCTGTCTGTGTTCTGTCTTTGTATTGTATTTTGTATTGTTTTTCTACATGACTCAATAAAGTGATTGACCTTTTATCTTTCTATATCACCTTGCTTCTTTTTGCCTTTGTTGTGTCCTAAATATCTACAGCACTGCAAACATCTATATTTTATTATTTAAAGCCTGCCTTACATCTCCCAATACCTTAGTAACAGGCTTAAGGTCGCAGTCAGACATCAGTTTTTCATGCATGTGTTGTAGCCATGATTTTCCAGGATAGAACACGTATCATACACCACCGATTGTCAAATTCATGACCCATCAAGCCCCCATTCTGCCATAGCTCACTTAGGCTCACAGCAGAGCATGCTGCTGCATAGAAATACATGCAGCCGCTCGCTCCGCTCCCGAGTGCCGGCGCCAGTGCTGTGGGAATTCACATGCAAGACTCGACCATGTTTCTCGCATGTGTGATCCCGGCCTTACTTTGGTGGACCTGGGACAAGAATGGTGTGAAAACACAAGAAATCACTTTTTTTGTTCAACCTTGGGATGTGCAAAAAATGTTACGACTTTTCAAAGCTTTCTTTTTATTTTAAAGCTTCGATGAATAGCCCCCCTGGGGTCATTGAAAATAACGGACAGCGCACAGATGGCAGTCCGTGTGTTCTCCGTGATTAACACTTCAATGTACAGAAGAAGCTATTTAATAAATTATTATTATTATGAAGAATACAGATGGTGAAAACTGACACTGACCAAACACTGAAGAGACTTGGATCTAAAATACTGATGACACTGGTACCATTTTTTGGTGAATGTAAAATAACATCAATGTCTGAATTAGATCTTGTAGCGTAGTACAAATTGCTTCCTAAACCTTCTCTGGTGTATTAAAAAAAGAGAGAAAGAGCAAAATTTTCCTAACTTATTTTGGCAGTTGCCAGTTATAGCCATTTTTCCCCTTTATCTAATATACAGCATTTGACGATTACATATGTGTGACTGATTGTGACCCCTCTGTACCTTTGCCTGCACTTCTACCTACTCTGAAGTATTTGTATTCTGGTATTTTTGGTATTTGTTTCTGTCTCCCTGTACTCACTGAATTTGCCTACTTCACTCTCCTATTCTCCAAAACTGTGTATTCAAAGCTCTTTAGTTTACACTGACGATTACCTGATTTCTTAATAAGCTATCCAAAGAACTACTAGATAAACATTTGATCCAGTGCATCTTAACCCCTTCCCGACATATGAAGATACGCCAATGGTCCCAGACTTTGATGAAAGCCTGCATCTTTCCAGCAGATGATGGCTGGATTATTCAGCCATCATCTTCTTCCAACAGCCGCTAATTTCAACTTTCAATCTCTGACCTCATCATTTAACACGCACCAGCAAAGGGTGTGACATGATTGCGGAGTGCCCATGGATTGCTATAACAGCCAAAGGTCTACTAAAGACCTCCTCATGATGATTCTCCTATGAAAACCAGCCTGCAGTTGTACGAGGTGTAAGGCTCGTACACTAACAAGTCTAAAAGCATTACAACAGCTGATTTCCCAGCACAGGGATACACTACTGAGATACCAGTAAGGTGTAGCAGACTGTGTGAAAGTGCTAGATTGTTTCTACCCTTGTGCCACTTTCCTCTGTTGTGAGGGCCAAGGACTAACATAGTCACTGCCAATTGAGAACAGCCTGCTGATGATGCCTACACATCTCTATGTGCATTGCTTAGTTAATACCAGTATCCTGCTTAACCTGCTTCTTTTTGTGCATTGTTGTTTTCCTTATCAGACTGCTTGTTGTTGTTGCTTTGCCAGCACTGTGAATCCAGGCTACATGCCAGGCATGGCACCACATCTAATCTGCCTTACATTCCAGCCCTGCCCGATTTTACATTTAGCATGCTGTTATCATGCTATTTAGTTTTTACCTTTATTAAAAATTGCCCTGAAATATGCAACTATGCTTTTTTTGGTGATGGATTCTTAACGGCATTATAGGGGTGTCCAGTTTTGGAAACCCTCTTCCACTAGCACCATTTTTTTTTACACAAATAGTTTTTTACTCACCCTTTCTTGGTCCATCGTTGAGTTTCCGCTGCTGGTCACAGTGTCTGTGTCACGGCCGGCATCAGCACCCAGGCAAGTGCCGGGGTCCTAAGCAGTCTGGGGGGCCCATTCGTCATCAGGAACACTGGCTGTGCCAGTGCCGGCACCTGCGAGAGGGTCCTTCCTCTTGCTCAGGGCCCGGGCACTTGTGATACTTACCTCTCCCCGCTCCACCGCTGCGGCGTCTTCCACGCCCTCTGCCTGAACAGTCACAGTGCAGAGAGCTGGGAGACGCCGAAGGTGAGGAGTCCGGAGCAGAGCAGCTTTCATTTATAGTGGGATCATCCCCTGTAATCTAGAGCATAATTAGGGAACTGAAAATGATGATGCTGCAAACGTTCAAATATCTTATAAAGACCACTTGCACACTTGACCCGCTCCAGTCCCACCTCATCCCTAACCTCGCCACAGTCTTTATCCCTACTCTAACATACCTCTTTAACCTCTCACTTACAAATGCTGTGTTCTCCTCATCCTTCAAACATGCCTCGATCGCACCCATCCTCAAAAAGACCTCCCAAGACCCATCCTCTGCGTCTAGCTACTGCCCGATATCTCTTCTCCCTTATGCCTTAAAACTACTGGAACAGCATGTCCATCTTGAACTGTCCTCCCACCTCTCCTCTTGCTCCCTCTTTGACCGCTTACAATCAGGCTTCCGACTGCATCACTCAACTGAAACTGCTCTAACTAAAGTCACCAACGACCTACTAACCGCCAAGAGCAAGCGACACTACTCTCTCCTCCTTCTCCTGGACCTGTCTTCTGCCTTCGACACTGTGGACCTCTCCCTCCTGCTCCAGATTCTCTCATCTCTGGGCATCACAGGCTTGGCCCTATCCTGGATCTCATCATATCTAACAGATCGAACATTCAGTGTCTCCCTCTCCCACACCACCTCCTCACCTCGCCCCCTCTCTGTCGGTGTTCCTCAAGGCTCAGTTCTAGGACCCCTACTCTTTTCCATCTACACCTTCGGCCTGGGACAGCTCATAGAATCCCACGGTTTGCAGTACCATCTCTATGACGATGACACGCAGATCTACCTATCTGGACCTGACCTCACCTCCTTACTGACAAAAATCCCACACTGTCTATATGCTATTTCAGCTTTCTTTTCTGCTTGCTTTCTTAAACTCAACATGGACAAAGCAGAATTCATCATCTTCCCCCATCTCACTCTACCCCTCCACCAGACCTATCCCTCAATGTCAATGGCTGCTCACTTTCCCCGGTCCCGCATGCTCGGTGCCTTGGGGTGATCCTCGACTCTGCCCTTTCTTTCAAGCCACATATCCAAACCCTAGCCTCCTCCTGCCGTCTCAAACTCAAAAATATTTCCTGGATCCGTGCATTCCTTGACCACGACACCACAAAAACACTAGTCCACGCCCTTATCATCTCCCGCCTTGACTACTGCAACCTCCTACTCTCTGGCCTCCCCTCTAGCACTCTGGCACCACTCCAATCCATCCTACACTCTGCTGCCCAACTAATCTACCTGTCTCCCCGTTATTCCCCAGCCTCTCCCCTATGCCAAGCCCTTCATTGGCTTCCTATCGTCCAGAGGCACCAGTTCAAAACCCTAACTATGACATAAAAAGCCATCCACAACCTGTCTCCTCCATACATCTGTGACATGGTCTCCCGTAACTTACCCACACAAACCTTTGATCCTCTCAAGATCATCTTGTCTACTCTCCCCTTATCTCTTCTTCCCACAACCGCATACAAGACTTCTCCCGTGCCTCCCCTATACTCTGGAATTCTCTACCCCAACACATCAGACTATTGCCTACCATGGAAACCTTCAAAAAGAACCTGAAGACCTACCTCTTCCGACAAGCCTACAACCAGCAGTGATCCTCAGTCTTCTGAACCGCCACACGACCAGTTCTACCCTCTTCTAGTGTATCCTCACCCATCCCCTGTAGATTGTGAGCCTTCGCGGGCAGGGTCCTCTCTCCTTCTGTACTTATGTGTGTCCTGTATTGCTCATATTTATTGCACTTGTCTATATTCGCCCCCTCTCACATGTAAAGCGCCATGAAATAAATGGCGCTATAAAAATGAATAATAATAATAATCAGGTCTTGAGGGTCAGAACTGTTTTAGTGGCTTAAAGGGGGAGTTTTACGATATTAAGAGGGTAGTTTTAATGTTATTGCCGATAAAGCCCTGTATAATTCCGAAGAATCGGTCATCTAAAGCTCTGATCTCTCTTTACTGTAAGATGCTAATACATATAAATAGAGGAAAAGTAACTTTTATGTCATAGGTGGCACTTGGTTGGATATACTGGTATTATTAATGGGGTGCTGTGCTGCCATTGAGGGCTCATTGGCTGTCAGTGAATGGCTACAGCAGTCAAATGTAGTCATCACGTCACCACTGCAGACTGTTTACAGACCAGAGGCAATGGTGGAGAATAGGTGGATGAGTAAAGCTTAGATCTGTTTTTTCACCTTTGTGAGTCTTATCGGTTACAATGTATATACCATTATAATTCTCTTATTTTTGTCCTTGTGCTTCTGCTGCAGATCTGACAGCACTCTGCTCCTGGATGCGTAAGCCATCTCCGCGACCCTCCTGCCATTTGTCAGTGTTACAGAAAGCAGCATGGAGGGAAAGAGGCTGGAAATTAGAGTGTGCAGAAGCATCTAAATCTTTATGGAGGGCAGATTATACAGGATCTACTATGCCAGACTGTAGATAGCAAGGAAAGCACTGTCAGTTTGAACATCATGTCACAGATTATGTTTTAGAGAATGGCATATTATTCCAGTGGGGAACGGAGATGCTGTGAATAGTAAAGCAATGTTGGAAAGTGAACATTTATGTGATTTTTATCCCTCTTTAGTTTAACTATGAAAAAGTATACAAGAGCCACAATGAGATGACTGCTGTAGGAGTAAATTGAGCTGCAGCAGAGTATTATAATGATGCATTTTGTAGAACTTGCGTACCAATAAATAGTGAACTGGCGCCCTCTGTCTGCCATGTGCATTATCACACAACAGATTGTTTCAGCACTATTCATATAGATTGGAAGGTCCTAAATACCACAAAAAAAAACTTTCAACATGTAATTAACCATAAAAAAAATATCTTATGCTAAAATATTTAATGACCAGCTATTTTAAAAGGTAAAAACTACTGTATAAAAAGCGATAAAATGTGTAATGAACATCGTATAGGCAAACAAACATATTAAGTCCTCTTGTTGGTACAGGATCATTGTGCACATGATATATAGTTTTTTTTAATTAGTTTTTTTTTCTGGTACAAAATACAGTATATATAGCACTAATGACATTATAAGGGGGAAATAGCCAAGTGAGCAGATAACACGCATGGAAAATATTGAAATGTTGAATAGCAACTGAGGGCAATCAAATGTCAATCAATCATACATCGCACAGATTTCAGCATTAGAACAAAAAGGTCGCGAAGTATTGAAAGTCACCTATTGAGGATCAACAAATAAAGTAAAAAAGTGTCCAAGAGTGTGCAAAGCAGTAATCAAAGCAAAAGGTGGCTACTTTGAAGAACCTAGAATATAAGACATATTTTCAGTTGTTTCACACTTTTTTGTAAAGTGTAATGTATAATTCCACATGTGTTAATTCATAGTTTTGATGCCTTCAGTGTGATTCTACAATTTTCATAGCCATGAAAATACAGAAAAATCTTTAAATGAGAAGGTGTGTCCAAACTTTTGGTCTGTACTGTATATCTAGGAGTGAATAACTGGGTGCAATGTGTAACTATGTTGCTACTGGTGTATTTGGTACAGTGCTATATCTGGTTCATTGTAGTAATATTGTGATGCTACTACTGATGCAAATGATAGTGTTGTCAACTTGACTTTTTATTTTTTCTTGGCAGCTTATCAAAAAATCTCAGACATACAATAATTTTTATGAGTACATTGGAAAATCATAATAAATTATTGTGATTCCAAGAGATACATATCTTGTCACGCTCTGATGGTCTTCAGTAAGGAAGAGGTGCCTCAAACTGTCTCTGGAGCTGGGACCATAACTATCCCTGTCCCGAGGGTACTCTTGAAGGTGGAGAGGTCCAGGTCTGCGACCTTACTATGCTCCTGTTAAACCCTGATCTGTCCCCTTCCTGTACTCCGTGAGGCATGGGACAGAAATATAAAGTAAAGAAGACACAAAGACAAAACAGGCATAACACAAAACCTCTATCTTACAAAAGCGCTCACCAACAATAGGGAAGAGGATAGGGACAGGGAGGAATAAACTAAATGGGAATAGGGACCAGGAGATAAACACACACGTACTAGAGATCACTACTACTATAATTCCACTTCAACCACTTAGCTTTAACACTTAGCACAGGAAGACAAATACTTCACCAACAGGGGCTAACTGCCCAGAGTCAGTATATATAGCTTGAGTAAATGATAATCAGTTGCAGCTGAGAACAACCAAGCTGTATGGTCTCAGCCATCACGGAAAGAGTCCTTAACCCTATCAGCACTGAAGGAAAGGAAATCCATTTAAATTAGGACATGAATCCCACCATCTCTAAAAAGGACCTGCCATTCATTACCTGAGGTGACTCCAGGTCTTCCAGGGGGACGTGACACCCTCGTGACACATCTACAGCCCATTATCCTGATATGAAGATATTCAGCTGCATTCACTGTGAACTGTGAATTGATGATAATTACAGTCAAAATAAGTTAAATGAGTTTGTTCTGGATTAAAAAAAGCATGGACAACTTAAATTTGTATGACCGTACACGGTCCATTTTTTTAAGAACGGCAAATATGGACATACGTGCACAAATTGTGTTCAATGGTGGTGCACACATCAAGTTTTTCACACGAGCCGTATGTCCGTGTGAAAAACCCACAGACATGCCAGTTTTTTGCGCAGCTTGGGCACAATGTGTGCTACACGTGCACTCTGATGACACACGGATAAATGGGAACAAATGGCACAGTTTGCGCTGGCGCTAACCAGCTTCTGAAGGCAGCCTTCATCATTGTCTCCTGCTCCCCTGCAAGCCACCAACTCTTAGGCTTGATGTCACCTGCCAATACAAAATAGACATCAACCCCCCAACCCTATTACCCCACTTCTCACCGTCACAGGTTAAGTGGGAAAAGCTAAGCTAAGTGACAGATTTTGCGCATCTTATGGATGTGCCATTTCTGGAGCAACTGAGGGCTGATGATGGTAGCCTGTGAGGGGGGCAATATCCCTGGCCCCTTCCCAAGATATTAATATCA
>JARQOD010000003.1:506624249-506665019 GCA_033576555.1 Oophaga sylvatica | reverse complement strand
AGTCGCATGAGCACTCTATCCGCAGCTGCCAGTGTTGCACACAAGGTGTCCCACGAGGTGTCCCCAGCTAGTGGTAAGCGTCAGCAGGCTGTTTTAAAGATGATGTCTTTGGGCGACAACAGACACACTGCAGAGGTACTGGCCGACTACTTGCAGCGAGAAACTGAGTCATGGCTGGGCAGTCTACATCTTGAGCCAGGCAAGGTAGTTAGTGATAACGGACGTAATTTTGTGGCGGCCATAGCCCTGGCAAAACTCAGACAAATACCTTGCCTGGCTCACACCTTGAACCTGGTGGTGCAGTGCTTCCTAAGTAATTATCCTGAGTTAATAGCCCTGCTCCATAAGGAGCGAAGACTGTGCTCGCACATCCGTCGCTCGCCCGTAGACTCTAGTCGTATGCAGAGGCTGCAGTGATCGCTCTACCTCCCCAAGCATCACGTAATCATAGACGTTGCAACAAGGTGGTACTCCACCATGCACATGGTTGAGAGGCTGTGCGAACAGAGGCAGGCTGTAATGCATTTGTGGGAGGATACACGGGTAGGCAGTTTGAGGGCAGACATGGAGTTGTCGTGTGTGCAGTGGTCAAAGCTGAAAGACCTCTGTAAAGTCCTTCAGTGTTTTGAGGAATGCACACGGCTGGTAAGCGCAGACGACGCCATCATAAGCATGAGCATCCCACTTATGCGTCTGCTCATGCAAACTCTGAATCACAATAAGGATCAGGCGTCTGCAGCGGAGGAGTAAGAGGAGGAGGAAGGAAACATTGATGACAGTCAGCCATTGTCTGCTCAGGGAACTGTCCTGGACGAGGTGGAGGAAGAAGAGGATGAGGGGGATGATTATTTTGGGGAGGAGGATGCTTCTCAGGGGGCAAGAGAAAATGTTGGCTTGCCAAGTTCAGGTCCAGGGTTTGTGCGTGACTGGAGGGATGTGGATTTGGCAGAAAGTACTCCTCCACCCACCACTGGCAGTGCATCATTGACATCTGAAACATTGGCCCTCATGTGTGATTATGTGTTGCGGATCCTAAAAAGGGAACCCCGCATTGCCAAAATGATGAAGGATGACGACTACTGGTTGGCCAGCATCCTCGATCCACGCTATAAAGGCAAATTACAGAACATCATGCCACAGGAGAACATAGAGCTAATACTGGCTAACAAACAAGCAACTCTGGTAAACCGTTTGTTAGAGGCTTTCCCAGCACACAGCAGCGGTGCAGGTTCTACCACGAGCCGTAGTGGGCCAAATGGAAGAGGTGCTCGTGGTGCACACAGCCGAAGTGGCATTGGAGACGGGTTTCATGACCATGTTGTGGACTGATTTCTCAAGTACCGCTCACACGACTGTTAATACTGAATCGATTAAAACAGACAGGAGACAGCAGTTGTCAACAATGGTTCAAAATTACCTCTCCTCCTCTATCGATGTTCTCCTTCACAGTTCATTCCCCTTTGACTACTGGGCCTGTAAACTGGACACCAGGCCAGAATTGGCACAATATGCCATACAGGAGCTCGCTTGCCCGGCAGGTAGTGTGCTATCAGAAAGAGTCTTCAGTGCAGTGGGATCAATCCTGACAGAAAGAAGGACCCGGCAGTCGACCCAAAATGTTAGTGATCTCACCTTCATTAAAATGAACCATGCCTGGGTTTCAAAGGATTTTGTACCACCTTCCCCTGATGACACATAGGTTGCCAGCAAAATGGCTCGCTTTGTCCTCCTCTTCCTCCGACTTCTCCAATTCCTCCATTTGCAGCTGATGATCGTCCAGCCTACACCTCAACATATGCCAGTTTTTCTACCTCCCTAACTGTGCTGTCCCCCCCCAGGGCCGGCATCAGCACCTGACGCACCCGTGCAAGTTCCGGTTCCCTGAGCAGGTGGGGGGCCCACTTGTGAACGACGGCACTTGCACAGGGCCCCTCATAGTATGCAAAAATGTCTGATGGTGGGGGGGCCCAATCGCCGTCAGACACACCGGCGTACTATGAGGGGCCCTGTGCCAGTGCCGTCGTCAAGAGTGGGCCCCCCTGCTTGCTCAGGGCCCCAGCACTTGCAATACTTACCTCTTCCCTGCTTCACCGCTGTGACGTCTTCCGCATTTCCTGACAGTGACATTCAGGTCAGAGAGCACGATGACGTCACGTCTGTACGCCCTCTGCCTGAACAGTCCAAGTGCAGAGAGCTGGAAGATGACGACGCTGAGGAGTCCAGAGTAGAGCAGTGCCCAGGGAGGAGAGGTATTTCATTTTTATAATGTTTGGAGCAATATATGGGGAGCATTATACACTGGAAAATGATATATGGGGCCCATCATACACTGGATCATCATCCATGGGGCCCATCATATACTGGAGCATTCTAAATGGGGGACATCAGACACTGGAGCAGCATCTACGGGGCCCATAATACACTGGAGCAATATAAATGGGGCCCATTATATATGGAGCATTATATTGGCCAATCATACACTGGAACTTCATCCATGGGGCCCATCATATACTGGAGCATTGTAAATGGGGGACATCAGACACTGGAGCAGCATCTATGGGGCCCATTATACACTGGAGCATTATAAAAGGGGCCCATTATATATGGAGCATTATATTGGCCCATCATACACTGGAGCATCATCCATGGGGCCCATCAAATACTGGAGCATCATATGGGGTTCATTATAAATGAGGCATCATAGAGGGTATGGAGCACCATATGGAGCACATAGGGGCCTATTCTGTATGGAGCATCATATGGAGCACATATGGGGCCCATTCTGTATGGAGCAATATATGGGCCCATCATATACTGTATAGAGCTTTATATGCGACTCATTATACTGTATGGAGCAATATGTGGGGCTCATTCTACTCTATGGGGACCGTCCTATACTGTATGGCACATTATATGGGGACCATCATATACTGGAGCATTATGTGGAGCTCATCATATACTGTATGGAACATTATATGGGACCAATTATTCTGTATGGAGCAATATATGGGGCTCATTATTCTGTATGGCGCACTATGTGGTTGCCATAATACTATATGGAGTAATATACTGTCCGGTTTTTGAGCTATTGTAGAATTTAAAATAGGTATCAGTCATGTAATGTAAGAAATGAAGTATTTGTCATTGTACTATACCTATATTTCTGTGCCGTATCGGAGCATCATGAATTGTGGTATGTGTTAAAGGGGCCGACTGACACTCTTTTGCCCGGGGCACACGAAAACCTGGAGCCAGCCTTACCCCCCTCACAACTTTAACCAATTAACACCCAGTTTTCAATGCGTAACTATTATTATAAAGTAAATTAAGGTTGACAAGCTTAAGTAATAAGAATTGATGTCGTTGGCATTGAAATGGGCACTGTAGGTGTGTTTACTGTCCTCCACTCCTTGCCGACATTGACTTGCATTGGGTGTTAGGGTTCGAGTTCCCAATGCTGCACAAGGGGAATCTCGAGCCATTCCCGCTGCGGTCCCCCATTCGTCTCCGGCCGCAGTGGAGCCTGCTCAGCAGAGACGTCGGTCCCAGCGTCTTGCCCATTTCAATACTGTGCAGAGACTTGCTGCTGCCCTCCTGGATCTTCTATTATAGCCAGTGCTGGAGCAGACGTCTTTAGGACGAAGTCCTGCGTTTCCCCTTTTGAGCATGCCCAGGGTAAGATCTCTCATTGGAGATCAGGGGTCACATGTTCAGGTACTGCAGCAGCTCCTATTGGTCCGCCAGGAAGGTCCTGAAACTACTTGTGTTTTGGAACAGTTTCTCATTGGTCGTTTTTCTGGCAGGTCCTGTAGCTGTTACTATAAAAGGGTGGCATGGCTGGGCCGTCATGCGCTAGTATCAAATCTGTTACGTGCTTGCGCCAGTGAGGTCATGTATGCATGTGGTTAGGTCTGGCTGCAATAAGCCCCTAGAATACCGGCACCTCCGGTGAGGAGATTGTATGCACGTGTTCAGGGCTCAGCTGAAAACGCCATTAGAATACCGGCTACTCTGGTGAGGAGATTGTTGCTTGTGTTCTGACTGCATGACCTCAGACTGCAATCCGCTTAGCAGTCATCTGTGTTCCCTGTGAGTCTAACAGGACACAGTCTTTTTCTCAGCGGCTCTGTAACGCAACAGGGTTCGCTTTATAACGCTGGTTCAGCGCCCTAGCGTTTTACTTTGCGGCTCACTGAAGCTAAGTGAGTTTGTACTTATCACCATATAGCGCTGTGGCATTCCCGTTTGCGGCTCTGGGGATTAACAGAGTTTGCACTAACTGCCACAGAGCGCTACGGCGTTTATTTTAGCGACTCTGCGTGATAACAGAGTTCGATACCTTCGCCATCTTACTAGCAGCGGGCTTCGCCTGCATGGTGGACCCCGGGCTGCGAACGCACCTCTCTACAATATCTATTAGGTGCGTTCCGCAGACCTTAACATTGGGTTTCGTGTTTCAGTCGGACCTCCGACTTTTCCCCATAGTCGGCCGATTTAGTTTGACTCGACTTTTGAGAAAGTCAGGTTTCATGAAGGCAAAGTCGCTCATCTCTATCCAGGAGGCAAATAGCGCTCCATCATTTCGGAGTCTCTGTGTATGACTAAACAGCACTGTATAGCCATATATGGGCTACTTCTACATTCAGCAGAAATTGTGGACAAACTTTGGTGCCATTTTTACTTATTCTCTAGTATGAAAATGTAAAATTTGGGGCTAACACACAATTTTGGTGGTAAGAATTGTTTCTTCACTGCCCAATGTTATAAAATTCTGTGAAAACACCTGTGGTGTCAATATGATCACTGCATCCCTAGATGAATTCATTGAGAGGTTTAGTTTGCAAAATGGGGTCACTCATGGGGGGGTTATACTGTTCTGGAACCTCAGGGGCTCTGCCAAAGTGACATTCTAACCTCAAACCAGTGCAGCAAAATCTGTACTGTAATATGGCGCTACTTCCCTTCTGAGCTTTGCACTCTTCCTCAAAAGTAGTTTTCAACCATGTATGGGGTATTGATGAACTCAGGAGAAATTGCACAACAAATTTTGGGGTCCATTTTTTACTGTTACTTTTGTGAAAAAGCTAAATTTTGGGCTAAAAACATTTTGTGGGAAAAATTGGTCTTTTTATTATTTTCACAGCTCAACGTTATAAACTTCTGTGAAGCACCTAGGGTTTCAAGGTGCTCACCACACATCTAGATAATTTCCCTGAGGGGTTTAATTTCCAATATGATGTCACTTGTGGGGGGTTTCCACTGTTTAGGCACATCAGGAGCTCTTCAAACACGATATGCGTTCGCTAATTATTTCACCAAATTTTAAATTCAAAAAAGCAAATGGCGCTCCTTCCCTTCAGAGTCCTGCCGAGCGCCCACACAATGGCTTTCCCTAACATATAGGGTATCGGCATGCTCTGTAAAATTTGCACAACAAATTCTCCAGTTACCTTTATGAAAACAAAAAAAATTGGGTCTATAGGAAATTTTATTCTGAAAAAAAGTTAAATGTTTATTTTTTCCTTCCACATTTCATTAATTCCTGTGAAGCACTTGAAGGGTTCATAAACTCCTTGAATATGGTTTTGAGAACCTTGAGGTGTAGTTTGTAGAATGGAGTAACTTTTGGGTATTTTCTGTCATACAGGCCCGCCAAAGTCACTTCAAATGTGATGTGGTCCCTAAAAAACGGTTTTGTAAATTTTGTTGTAAAAATGAGAAATTGCTGGTCAACTTTTAACTCTTTTAACTTCCTAACAAAAAAATTTATATTTAAAAAGTTGTGCTGATATGAAGTAGACATGTGGGAAATGCTATTTATTAAATATTTAGTGTGACATGACTGATTTAAGGGCATAAAAATTAAAAATTTGAAAATTGCAGAATTTTCAACATTTTTGCCAAATCTCCAATTTTTTCACAAATAAACGTAAGTCATATAAAAAAAATGTTACCACTATCATGAACTACAATATGTCACAAAAAAATTCTCAGAATCAGTTGGATCCATTTAAGCATTCCAGCGTTATGATGACCCCATAAATTGACAGTGATCAGAAGTTAAAAAAGCTTTGGGGTGTGGGGGTTAATGAAGGCTTTAATTTCTCAGCCTTTATGAGTATTCCTGTAAACATACAGATATAAATGGGCATTGTGGGGTTTTGCTCTGGTAGTGATTGAGGTAGGCATCACACAGGCAACGTAGTCCAACAAGGCAAGGTTTATTAGCTCCTTTTACCCCGGAAGGACTCTAACACAAAACATCCATACCCCATCACAAAGGTAAGTACAGTACATACGACAGGTGAATACTCCTGCTGGTATACATCAAATACTCTGGCAGGTATATGTCCACTCACACACAGGTCAGTAGTCCTTTTTCTCTCTAGGATCAAAGTCTGATTAGCTCCTCAGCTGATTAACCAGCCACTCCATGCAGAGAGAGACCCTCATTTGTCTCTCCCTCAACTACAGCTAATATCTTGGCTGGCTGTTCAGGAGCTTCAACACACTCTGCTCTGAGGAGAAGACATGTCTGGCAAGAGCTCCTGAAAAAAACTAGAGCAAATCAAGAGAAAAGCATATGTTTGCCTTTAATTCGACCCTCAAAATCAAGCTGATCCCCCTGTGCCCTTTGGGGGAGACTCCGGGGCTTAGAGGGGACCTTGATCGTCCTTGCAGAGCTGTGGGACTAAACGAGTGGACCCGGCGGGGAGAAAAAGGGCACCAACTTCCCAGTTTAAGCTCTTGTTACAGACGGCAGTTCAGAAGTAGCAGTAAACACCGCAGAGGTACCACTCCACAGGGACCTTAAACCCCCCCGCTCCTGACGGAATCACCATCCCCCATCAGCTTCCCCCTGGACCCCGACACTCACATACCAGGTGGTGAGGGGCTTCTCCGGTGTGCCTCCGACCCCCCCTCGCTCTCCTGAATGGGCAGGAGGGCGCGCTCCATTGGGTGACGCACTGGACCTGTTCGCCGTTGTGGTGTGTGGTGTTCCCCTTCGGCACTTCCTCCCTTCTGTCACCTGGGACGGGGCCTTGACACACCCGGTCTGAAGCTGCAGCTGCGGTGTCCGTGGTTTCACTCTTCTGACCAGCGCCAGATTGGACAGTGCGCTTGAACGCTGAGGGCCGAGGCGGAGAGATCTGTCATTTGCCTGGAATCGACAGGACACACAAGGATGCCACATAAACACTGCCGATATCCAGTGAGCAGTTGGGGAGACAAGGGGGGGGGATTGTGCAAAATTAAAGGAGAGGAGGCAGGCGAAGAAAGAGGAAAGGGGGGGATTAAAACAAAAGACACTACATAAACCTTAAAAGTGAGTGCAAAATTAAAGGAGAGGAGGCAGGAGAAGAAAGAGGAAAGGGGGGGGGAATTAAAACAAAAAACACTACATAAACCCTAAAAGTGAATAATACATAGAGGGAAGACTATCAATATACTTGGACATTATCTCTAGAAGTTCTTATTTCTCTTTTTTTTAACATCTCTGAATTGCTGTGGTTTGAGATTACCACATAGGTACCAAAGATAGCAAAGAAGGGAGGCAGGATGTCTCATACAGCTTCCCTCACCAGATCTATTACTGAAGCAAAGGTGACATCTAGTGGTTTTCCAAAGATCAGCATTTAAAAGTCCTTCAGAAAATAAAAGAGGAACTTATTTGGCTTTTTTATCCTCCAAAGATGTAAAAAATGTTTTTTTCTCCTTTAACTCCATGCATTGGGGGAACGTGTCTGGTGCCATGACCATTATTCTCCAAGGCTGAACTTGAACGTCTCATAATGGTCAAAATTGGCAATAAAGCTCATGGGCCACCTCCAGATCTAATGCATCACTTACCCAAATTGACATGAATAAATTCCTCAATGAAAAGCAAGTGTAACACCTGCACATGGAACTGTCAGAGCAGCTACTGGTATACTGGGATTTACAGACACTAAGAAGAGTTTTGCAGCTGCTGTTAAACAGGGACCTTCAGACATTAATGGTTTTTTCCCTGAGCTGCGGGGGACTACAATTCCCATGGACCCTTGTTTCAGTCAGATGACACAGCTAGGAGGGAGGAGGAACTTGGGGGAGGGAGCTGGAGAGGAAGTAAAAGAAAGTGAGAGAGCGGATGGTTCATGTAAAAGAGGGAGCGCTGTGGACTTGTATTCCTCTAAAGAGCGGAGCGTTCCAGTCCCCTCTGATATACCTGCGAATCTGGAGAGAGCGCAGCCGGGGTCATCAGGTGAAGCAAGCAACATTAAGGACTCGGAGAGTTCTGCCGGCACTCCCACCGTATAAAGGCCTGAATCCTGCCGCCCCAGTTGGGGTCCAGGGAAAACTACCACCGGTGGAGACGCACCGTGAGTGCCCCTTTTCGAGACTTGTGGTTCAACCAGCCCGTTACAGTGAGTACACTACGCCCAGACTATTTACCTTCGTGAGCATCTAAGTGCACCAACGGTTATAAATTTGCGCGCCAACATCCGCGGCAACTGGGCCCCAACGTTTGGACTGGGTTAATACAAGAGAAGGGGAACCCTGCTACGTTATATTTGCAGGGTTGGGGAAAGAATTAGGTTGTGATGTGTATATGATTTTTATAGAGCACCGTTACCTGTATTGCATGTTGTTTCTCTAAATACACTTCACTTCTGCTGCATATCCATAAACCAGTTAAACTGTTTTACTCCTGTTTTGGGTGAGTGTGTACTGAGCTATAGGCAGGGGTTTCCCGAATCAGTCCCTGGCAGAAGATAACAGTCCTTCTGCAGTCCTAGAGAGAGCTCCAATCAAGATTCGGGTGGAGGCACTGCGCCCTAAAGAGGTGAGACCCCCCATAACACCCAGCGTACCGTGGTAGCCCTGAAGGGGTGTTACACAAGCAAAATCTTCTACATCCAAATCTATGTCCCCGCCACCTCCTGACTTGCATTCTCTAGGTGACTCTGACTCTGAAATGGAGAGTGAAGTGGAGGATTGCAGATCTTCAAGTGAACACCCTGTATCCCAGTCTTTCATGAAATGGATACTTGCCAAGTCTCTAGAGCCGATGGTAAAGATGTGTCTGACATTAAGAAAGAAATATCACAAATAGGTTATAGGGTACATGCACTTGAGGCTTCAAACACCATCTTAATCCAACAAGCCAATGCCGTCATAACTTGTTCCCAAAATCAAGAAGGCCATATCAACCAAATATACTCCATCCTTGAAGACCATGAAAATAGGGAAAGACGAAATAACCTGCGTATAAAAAGCATTTCTGAATCGGTAGCAGCCGAAGCATTATCTCTGACTCTGATAGAGATACACTCCCTGACAGAAGTTATGTCGCTTATCCATGTTATGTAAATAAAAGCTTATAACCTGACGTTAAATTCATCCATTGGTTGTATAAATTATTATTTTGAAAGCTGAAACCCTCAGAAATGTGGTTTAGGTTAAGAAAATAAATTGGCATCAATGCAGAAATATTGATCATTTAGTGGACATAGAATGGTCAGATTTTGGCAAGACAAAAGTTTTGTCGCCTGGTCATATAATGCACCCAATCCTAGTTTACATCCTCACCTGTGCTCAGTAAATGATCGGTTAATTAGTGGGTGTGTATAAAAAGAAACCCAGCACCCCAGACCTTCACTTGAGCTGCAACTTGAGCTCTGACATGCTAAAAATCCACCCTGCGAACAAAGCCTGGATTATCCATGTGACCTGGGACTTAATTCCCAGGGACGGGATAGTACGTCCTAGGCGATCAACTGCGCTCCCGGGGGGAGCGCAGCTGATCGCCGCCGGGTGTCAGCCGATTATCACAGCTGACACCCGGCACTATGTGCCAGGAGCGGTCACGGACCGCTCTCGGCACATTAACCCCTGGCACACTGAAATCAAACATGATCGCGGTGTACCGGGGGCACAGGGAAGCATTGTGCAGAGAGGGGGCTCCCTGCGTGCTCCTCTGAGGCCCTCAGAACAGCGCGATATGATCGCGCTGTTCTGAGGCCTTCCTCCCTGCAAGGCCCCGGATCCAAGATGGCCGCTGGGTCCTGCAGGGAGGCGGCTTCCTCAGTTCTCCTGCTCGCGATGCAGTCTGACAGGTCCTGCGAGAACTTTCTCACGCTTATGGTACCCTAAGAGAGGGAATAGCAGTTCACAGGGAGACACTGAGCACATAGTGCTCAGTGTCTATTGGATGACAGGCTGCATGGTCGCATCATGCAGCCTGCCATCTAGATGTAGCAGAGCTGGACGCTTTGTGGGACAAATGGATTAAAAGCATCTCTGCGGAAAGGTGAGGAATATTTTGTCTTTTTTTTGGATGACAGGCTGTATGGACGCATCATGCATCCATGCAGCTTGCCATCTAGATGTAGCAGAGCTAGACCCGTCGTGGGACAAATGGATTAAAAGCATTTCTGCAGAAAGGTGAGGAATATTATTCTTTTTTATTTTTTACCTCTTTTGCCGATGATGAGGGCATTGACTGTGACCTCGCAGGACCCCAAACACTCTTGATGCGTTAGGGCCCTGCCTCGTAGACCACAGATGATACGGTAGTGACACAATTCTAGGTGAGAGATCAGAGTAACAATTCCACTCTGTCGCCCTCAAAAGCCATATCTAAAAAAAAAAAAAGGGAAATCATTAACAAAAAAACAAAATCTAAGGCAGAAACCGGCCTGGGTGGTCCAGATCCGTGCCTGCCTCCTGACACTAAGCTAAAACGAATTAGCTTCATGCCAGTTGGTGGTGTACCATCCTCTACGTGGGCGTGGGACCTACATTTTTTTTGCATAGCATAAGCATCATACACCCATGTTTTTTTGTGTACCCCATTGAAGCATTAAAACCCCACACACCAACCAGAGGGCCACAAAGCATAACCTCGCCAATCAGAAACCTCCACCTCTCACTAATCAGGTGGACACCACAGTATAAACCCAACAAAGCACTCACGACGCCCCCTCCCCAAGCGTAAATCCCCATCATATGCCTCCTCACCAAAGCATAAATCTCAGATGCCCCCACCCATCCCCAAGCATAAACCCCCCCATCGAGTCCACCCACCCAAGTCTTACTCCCATTGGGCGCCACCCACCCCACTTCTGAAGCATAAACACCAAGCATAAATCCTCATCAGACCTCCACCCCCTCAACACCTCAAGCATAAACCCCATAAAACGTCCAGCCCCCCAAAGCATTACTCCCATCGGACGCCACCCAAGCATAAACCCTCATCTGACATCCACTACCCCCAGAATAAATCCTCATCGGACATCCACTCCCCCCTAGAATAAACCCTCATCGGACATCCACCCCCCCGCATAAACCCTCATCGGACCTCCACTCCCCCACAGAATAAACTCTCATCGGACATCCACCCCCCATATAAACCCTCATTAGATGTCCACTCCCTCCCCGCATAAACCCCCATTAGAAATCCACTCCTTCCAGCATAAACCCTCATCGGACATCCACTCCCCCCTCGCATAAACCCCCATCAGACATCCATTACCTCCAGCATAAACCCTCATCAGACATCCACTCCCTCCAGCATAAACCGCCATTGGACATCCACTCCCTCCAGCATAAACCCTCAACGGACATCCACTCCCTCCCGCATAAACCCCCATCAGACATCCACTCCCTCCAGCATAAACCCTCATCGGACATCCACTCCCTCCAGCATAAACCCTCATCAGATATCCACTCCCTCCCCGCATAAACCCCCACCAGACATCCACTCCCTCCAGCATAAACCCCCATCGGACATCCACTCCCTCCAGCATAAACCCCCAACGGACATACACTCCCTCCAGCATAAACCCTCATCGGACATCCACTCCCCTCTGCATAAGCCCCCATCAAACATCCACTCCTTCAGCATAAACCCTCATCGGACATTCACTCCCTCCAGCATAAATCCTCATCAGATATCCACTCCCTCCAGCATAAACCCTCATCGGACATCCACTCCCCCTCGGACATCCATTCCCCCCCCCGCATAAACCCCCATCGGACATCCACTCCCCTCCGCATAAACCCCCATCGGACATCCACTCCCCCATGCATAAACCCCCATCGGGCATCCACTCCCCCCGCATAAACCCCCATCGGACATCCACTCCCCACCCCGCATAAACCCTCATCAGACATACAACATCCACTCCCCCCGGCATAAACCCTCATTGGACATCCACTCCCCCGCATAAACCCTAATCGGACATCCACTCCCCCCGCATAAAGCCCCATCGCACATCCACTCCCTCCAGCATAAACCCTCATCGGACATCCACTCCCTCCAGCATAAACCCTCATCAGACATCCACCCACCCAGCATAAACCCTCATCGGACATCCACTCCCCCCAGCATAAACCCTCATCGGACATCCACTCCCCCTAGCATAAACCCTCATCGGACATCCACTCCCCCCAGCATAAACCCTCAGACATCCACTCCCCCCAGCATAAACCCTCAGACATCCACTCCCCCCCAGCATAAACTCCCATCGGATGTCCACCCCCCAAATATAAACCCATAAACCCTCATAAAACATCCACCCCCAAAGCATTACTCCCATCGGACGCCAATAAGCATAAACCCCCATCGGAAGGCCACTCCCCCATCATAAACCCCCATCCGACATCTACTCCCAAAGTATAAACCCTCATAAGACGTCCACCCCCAAGCATTACTCCCATTGGACGCCAATAAGCATAAACCCCTATCGGACATTCACTCCCCTCAGCATAAACACCCATCGGACGTCCACTCCCCCTCACCATAAACCCCATCAACGTCCACCCCCAAGCATTACTTCCATCGGATGCCAATAAGCATAAACTTTCATTGGACGCCACCTCCAGTATAAACCTCCATCGGACGTCCACCCCCCCAGCATAAACCCCCATCGGACGGCCACCCCCCGCAGCATAAATTCCCATCGGACGGCCACCCCCCACCATAAGCACCATCGGACGTCCAGCCCCCCCAGCATCAACCCCATCGGACTTCTAACCCCACAAGCATAACCCCCCATCTGAAGCCCCTTCCCCAAGCATAAACCCCCATGAATCGGCACCTCCCCCCAAACATAAACCTCACCAGATTGTACCTCTACCCCACACCATAAACCCCTACCAGTCGCGCGCCTACCTCAAAAACAATCCTCCCATCAAGTCACAACAGATGGAAATGGGCCCTCCCCGAGCACAAGCCCCCCAGATACCCCATCACCCAAGCATCAAGTCCCCAAGCCACTCAGACACCACATCTGTGCATTCATCCCCGGGAGCACAACCAGACCCCACAACCGTGCATTAACCCCCCGGTCCCAACTAGACCACAAGCATGCATTAACCCACCGGAGCCCAACCAGAACCTGCAAGCGTGCATTAACCCCCCGGGGCACAATCAGACCACACAACCATGCATTAACCCCCCTAGGAGCACAACCAGACCCCACAACCGTGCATTCACCTCCCCGGGAGCACAACCAGACCCCACAAGCTTGTATTAACCCCTCGGGAACCCAACCAGACCCCACAAGCGTGCATTAACCCCACCGGGCACAATCAGACCCCCCCAGGAGCTCAACCAGACCCCCACAACCGTGCATTCACCCCCCCAGAGCACAACCAGACCCCACAACCGTGCATTCACTTCCCGAGAGCCAACCAGACCCCACAACCGTGCATTAACCCCCCGGGTCCCAACAAGACCCCACAACCGTGCATTAACCCCCTTGTCCCAACCAGACCCCAAAACCATGATATAAACCCCCCTAGGAGCACACCAGACCCCACAAGCGTGCATTACCCCCCTGGGCACAACCAGACCCCACAACTGTGCATTAACCCCCCTAGGAGCACAACCAGACCACACAAGAGTGCATTAACCCCCCGGGAACCCAACCAGACCCCACTGTGCATTTACCCCCCGGAGCACAATCATACCCCCAGGAGCTCAACCAGACCCCACAACCATGCATTCACCCACCGGGAGCACAACCAGACCCCACAGCCGTGCATTGACCCCCAGGTCCCACCAAGACCCCACAACCGTGCATTAACTCTACGGAGCCCAACCAAAACCCACAAGCGTGCATTAACCCCCCGGGAACCCAACCAGACCCCACAAGTGTGCATTAACCCCACGGAAACCCAACCAGACCCACAAGCATGCATTAACACCCCGCTGAGGCACAATCAGACCCCACAACCATGCATTAACCCCCAGGAGCTCAACCAGACCCCACAACTGTGCATTCATTCCCCAGGAACCCAACAGAACCCACAAGCATACATTAACCCCACCAGGGAACAATCAGACCCCACATCTGTGCATTAACCCCCCAGGAGCTCAACAGACCCCACAAGCATGCAGTAACCCCCGGTCCCGACAAGCGTGTATTAAACCTCCGGAGCCAAACCAGAACCCGCAAGCATGCATTAAGCCCCCTGGGGCACAACCAGACCCCACAACCGTGCATTCAACTCCCCAGGAGCTCAACCAGACCCCACAAGTGTACATTAACCGACCCGGGAACCCAACCAGACCCCACAAGCATACATTAACCCCCACTGGGGCACCACGAGACCCCACAACTATGCATTAACACCCACTGGGGCACAATCAAACACACAAGTGTGCATCAACCCCCGGGAAGCCAACCAGACCCCACAAGCATGCATTAACCCCACTGGGGCACACTCAAACCCTCTAACCATGCATTTAACCCCCAGGAGCTCAACCAGACCCCAGAACCATGCATTCACCCCCCAGGAGCTCAAAAACCCCACAACCATGCATTCACCCCCGGGAGCACAACCAGACCCCACAACCGTGCATTAACCCCCGGATCCCAACAAGACCGTACAAGTGTGCATTAAACCCCCAGAGCCCAACCAGAACCCACAAGCGTGCATTAACCCCCACAGGGCACAACCAGACCCCACAAGTGTACATTAACCCCCACTGGGAACAACCAGACCCCTCAAGCGTGCATTAACCCCCAAGGAGCACAACCAGACCCCAAAAGCATGCATTAACCCCCGAGAACCCAACCAGACCCCACAAGTGTGCATTAACCCCCAGGAGCCCAACCAGACCCCACAAGCATACATTAACCCCCAATGGGGAACAACCAGACCCACAAGCATGCATTAACCCCCAGTAGCACAACCAAACCCCACAAGCATGCATTAACCCCCACTGGGGAACAACCAGAATCCACAAGTGCATTAACCCCCCGGGGCACAAACAGACCCCATAAGCATGCATTAACCCCCACTGGGAACAACCAGACCCCAAAAGCGTGCATTAACCCCCCAGGAGCACAACCAGACCCTACAAGCATGCATTAACCCCCCGAGAACCCAACCAGACCCCACAAGTGTGCATTAACTCCCTGGGAACCTAGCCAGACCCCACAAGCGTGCATTAACCCACCGGGGCACAGTCAGACCCCAAAGCGTGCAAAACCCCCCAGGAGCACAACCAGACCCCACAAGCAAGGAATTTACCCCCACTGGGGAACAACCAGACCCCACAAGCATGCATTAACACCCCAGGAGCACAACCATACCCCACAAGCATGCATTAACCCCCCGGGTTCCAACAAGACCCCACAAGCATGCATTAACCCCCCAGAAGCACAACCAGAGCCCACAAGCATGCATTAACCCCCGGGTCCAAACATGACCTCACAAGCATACCATACCCCACAAGTGTGCATTAACCCCCTGAGAACCCAACCAGACCCCACAAGTGTGCATTAACCCCCCGAGAACCCAACCAGACCCCACAAGTGTGCATTAATCCCCTGGGAACCCAGCCAGACCCCACAAGCGTGCATTAACCCCACCGGGGAACAGTCAGACCCCACAGGCATGCATTAACCCCCCAGGAGCACAACAAGACTCCACAGGCATGCATTAACCCCCTGGGTTCCAACAAGACCCCACAAGCATGCATTAACACCCCAGAAGCACAACCAGAGCCCACAAGCATGCATTAACCCCCCGGGTCCAAACATGACCCCACAAGCATGCATTAACCCCCCCAGGGCACAATCAGTCCCCACAAGCATGCATTAACCCCCCTCGGCACAACCAGACCGCACAACCATGCATTAACCCCCTAGGAGCACAACCAGACCCCACAAGCATGCATTAACCCTCCCCCAGGGCTTAACCAGACCCACAACCGTGCATTCACCTCCTGGGAGCACAACCAGAACCGACAACCATGCATTAACCCCCAGGTCCCAACAAGACCCCATAAATGTGCATTAACCCCCCTGGGGCACAGCCAGACCCCACGACCATGCATTAATCCCCTCAAACCCCACTAGACAGCTCCAAGTATCAGGCCCCCTCAACCAAAAATCTTAAGTAGACATCAACCTGTTAATTAATAAATACTCCTATGTGTCACTGAGGACATTGAACTCTGATTTCACTTCCTGCAGCAAACAGAAGCCAGCATCAGACTGCTGAGACAAATGTCTAATGACAGCTTCTCTTCCTGGCTTTGCTACGTGAAAACATGCCCCCTCCGGGTGTGACACGCCCCCCGGAAATGATGTCAGACCTGGAAGGAGCCCATACAGTCTAGCATTTACCGTGGTCCACTGCACATGCATCGCACTGAACGCAGCACTAATCATGTACACCTGGTGGCTTTTCCTATATATTCTATGCATGCTTAGGCCTCTTTCACACATCCGTTTTGCGCCTGATGGCGCGCTCTGGCATTCTTTTGTCCAACCGCATCCGGCGAAATGTAATGCCGGATGCGTTTTTTTTTCCATAGACTAACATTAGTGCCGGATGGCGTCGCATGTACCTGCGGCGCGTCCGGTTTTTGCCGGATCCGGTGTCTGGTCGCCGTCCGGCGTCTGGCAAAAACGTTGCATGTCACGTTTTTTGTCTGCGGCGAAAAGCCGGAAGCGCCGGATTTTGTTACAATGAAAGTCTATGAACGCCGGTGGCCGGATCCAGTTTTTTAATTGAGATACCAGCCCACAGCAAACATATAAAAAAGCATGCAGTGGGACATCAGACATACCATGCACAATAGCTCCAAACCAGAGAGGACCACAACCAGAGCCACAGCACCAGGATACGCAGCCAGCACTATTTCCGCAGCCAGCACCAGGATCCGCAGCCAGCCCAGTTCCGCAGCCAGCACCAGTTCCGCAGCCAGCACTAGGATCCGCAGCCAGGCAATGGAGCGCCAGGACAACAGACGGTAAATATCACATCCCCCCGCCCCAAATTTTACAACGCATCTGTCACCAATGCTGCCTGAGCTACTGCATTTTTTTTGCACCCTGGTACATTTTCAAATTCATGTTTTTGCTGTGATGGGTTGGTTCCCCTGGTACTGTATGAAATGTTAATATATTTCCGCTGGTAGTGGTAGTATTTCCGCTGGTAGTGTTTCAAATATGCATGTTTTGGAAGTGATATTGTGTATCCCCTGCTACTGTAGTGAATGTGTTTCATTGATAATGTGGATCTACTGGTACTGTTTTTTTGCCTGTGATGGGGTTGGTCCTCCTGCGAAAATATGAAATGTGCATGTTTTTCTATCATAATGTTGATCTACTGTATTTTTTTAAAAACTTTTTTTTTGCTGTGATGTGGTTGGTCTTCCTGCGACAATATGAAATGTGCATGTTTTTCTATCATAATGTTGATCTAGTGTTTTTTTTTTAAAATTTTTTTTGGCTGTGATGGGGTTGCTCCTCCTGCTACTATCTGAAATGTGCATGTTTTTCTATCATAATGTTGATCTATTTTTTTATTTTTTTTTATTTTTTTGGCCTGTGATGGGGTTGCTCCTCCTGCTACGATCTGAAATGTGCATGTTTTTCTATCATAATGTTGATCTACTGTATTTTTTTTTAAACTTTTTTTTTGCTGTGATGTGGTTGGTCTTCCTGCTACTATCTGAAATGTGCATGTTTTTCTATCATAATGTTGATCTAGTGTTTTTTTTAAAAAAAAATTTTTGGCCTGTGATGGGGTTGCTCCTCCTGCTACTATCTGAAATGTGCATGTTTTTCTATCATAATGTTGATCTACTGTATTTTTTTTAAAACTTTTTTTTGCTGTGATGTGGTTGGTCTTCCTCCTACTATCTGAAATGTGCATGTTTTTCTATCATAATGTTGATCTAGTGTTTTTTTTTTAAAAAAAATTTTTGGCCTGTGATGGGGTTGCTCCTGCTACTATCTGAAATGTGCATGTTTTTCTATCATAATGTTGATCTACTGTATTTTTTTTTAAACTTTTTTTTTTGCTGTGATGTGGTTGGTCTTCCTGCTACTATCTGAAATGTGCATGTTTTTCTATCATAATGTTGATCTATTTTTTTTTTTTACATTTTTTGCCTGTGATGGGGTGGTTCCCCTGGTACTGTATCAAGTGTGCATTTTTTCTAGTGATAGGGTGGGTACCCCTGGTACTGTTTATGGGTCCAATTAATGACGGGATGTTGTGTTCCATACAACATAAAGCTCAATCCTGTCCATGTTTGAATCTTATTTTTTAAAACAGGGACAATCAATACATATAAACACAGTTCCTTTTTGTCTGTTTATTCCACAGCAGAAGATTTGAAAGGGAGGAGGCGGCAGCAGCAGAAGCAGCAGCAGCACGGGGACTGGACATCCTCGAAGCTAGGAGGACAGCCAGCAGAAAGTAAATATGACATCCCCCATTTCCATAGAAATTACATGTTTTTTTTTCTCTTTCAGCCAGGGACAAGGAATATACAAATATATTCGTCCCTTTTTGTGTCCTTAATCAACAGCAGAAGACGTCAACGAGAGGCGGCGGCTGCAGCAACAGCTGAAGAAAGGGGAGAGGACATCCAAGCTCGGAGGATAGCCAACAGAAAGCAACTATGACATCCCCCATTTTGCTCTAAATTACATGTTTGTTTTTCTTTCAGCCAGGGCCAACGAATAGTATATTCACTGTCCCTTTTTACTCAACAGCAGAAGATGGCAAAGACAGGCGGCGGCGGAGGCGGCAGCAGCAGGAAGCCGAGAGGTGGAGAGATGGGCACAGAGGACAGCCAGCAGAAAGTAAATATTACATCCCCCATTTCCCTAAAAAATTACATGTTTGTTTTTCTCTTTCAGCCAGGGACAAGGAATATACAAATATATTCACTGGCCCTTTTTGTGTCTTTCTTCCACAGCAGAGACCGTCAAACAGCTGCTGCAGCTGCCACAATGGTGGCATTGGCAGAGGAAGCGGCGGCGTCAGCAGCAGCATCTCCATCTCCTCCCCTCCAGCCACTTGAGCCAGAGCGTGACACATCTTCTTCTGGGAGCCCTCCTACCCATCGTCAGCAATTGGCGGTAAAAATATCTAATTTTTTTTTTCTCTCCACAATCCATCTGTGGGATATATGTATTGATTGTCTTTTTTTAATAACATGAATCGCAAGATGACGAGGAGCTCCCAGAGGAAGAAGGACGGGGTGGAGAGATACCCGGAGTGGGCTCACAATTCGTAAGTATCCTGCATCAATCGCATAAACACAACATCACACTACACACAACACATAGAAAACCATTTAGTACATACTTGACACAACGGCCAACACATGCCAATATCCTAATTTTTTTTGTCATTTTAGTCTCTCGGATCTGG
This sequence comes from Oophaga sylvatica, assembly GCA_033576555.1. NCBI lineage: Eukaryota > Metazoa > Chordata > Amphibia > Anura > Dendrobatidae > Oophaga > Oophaga sylvatica. The sequence continues at coordinate 506,645,345 of JARQOD010000003.1, read as the reverse complement.
GAGCCAACAAAGGGTTCCTCCCAGCGCCTCCCAGAGTCGTCGTCGTCAGACTGTCGGCGGTTCCCAACGTGTAAGGTTTTTTTTGTTTTTTTTTTTGTATTCCAATTTTTTATTTTTTTTTTTAATGCAAATTTTTTTCTTGTTTGGGGTGCATTTTTAAAATGAAATTTTTCGGTTTTATTAAGAATTTTTTAACTATTTACCATTTTTGGTAACATTTCATATATTTTTTTTTTTTTTTTACAAAACATGTGCTATCTATATATTTTTTTCTTAATTTTTTCTAGTTTAACATGTATACTTTTTCATTTTCAGATGATAATGTGTATGGTAATGTTTTTTTTTTTCTATTTTAATTTCACAGGCTTCACAGCGTGCTCCCGACTCGGACACTGAGGAGTTGATGATCGATCTGGTCCGAGAAAGGGAGCCGCTGTGGAACATGGGGGACCGCCGGCATTCGGATCAAGTTATGACCCGACGGCTCTGGGAGGAAGTGGCATCAGCAATGGTGGACCGCTGGGAGGACCTCGATGTTAGGTCCCAGACTAAACACCGTAAGTATAGTTCATGTTGCTGACTGTAAAGCTGTGTTTCCCAAACTTCAGTCCTCGTGTCCCCCACGGTTCATGTTTTCATGATTTCCTTTTGTGCAACACTCTGGAAATACTGAAAACATAACCTCTGGGGACACGAGGACTGTGGTTTGGGAAACACTGATGTTGTATACTAACCAATTTGTGCTTTCTCGTTTCAGGGGAGAGAATTGTGAAGCGGTGGCGGTCTGTGAGGGATCGCTTTAAGAAGGAGTTCAACAAGGAGATGTGGGCCCCGAGTGGTTCTTCAGGACGCCAGAGCAAGTATAAATACGCACGAGCCCTGGCGTTCCTGCGTGAAACAATGGTCACCAGAAGGTAAATCTTACCATCAAATGTTAACATCTATCCAATGTTTTTTTGCAGCCAGGGCCATTCCACATGTGTATATTCATTGTATGTTTTTTCTTTCTTCCACAGCACGGTGACCCACACTCGGGCGCCCGCAGAGTTGGCACTTTCTAGAGCGATCCCTCATTAGACCGACACCGAGGGACACTTTGACCGCCCCAGTACATCTGCACCTTCCCACACATTTGATCCCGCAGTCCCCTCCACCAGCGCTGCAGCATCGTGGCCGCCTGCATTACATGAATCTGCTGGTGAGGAGATAGCATTCCCTTTACTCCACCCTTCTGACCCTGCCACCTCTAGTACAGCTGCGGGTACTGGGCTGCAGCGTCATAGGGGTCAGGAAAGGAACTATGCGCCCGAGTTCTTGCATATGAATGCATCTTTCCAGAACTGTCTTAAGGTATTATCTGAACAACTTGCCACAGGCATTCATCAGATAACCTCCGTAGTTGGTGAGGTAAAGACACTTCTGCAAACTGTGCAGTCAGAAGCAAGAGCATCACCAAACCACAGCTTTTTTAGGTCTGTGGCGGAGCGCATAGATCTGCTATCTGTTGACCAGCAGATGTATGTGATGCATTCGTGCCACGCTGCTCTAGTGCAGGTTCTCTCCCATCCTCCTCCATCCACCCCAGTCGTTCCTCCACCTCCCCCCCTACAGCCGCCGTACATCTTCCCCCCCTCCACCCGCCGTCCCTCCTCCCCCTCCTTTTCAATACCAGCCACCTCCCCAGCTCCATCAACCTTCCCAATTTCAACCACCTCCCCAGTACCACCCACCTCCCCAACTGCAGTCACCTCCCCAGTACCAGCAACCTACCCACTACCAGCCACCTACCCCGTACCACACTCCTACCTCGTACCGATCTCCTTCCCCCTTCCAATTCCCTACCATGTCACCTGCTCCTCCTGCTCAACCCTCCACTCCACCACTACCCACCTGTTCTGCCTTGTCTTCCCATTCCTTTACTCTTTCCACCCCTTCACCTCTTCCTGTTCCTTCACCACCACCATCCCGGTCGTCCCTCCACACTCCCACGGTCGAAGTGTCCCGCAGCCCCTCCAGCAGTATTTCCACCCCACACTACACTGACCTGTAATTAATGTGTAAATAATTTTTTTCATTAAATTACGAAAAAATAAAATTTAATAAAAAAATAAAGTTTAATAAAAAAATAGGTTATTTCAATGTGAAACATTTGGCCAAAAAGCCTACTTTTATAAAAATTATATTAATTTTTTTTTTTTTAATAAATTGTTCATTGGTTTAACATTGTTGTCTGTCTTTTATTTATAGGATGTTAAGTTTTAAACTTTGTATACAGGTAAAGCAATTTGGTAACACAAACACAATTATTAAAAAACACCTAACTTTGGCTAAAAGGTTCATAAATAAAGTTGTGTCCTGGGTCGTGTAGTATGCAAAGTATATTATCTTTTTCCCAAAATTGTGTACTTGTAGGTTATACCCTACAAGAGGGTTGCCCAACTCCAGTCCTCAAGGCCCACCAACAGATCAGGTTTTCAGGATTTCCTTTGTATTGCACAGGTGAGGCAATTATCACCTGAGCAATACAAAGGAAATCGTGAAAACATGACCTGTTGGTGTGCCTTGAGGACTGGATTTGGGGAACCCTGCCCTACAATGTACACTTTTTTGGACAAAAGGTGAAATACTTTTGTTAAAAAAAAAAACAGCCAGGTACACAACTATGGCAAAAAGGTTACAGACAGTAGAAAACACACAAGAAGGTAGACAAGTTAACTTTTAAAGGTTTATTGTGGGTACAGAAATTTTTAAAACAACAAATACATTTATCACACTCTGTCATCCTGCCAGTCAACTCTACCTTCTGGTGACACAAAGTATTGGGCAAAGTGGTCCCTCATTCAGGACCGGCTCCAGGTTTTTATGGGCCCCGGGCGAAAGAGCCTCAGTGGGCCCCTTTAACACAGACCACGATTCATGATGCACAGATACTGCAGAGAAATATGGGTACAGTACAATGCCAAATACTTCACTTCTTCCATTACATGAGTGATATCTATTGTAAATTGTACAATAGCTCAAAAACCGCCAAATCCTCACAGCGCACAGAACAGACTGGACAGTACAGTCATCCATACAATATTATGGGCACCACAGTCTCCCCCTCATCACCCATATAATACCCCATGCAGGATGTCACCCCCCATATAATGCTCCATACAGAATACTGGACCCAAAATAATGCTCCATACAGAATACTGGACCCAATATAATGCTCCATACAGGATACTGGTCCCCATATAATGCTCCATACAGGATACTGGTCCCCATATAATGCTCCATACAAAATATGGAGCTCTCCTCTGCGCTGTACTGCGTTCTGCACTGTTACGGCTCAGGAAAGGGCGCTGTGGAAAGACTCCCCATTATCATCATGATTGCCTCCTTATCATCATCATTGCCTCCCCATCATCATCATGGCCTCCCCATTATCATCAATGCCTGCCCATCATCATCATCTCCTCCCCATCATCATCTTCTCCCCATCATCAATGCCTGCCCATTATCATCAATGCCTGCCAATTATCATCATCTTCTCCCCATCATCATCAATGCCTCCCCATTATCAGCAATGCCTGCCCATCATCATCTCCTCCCCATCATCATCAATGCCTGCCCATCATCATCTTCTCCCCATCATCAATGCCTGCCCATTATCATCAATGCCTGCCCATTATCATCATCTTCTCCCCATCATCATCAATGCCTCCCCATTATCAGCAATGCCTGCCCATCATTATCTTCTCCCCATCATCAATGCCTGCCCATTATCATCAATGCCTGCCCATTATCATCATCTTCTCCCCATCATCATCATCAATGCCTCCCCATTATCAGCAATGCCTGCCCATCATCATCTTCTCCCCATCATCAATGCCTGCCCATTATCATCAATGCCTGCCCATTATCATCATCATCTTCTCCCCATCATCATCATCGATGCCTCCCCATTATCAGCAATGCCTGCCCATCATCACACACAGACAGCACACAAGCACTCTCTCACATACATACATACACACACACACACACACACACACAAAGCACCGCACTACATACACACAGACACACACAGAGACACACACACACACGTCTTACCTGTCCGGCGTCCCCGCGCTTTCTGCCACAGCCGGCCGCTGAATGATGACGTCATTCAGCGGCGCTGCTGTGAGAGGAAGCGCCGGTGCCCCTTGGAGCCCGGAGCTGCGGCAGCGGAGGCACGGGGAGGTAAGTATTGTGCCAGCTGATGCCGGGGCCCTGAGCAAGCGGGGGGGGGGGGGCCCAGTGGCGGCGCTGACACCGCTCTCCTCCGCTAACGGGCGCGGGGGTGCCAGACTGCGAGTGGGCCCCCCGCCTGCTCAGGGCCCCGGCACTTGCCCGGGTGTGCCGGGTGCTGACGCCGGCCCTGCCCTCATTCTTGAAACCGCGACTGTACTGCGAGTGCTAATGTTGCTGTAGTCGTGCAAAGTTGTTTCTTGATTGTGGTCCTCCATAGAAATCGGTTCCTTGGTTAGGACAAAATTATGTAGGACCACGCATAAATAAACAAGGAGGAGGAGGATGGGGCCATATATACTAGGGAGAGGATGATGGGGCTATATACTAGGAAGAGGATGATGGGGCTATATATACTAGGAAGAGGATGTTGAGGCCATATATACTAGAAGGATGATGGGGCAATATATATACAAGGAGGATGGGGCCATATATATATACACAAGGAGCAGGATGATGGGGCCATATAAACAAGGAGTAGGATGGGGCCTTATGTAAATCAGAAGAAGGATGGGGCCATATATACTAGGATGATAGGTGCCATATATAGGATGATGATGATGAAGGGGTCATATATACGAGGATGATGGGGGCCATATATACTAGGATATACTATATGGGGCACATTATACTGCGGGGCACTATATGACGCCATTATACTGTGGGGCAATATGTGGGGCCATTAGACTGTCGGGCACTATATTGGGCCATTAGTCTGTGGGGCACTATATGGGGCTATTATACAGAGAACTCCATAACTCTGATGAGCGGTGTAGTTACTGAGGTCACTGCTCATCACAGCCACCGAGTCTCCTGGAGAACAGAGGGCCCCGGAATGGCTGCTGCTATGACCTATGGAGCGTCATTCTCTGAACAAGGCTCCATAGCCTTTAGATATCGGATTCGGGAATCGTCGGGGAAACTCATGGACTACGATGAACCTACTTGTTTTTTCTTTTTTTTTCAAAAATAAATTGATGAACCAGGGAAAGTATCGGGGAGTCTTTATTTAAATAACATTTATTTTTCTGTATTTTTTTCATTAATGAGTTAGTAGTGGGGTGTCTGGTAGACCACTCTCCATTACTAACCACAGGACTTGATGCCAGATTTGAATTTTGACAATTCACAGCTGTCATCAACCCGAACTACCATTACCTCGATTGCCTTCCCCTTCCTGATGCCCTAGTATGGTGGCAAAGTGCGTTCTAATGTGATGCGCCAATTCTTGGGCAGCTGCGCACCGGTATTTTTAGGCTGGGAAGGGCCCAATAACCAGGGATATTTCCAGCCTGATAATATCAGCCCGCAGCTGTCAGCTTTATCTTGACTGGTAACAAAAATAGGCGAGTAGGCGAGGGGGAGAACCCACGCTGTTTTTTTTCATTTATTAGGGTAAATACTCTTTAGTGCCACATGAAAGGCACTAAAGGATGTAAATCTATTATATGTAGGAGCTTGTGAAATTATATCTACAGGACATTTATCCATTCTGCTACACCCCTGCACCTATAGAAATGAACGGAGCGGGGGCACAAATTACACCACTGCTCCCATAGAAATAGATGGAGCGGGGTCACACATTACTCACTGCTCCTATAGAAATGTGTGACTCTGCCCCATACATTAGCTACAGTGTATCTAATCCCATCCTGTGTGATACACTCCGAGGAGCTCAATATCTAATCCCATAATGTGATACGCTACACTTAGCCTTGCATCTAATCCAAGTGTGTGCTACTCTAAGCGTATGTAATCATACACGTGATACACTCCACATATCTAACCCCAGTTTATGATACAGCGAGCAGCACCAACTAACAGAATCAGTGCCGTCGGCCATCAGTGAAACTGTACTTGTCAGTATCACTGGCAGTCACCAACAAAATATGTATCTTATCCCATCATCATGGGCGATACTCCCCAGACCAGCGTATCTAATTCCATCATTGTGTGCGATACTCCCCAGACCGGCATATATAATTCCATCATCCTGTGCGATACTACCCAGACCGGTGTATTAAGGCTTGATGCCAGATGTGATTTTGGACAATTAAAGACTGACATAAACCCCAACTACCATTAACCCGATTGCCACCGCAACAGGGCAATCGGGAAGGGGCAGGCAAAGTGTGATCTAATGTGATGCGCCAATTCTAGGGCCGCTGCGGGCTGGTATTTTTAGGCTGGGAAGGGCCCAATAACCAGGGACCACATAAAAAGGCACAAGTTTATTGTATGTAGTATCGTGAAATTCTATATCTACTGGACGTTTACTCTATTACACCCCTGCTCCTTTAGCAGTGGAGAAAGCAAGGTTACACATTTCTAAGGGAGCAGTGGTATACTATGTGACCCCACTTGGTCTACTTCTATGGGAGTAGTAATATGGTAGATGGAGCGCAGGTCACACATTACATCGGACTCCATACAGTAGAATGCACTCCCCATCGGACTGCATGCAGTAGATTGCACTCTCCATCGGACTTAATACAGTAGATTACACTCTCCATCGGACTCCATACAGTAGAATGCACTCCCCATCGGACTGCATGCATTAGAATACACTCCCCATCGGCCTCCATATAGTAGAATGCACTCCCCATCGGATTCAAAACAGTAGATTGCACTCCCCATCGGACGCCATACTGTAGAATGCACTCCCCATGGGACTGCATGCAGTAGAATGAACTCCCCATCGGGCTCAACACAGTAGATTGCATTCTCGATCGGACTTAATACAGTAGATTACACTCTCCATCGGACTCCATACTGTAGAATGCACTCCCCATGGGACTGCATGCAGTAGAATGAACTCCCCATCGGGCTCAACACAGTAGAATGCACTCCTCATTGGACTGCATGCAGTAGAATGCACTACCTATTGGACTCAATACAGTAGATTGCACTCTCCATCGGACTCCATACAGTAGAATGCATTCCCCATCGGACTGCATGCATTAGAATGCACTCCCCATCGGCCTCCATATAGTAGAATGCACTCCCCATCGGATTCAAAACAGTAGATTGCACTCCCCATCGGACGCCATACTGTAGAATGCACTCCCCATGGGACTGCATGCAGTAGAATGAACTCCCCATCGGGCTCAACACAGTAGATTGCATTCTCGATCGGACTTAATACAGTAGATTACACTCTCCATCGGACTCCATACTGTAGAATGCACTCCCCATCGGGCTCAACACAGTAGAATGCACTCCTCATTGGACTGCATGCAGTAGAATGCACTACCTATTGGACTCAATACAGTAGATTGCACTCTCCATCAGACTCCATACAGTAGAATGCACTCCCCTTTGGACTCAATACAGTAGATTTCTCTCTATCGGACTCCATACAATAGAATGCACTCCCCATCAGACTGTATACAGTAGAATGCACTCCCCATCGGACTGTATACAGTAGAATGCACTCCCCATCGGACTCTAGACCGTAGATTGCACTCCCCATAGTACTCAATACAGTAGATTTCACTCTCCATTGGACTCCAGAAAGCAGAATGTACTCCCCATCGGACTTAAAACAGTAGATTTCACTCTCTATCGGCCTCCATACAGTAGAATTCAGACCCCATCAGACTGCATACAGTTGAATGCACTCCCCATCGGACTCAATAAAGTAGATTTCACTCTCCATCGGCCTCCATACAGTAAATGCACTCCCCATCTGACTCAATACAGTAGATTGCGCTCTCCATAGGCCTCTATACAATAGAATGCCATCCCCATCAGACTACATACAGTAGAATGCAGTCCCCATAGGACTCAAAACATTAGAATGCACTCCCCATCCCCATATACAGTGTACAATAATAATGTGCATCAGGTGTAATAAAAACATGCATAAAGACAATCCTTAAATATACGTAATTGCTCAACAGTGTGATAAGAATAATATATCAGCTTCCAAAAAGGTGCAAAATTTATTGACGGTAGTAAAATAAAACATTGAATCAAAACATGGTATTCATGGAATAATACACAGACAATGCAGCAATGCGTTTCTGACAAAGGATGCCATGTGTTCGAATATTCATTCTCATGGAGTATATATCCTCTATATAATTGAATAAATAAATATTATCAAATGTTAAAAATTATTGGTCATAAAATAGGCTTCAGCTAAACAAATGATTTTGATAAATTTACATTAGAGTGTACATAGTAATTTATATGTATCTATCTGTATACAAGGGCTGCATACAGGTGGTCGGTTCTCGGGTCTGTATATATATGTATATGCTTGCAAACACTTTATTCTCAAAAACCTCTCAGACTTGCCACCTCATCACCCACTGCTGAGCTGATAACACATAATGAAGGGGGGAAGAGAGAGCCATTCTTTTTCAATTTGTGCAATCACAAGACTTAAGGGTATGCCACACTAAGCGAGATCGCTAGTGAGATCGCGCAAGCGACAGCGATTTTATGACGCAGCAGCAACATCGTTAGCGACGTTGCTGTGTGTGACATGTAGCAGCGATGTGGCCCCCGCTGTGATGTTGCTGATCGTGCACGAACGGTTTGGGCCGTATTTTGATCGTTGGCGTCCCGCTGGTGAGCCTGAATCGCTGTGTTTGACACCTTTTATGAACGATGTGCGACCTCGTTGGCGACTCATATGTCAGCGGCGCAGGCGGACTAGGTTTTCTTTAGTAACGCCCCTCAGCTCCGATTGCTGGCCACATCACCTCAGCAATAATAAATCTAAACGGAAAAAAATTAATCGGGGCAAACGCAATAGCAGCACAAACTATCACTTTGCGATCGCAATGGCGTGTCATGTCTGTGTGGCTGGGGCGCCTAGCTGGGACCTGTAACTTTGCGATCGCAATGGCGTCTCGTGTCTGTGCGTTGTTGGGGCGCCTGGCTGGGACCGGTCACTTTGCGATCGCAATGGCGTCTCATGTCGGCGTGGCTGGGGCGCCTGGCTAGGACCTGTAACCTTGCGATCGCAATGGCGTCTCGTGTCTGTGCGTTGTTGGGGCGCCTGGCTGGGACCGGTCACTTTGCGATCGCAATGGCGTCTCATGTCGGCGTGGCTGGGGCGCCTGGCTAGGACCTGTAACCTTGCGATCGCAATGGCGTCTCGTGTCTGTGCGTTGTTGGGGGCGGTCACTTTGCGATCGCAATAGCGTCTTGCGTCGCAAGTGCGACCAGTTTATGGCGTACGTACGTTGTGACATCACGACGCTGGCGTCGTTCATGCGGCGTTATTAATATCTAGAGACTATGGCGGCAAGGCAGCGTGCAGCAGCCTGGGGAGATGCAGAGGTGCATTACCTCATCAATAAAAGTAATGCATGGGACTATGAGTGCAGGATCCCGACGGCGCGTCCTATGCATCACAAAAAGGCAGTCCTGCGCCGAATCCAGAGGGGCCTTTCTCGGCGGTTCGGGGTGGAGAGGACAACCAAACAAATAAGAAAGAAGCTGGCGGACCTGCGCTACCGGTCAAGCGATAGGGTCGCCAGCATCCGTTCACAGCTTCACAGGCACTGTGGTGAGGGTATCTGGAGAGGCTAGGTTAAGGCTGTGACAGGAGTACCAGTAGTGATGGGGTTACAGGCATTGACGGAAGTACTGGCAGTGACGGGAGTACCGGCAGTGATGGGGTTACGGACAGTATAGTCCTCCATACAGTATTATGGGCACCACATAGTGCGCCATACAGAATGGGCCCATATGTGCTCCATATGATGCTCCATATATAAATGATGTCCCATAAATAATGAACTCCATATGATGCTCTAGTACAGTTAGGTCCATAAATATTTGGACAGAGACAACATTTATCTAATTTTGGTTCTAGACATTACCACAATGAATTTGAAACAAAACAATTCAGATGCAGTTGAAGTTCAGACTTTCAGCTTTCATTTGAGGGTATCCACATTAAAATTGGATGAAGGGTTTAGGAGTTTCAGCTCCTTAACATGTGCCACCCTGTTTTTAAAGGGACCAAAAGTAATTGGACAGATTAAATAATTGTAAATAAAATGTTAATTTCTAGTACTTGGTTGAAAACCCTTTGTTAGCAATGACTGCCTGAAGTCTTGAACTCATGGACATCACCAGACACTGTGTTTCCTTCTTTTTGATGCTCTGCCAGGCCTTCACCGCGGTGGTTTTCAGTTGTTGTTTGTTTGTGGGCCTTTCTGTCTGAAGTTTAGTCTTTAACAAGTGAAATGCATGTTCAATTGGGTTGAGATCAGGTGACTGACTTGGCCATTCAAGAATATTCCACTTCTTTGCTTTAATAAACTCCTGGGTTGCTTTGGCTTTATGTTTTGGGTCATTGTCCATCTGTAGTATGAAACGACGACCAATCAGTTTGGCTGCATTTGGCTGGCTCTGAGCACACAGTATGGCTCTGAATACCTCAGAATTCATTCGGCTGTTTCTGTCCTGTGTCACATCATCAATAAACACTAGTGACCCAGTGCCACTGGCAGCCATGCATGCCCAAGCCATCACACTGCTTCCGCCATGTTTTACAGATGATGTGGTATGCTTTGGATCATGAGCTGTACCACGCCTTCGCCATACTTTTCTCTTTCCATCATTCTAGTAGAGGTTGATCTTGGTTTCATCTGTCCAAAGAATGTTCTTCCAGAACTGTGCTGGCTTTTTTAGAAGTCCAGCCTAGCCTTTTTATTTTGATTCTTATGAGTGGCTTGCACCGTGCAGTGAACCCTCTGTATTTAATTTCATGCAGTCTTCTCTTTATGGTAGATTTGGATATTGATACGCCTACCTCCTGGAGAGTGTTGTTCACTTGGTTGGCTGTTGTGAAGGGGTTTCTCTTCACCATGGAGAGTATTCTGCGATCATCCACCACTGTTGTCTTCCGTGGGCGCCCAGGTCTTTTTGCATTGATGAGTTCACCAGTGCTTTCTTTCTTTCTCAGAATGTACCAAACTGTAGATTTTGCCACTCCTAAAGTTGTAGCAATTTCTCGGATGGGTTTTTTCTGTTTTTTGCAGCTTAAGGATAGCTTGTTTCACCTGCATGGAGAGCTCCTTTGACCGCATGTTTCCTTCACAGCTAAACCTTCCAAATGCAAACACCACACCTCAAATCAACACCAGTCCTTTTATCTGCTTAATTGAGAATGATATAATGAAGGGATTGCCCACACCTGTCCATGAAATAGCCTTGGAGTCAATTGTCCAATTACTTTTGGTCCCTTTAAAAACAGGGTGGCACATGTTAAGGAGCTGAAACTCCTAAACCCTTCATCCAATTTTAATGTGGATACCCTCAAATGAAAGCTGAAAGTCTGAACTTCAACTGCATCTGATTTGTTTTGTTTCAAATTCATTGTGGTAATGTCTAGAACCAAAATTAGATAAATGTTGTCTCTGTCCAAATATTTATGGACCTAACTGTATATGATGGGCCCCATATATAATTCTCAAGTGTATAATGCTCCCCATATATTGCTCCAAACATTAAATACAAAGGAAAGACCTCTCCTCGCTGGGCACTGCTCTACTCTGGACTTGTCAGGAAATGCGGAAGATGTCACAGCGGTGGAGCAGGGAGAGGTGCTCCCGGGTGCGCCAGGTGCTGACGCCGGCCCTGCAGGCAGTGACGGGAGTACCAATAGTGAGGAGGTTACAGGCATTGACGGAAGTACTGGCAGTGACGGGAGTACCGGCAGTGATGGGGTTACAGGCAGTGACGGGAGTACCAGTAGTGATGGGAGTACAGCAGTGACGGGGTTAGTAGAAGGATTATTTCACTGAATTGTATTTTTTATTTGCAGCACCACCTTCACCAGCTGCAGCTGCACCACCGTCCCCCGCAGCGCCATCACCACGGGCAGCACCTTACCCAGCTACTGTAGAGCCCAGCTGCGCTTGGAATCTCATTTCCCAGAGGGATGCACCGAAGGTAATGACCACTAGAGGACCCAATATGCATACACACATCTTCACCAATCCCTAGAGCCACCAGAGGGAGCCTTTTTAGTGTATATAAGGATGGTGAAGCCACAGGAAGTTAGTTAGTCTGAGGGCTGCAGTCAGTAGTCACCTCAGAGAGAGCAGTCTAGTCTGAGTCTACGTGGAGAGTAGATCAGTACGAGAAGTGAGAGGAGAGTTGTTAGTTCTCTTGGAGAGAAGCGAGCAGAGTTAGCTCTGGGAGCGAGCACAGATCAGTTAGTCTGCAAAGCCAGGTGCAGGACAGACGGAGAAGACTGATAGCCGTTCTAGGCAGAGCTTGGAGGTAAGAAGAGAGAGAGAGAGAACAGCAGTTGTGGAAAGAACCTGAAGTCTGCAGCTCTAAGCTTAGTTCAACGTGTGGAGGCTAGTACAAGTGGAAAGATAGCCACTCCAGCCTAGTCAGAACTGAGTCAACTGAGTGCAGTTCAGTGAGCAAGCATGCCGACGCTTTGAGAGCGGTAAAGAAAGGAGAAGAAGCAGTCCACCATCTGCTAGTGTGCTTATGTGAGGGTCGAGTAGGACGAAAGGTGAGTGGAAGATAAGAAGTGAGTAACAGAGGTGGAAATTGCATTGATAGCTTACCTCTACTCTGAATAACCAGACATCGGGTCCGAGCTTGCTAGAATCTACACGACCAGTAGGAGATATCGGAGACCCTGCGGGACTACAGGTCGCAGGGGCCCACGAGTGTTGATACGTAACCGGGGTCAGGAAGACGGAGTCTAGCAGGGCCCTGCAAACAGAGACACTGTTCTATCCAAGAGAAGGCCCTACCACAAAGTCAGCCGGGCGTGTAAAGTTGAAGACAGAGTTAGGCCTCGTTTCATACAGGTCAGAGACTCACATTATAGAAGTAAGGAGGCCCTACACCTACTCAGTGGGAAGAACTGGACGTGCATCCTTCACCCTGCCAGCATCCCGGGACGTGCCTGCCATTCCATCAGTAAAGGTACAGAAAGAGACTTTTGTGTGTGTCTACCTTATTACTCCTGCTGCTGAACTCCTCTCCTCCATCCTGCACCCCTACACCCTGTTTACCCTGAAGGACCCCAGCCTTGCCTGTGGAAGGCTTAACACCTTGCTGCCCAACACCAACCCTTCAGCGGATCTGCATAGCAGCGCTGGTCACCCTGACCAGGTACCACAAGTGGCGTCACGAACATTTCTACAAACCTTTAATCCCCTGTAAATATCCCCCTTTTCAGTGAGCGCCCAGGGCCACGGACCGAGCTGTGTTGCCGTGACATCCCCCATAGAAGTGAACGGGCTCAGTGCCGAGTACCCCACAGGCCCTGGCAGGCGACTCACCACCCCTTCACCGGCAGCTACCCCCCCCTCCACTTTTGGGGTCATCATCCCCATCCCCCATAGGATTCTCTCCAGCGTTACTCCGTGACATGTTTGCAGGCTCGCCTTCAGGTAATTTACGCACATAATATAAGCTTCCGACAAGTTTGACAACTTTGTTAGGTCTTAAAATGTGTAAGGGCTGTTGTGATATATATATTTTTCTGTGTTTTCCTAGCCGGCGGTGCCACAGGTTCTGGGTGGGTGGTAAGTGGGTCCTCAGGTGAACCGCAGTCGGACGAAAACCGTAAGTGTTAAACAGCAAACATGTAACATGTACATGTTGCAACATAATTCCCTGTTAACTGTTACCATTACCTCCACAGAAATCCCCACTGCCCAGGACCTGTTGGTGTCACACCGTCAGCTGATGGCAGCAATGCATGACCACGGGGTGATGCTGGAGAGGTTTGTGGCTGGCCTCTCTAGGGGGGCAGTCATTAATTTTTTTTGTTTTTTATTATTATTTGTATTTTATTGTTTTTTTTTTTTTTTTGCTAACATAAAAAAATATATATATGAAAAAAATATATATTATATATTTGAAGTTTATATACGCAGCTGTGGTGTATTATTTTTTAGTATAAGGTTTTAGCGCTAGTGTGACCAGGGCCTTTAAAAAAAATGTTGTTAATTTTTGAATTTTTTTTCACTATTTTTTTTTTACCAATGCTGGAACTCCTATGACTGCTGGTACTCCCATGACCCCGTGTGTGACAAGCAGAAACAAGTAGATGGAATAAAAATCCAACATTTTAATAGTTGTCAACAATATTGTTGACATCAATAACAAACATAAGAATAAAAGACCACAATTCAGTAGATAAATAAGATTTTTAACAATGTAAAAAAATATAGACAACAAAAAACTTTAGAAAATATTTTAAAAACTACAGCTGCTGGTAAAATGGATCGTTGCCATTACCACGTTGCCTCGGCGATGTATAAAAATAAGGTGGTGTAACAACGTTTTGGTTCGGCGGATTTATCCCAATTGGGTTCGGCACAGGATTGTGCGGCCATGAGTACTCCGGGTAGTGCGGTCTGGCCGTGACAACAGACGTGTTATTAAGGTTTCCTAATGACGCTTGACTCAGGACCTCAAGCATGAGTCTCTCAGCATGAACCCGCTGTATTGGATCCAGTGTTGGGAGCTTCTCATTAGCGTAGTATGCAAACCCTGTGATTTTTGGTTGGTCTTTTTCCGCCGTAAGGACTTTTTTGGCTATTTCTATCAATTCTGGAGTAGCCGAAGTGGGAGCCTTCCTTTTTCTGCCAGAAAATGTAAGCCGGCTCCGCACAGATGAGGATGGTGGCTCAACTACTTCGTCCTCTTGGACCAATGCCATGCTGTCTTCTTCAGTCAGAGGTGTGGAGACAGCCTCTTCTGTGTCCTGCATGAACAAAAAATGAATGTTAAATCACAAAGAAAAATAAATTTATCTTCACACTATAACACCCAAATACAGCAAAAATGTGAAAACCGGACTTGTGAAGGGATAGGCCTGAACCGTTGAGCTAGATAAATTATCAGAACTTGAAGGGATAAATTCAGCCATTTTATCAACATTTCACAATTATATTTTTAATTTCAAGTCCACTTTGGCATGTACATTAAAATGTGTTTTAATACAAAGGTACTTACATGTACGACAGGGGAGTCCGGCTGGATCACTGGGTCTGGTGCCAACATGGAAGTCGCTTGTCTGGGTACTTCTTGGTCCCTTGTAAAAGAAAATAGCTCAAAGTACCACAATTTGGGGACATACACATCTTCGGACCCGGCTCCAGACTTGGTAGAATTCTGTACTTTATTCAGTTCCTTCCTGAAAACTGTGCGGAGGGCCTGAATCAGTTTTTTGACCGATGATTCATCCATTGGTTCATTGGGATAATGGTTTTTGTAAAGCTCCACCAGTTTTTCGTACGCCTCTTTCTTTTTCAGCCTGTTGCTGTAATCCACCGACTTAATTTTCCACAGGCAAGGCATCGAGCGGTACATCTCGATGAATTCCCGCAGAAATTCGTGCTTATCGGCCATCTGTAATAAAAAAAGTATTATGTGAGAACGGCAGAATGGTTAAATAAAATGCTTACAGTGTCTTGCGATAGTTATTTTAGCTGCGTTGAGCAGGTGAGGTATCAGTGAGCCTTTTTTAAAGTGTAAATTTGAAGGATCCAGATTAAATAGAATGAAACGTGACGTTAATGGGATATCTACGTTTAAGGTTTTCTTTATATGCTCTCTAACTTTCTCCCAAAAACTTTTAATTTTTGTGCATTCCAGCCAAATGTGAGACGGAGAACCCTTCTCTTTGGTGCATCTCCAACAAAGAGGGAAGATTGAGCTGTCAATTTTATTCAATATGTCAGGTGTTTTATATCATCTTGATATGATTTTATAGTTAAGTTCTTGGAATCTCACTGAAGACGTTAGGAAGTGGATGTTTTTGAAAATTGTATGAATCTCTTCTGGGAGAAATTTTGTATTTAGTTCTAATTCCCATTTTTTTATGAAATCTGGGATCTCCTGTGTTTGGGTTAGATTTTTATTTATTTTGGCTATCATTTTTCCCTTTCCTTTTGTGTTCATAAAAAGTTTAAGAATTGGCGGATTAGGTGTTGAGGTAGAAATGTCTGGGAGATAAAGTTTGGTTACTTCCTGTAGAGTTTGAATTTCCTCATCTTTCAAGTGAAGGTTTTTAGTGAGTGAACTGATCTTGTTCTTGCTCATACATCTGTTTTTGTACACCAAGGAGTAAATCGGCATGTTTCTAAAGGGAATAGAAAGCCTGATTTTCTTCTTAAGAGATCTATAATTATTAGAATGGATAAAAGAATCCAACCAAATCGGTATATACGAGAAAATTAGACTTTCAGGATCTAAAAACCTAAAGACTCTAAACGCATGGATAGCCTGGTTGAACGCCTCAGAGGATCACGAAATAAGCACAACCGGTAACGGCAATCCTTAATTTCTGTCTCCCTATAAGTTTATTTTGTTATTCCTTTTTTTTACATATAGCCTGTTCTGTAATGTTCATGCCTTGATTTGAGTTTGATCTCCCAAATCGCTTAGTTTATCTCTATATTTTAAGCAGGACTTTCTGACTCCCTACCCTCCCCTTTCCTTCCTGTGTCCCTCCCCACCACTGCCCCTTGTTTTTTAAACTCTTCTTACAACCCTTTTGGTTTGCAAAAACACAGCCTTGTAGTGTTATCGTTGTGATTTATTCCGAATGTTTTTTTTTTTTTCTTCTTTTACTATTTCTGGAAACATTTACCCGTTTTTCCTTTCCTGTTGTATTATTGAAATTTTCTAAATACAGAATATATAATAAATAAATAAATAAAATGCTTACTATAGCCTACAACATAGAACACAGCAGGGATCATAAAATGGTGGTGGTGGGCGTGTCAGGTCAAAACAATGGCAGACCTAAATAAAAGTCAAAGATGGACAACTACGGTAAAAACAGCAGGGATCATAAAATGGTGGTGGTGGGCGCGGCAGGACCAAACAATGGCAGACCTAAATAAAAGTCATAGATGGACAACTACGGTAAAAACAGTAGGGATCATAAAATGGTGGTGGTGGGCGCGGCAGGACAAAACAATGGGCAACTCAGCGACTACGTCCCACAGTAAGGAGATCAGTGCCCCCTGTGGAACCTTAGTCTTGTTCTTCAGTCCCTTTGTTCAGACCCTTTTATTCGGGGGCAGCAAATGTCCATCTCTCATCGAACCATGAAAGTAGTATTTCTAGTAGCCATCACCACGGCCAAATGCATAGGTGAAATACAAGCCTTATCTATCCGAGATCCATATCTCCGAATTTTGGAGGACCGGATAGTCTTGAAACTAGACCCCACTTTCTTGCCCAAGATCGCGTCAATAAGTAACCTAAACCAGGAGATCATCCTGCCCTCGTTTTGCGAAAACCCCTCAAATGATTAAGAGCGAGAACTACACGAATTAGACGTGCGTCAGGCGGTCAGATTATATCCGGGCCACACACAGCTGGAGGCAGGACCACAACCTATTTATCCTATTCGGGGGGAAAAATAGGGGGAAGAATGCCTCAAAATCCTCTATCGCGAGGTGGATAACGTCTTTAATTAGTTTGGCCTACCTTTCTCAGGGCATCAGTCCCCAGAAGGTTTAAAAGCCCACTTGACTCGTGCATTATCAACCTCCTGGGCAGAGAGGGCGGGGGCGTCTGAACAAAATTTGTAGGACCACGACATGGTCCAGGCTATTGGTTAGTCTCACCGGTACTTTCAATCTTCAATTGTCACTTTTGATTCACCTTATTTTCAGTTTTAGTTATTATCACTCTTTCCCAAAATGTCCACCTACTCGGTCTCCAAAAAGATGGCCGCTGTGGTGCGCGCATGCGCCGTACTCACGCGCCTCCTCTATTTTCCTCTGTGGCTGTCAATGGTGCTGCAGGCACATATTTATGACGTCATGAGGCGACATTTCGCCCATATGCACGTGGAGCAGCGACGGCCAGGGGGAAGGAGGTGGTAATTATTTGGCGTGTGATGTCAGACGCATATGCGCCGCTACACACCGGCAGTATCTTGATTATGGCTAGCATATATAAACCTTGGGGTTATGACATCTAGCATCCCCTTTTGAGAAAGCACTGCCGCGAAACGCGCGTCAGGGGGTCGCTGGGGACGCACAGCCTGAACCGTTCGATATGGGTAAGAATCAGTGATTATTTATATGGTGCATATTGCGCTATATTGTGACTATTGATGATCTTATTGATAATCTGTAATATGCACCTGTTACCTGCACGATGTAAGTGCCAGAGAAAAATGTTCTGACATACCCCGGTTACTAATTAGTCTGTGCAACCCCTGCATTTATACCCGCAGTTTTTTGCCTCCATTTCATTCGTGTATTGTGGGCCATTATTGTTGGCATTCTGTTGTCTATTAATAAAGCTTTTTGTAATTTTATAAATGATGTTGTCCATACTCCCTTTTTTTGGTGTATATTGTTAACTCTTTGGAGTATCTCATCCATTATTCATGGGCCATTGGGCCGGATTTGGAATGAAGCAACTTTGCTTCAGTATTATTATATTATAGTGTTGTATATGACGTCGTGTCTTAATTTTATATACATTTTGTAAACATTACAAACTAGATGTATTGTCTAATCAACAGACTGCTTTTGGTAGAATGGTTCTACAGGCAGTCATCCCACCCTGAGGAGGTACTTTGGTATTCTCCCTGGTGCTGTCAGGAGGGACATCCTGGAAAATAGGTATTAGACCTACCGGTAATCATGTTTCCAGGAGTCCATCCTGACAGCACGGATAGGTCCCTCTCTGATGAGTATTATGTCATATGCTGTAATATGATACTGTAAATAAAGTGTTAAATTGCATCAGCCACGGTGTGGTACTTGGTAAAACACTGAGGAAAGGTGGGCAGAGAGGGCCTTTTAACCTCTTGTGTGTTCTTCCTGTCCCTGCAAGGAGATGAAGGACATCCTCCCTGGTGCTGTCAGGATGGACTCCTGGAAACATGATTAACGGTAGGTCTAATACCTATTTTTCTTGCCATAATACACATTCTAACAGTCTATTCAGTAGGACTATCAGCTGTGTATCCACCAGACTTCTACACAACACAACTGATGGTCCCAACCCCATTTATAAAGCAAGAAATCACACTTTATAAACCTGACAGGGCACACCTGTGAAGTGAAAACCATTTCCGGTGACTACCTCTTGAAGCTCATCAAGAGAATGCCAAGAGTGTGTAAAGCAGTAATCAAAGCAAAAGGTGGCTACTTTGAAGAACCTAGAATATAAGACATATTTTCAGTTTCACACTGTTTTGTTAAAATATATAATTCCACATGTATTAATTCATAGTTTTGATGCCTTCAGTGTGAATGTACAATTTTCATAGTCATGAAAATACCGAAAAATCTTTGAATGAGGTGTGTCCAAACTTTTGGTCTGTACTGTATATCCTTTAAATAATTAAATATTATCAAATGTAAAAAATTACTCGTCATAAAATAGCCTTCATATAAACAAATGATTTTGATAAGTTTACATTAGAGTGTACATAGTAATTTTGGTGTAATTCTGTCTATATACAGTAGGCTGTATACAGGGGGTAGGGTCAGTGTATATATAGCTCTGGCAAAAATTAAGAGACCACTGCAAAATTATCAGTTTCTCTGATTTTTCTCTTTATAAGGTATATTTGTGAGTAAAATGTACATTGTTATTTTACTCTATAAACTACTGACAACATGTCTGCGAAACTCAAAGCTAAAAATTTTGTATTTATTTGCAGTAAATGATAAAGCCCCAAAATACAAAGAAAGAACCAGTACTTTCAGACCTCAAACTACTCATGTTTTAAAGGGAAGGTGCCATAAAAAAAACTATTGCAAAAATATAAAGTATTAATGTTTTGATTTGTTTTTCCAATATTATCATACTTGTTAATGGAGTAAAATCTGAAAAGTAATTTAAAAAGTTTGATATGTTCTACTTTGAAACACTGCTGAAAATCTGGGCTGGATTTGCTCCATGTGTGATGTCTCCTCCCCTCCCTTTCTGGGTGTTTACAAATGGATAAGAGACAATGAAGTTTAGGATCACTCACAGTGAGGAGCCATTTTGCTGATGAAAAAAAATTGATACCAAACACACAACTATATGCAGATTGTAACGGGTCTGGTAGGTGAAACCACTGAGCTTTATTATACAAGACAGTATACTTGTAAGAGAGCAGGTGGCGCCCGGGGAATACGGACAGGAATTCACGGGAAGTGACCAGGGCAGTCTCTGGGTAGGCAGGTTGCCACGGCAAGTGACCAGGGCAGTCTCTTGGTAGGCAGGTTGTCACGTCAAGTGACCAGGGCAGTCTCTGGGTAGGCAGGTTGTCACAGCAAGTGACCAGGGCAGTCTCTGGGCAGGCAGGTTGTCACAGCAAGTGACCGGGGCAGTCTCTGGGCAGGCAGGTTGTCACAGCAAGTGACCAGGGCAGTCTCTGGACAGGCAGGTTGTCACAGCAAGTGACCAGGGCAGTCTCTGGACAGGCAGGTTGTCACAGTAAGTGACCAGGACAGTTTCTGAATAGACAGGCTTATACGACCTGAGATGTTGGAGCCTCCTGGTAGGCTGCAGTCTGATGGCAGATGATCGCTCCCAAGCGAGCAGGCAGGAATCTCTGGAGTAGCCGGTGATCACTGCTGGAGATGTCCGAACCTTCGGATAAAGCTGCAGTCGGATGGCAGATGATCGCTCCCAAGTGAGCAGGCAAGAGTCTCTGAAGTAGCCGGTGATCACTGCTGATGAAGTCCGAACCTTCGGATAGAGCTGCAGTCGGATGGCAGATGATCGCTCCCAAGTGAGCAGGCAAGAGTCTCTGTAATCGCCGGGGATCACTGCAGGTGATGTCCGAACCTCCGGGGAGGGCTGCAGTCAGTTGGCAGACAGCAAACAGACGGGTAACAGGCA
>JARQOD010000003.1:506454199-506624149 GCA_033576555.1 Oophaga sylvatica | reverse complement strand
CAGCAATGCATGACCACGGGGGTGCGGGAAAGGGGTTTTTGTGGCGGGCCTCTCTAGGGGGGGCAGTCATTAATTTTTTTTGTTTTTTATTATTATTTGGGTTTTTTTAATTGTTTTTTTTTTTTTTTGAAAAACAAAAAAAAATATATATAGGGAAAAAAATATTTTATTATATATTTGAAGTTTTTATACGCAGCTTTTGGTGTATTTTTTTTAGTATAAGGTTTTAGCGCTAGTGTGACCGGGCCCTTTAAAAAAAAATGTTGTTAATTTTTAAATTTTTTTTTTTCACTTTTTTTTTTTTACCAATGCTGGAACTCCTAGACTGCTGGTACTCCCTTGACCCCGGGTGTGACAAGCGGGAAACAAGTAGAGGGAAATTTAAAAAAAAAATTTTTTTTAATATTTGTAAACAATATTGTTGCACCCAATAAAAAAACAAAAGAATAAAAGCCCACAATTCGTAGATAAATAAGATTTTTAACAATGTAAAAAAATATAGACAACAAAAAACTTTAGAAAATATTTTAAAAACTACAGCTGCTGGTAAAATGGATCGTTGCCATTACCACGTTGCCTCGGCGATGTATAAAAATAAGGTGGTGTAACAACGTTTTGGTTCGGCGGATTTATCCCAATTGGGTTCGGCACAGGATTGTGCGGCCATGAGTACTCCGGGTAGTGCGGTCTGGCCGTGACAACAGACGTGTTATTAAGGTTTCCTAATGACGCTTGACTCAGGACCTCAAGCATGAGTCTCTCAGCATGAACCCGCTGTATTGGATCCAGTGTTGGGAGCTTCTCATTAGCGTAGTATGCAAACCCTGTGATTTTTGGTTGGTCTTTTTCCGCCGTAAGGACTTTTTTGGCTATTTCTATCAATTCTGGAGTAGCCGAAGTGGGAGCCTTCCTTTTTCTGCCAGAAAATGTAAGCCGGCTCCGCACAGATGAGGATGGTGGCTCAACTACTTCGTCCTCTTGGACCAATGCCATGCTGTCTTCTTCAGTCAGAGGTGTGGAGACAGCCTCTTCTGTGTCCTGCATGAACAAAAAATGAATGTTAAATCACAAAGAAAAATAAATTTATCTTCACACTATAACACCCAAATACAGCAAAAATGTGAAAACCGGACTTGTGAAGGGATAGGCCTGAACCGTTGAGCTAGATAAATTATCAGAACTTGAAGGGATAAATTCAGCCATTTTATCAACATTTCACAATTATATTTTTAATTTCAAGTCCACTTTGGCATGTACATTAAAATGTGTTTTAATACAAAGGTACTTACATGTACGACAGGGGAGTCCGGCTGGATCACTGGGTCTGGTGCCAACATGGAAGTCGCTTGTCTGGGTACTTCTTGGTCCCTTGTAAAAGAAAATAGCTCAAAGTACCACAATTTGGGGACATACACATCTTCGGACCCGGCTCCAGACTTGGTAGAATTCTGTACTTTATTCAGTTCCTTCCTGAAAACTGTGCGGAGGGCCTGAATCAGTTTTTTGACCGATGATTCATCCATTGGTTCATTGGGATAATGGTTTTTGTAAAGCTCCACCAGTTTTTCGTACGCCTCTTTCTTTTTCAGCCTGTTGCTGTAATCCACCGACTTAATTTTCCACAGGCAAGGCATCGAGCGGTACATCTCGATGAATTCCCGCAGAAATTCGTGCTTATCGGCCATCTGTAATAAAAAAAGTATTATGTGAGAACGGCAGAATGGTTAAATAAAATGCTTACAGTGTCTTGCGATAGTTATTTTAGCTGCGTTGAGCAGGTGAGGTATCAGTGAGCCTTTTTTAAAGTGTAAATTTGAAGGATCCAGATTAAATAGAATGAAACGTGACGTTAATGGGATATCTACGTTTAAGGTTTTCTTTATATGCTCTCTAACTTTCTCCCAAAAACTTTTAATTTTTGTGCATTCCAGCCAAATGTGAGACGGAGAACCCTTCTCTTTGGTGCATCTCCAACAAAGAGGGAAGATTGAGCTGTCAATTTTATTCAATATGTCAGGTGTTTTATATCATCTTGATATGATTTTATAGTTAAGTTCTTGGAATCTCACTGAAGACGTTAGGAAGTGGATGTTTTTGAAAATTGTATGAATCTCTTCTGGGAGAAATTTTGTATTTAGTTCTAATTCCCATTTTTTTATGAAATCTGGGATCTCCTGTGTTTGGGTTAGATTTTTATTTATTTTGGCTATCATTTTTCCCTTTCCTTTTGTGTTCATAAAAAGTTTAAGAATTGGCGGATTAGGTGTTGAGGTAGAAATGTCTGGGAGATAAAGTTTGGTTACTTCCTGTAGAGTTTGAATTTCCTCATCTTTCAAGTGAAGGTTTTTAGTGAGTGAACTGATCTTGTTCTTGCTCATACATCTGTTTTTGTACACCAAGGAGTAAATCGGCATGTTTCTAAAGGGAATAGAAAGCCTGAT
Organism: Oophaga sylvatica; assembly: GCA_033576555.1. Lineage (NCBI taxonomy): Eukaryota > Metazoa > Chordata > Amphibia > Anura > Dendrobatidae > Oophaga > Oophaga sylvatica. Next base: position 506,621,708 of record JARQOD010000003.1, on the reverse strand, counting down.
TTTCTTCTTAAGAGATCTATAATTATTAGAATGGATAAAAGAATCCAACCAAATCGGTATATACGAGAAAATTAGACTTTCAGGATCTAAAAACCTAAAGACTCTAAACGCATGGATAGCCTGGTTGAACGCCTCAGAGGATCACGAAATAAGCACAACCGGTAACGGCAATCCTTAATTTCTGTCTCCCTATAAGTTTATTTTGTTATTCCTTTTTTTTACATATAGCCTGTTCTGTAATGTTCATGCCTTGATTTGAGTTTGATCTCCCAAATCGCTTAGTTTATCTCTATATTTTAAGCAGGACTTTCTGACTCCCTACCCTCCCCTTTCCTTCCTGTGTCCCTCCCCACCACTGCCCCTTGTTTTTTAAACTCTTCTTACAACCCTTTTGGTTTGCAAAAACACAGCCTTGTAGTGTTATCGTTGTGATTTATTCCGAATGTTTTTTTTTTTTTTCTTCTTTTACTATTTCTGGAAACATTTACCCGTTTTTCCTTTCCTGTTGTATTATTGAAATTTTCTAAATACAGAATATATAATAAATAAATAAATAAAATGCTTACTATAGCCTACAACATAGAACACAGCAGGGATCATAAAATGGTGGTGGTGGCGTGTCAGGTCAAAACAATGGCAGACCTAAATAAAAGTCAAAGATGGACAACTACGGTAAAAACAGCAGGGATCATAAAATGGTGGTGGTGGGCGCGGCAGGACCAAACAATGGCAGACCTAAATAAAAGTCATAGATGGACAACTACGGTAAAAACAGTAGGGATCATAAAATGGTGGTGGTGGGCGCGGCAGGACAAAACAATGGGCAACTCAGCGACTACGTCCCACAGTAAGGAGATCAGTGCCCCCTGTGGAACCTTAGTCTTGTTCTTCAGTCCCTTTGTTCAGACCCTTTTATTCGGGGGCAGCAAATGTCCATCTCTCATCGAACCATGAAAGTAGTATTTCTAGTAGCCATCACCACGGCCAAATGCATAGGTGAAATACAAGCCTTATCTATCCGAGATCCATATCTCCGAATTTTGGAGGACCGGATAGTCTTGAAACTAGACCCCACTTTCTTGCCCAAGATCGCGTCAATAAGTAACCTAAACCAGGAGATCATCCTGCCCTCGTTTTGCGAAAACCCCTCAAATGATTAAGAGCGAGAACTACACGAATTAGACGTGCGTCAGGCGGTCAGATTATATCCGGGCCACACACAGCTGGAGGCAGGACCACAACCTATTTATCCTATTCGGGGGGAAAAATAGGGGGAAGAATGCCTCAAAATCCTCTATCGCGAGGTGGATAACGTCTTTAATTAGTTTGGCCTACCTTTCTCAGGGCATCAGTCCCCCAGAAGGTTTAAAAGCCCACTTGACTCGTGCATTATCAACCTCCTGGGCAGAGAGGGCGGGGGCGTCTGAACAAAATTTGTAGGACCACGACATGGTCCAGGCTATTGGTTAGTCTCACCGGTACTTTCAATCTTCAATTGTCACTTTTGATTCACCTTATTTTCAGTTTTAGTTATTATCACTCTTTCCCAAAATGTCCACCTACTCGGTCTCCAAAAAGATGGCCGCTGTGGTGCGCGCATGCGCCGTACTCACGCGCCTCCTCTATTTTCCTCTGTGGCTGTCAATGGTGCTGCAGGCACATATTTATGACGTCATGAGGCGACATTTCGCCCATATGCACGTGGAGCAGCGACGGCCAGGGGGAAGGAGGTGGTAATTATTTGGCGTGTGATGTCAGACGCATATGCGCCGCTACACACCGGCAGTATCTTGATTATGGCTAGCATATATAAACCTTGGGGTTATGACATCTAGCATCCCCTTTTGAGAAAGCACTGCCGCGAAACGCGCGTCAGGGGGTCGCTGGGGACGCACAGCCTGAACCGTTCGATATGGGTAAGAATCAGTGATTATTTATATGGTGCATATTGCGCTATATTGTGACTATTGATGATCTTATTGATAATCTGTAATATGCACCTGTTACCTGCACGATGTAAGTGCCAGAGAAAAATGTTCTGACATACCCCGGTTACTAATTAGTCTGTGCAACCCCTGCATTTATACCCGCAGTTTTTTGCCTCCATTTCATTCGTGTATTGTGGGCCATTATTGTTGGCATTCTGTTGTCTATTAATAAAGCTTTTTGTAATTTTATAAATGATGTTGTCCATACTCCCTTTTTTTGGTGTATATTGTTAACTCTTTGGAGTATCTCATCCATTATTCATGGGCCATTGGGCCGGATTTGGAATGAAGCAACTTTGCTTCAGTATTATTATATTTATAGTGTTGTATATGACGTCGTGTCTTAATTTTATATACATTTTGTAAACATTACAAACTAGATGTATTGTCTAATCAACAGACTGCTTTTGGTAGAATGGTTCTACAGGCAGTCATCCCACCCTGAGGAGGTACTTTGGTATTCTCCCTGGTGCTGTCAGGAGGGACATCCTGGAAAATAGGTATTAGACCTACCGGTAATCATGTTTCCAGGAGTCCATCCTGACAGCACGGATAGGTCCCTCTCTGATGAGTATTATGTCATATGCTGTAATATGATACTGTAAATAAAGTGTTAAATTGCATCAGCCACGGTGTGGTACTTGGTAAAACACTGAGGAAAGGTGGGCAGAGAGGGCCTTTTAACCTCTTGTGTGTTCTTCCTGTCCCTGCAAGGAGATGAAGGACATCCTCCCTGGTGCTGTCAGGATGGACTCCTGGAAACATGATTAACGGTAGGTCTAATACCTATTTTTCTTGCCATAATACACATTCTAACAGTCTATTCAGTAGGACTATCAGCTGTGTATCCACCAGACTTCTACACAACACAACTGATGGTCCCAACCCCATTTATAAAGCAAGAAATCACACTTTATAAACCTGACAGGGCACACCTGTGAAGTGAAAACCATTTCCGGTGACTACCTCTTGAAGCTCATCAAGAGAATGCCAAGAGTGTGTAAAGCAGTAATCAAAGCAAAAGGTGGCTACTTTGAAGAACCTAGAATATAAGACATATTTTCAGTTTCACACTGTTTTGTTAAAATATATAATTCCACATGTATTAATTCATAGTTTTGATGCCTTCAGTGTGAATGTACAATTTTCATAGTCATGAAAATACCGAAAAATCTTTGAATGAGGTGTGTCCAAACTTTTGGTCTGTACTGTATATCCTTTAAATAATTAAATATTATCAAATGTAAAAAATTACTCGTCATAAAATAGCCTTCATATAAACAAATGATTTTGATAAGTTTACATTAGAGTGTACATAGTAATTTTGGTGTAATTCTGTCTATATACAGTAGGCTGTATACAGGGGGTAGGGTCAGTGTATATATAGCTCTGGCAAAAATTAAGAGACCACTGCAAAATTATCAGTTTCTCTGATTTTTCTCTTTATAAGGTATATTTGTGAGTAAAATGTACATTGTTATTTTACTCTATAAACTACTGACAACATGTCTGCGAAACTCAAAGCTAAAAATTTTGTATTTATTTGCAGTAAATGATAAAGCCCCAAAATACAAAGAAAGAACCAGTACTTTCAGACCTCAAACTACTCATGTTTTAAAGGGAAGGTGCCATAAAAAAACTATTGCAAAAATATAAAGTATTAATGTTTTGATTTGTTTTTCCAATATTATCATACTTGTTAATGGAGTAAAATCTGAAAAGTAATTTAAAAAGTTTGATATGTTCTACTTTGAAACACTGCTGAAAATCTGGGCTGGATTTGCTCCATGTGTGATGTCTCCTCCCCTCCCTTTCTGGGTGTTTACAAATGGATAAGAGACAATGAAGTTTAGGATCACTCACAGTGAGGAGCCATTTTGCTGATGAAAAAAAATTGATACCAAACACACAACTATATGCAGATTGTAACGGGTCTGGTAGGTGAAACCACTGAGCTTTATTATACAAGACAGTATACTTGTAAGAGAGCAGGTGGCGCCCGGGGAATACGGACAGGAATTCACGGGAAGTGACCAGGGCAGTCTCTGGGTAGGCAGGTTGCCACGGCAAGTGACCAGGGCAGTCTCTTGGTAGGCAGGTTGTCACGTCAAGTGACCAGGGCAGTCTCTGGGTAGGCAGGTTGTCACAGCAAGTGACCAGGGCAGTCTCTGGGCAGGCAGGTTGTCACAGCAAGTGACCGGGGCAGTCTCTGGGCAGGCAGGTTGTCACAGCAAGTGACCAGGGCAGTCTCTGGACAGGCAGGTTGTCACAGCAAGTGACCAGGGCAGTCTCTGGACAGGCAGGTTGTCACAGTAAGTGACCAGGACAGTTTCTGAATAGACAGGCTTATACGACCTGAGATGTTGGAGCCTCCTGGTAGGCTGCAGTCTGATGGCAGATGATCGCTCCCAAGCGAGCAGGCAGGAATCTCTGGAGTAGCCGGTGATCACTGCTGGAGATGTCCGAACCTTCGGATAAAGCTGCAGTCGGATGGCAGATGATCGCTCCCAAGTGAGCAGGCAAGAGTCTCTGAAGTAGCCGGTGATCACTGCTGATGAAGTCCGAACCTTCGGATAGAGCTGCAGTCGGATGGCAGATGATCGCTCCCAAGTGAGCAGGCAAGAGTCTCTGTAATCGCCGGGGATCACTGCAGGTGATGTCCGAACCTCCGGGGAGGGCTGCAGTCAGTTGGCAGACAGCAAACAGACGGGTAACAGGCAGGCAACTGGAAACAGGAGCTGAGGGCTGAAGCAGAGTTATACAGTGCAACAACAACATTGCTCGGGCACCTCCATTAAGGAGGAAGCCCTTAATATAGGGTGGAGTCCTCCGGCATTGGCCGGAGACTAATTTGGAAAATGCGCGCGGCTCCTTTAAGAGCGGGGGAGGGCGCGGGCGCGCGCCCTAAGTCCAGCAGCAGGGAAGGAGCGCGCGGGCCCAGCAGGGCGGAATGAGGACGCCGAGGATGCTGGGGGTGCTGAGGACGCTGGGGGCGCTGAGGACGCTGGGGGCGCTGAGGACGCAGAGCGCTGGTAAGGGGAACGACGTCCCTGCCTGGCAGAGGGCCGGGACGCCGATGCTACAGTACCCCCCCCTCTAGGCCCCCCCCTCTTTAGGCCAGAAAGAAATTTAGCTAGGATGAGAGGGGCATGGATGTTCTCCCGAGGCTCCCACGTTCTCTCATCAGGACCAAACCCCTTCCAATCCACCAAAAAATAAGTCTTTCTTCCTACCCTTTTTGTGGCCAGAATGTTCTCTACCTCAAATTCATCATCAGCAGACACTGGAGCAGGAGGTGTACCTGTAGACTTGAAAAAAGAGTTAAGTACCACAGGTTTGAGGAGAGACACATGAAAAGAGTTAGGAATTCGCAAATTGGCCGGGAGTTTCAGTTTATAGGACACTGGGTTGATCTGCCTGATGACCTCAAAAGGACCGATAAACCGAGGACCTAACTTGTAGGAAGGAATTTTGAGCCGAACATATTTGGACGAAAGCCAGACTTTGTCCCCAGGATGGAATTGAGGAGGATCCAGACGTTTCTTGTCAGCATGTCTTTTCATGCGCTCGGATGACTGAATGAGTGCGGACCGGGTACTCTCCCAGATGGAGGAGAATTCTCTAACCAGAGATTCCGCAGCTGGATTGTCCACAGAGATGGAAACGGGGACAGGAATCCGAGGGTGCTGACCGAAGACTATAAAAAACGGAGACTTGGTGGACGATTCGCTCTCGTGATTATTGTAAGAGAATTCGGCCCAAGGCAGGAGCTCCACCCAATCAGAATGATGAGCATTAACGAAGTGTCAGATTCTGATTTATTCGCTCAACTTGTCCATTGGACTGTGGGTGGTAAGCGGAGGAGAAATCCAAGGTGACGTCTAGTAACTTACAAGTAGCTCTCCAGAAACGTGAAGTGAACTGTACCCCACGATCCGACACAATGTGACGAGGCAAACCATGGAGACGGAAGATGTGGCGGATAAAGTCTTTTGCCAACTCGGGTGCAGACGGAAGACCTGGCAGAGGAATGAAGTGAGCCATCTTGGAAAAGCGGTCAGCGACCACCCAAATGACCGTACAACCGGCAGAGACGGGCAGATCCGTAATGAAGTCCATGGCTATATGTTGCCAGGGAGCAGCGGGTACAGGAAGCGGAAGAAGACGGCCGGCAGGCAGGTGTCTCGGAACTTTGTTGCTGGCACAGGAGACACAGGCAGAAACAAAGTCTATTACGTCTTTGTGCAGGGTAGGCCACCAATAATGCCGGGTAATGAGTTGGAGGGTCTTTTTCTGACCAGCGTGGCCAGCGAGTTTAGACGAATGACCCCAATGTAGAATTCTCTTCCGATCAGTCTCTGATACGAACGTCTTACCAGGAGGGAGACGGTTTAGACTCACGGGAGCCACCTGCATCACTCTGGCGGGATCGATGATATGTTTAGGCTCATCTTCGAGATCCGACACCAGGAAGGACCGGGACAAGGCATCCGCCTTGATGTTTTTGTCAGCCGGGCGAAAATGCAAGAGAAAATCAAAACGGGCAAAAAACAAGGACCACCGGGCTTGGCGAGGGTTAAGTCTCTGAGCATGCTGAAGGTAAGACAGATTTTTGTGGTCCGTGTAGATAATTACCGGATGAAGAGCCCCCTCGAGTAGGTAACGCCACTCCTCCAATGCCAATTTAATGGCCAATAACTCTCGATCTCCTATGGAGTAGTTGCGCTCGGAGGAGGAGAAGAGTTTGGAGAAGAAACCACAGGAAACCATCTTCCCGGATGAAGATTTTTGAGTAAGTACCGCTCCGGCTCCAGCAGAGGAAGCGTCCACCTCCAGGAAGAACTGCTTGTTGCCGTCCGGGCGATGCAGCACTGGAGCGGAAGAGAAGGCTTGTTTCAAGGAAAGAAAGGCCTCCTCTGCTTCGGGCGTCCACTGTTTGGGGTTAGCATCCTTGCGGGTGAGCGCTGAGATTGGAGCAGTCCTGGAAGAGAAGTGCGGTATGAAGAGACGGTAATAGTTAGCGAATCCCAGGAACCGCTGAATGGCCTTCAACCCCTCTGGTCGGGGCCACTTCTCGATGGCAGACAGTTTCTCCGGATCCATTCGTAGGCCTGTCTGAGAGATAATGTAGCCCAGAAACGGAAGCGAGGTCTGCTCAAAGAGGCACTTCTCATATTTGGCGAAGAGGTGATTCTGCCTGAGCCTGAGCAGAACCTGACGAACATCCCTCCGGTGAGACTGGAGATCCGGAGAGAAGACCAAGATGTCGTCAAGGTACACCACAACGCAGGAGTAGAGGAGGTCCCGGAAGATGTCATTGACCAACTCCTGAAAGACTGCTGGAGCATTACAGAGACCAAAGGGCATAACCAGATACTCGTAGTGGCCATCCCGGGTGTTGAATGCCGTCTTCCATTCATCTCCTCGACGGATACGAACCAGGTTGTATGCTCCACGAAGATCCAGTTTAGTGAAGACTCTAGCCCCTCTAAGACGATCAAACAACTCCGGAATGAGCGGAAGAGGGTACTTATTCTTCACTGTGATCAAATTTAGGCCTCTGTAGTCAATACAGGGACGGAGAGATCCGTCCTTCTTTTTTACAAAAAAGAAACCTGCTCCCGCGGGGGAGGTAGATTTACGGATGAATCCTTTCGCTAAATTCTCCTCGATATATTCTGACATCGACCTGGTCTCTGCAGCGGACAATGGGTAAATACGCCCACGGGGAGGCGTAGTACCGGGTAGCAGGTCGATCGGGCAATCATATGGTCTATGCGGGGGTAATGTCTCTGCTTCCTTTTTATTAAAGACATCCGCGAATGACCAATATGGAATCGGGAGTCCAGGTAGATTAGCAGGTGTAGGAGAAGAATGGACGGGATGGACAGGCACCAGACACGTTTTATGACAGTCCTGTCCCCAGCGAAGAATCTCTCCATTCTGCCAGTCGAGCACGGGTGCATGTTTTTGGAGCCAAGGCAGACCTAGTAAGAAAGCATGAGAGAGTCCAGGTAAAACATGAAACGAGATGCTCTCAGAATGCAACATTCCCACCTGCAGGGTTATGGCTTCGGTGATAAGTTGGATGGGACGAGGTAGGAGACCCCCATCCACAGCAGCAACAGATACTGGTTCAACCAGAGGTTTGGTGGGAATGCGATACTTCTCTACTAGAGCCTGTGAAACAAGATTCCCAGCTGCTCCAGAATCAAGTTGGGCCAGTTCGAAGTAACGGTTCTTACCGATGAGAATAGAGACAGACAGCAGCAGAGATGAAGAGGATTTATTCTGGTCTAGGTGGACCTCTCCGAGCGAACCTAGACACAGGCGTTTCCTGACCTCTCCGGACAGGTACGGATCCAGTGCTCCTTACTGCCACAGTAGAAGCAACTCCTCTCGGCACGGCGTGAGTCCTCACGGGCTTTGACCATCTTGGTCTGGTCGACCTGCATAGGCTCAGCAGTGTGCATCTGGGGAGAAACGGAAGGGGTTATAGGTCTCTGAAACGAGGGTGCAAGACGAGGAAACCCTCTCTCACGGGTGACCTCTTTGGCACGTTCCTGGAACCGTAGATCAATTCGATTGGCAAGATTTATTAAATCATCAAGGGAGGTTGGAATGTCCCACCGGCAAGTTCATCTTTAATACGGCCGGACAGACCCTCCCAGAAGACCGAAATCAGGGCGTTATTGTCCCAAGCCAACTCTGAGGCTAGAGTACGGAACCGTATGGCATATTGACCAACGGTGAGACTCTCCTGACGGAGACGCAACAGAGATGATGCAGAGGAGGTCTTCCGTCCAGGTTCGTCGAATACCTTCCGGAAGGCCGAGAGAAAAGCAGGCAGGTCAGATACCAGAGGATCTTCTCTCTCCCAGAGAGGATTAAGCCAGGCCAGAGCCTCTCCGGTGAGATGGGACATGATGAAGGCAATTTTGGCCGGTCAGAGTTAAACTGGTGTGCCAGGAGTTCGAAATGCAGGGTGCACTGGTTAATAAAACCACGAGCCAGAGCAGGGTCGCCTCCAAACCTAGGAGGAGCTGAAAGTCGGGGTCCAGGAATGGAAACCACGGAATTGGGAAGCAGCGAGGCTGCCGGATTATGAGTCATGGCTCCAGCGGTGGTTGCTGGTGATGAATTCAGAGTGTCCAGGCGGGAATTGACGTTCCGCAGGTGACCCAGGATGGCCTCCTGTTGCGACCTCTGGCGAGATAGTTCATGACACAATTCCGGGAGTGAAGGGGTTTGGGTGCCACTGGGTTCCATGGCCCGAGCAAACTGTAACGGGTCTGGTAGGTGAAACCACTGAGCTTTATTATACAAGACAGTATACTTGTAAGAGAGCAGGTGGCGCCCGGGGAATACGGACAGGAATTCACGGGAAGTGACCAGGGCAGTCTCTGGGTAGGCAGGTTGCCACGGCAAGTGACCAGGGCAGTCTCTGGGTAGGCAGGTTGTCACGGCAAGTGACCAGGGCAGTCTCTGGGTAGGCAGGTTGTCACAGCAAGTGACCAGGGCAGTCTCTGGGCAGGCAGGTTGTCACAGCAAGTGACCGGGGCAGTCTCTGGGCAGGCAGGTTGTCACAGCAAGTGACCAGGGCAGTCTCTGGACAGGCAGGTTGTCACAGCAAGTGACCAGGGCAGTCTCTGGACAGACAGGTTGTCACAGTAAGTGACCAGGACAGTTTCTGAATAGACAGGCTTATACGACCTGAGATGTTGGAGCCTCCTGGTAGGCTGCAGTCTGATGGCAGATGATCGCTCCCAAGCGAGCAGGCAGGAATCTCTGGAGTAGCCGGTGATCACTGCTGGAGATGTCCGAACCTTCGGATAAAGCTGCAGTCGGATGGCAGATGATCGCTCCCAAGTGAGCAGGCAAGAGTCTCTGAAGTAGCCGGTGATCACTGCTAATGAAGTCCGAACCTTCGGATAGAGCTGCAGTCGGATGGCAGATGATCGCTCCCAAGTGAGCAGGCAAGAGTCTCTGTAATCGCCGGGGATCACTGCAGGTGATGTCCGAACCTCCGGGGAGGGCTGCAGTCAGTTGGCAGACAGCAAACAGACGGGTAACAGGCAGGCAACTGGAAACAGGAGCTGAGGGCTGAAGCAGAGTTATACAGTGCAACAACAACATTGCTCGGGCACCTCCATTAAGGAGGAAGCCCTTAATATAGGGTGGAGTCCTCCGGCATTGGCCGGAGACTAATTTGGAAAATGCGCGCGGCTCCTTTAAGAGCGGGGGAGGGCGCGGGCGCGCGCCCTAAGTCCAGCAGCAGGGAAGGAGCGCGCGGGCCCAGCAGGGCGGAATGAGGACGCCGAGGATGCTGGGGGTGCTGAGGACGCTGGGGGCGCTGGGGGCGCTGAGGACGCAGAGCGCTGGTAAGGGGAACGACGTCCCTGCCTGGCAGAGGGCCGGGACGCCGATGCTACACAGATCCTTATGCAGCAAAGTCTGATATTAGAGTGTCAGGGCCGTATTTGCCACTAGGCACTTGAGGGCACGTGCCTAGGGCGCCAGGATGCTGAGGGGCGGCACCTGAGCAAGGTGTTTTTTTATTTTTTCCAGTCCGAGGTCGGCCCAGGTCGGCCCGCCCATCCACCCGCCCACCTCAGCACAGGCGCCACAGCAGCCGACACCAGAGAGCGACACGAAGTGTCCTGAACGGTTAGAAAGGAAGAGCTGAAGGACCTGTGGTGACATCATCATTATAACAGGCCTTCACCATTTATCAGTTCCGCCCCCTAGTCACATGACAATAATGTCACCACAGGTCCTTCAGCTCTCAGTGCAGCAGCTCCTGGTTATGTGCAGCTTGTGCTCTCTGGTATCAGCCAGCAGCAGATTTCCAGTTCACACCATTCCGGTGAGATTACAGGAGGGTTTGGTGGGGTTTTGATGCTTGTGGTAAATCTGTGAGAGGAGAGTGTGGGGTGAGATCAGAGCTGTTTCTGTGGAGGCTCCTGCTCCATGTGACTGCGGCTCCTCAGTGTTTTGGACATGGTGCAGCATTGTATGGGACTGTGTGACAGACCTACAGCATGCTATATGGGGGGCACACAGACCTACAGTGTACTATATGGGGGGGCGGCACACAGACCTACAGCGTGCTATATGGGGGGCACACAGACCTACAGCGTGCTATATGGGGGGGCGGGCACACAGACCTACAGCATGCTATATGGGGGGCACACAGAACTACAGCATGCTATATGGGGGGGCACACAGACCTACAGCGTGCTATATGTGGGGTGGGCACAGACCTAGAGCATGCTATATGGGGGGCACACAGACCTACAGCATGCTATATGGGGGGCACACAGACCTACATCGTGCTATATGGGGGGGCGGGCACACAGACCTACAGCATGCTATATGGGGGGCACACAGACCTACAGCATGCTATATGGGGGGCACACAGACAGCATGCTATATGGGGGGCGGGCACACAGACCTACAGCATGCTATATGGGGGGCACACAGATCTACAGCATGCTATATGGCGGGGCACACAGACCTACAGCATGCTATATGGCGGGGCACACAGACCTACAGCATGCTATATGGGGGGCACACAGACCTACAGCATGCTATATGGGGGCAGGCACAGACCTACAGCATGCTATATGGGGGCACACAGACCTACAGCATGCTATATGGGGGGGGCACACAGACCTACAGCATGCTATATGGGGGCAGGCACACAGACCTACAGCATGCTATATGGCGGGGCACACAGACCTACAGCATGCTATATGGGGGGGCACACAGACCTACAGCATGCTATAGGGGGGCACACAGACCTACAGCATGCTATAGGGGGGCACACAGACCTACAGCATGCTATATGGGGGGCACACAGACCTACAGCATGCTATATGGGGGGCGGGCACATAGAGCTGCAGCATGCTATATGGGGGCAGGCACACAGATCTCAGCATGCTATATGGGGGGCACACAGACCTACAGCATGCTATATGGGGGGCACACAGACCTACAGCATGCTATATGGGGGGGTACACAGACCTACAGCATGCTATATGGGGGGCACACAGACTACAGCATGCTATATGGGGGGCACACAGACCTACAGCATGCTATATGGGGGGCACACAGACCTATAGCATGCTATATGGGGGGCACACAGACCTACAGCATGCTATATGGGGGGCACACAGACCTACAGCATGCTATATGTTGGGGGCACACAGACCAACAGCATGCTATATGGGGGGCAGCACAGACCTCAGCATGCTATATGGGGGCGGCACATAGACTGCAGCATGCTATATGGGGGCAGGCACACAGAGCTGCAGCATGCTATATGGTGGGGCGGCACACAGACCTACAGTGTGCTATATGGGGGCGTGGCCAGGCACAGACCTACAGCGTGTTATATGGGGGGTGGCACCAAGACCTCGCGGTCCTGTCGGTTTTACCTGGGGAGGAGACTTCTAGCCTTTCTTATGCATGACTGTCAAATGCTGTGTAGATCACGCTCCTACGCAATTCTAACTGTTCTATGTCGCGGGGCAATGACCCAACAGACTCAAATAGTGATAGTAATAATGTGTGGTTAAACCTTTCTGCTGTCCCTCAAGGTGTACATATATATACATGTGCAGATCACTTTGTCACACAACTAAGGCCCTCTTTACACATCCGCCTTCGCGCGTGTGTGGTCCTGCCTAATATGCTGAGGCACGGACAGCAAAGTTCCTCAAGCCCGACCTTCACATGTCTGTGTACCGCACAGTGGTCGTGTGTGAAGACCCGCAGTGTTTTTGCAATACTTCACAACTACCACCCCCTCGGCCAATTGGGGGACGGCAGCAAGCGCTACAAGTACAGTGCCTTAGGGCGGCATAGCATATCCAAGACCTTAAATACTAACCTACCCTGAGTATATAGTACAGAGGTTACTGAGGTCTGATATTAGAGTGTGAGCTCTGCTGCCCAGGTCTGAATATATAGGAGTATACAGTACAGAGAGGTTACTGAGGTCTGATATTAGAGCGTCAGCTCTGCGGCCCAGGTCTGAATATATAGGAGTATACAGTACAGAGAGGTTACTGAGGTCTGATATTAGAGCGTCAGCTCTGCGGGCCAGGCCTGGATATACAGTACAGAGCGGACACTGAGGTCTGATATTAGAGCGTCAGCTCTGCGGGCCAGGCCTGGATATACAGTACAGAGCGGACACTGAGGTCTGATATTAGAGCATCAGCTCTGCGGCCCAGGCCTGGACTGAAAATTGTCCTTGTGTTGTTACAATTTATTTTGTATATAAAGTATTTTAATGTTTCAGTTTTATTTAGTAATTTGTATTTTCATTATTAATGCAAACATAAAGGGTCGCCAGTCATGTGACAGCTAATGTTATGGATTAGGTACGAGTGACATGTAACAGTAGAATAGTGACTGCAGCTCTTCCCCTGTGCCCAGTCTCTCTCTCCACGTGTGCTCTCTTCCCTGCTGTGCCTGGTCTCTGTCCCCTTGTGCGCTCTCTACCCCGCTGTGCCTGGTCTCTCTCCCTATGTGTGCTCTCTACCCCGCTGTGCCCGGTCTCTCTCTCCCCATGGGTGGTCTCTACCCCACTGTCCCCAGTTTCTCTCCCCATGTGTGGTCTCTCTCCCTATGTGTGCTCTTTTACCACGCTGTGCCCAGTCTCTCTCCATGTGTGCTCTCTATTCTGCTGTGCCCGGTCTCTCTCTCCACATATGTGGTCTCTCTCACTATGTGTGCTCTCTACCACGCTGTGCCCAGTCTCTCCCCATGTGTGCTCTCTATTCCGCTGTGCCTGGTCTCTCTCCCCATGTGTGCTCTCTACCCCAACGTGCCCAGTTTCTGTACTCCATGTGTGCTCATCCCCTTGTGCCCGGTCTCTCTCCCCCAGCGTGTCTCTCTCCCCCTGTGTGTGTCTCTTCCCATGTCTGCTCTTCCCCTGCATGTCTTTCTTCATGTCCCTTCCCCAGATTCTCCACATAGCTTCTCCTACTCCCCAGGTTCTCCATACAGCTTCTCCCCCCTCCCCAGGTTCTCCATATAGCTTCTCCCCCTCCCCAGGTTCTCCATATAGCTTGTTTCCCCCTTCCCAGATTCTCCATATAGCTTCTCTCCCCCTCCCCAGTTTTCCATATAGCTTCTCTCCCCCTTCCCAGGTTCTCCATATAGCTTCTCTCCCCCTCCCCAGGTTCTCCATACAGCTTCTCTCCCCCTTCCCAGGTTCTACATACAGCTTCCACCTCACCAGGTTCTCCATATAGCTTCTAACCCCCTACCCAGGTTCTCCATATAGCTTCTCCCCCCTCCCCAGGTACTCCATATAGCTCCCACCTCACCAGGTTCTCCATATAGCTTCTAACCCCCTACCCAGGTTCTCCATATAGCTTCTCTCCCTTCCCCAGGTCCTCCATATAGCTCCTCCCTCTCCAGGTTCTTCTAAATATTACTTCCCCCCCTCCCCAGGATCTCCATATAGCTTCTTCCTCCCCAGGTTCTACATATAGCTTCCCCCCCTCCCCAGGTTCTCCATACAGCTCCCACCTCCCCAGGTTCTCCATATAGCTTCTACCCCCCTCCCCAGGTTCTCCATATAGCTTCTCCCCACTCCCAAGGTCCTCCATATAGCTTCTTCTCCCTCTCCAGGTTCTACATACAGCTCCTCCGCCCTCTCCAGGTTCTTCTAAATATAACTCCCCCCCCCTCCCCAGGTTCTCCTTATAGCTTCTCTCCCCCTCCCAAAGTTCTCCATATAGCTTCTATCCTCCTCCCCAGATTCTCCATATAGCTTCTCCCCTCCCCAGGTTCTCCATATAGCTTCTCCCCTCCCCAGGTTCTCCATATATCTTCTCTCCCCATCCCCAGGTCCTCCATATAGATACTCTCCCCCCTCCCCAGGTTCTACATACAGCTTCTCCCCCCTCCCCAGGTTCTCCATATAGCTTCTACCCCCCTCTCCAGGTTCTTCATATGGCTTCTCACACCTCTCCAGGTTCTCCATATAGCTTCTCTCCCCCTCTCCAGGTTCTCCATATAGCTTCTCTCCCCCTCTCCAGATTCTCCATATAGCTTCTCTCCCCCTCTCCAGATTCTCCATATAGCTTCCCCCTCCTCTCCAGATTCTCCATATAGCTTCCCCCCTCTCGTTTCTCCATTTAGCTTCTCTCCCCCAACCCAGGTTTCCATATAGCTTCTCCCTCCCTTCCCAATTTCTCCATATAACTCCCCCTCCCAAGATTCTCCACATAGCTTCTCCCCTCCTCCCCAGGTTCTCCACATAGCATCTACCCCCTCACCAGGTTCTCCATGTAGCTTCTCCCCTTTTCCCCAGGTTCTCCACATAGCTTCTCCCCCAGGGCCGGCTCCAGGTTTTTATGGGCCCCGGGCGAAAGAGCCTCAGTGGGCCCCTTTAACACAGACCACGATTCATGATGCACAGATACAGCAGAGAAATATAGGTACAGTACAATGCCAAATACTTCACTTCTTCCATTACATGAGTCATATCTATTGTAAATTGTACAATAGCTCAAAAACCACCAAATCCTCGCAGCGCACAGTACAGACTGGACAGTACAGTCCTCCATACAATATTATGGGCACCACATAGTCTCCCCCTCATCACCCATATAATACCCCATGCAGGATGTCACCCCCCATCCCCCATATAATGCTCCATACAGAATACTGGACCCAAAATAATGCTCCATACAGAATACTGGACCCAATATAATGCTCCATACAGGATACTGGTCCCCATATAATGCTCCATACAAAATATGGAGCTCTCCTCTGCGCTGTACTGCGTTCTGCATTGTTACGGCTCAGGAAAGGGCACTGTGGAAAGCCTCCCCATTATCATCAATGACTGCCCATCATCATCATCGCCTCCCCAATATCATCAATGCCTGCCCATCATCATCATGGCCTCCCCATTATCATCAATGCCTGCCCATCATCATCATGGCCTCCCCATTATCATCAATGCCTGCCCATCATCATTATCGCCTCCCCAATATCATCAATGCCTGCCCATCATCATCATGGCCTCCCCATCATCATCATGGCCTCCCCAATATCATCAATGCCTGCCCATCATCATCATGGCTCCCCATTATCATCAATGCCTGCCCATCATCATTATCGCCTCCCCAATATCATCAATGCCTGCCCATCATCATCATGGCCTCCCCATCATCATCATGGCCTCCCCAATATCATCAATGCCTGCCCATCATCATCATGGCCTCCCCATTATCATCAATGCCTGCCCATCATCATTATCGCCTCCCCAATATCATCAATGCCTGCCCATCATCATCATGGCCTCCCCATCATCATCATGGCCTCCCCATTATCATCAATGCCTGCCCATCATCATCATGGCCTCCCCATTATCATCAATGCCTGCCCATCATCATTATCGCCTCCCCAATATCATCAATGCCTGCCCATCATCATCATGGCCTCCCCATCATCATCATGGCCTCCCCAATATCATCAATGCCTGCCCATCATCATCATGGCCTCCCCATTATCATCAATGCCTGCCCATCATCATTATCGCCTCCCCAATATCATCAATGCCTGCCCATCATCATCATGGCCTCCCCATCATCATCATGGCCTCCCCATTATCATCAATGCCTGCCCATCATCATCATCGCTTCCCCATCATTATCAATGCCTGTCCATTATCTATGCCTGCCCATCATCATCTCCTCCCCATCATCATCAATGCCTGCCCATTATCATCAATGCCTGCCCATTATCATCAATGCCTGCCCATCATCACACACAGACAGCACCACAGCACACAAGCACTCTCTCACATACATACATACATACATACACACACACACACACACACAGAGACACATACACACACATCTCACCTGTCCAGTGTCCGCGCCCTCTCTTCCACAGCCGGCCGCTGAATGACGTCATTCAGCGGCGCTGCTGAGAGGAAGCGCCGGCGCCCCCTGGAGCCCGGAGCTGCGGCAGCGGAGGCACGGGAGGTGAGTATTGTGCCAGCTCCTGCCGGGGCCCTGAGCAAACGGGGGGGGACCCAGCGGCGGCGCTGACACCGCTCTCCTCCGCTAACGGGCGCCGGGGTGCCCGACGGCGAGTGGGCCCCCCCGCCTGCTCAGGGCCCCGGCACTTGCCCGGGTGTGCCGGGTGCTGACGCTGGCCCTGTTCTCTCCCCCCTCCCTAGGTTCTCCATATAGGTATCAACGCTATCCTCTGTGATTTGCACTGAATGAGATTCAATCACCAGCATTAACTGATGGGTCATGTGACTAATTTAAGAAGGGTCCAACAGGACCTACTGTTATTGTGTTGCCGTGTGTTATGCGCCGGATACCCACTGGTCTGTGCGGCACTGTTACAAGCTATATTCAGACACATGCCAGTCCAGTGCTCTGGAATGTTGTGGCTCAAAGAGAATCAAACTTCTTCCCAAATAAGAAAACATTGCATTACTCTATATACAAGCAACACAGTATAGACAGATAAGCTCAGTTGGAGGTGTGAATATTTTTTATTGGATGAAGCTTGCTGTACTAAGATGTGAAATATCACAATGCTAATTAGCCTCTATTACGTTAAACTGCCAGGCCTTCAGTTCATTTGCTTTAGACTGCTTTTTATTCCTACTAATCTAGCTCTCTGCTTTTTTTTGCTAGGCATTGAACCCTCCTGCTCACTGAGATGTGACGGTATCCTGAACTCTCTAGAGAAGCTTTCTATTTGTTTATTTTTATCTTTCCTTGGACGTTCAACTTAAAGATGGCCTCCAGGCAGACAGAAAATCGCACCTGTCTGCTCTGCAAGTTCTGCCAGGCTCTCATGTCACCTCAAGAAATCTTGCTTGAAAAATTCCTCCATAGAGGAGATCAATCAAGAGGTTCAGAAGGCAAAGAATAAGAGGCAAACAGCAGCAGATTTGTTGAGTATCGTTCATTATGAAGATCTGGACTTTAAGGCAAGCCCCTTTTCTGATCCACAAGAATTTTTTGCAGATTTCTTGAAACGCAAAGGGGGCTTTGTCAATAATAGGCCATCTAGACATCGGCAATATTTTGAAGAGGCTGAAGACAAAGAGCCCATGAAACCTGAAGAGGATGTCCCCCTACGGAAGAAATTGGCTCAGGCCGGCATGAATTTAAAACATGACCAAGATTCCACGTTGCTGGCTCTTTTTCGATACATGGAAAAACAACTTTCTGAAAAAAGTGTTAAATTAATGGTTACCAGCGTGGCCAGGTTACTAAAGTCTGTGTCAGTATTCCGGTTTTCTAGGTAACTTTGTCAATGATTTTGCCCTTTGTTAAAATGGAGTTTGCTGTTTTGTGTGCCCTACTTCCTGTTCGTTTGTTTAAAGCCTGGCTCAGGTGTTGGTTTCACTGCTGGAATATTCTGCTTCCGTTTCCCTGCAACCCAGCTGCTTTGTTCCTCACAGATCTTTTGTGTATTTACCAGGAAAGTGCATAGCCTTATCTTCAGGTGTTTCTCAGCCACAACAGTTTCTACCCATGGCTCTGGACATTCTCTGCATATGTAAGTTGCACAAAGTACTGTGTTATCACTAAACTGTTGACTTGGGAATTTAACCCTTGGTTCACTCCATCTGATAAGAACTGTGTTTCTGAACTGTTGCTGTTTAACCCTTTGTGCATTACCTCTGGTGAGAGCTGTTGGAACTGTTACTGGAACCTTACTGACATATGAACTTGTTGTTGGACTTCACTGAATTAAGCCACAACTGAGATTAACTTGTTCCTGGACCTCCCTGTGTTTTCTTCATACCTGGATCTGACTCTTCACACACCAGCAGTGTGTAAATCCAGCCACGTTATCTGTGCATCAGACTTACCTTGTGGTCACATTTGTGTGAGGACTCCGTCGTAAGAACTTTACCACCCTCGCTATAGAGGTTCAAAGACTTATATATCCGGATTCATATAACTGGACTTGTGTATATATATATGGACTCATTGCATGTCACTACGGGTTGTTTGAATATTGTTTTTGGGTGTTTTGCTGTTTCACAAATACATTATTTGCATTCAAAGAAACCCGTCTCTGATTGTTCATTGCCCCACGCTATCAGAATCCTCGAGTTCCTACAATAGTATTACAGGATATTCCAGCCTAAAAAAGAGGATTCTGCTGGGGCAATGACGGAGACACGGGCAGACAAATTGTTCACCATAGTTAACTCCTTGCAGCAGGAGGTGGCGGCTGCACTCAATCAGATTAGAGACTTGGAGTCTCGGGTTAACCACAATGCACAGGGGTTTGGTCAGGCTCTCCAAGATCTACGTTCTAGGTTAGGAGTCCTGGAGGCCTTACCTACTGAGCCTACCTCATCCACCAGTATGCCCAAATTGCCTCCATTCCGTTTTAATGGTGACCGAAGTCAATTCCGTGGGTTTGTTAATCAATGTATATTATTTTTTGATGTACATGCCTCCTACTACCGGTCTGATAGATCTAAGGTTCTATGTATTATTATGTTGTTGACATCACGTGCACTGGCTTGGACAAATCCTATGGTTGAAAGTCATGATACCCGTCTAAATAATTTGGACAATTTTCTGGCAGCCATGGCGCAAATGTTCGACGATCCCAACCGCCGTGCTACCGCTGAATCTGCCTTGCTTTCCTTACGCCAGGGGAAACGGTCAGTCATAGAATATGTTACTGAATTTAAAAGGTTAGTGGTGGACACCCAGTGGGAAAACAATGCTTTATTACCAATCTTTAGAATAGGTTTGTCAAATGCAATCAAGGATGAGCTAGCTCGTTCAGAGTCTCCACAGGAGTTTGAATTGTTTATACAGCACTGTGTACGTATTGATATTCGTTTAACTGAACGCAGACAAGAAAAATGGGCCGCTGTAAATCGCATTACTAATTACTCTCTTCCGTCCAGGGAAACCACAGGCAAAAACCCGCGAGAGGCTGAGGAGGTGCCTATGCAGGTGGACTCACTGCAGAGACGTGAGAATAATGAACGCCGCGAACACCGTCTCCGTGAGCGCTTATGTTTCTATTGTGGTCAATCGGACCATTTCCTCATCAATTGTCCTAAATGTCCTAGGCGACCAAACAAGGTGTTGGCGGTAGTAGGGGATTATGATAACACAGACGCTGAGTCTGAAGTTTCGGAAACCAGTCTACATCTAGATGCGGTTTTTCCCCCAATACTGATGCCGACTTCCCCTAAAGATCAAGGGGAGAAATATTCACATTGTTCTCTTCCTATACAGATTCAGTGGGAGGAACAGTGGATATCAAGTTCTGCCATGATAGACTCTGGAGCAGGTGGGAATTTCATGGATTCTTCTTTTGCAAAGGAACATGGTATAAAGACACAACTAAGAGCTTCACCAATCACTATGGAAACGGTGGATGGTTCCCCATTAGTTTCTGGACCAGTAGATCGGGAGACAGTGCCTCTGGAGTGTAAGATGGAACCAGACCATCAAGAAACACTTTCATTCATGTTATATACTTCTCCTCATTTTCCTGTAATTTTAGGAATTCCCTGGTTACGGTCACAAAATCCAATCATCAATTGGGAAACCAAGGAGATAACCTTTCTCCCGAAGTGCAGTTCTACCATCAGTCCAACTGTAGCGGCTCCAGTTACCCAGAACTTGGAAGAGGTGATACAGGTACCTACTCTCCCTCTGATATATCAGGAATTCTCAGACATTTGTGATAAAAGGAAGGCAGATCAACTTCCCCCACATAGACCGTATGACTACCCCATAGAATTGCTTCCTGGAGCAGCGATTCCTTTCGGCCATGTTTACCCGTTGGCGGCTCCGGAATTAAAATCTTTACGAGAGTATATAGATGAGAATTTAGCCAAGGGGTTTATCCGACCATCTTCTTCACCAGCGGGAGCTCCAATATTCTTTGTAAAGAAGAAGGATGGTACTCTAAGACCCTGCATTGACTACCGGGAGTTAAATAAGGTAACCATTCGTAACAGGTACCCGTTGCCCCTAATTCCAGAATTGTTGGAAAGAGTTCGCCAGGCCAAAGTATTTACCAAATTAGATCTTCGTGGGGCATATAATTTACTCCGTATACGGCCCGGAGACGAATGGAAGACAGCTTTTAGATGCCGGTATGGACATTTTGAATATTTGGTGATGCCATTCGGACTCTGTAACGCTCCTGCTGCTTTTCAACATTTAGCCAACGACATTTTCAGGGATTTATTGGACCAATATGTGGTAATTTACCTTGATGACATCTTAATCTTTTCTGACTCCTTACAGGAACATCAGGAACATGTCAAGACCGTACTTAGACGTTTGAGAGATAATCATTTGTACATCAAACTCGAAAAGTGTGAGTTCCATTGTTCTGAAATTCAATTTTTAGGCTATGTTATCTCGCCTCAGGGATTGAATATGGAGTCCAGCAAGATCCAGGCAATCTTGGACTGGCCGGTACCAGGAAACATTAAGGAGGTACAACGATTCATTGGCTTTGCTAACTTTTATAGACGGTTTATCCGAAATTTTTCAGAAATTGTCCGTCCCATCACTCTCCTCACCAAGAAGGGGAAGAAGTTTGAATGGTCTTCGCAAGCTCAGGAAGCCTTTGATCGCCTGAAGGGTTGTTTTACCACGGCTCCAATATTGATGCATCCGGATCCTGCACAGCCTTTTATCGTGGAGGTGGACGCGTCTGACTGTGCATTGGGAGCTATCCTCTCACAACGTACCGGAGACAAAGGTTTGCTGCACCCGTGTGCCTTCTTCTCTCGTAGGTTATCTTCTGCAGAACTTAACTATGATGTGGCAGATAAGGAACTTTTGGCAATTATTTCTGCCTTTAAGGAATGGAGACACCATTTGCAGGGGGCAACTCAGCAGGTAGTAGTACTCACGGATCATCGCAATTTGGAATTCCTTAAGTCTGCCAGGTGTCTTTCTCCTCGACAAGCTAGGTGGAGTTTGTTCTTGAACCAGTTTAATTTTATTATTTCGTACCGCCCAGGTTCACGTAATGGGAAAGCTGACGCATTATCCCGAATCCATACCGTGGATTCCGTGCCTGGGACCCCGTCGAAGACCATCTTGTCGGAGGCCAATTTCGTTGGAGTGCTCCGGAACCGGGACTTGTGGCAGGAGATTAAGCTGGCCTATGACGGTGACGTATTTCTTGCAGCTCCACCTGACAATGTGAATCTTGTCGTTCGGAATGGTGTGTGGCTTAGAGATCGATGTATTTATGTCCCAGAGGCTGTAAGACTTCGAGTTCTCAAATTGGTCCACGACTCTAAATTGGCTGGTCATAGGGGGGTACAGAAGACGCAGGAATTGTTAACTCATAGAATCATAGAATCATAGAATGGTAGAGTTGGAAGGGACCTCCTGGGCCTTCTGGTCCAACCCCCTGCTCAAAGCAGGATTCTCTAAATCATCCCAGACAGATGTCTATCCAGCCTCTGTTTGAAGACTTCCATTGAAGGAGAACTCACCACCTCTTGTGGCAGCCTGTTCCACTCATTGATCACCCTAACTGTCAAAAAGTTTTTTCTAATATCTAATCTGTGTCTCCTCCCATTCAGTTTCATCCCATTGCTTCTAGTCTTTCCTTTTCCTCGTTTTTTTTGGTGGCCTACCTGCTTGAAGGATGTGAATGACTATGTCCGCTCTTGTGAAGTTTGTGCCCGGTACAAGGTTCCTCGCGTTTCACCTACTGGTCTTCTTAAACCGCTACCTGTACCGTCTCGCCCTTGGGGGTCTATTTCGATGGACTTTATTGTGGAGTTACCCACCTCTGGTGGTAAAAATACTATTTTGGTGGTAGTAGATCGTTTAACGAAAGCTGCTCATTTCATTCCGTGTGCTGGTCTTCCCTCAGCTACAGAGACAGTAGATCTAGTTATCCAGAACATTTTCCGGCTGCATGGGGTACCAGATGACATCATTTCTGACCGGGGAATACAATTTACCTCTAGATTTTGGAAAGGATTTTGTTCTGCGCTCCACATTAATGTTTGCTTGTCTTCTGCATACCATCCTCAGACCAACGGGCAGACCGAACGGACAAATCAAACCTTGGAGCAATATCTACGCTGTTATGTCAGTCATTTGCAGGACGATTGGCTGAAGCTACTTCCTCTAGCGGAATTTTCGTACAACAACTCCCAAAGCAGTTCCACGAAGGTAACGCCTTTTTTTGCCAACCTGGGTTATCATCCAAGTATTTTGCCTAGGTCTCCGGTTACGATTTCGGTACCAGCGGTTGAAGACAGAGTGACGGCGTTGCAACGTAATCTTGAAGTTTTGAAGGACTCCCTGACCACAGCACAGGAGCGTTACAAGAAGTCGGCCGATAGATTCCGGAAACCAGCACCTATGTATAAGGTAGGAGACTCAGTTTGGTTGTCCACCAAGAATCTAAAATTGGGTGTTCCTTCGCAGAAACTGGGACAGAAATTCATCGGTCCATTCAAGATCACTGGGATTGTGAGCTCTGTTGCCTGTCGGTTGAAGCTACCACGGACTTTAAAGGTACACCCAGTATTTCATGTTTCCTTATTAAAACCAGTCTCTCCTAACACGTTTCAGGGACGTATCGTACCTCCCCCTCCACCAGTGTTGGTTGATGGCGAAGAACAATTCGTGGTACAGGATATTGTTAATTCGAGACTTCATAGAAACCGGCTTCAGTATCTAGTTAGATGGCAAGGTTACTCTCCTGAAAATGATTCTTGGGAACCAGTAAGTAACATCAATGCGCCTCTGAAGATTGCTCAGTTTCATCGGAGATACCCGGACAGGCCTGGTCCAGGACCGTCCGGAGGCCGTCTTTAGGGGGGGAGTAATGTCAGTATTCCGGGTTTTCTAGGTAACTTTGTCAATGATTTTGCCCTTTGTTAAAATGGAGTTTGCTGTTTTGTGTGCCCTACTTCCTGTTCGTTTGTTTAAAGCCTGGCTCAGGTGTTGGTTTCACTGCTGGAATATTCTGCTTCCGTTTCCCTGCAACCCAGCTGCTTTGTTCCTCACAGATCTTTTGTGTATTTACCAGGAAAGTGCATAGCCTTATCTTCAGGTGTTTCTCAGCCACAGCAGTTTCTACCCATGGCTCTGGACATTCTCTGCATATGTAAGTTGCACAAAGTACTGTGTTATCACTAAACTGTTGACTTGGGAATTTAACCCTTGGTTCACTCCATCTGATAAGAACTGTGTTTCTGAACTGTTGCTGTTTAACCCTTTGTGCATTACCTCTGGTGAGAGCTGTTGGAACTGTTACTGGAACCTTACTGACATATGAACTTGTTGTTGGACTTCACTGAATTAAGCCACAACTGAGATTAACTTGTTCCTGGACCTCCCTGTGTTTTCTTCATACCTGGATCTGACTCTTCACACACCAGCAGTGTGTAAATCCAGCCACGTTATCTGTGCATCAGACTTACCTTGTGGTCACATTTGTGTGAGGACTCCGTCGTAAGAACTTTACCACCCTCGCTATAGAGGTTCAAAGACTTATATATCCGGATTCATATAACTGGACTTGTGTATATATATATATGGACTCATTGCATGTCACTACGGGTTGTTTGAATATTGTTTTTGGGTGTTTTGCTGTTTCACAAATACATTATTTGCATTCAAAGAAACCCGTCTCTGATTGTTCATTGCCCCACGCTATCAGAATCCTCGAGTTCCTACAATAGTATTACAGTCTGATAACGCTGATGTCGTGTCAATGGATTTTGTTAAAGACATTGACAAAGTAAAGCAGTTCTTTTGCAATCTCTCTGATATGGAGACAGCTCCAAGTACATACAAAATAAACCTGTACCATGCCATGAAGTTTTTGGATTTTGCAATTTCTGAACTTAAGTTTACCGAGGAAACCAGAGAGGCCACAGAACACCTTGTGGGAGTGCTGGAAAACATTGCTACTGAGATTCTTCCAATGTCAAAGACGATCCCACGCAGATCTGCCACTCCCAAAGAGTGGCTCAGTGTTCTGGCAGTGGCAAAGCCGAAGGTTGTTAACATATACAGCAGGGTTCAGTCCGGTGATGATCCTGACGAGGCAGACAAGACCCTATTTTGTCATTATTTGGAGGCTTTGCTGATTTTAAAGCATCTTTTGAAACAGTCTTTCATTCAGACCCTGACCGTAAAAGATTGGCTGGAGAAGAAGGACTACGCATACATGGAAGAAGATTTTGAGGAAAAGGTCACCATTTTGAAAACAAAAAAAAAAGACATTGCTGTGCTGAGGAATGAGGAGTCCTTATTTGATTTTTATTTTAAGATCAGGCCCACTCTTCTGGCCAAGGGCACAGGACCAGCAAACATTTTTTTCCTTAATTTGAAAGGGAAGGCCATTAAAAATCTCTCAATGAATGTGAGTAGGTTACAAGAAAAGTTCCACATGCTGGTGATTACAGGAAGTGAGGCAAGAGATGCTTTTAACAAGTGGGCCCTCTGCTACCTGTCACGAGAAGAAAGAGACAAGGTTAAAAGGTACATCAGCAGCAAAGAACGTACTGAACTTGTAGATGATGAGTTTGTCAAAGCCATGTTTATTTTAAGCAAAGTGGAAGGGAAGAGGAGGCGAACCGAAGAAGATGAAGAACAAGAAGAGCAACCGGAAGTTATAGATTTAAAAGAGGAGGCCTTCAAACGGTTGCTTGAAAAACACCCCATTTGCCTGTCCACGTCTGTTCCGAGTCTCAATATTTGCAAGACAGTCAGTCAAGCAAAAGCACGATACTTGAAAGACAGATGGAGACGCGAGCAGCTAGAGTTGCAGATTGTAGATGTAGCAACAAAATTCCGGAGCATGCCCAGAGAGGAACAAATTTTAGCCTATATTCAACAGCAGGAATGGGAGAGCAATTCTCCCATTGTCACAGATGTTCTGAAGGCATGGCAACCACCGAAAACAAGACAGAGGACTGAGGACTTCTCAGATTGAAGTTAATATTCAAACACAGCAGTGGCCAGGACTTGTTATTGTGGAGGACTTAGAAAAAGGTGGCTGCGCTGTAAAGACCACACAGTTTTTTTAAAGAGGGGACATTATTTGTGATTATCATGGACAAGTTATAGAAGGCAAAGAAGGAAATAAGATAATTAAACAAACTGTTACTGATAAGTACTATTTATACTTCTATAATAACGGAAAAAGCTATTGCATAAACGCCATGAAGGTTCCTTGTGACTGTCACCCTAACATTCCTTCAAAATTTGGAAGGGCCATCAACCATTCAGGAAAAAAAACTAACCTTAAGCCAACCCTCAAATATTTGCCTGGAAGGCATCGGCCTTCATTGTTATTTATTGCAACAAAGGACGTCTCCCCAGGCACAGAACTGCTATTTGATTATGGGGTCAGAAAACGCAGTTTTAATGAAGGAACTGAACTGGAGTGGCTCAACCATTGAAATATGAGTTGCATTTGAATTGACATTTCTGTGGATTTTGTTGTATATGTTGCAAGCTTTTGATCATATTGGGTCTCACTTGGGAGACCTTCTGTGATCAGAAACTTTTGACATACCTTATGACCTGTCAAAAGTGTTTAAGAATGACAGTATGTTTTATTTATTGGCAAATGTATGTTTGAATGCAAATAAACTTATTGATTTGTGGGGCTTTGGTGGGATGGGGGCTGTTTAATAAAGTAGATATTTTTTAACTTAAAGGAGAAGTGCAGCACGGGGACAACTTCCCAGTGTTACATCTACCCTATTAACCCCTTAACGACCAAGCCATTTTGTAGGTTAAAGACCAGGCCAATATTTTCAATTCTGACCACTGTCACTTTATGTGCTTATAACTCTGGAACGCTTCAACGGATATTGGCGATTCTGAGACTGTTTTCTCATGACATATTGTACTTCATGATAGTGGTAAAATTTCTTCAATACAACTTGCGTTTATTTATGAAAAAAACGGAAATATGGCAAAAATTTTGAAAATTTTGCAATTTTCAAACTTTTAATTTTTATGCCATTAAATCAGAGAGATATGTCACAAAAAATAGTTAATAAATAACATTTCCTACATGTCTACTTTACATCAGCACAATTTTGGAACCAAAATTTTTTTTTGTTAGGAAGTTATAAGAGTTAAAAGTTGACCAGCAATTTCTCATTTTTCCAACAAAATTTACAAAACCATTTTTTTTAGGGACCACCTCACATTTGAAGTGAAGTTGAGGGGTCAACATGACAGAAAATACCCAAAAGTGACACCATTCTAAAAACTGCACCGCTCAAGGTGTTCAAAGCCACATTCAAGAAGTTTATTAACCCTTTAGGTACTTCACAAGAATTGAAGCAATGTGGAAGGAAAAAATGAACATTTAACTTTTTTTCCCAAAATTTTTCTTTCGACACAATTTTTTAAATTTTGTCAAGGGTATCAGTAGAAAATGAACACAATATTTGTTGTACAATTTCTCCTGAGTACACCGATACCCCATGTGTGGGGGGAAACCAATCTTTAGGCGCACGGCAGTGCTCAGAAAAGAAGGAGCATCATTTGAGATTTTGAATGTCAAATTGGCTGGAATCGAGAGCGGACACCATGTCGCGTTTGGAGAGTCCTTGATGTACCTAAACAGTGGAAACCCCGCATAAGTGACCCCATTTTGGAAACTGGACCCCCCAAGGAACTTATCTAGATCTGTGGTGAGCACTTTGAACCCCTTTGGTTTTCGTTTTTTACGCCGTTCCTCGTGCGGTATTAGTGATTATGCGACTTTATTCCTCGGATCGGTGCGATTACAGCGATACCAGATTTATACCCTTTTTTCATGTTTAGCTTCTGTCACACTCTAAAAGACGCTTTTTTTGGAAGAATTTTTTGTAAGAAATTTTTGCATCGCCGCATTTTGAGAGCTATAATTTTTCCATATTTCGTCCGACAGTTATCTGTGGGCTTATTTTTTGCGGGACGAGCTGACGTTTTTATTGGTACCATATTCGGGCACATAACGTTTTTTGATCGCTACCTATTTCGATTTTTGTGGAAGCAGAATGAACAAAACCAGCAATTCAGAAATAGTTTTTTTTTTTTTCCTCCGTTCCGCGTGTGGTAAAATTGATAAAGCAGCTTTATTCTTCGGGTCACTACGATTACATCGATACCTCATTTATATATTTTTTTATGTTTTGGCATTTTTTTACACAATAAAAAATTTTATAGAAAAAATAATTATTTTTGCATCAGTTTATTCCGCGAGCTATAACTTTTTTATTTTTTCGCTGATGATGCTGTATAGCGGCTTGATTTTTGCGGTACAAGATGACGTTTTCAGCGGTACCATGATTATTTATATCCGACTTTTTGATCGCGTGTTATTGCACTTTTTCCAAGCGGTATGATGATACCGCTTGGAAAAAGTATAATTTACTACTTTTTTGTGTGTTTTTTTTTACGGCTTTCACTGAAGGGGTTAACTAGGGTTACGCTTTTATAGATGGGATTTTTATGGACGCGGCGATACCAAACATGTATTTTTTTGTTTTTTTATTACATAAAAATGTGTATTTTTTAGGGGAATTTTTTTAAATTATTTTTTAACATATTTTTTACAATGTTTTTTAAAAAATACTTTTTTTTTAACTTGTCCCTTTATGGGACTTTCACTTTTTTACTTTTTATTGCAGCTACAATGCATTGCAATGCTCCAGCATTGCAATGCATTGTACCTATAGTGAAAGCTGCTGTGACCATGATCACAGCAGCTTTCCGTAGCTAGATGACCCAGAGGTTGTCATGACAACCCCCATGTCATCAAGGCAGAGATCAGGCCCTGCAAATACATTGCAGGGCGCCGATCTGAGGCAGAGGGAGCTCCCGACCCTCTGCCTACCCCCCGGAGCGCTGCGATCGCGCTCCATCGCAGCAGTCAGGGGTTAACAGAGAATATGATGTGCAGTCATTTGTGTCATAATGGGATCTCAATGTTATAAGGTTGAACTGTTATGATTATCTCAGCTTCTTAAGAACTTTATCCATGATATTATATATTTCTTTATTGCAGAATCAACAACAATGACCTACTCACCACTTCTCCTTTTTTTGATCACGGACCTTATTTGGACTGTCTCTTTCCACTTGTTCTGAAAATATCCAGCACCGAGCTAGTTAACGCTCTTTTGTGATGCATACAGGCATTACTATGCCCGTTAGGATCACATAGATTCACATCAGGCATTCTGAGTTAAACCACCACACTTCCTCCATACTGGTTCCGGTTATTGGAACGCACACATGTCATCTGGAACGCACGCCGCACCACTTCCGGTCCGGACTCCACGCCTGCACAGCTTCGAAAATCCAGCATACTGTGTCACACAGCGCTCCTGACAAGCGGTGGATTACCGCGTCTGCACAGCCATATCGTTAGCTATCACAGTACTGGTAAGAGATCTTTTTCCTGTCACTCTCTATCTGCTGGATATTGACATAGTTATCGCTATGACCTCTGATGTGGAATTTTACTCTGTAGTCCACAGTGATTTGGTCTGAAGCCTCTTTACCTCTCATTGTGGTATGTATAGCATTTGGGCACATTACTCACCTTATACTTACCTTTAAGACACCTGCCATACGTAATCCACCATATTTTCTCAGGTCTATCATATCTCCTCTGGGCTCTCAGTATTTTTATACTGGTATGTACAACTCATTAATTACCTAGTCTATACGGTTTTGGGGTTTTGTATACCTCCATATTATATCCTCCTTTGCTATGTATCGATGTTTCTGAAGATTATATGCCATACCATTTTGTCTCTCATGCGAATTTTGCATTAATCGCTATCTAATTGACAAATAGCTATAAGCTATATGTATATACCTTGTTTTTTTGTCCTTTTTTCTTAAGCAAATTACTCCACTGTGCAAAATTTATGTTTTTTTTATTTATTTCAATTTTCAGTACATTGAGGAAGGTCATGTAAGACCGAAACGTCTGTATATTGTATGTACTGACTGATTAAACATTTCACTTTATCATGAAACCACCGATGTGTGCTTAGGTTTATATGATATATGCACTGATTTGATGTGATGGGGTTTGTTCAATAAATTTTGTTTTTCTTTTTTTGTCTTGAATTTCATTGTTTAAAAGAACTGGGAGCCCATAGGTGTATGGTGGGTGTCTTAGTGTTAAGGGAGGGGTGCTAGTGGTTTAAAGGACTTCGGATTGGTGTGGTAGAGCCATATAATCTTTTGTCTCTAATGACTATGGGAAGATTCATAATGATGAAGGGGAGAAAAAGGGGCTTTGAGTGGCAGACAGCCTGCTTTATAAGGACTTAAAATGGTGGGAGCCTTGAAGGATGATAGGGCCATATAGAGGAGGAGGAATATGATGGGGCCATATACAGGGGTTGGACAAAATAATGGAAACACCTAACGTTTTGGCATCATAATCTTCGAACATGTTATAAAAAACATGCAAACTGTGACATGTGGTAACATTTTGTAGTTGATTATTTGTGTTATGTGATATGTGTATGTAAATTAACTGTTTGTTTTGCATAATTGTAATAACATTGATGAGAACCTGATACCAATGGCAGACCTCTCGGATTTCAAAGAGGCCAAATTGTTGGTGCTGGTATGGCAGGCGCTAGTGTAACCGAAAGTGCCCGAATGCTTGGTGTGTCAAGAGGTACTGTCTCAAAAGTAATGACTGCTTTTGAAAGAGAAGGAAAACGTCCGCAGCAAAGCACAGGTCCGGCCGAAAGTCAAAGTTGACTGAGAGAGACCGTCGGACTCTAAAGCGAATTGTGAGAGAGGATCGCAAGACCACGGCTCCGAAAATCACTGCTGAGCTCAATGAACACCTACAGAACCCAGTTTCCACGAAAACTGTTTGTCAGGAGCTGAACAAATCTGGATTCCACGGAAGAGCTGCAATTCGAAAACTGCTGCTCTCAATGACAAGTGTTTCCAAGCGTTTAGAGTGGTGAAGAAGCCTCCAGAATTGGTCCCTTGAGCAGTGGAAACATGTGATATTCTCAGACGAATCATCGTTTACCCTATTTGCGACCTCCGGCCGCGTGTACATTTGGAGACAGCCGAAAGAAGCATTCCATCCAGACTGCCTTCTCCCAAACAAAACATGGCGGAGGTTCTGTGATGATCTGGTGTGCTATTTTGTGGAGATCTGCCAGGCCAATGATATCCCTTCATGGAAGAATTAACAGCCGCGATTATTAAGGCATTTTGGGCGACCAAGTGCATCCTATGGTTCAAGCACTATTCCCAGAGGGGAACCCCATCTTTCAGGATGATAATGCACCAATTCATACAGCTAGAATCATTAAACCATGGCACGAGGAACATTCTAATGAAGTTGAGCATCTCATCTGGCCCCCACAATCCCCAGACCTCAACATTGAGCATTTTTGGTCGATTTTAGAGATTCAAGTTAGACGTCGATATCCGCCGCCATCGTCGCTCAAAGAACTGGAGGGTCTTTTAACTGAAGAATGGTCTAAAATTCATTTGGAAACAATTCACACCTTGTATGAATCCATACCTCGGAGAACTGAGGCTGTAATCGCCGCAAAAGGTGGACCTACACCATATTAAACTAACTTTTGTTGATGTTTCCAGGTGTTCCCATTATTTTGTCCAACCCCTCTATATACAAGGAGGAAGAGGATGGGACCATATATACTAGAAGGATGATGGGGCCATATATACTAGGAAGAGGATGATGGGGGCCATATATACTAGGAAGAGGATGATGGGGCCATATACTGTATACTAGGAAGAGGATGATGGGGCTATATATACTAGGAAGAGGATGATGGGGCCATATATACTAGGAGGATAATGTGGCCATATATATGAGGAGGATGGGGCCATATATACTAGGAAGAGGATGATGGGGCCATATATAATATACAAAGAAGAGGATGGTGCCATATATATATATATATATATACAAACAAGGAGGAGGATGGGTGCCATATATACTAGAAGGATGATGGGGCCATATATATATACAAAGAGGATGGGGCCATAAACATACACAAGGAGGATGGGTGCCATATACACTAGGGGGATGATGGGGCCATTTATACTAGGAGGAGGATGGGTGCCATATTCACTAGGGGGATGATGGGCCATGTATATGCAAGGAGGAGGAGGATGGGGCCATATATACTAGGAAGAGAATGATGGGGCCATATATATTAGGATGATGGGTCATAGAAACTATGGAGAGGATGATGGGACTATATATGCACTAGGAAGAGAATGATGGGGCCATATATACTAGGAGGGGGATGGGGCCATATATATACAAGGAGGAGGATGAGGCCAAATATACTAGGAGGATAGGGCCATATATAGGAGGACGATGATGGGGGCCATATATACTAGGAAGAGGATGATGGGGCCATATACAGGGGTTGGACAAAATAATGGAAACACCTAACGTTTTGGCATCATAATCTTCGAACATGTTATAAACATGCAAACAGTGACATATGGTAATGTTTTGTAGTTGATTATTTGTGTTATGTGATATGTGTATGTAAATTTACTGTTTGTTTTGCATAATTGCAAGAAAATTGATGAGAACCTGATACCAATGCAGACCTTTTGGATTTTCAAAGAGGCCAAATTGTTGGTGCTGGTATGGCAGACGCTAGTGTAACCGAAAGTGCCCGAATGCTTGGTGTGTCAAGAGGTACTGTCTCCAAAGTAATGACTGCGTTTGAAAGAGAAGGAAAAACATCCGCAGCAAAGCACAGGTCCGGCCGAAAGTCGAAGTTGACTGAGAGTGACCGTCGGACTCAAAAGCGAATTATGAGAGAAGATCGCAAGACCACAGCTCCGAAAATCACTGCTGAGCTCAATGAACACCTACAGAACCCAGTTTCCACGAAAACTGTTCGTCGGGAGCTGAACAAATCTGGATTCCACGGATGAGCTGCAATTCGAAAACCGCTGCTCTCAATGACAAATGTTTCCAAGCATTTAGAGTGATGAAGAAACCTCCAGAATTGGTCCCTCGAGCCGTGGAAACATGTGATATTCTCAGACGAATCATCGTTTACCCTATTTCCAACCTCCGGCCGCGAGGTTCTGTGATGATCTGGGGTGCTATTTCGTGGAGATCCGCCGGGCCAATGATATCCCTTCATGGAAGAATTAACAGCCACGATTATTTAGGCATTTTGGGCGACCAAGTGCATCCTATGGTTCAAGCACTGGTCCCGGAGGGGAACGCCATCTTTCAGGATGATAATGCACCAATTCATACAGCTAGAATCGTTAAAGCATGGCACGAGGAACATTCTAATGAAGTTGAGCATCTCATCTGGCCCCCACAATCCCCAGACCTCAACATTATTGAGCATTTATGGTCGATTTCTGCCACCATCGTCGCTCAAAGAACTGGAGGGTGTTTTAACTGAAGAATGGGCTAAAATTCCTTTGGTAACAATTCACACCTTGTATGAATCCATACCTCTGAGAATTGAGGCTGTAATCGCCGCAAAATGGACCTACACCATATTAAACTAACTTTTGTTGATGTTTCCATTATTTTGTCCAACCCCTGTATACTAGGAAGAGGATGTTGGGGCCATATATACTATGAGGATGATGGTGGCCATATATACTGGGAGGATGAGGGGGTAACATATACTAGAAGGATGATGAGGCCATATATATATATACAAGGAGGATGGGGCCATATATATATATATATATATACACGAGGATGGGTGCCATATATACTAGGAGAATGATGGGGCCATATATATACCAGGAGGAAGAGGATGGGGGCCATATATACTAGGAGGATGATAGGGCCATTTATCCTAGGAGGATGATGGGGCCATATATAGGAGGATGATGATGATGGGGTCATATATATGAGAATGATGGGGGCCATATATACTAGGAAGAGGATGATGGGGGACCATGTATACAAGAAGGATGGGGCAATATATACCAGGATGTACTATATGGGGCACATTATACTGCCAGGCACTATATGACACCATTATACTGTGGGGCACTATATGGGGCCATTATATAGAGGGCATGGTGACTGATGAGCGGTGTAGTTACTGAGGTCACTGCTCATCACAGCCACCAGGTCTCGTGGAGCACAGCGGTCCCCGAAGTGGCTGCTGCTATGACCTATGGAGCGTCATTCTCTGAACAAGGCTCCATAGCCTTTAGATATCGGATTCGGGAATCATCGGGAAACTCCATGGACTACAATGGACCTGCTTGGGTTTTTTTTTTCTCAAAAATAAATTGATGAACCAGTGAAAGTATCGGGGAGTCTTTATTCAAATAATATTTATTTTTCTGTGCATTTTTTTTTCATTAGTGGGTTAGTAGTGGGGGTGTCTGGTAGACCCCTCTCCATTACTAACCACAGGGCTTGAAGCCAGATGTGAATTTTGACAACTCACAGCTGTCATCAACCCCAACTACCATTACCACCACTGCCACCATACCAGGGCATCAGGAAGGGGCAGGCAAAGTGCGAGCTAATGTGATGCGCCAATTATAGGGCCGCTGCGGGCAGGTATTTTTAGGCTGGGAAGTGCCCAATAACCAGGGACCACATAAAAAGGCACTAAAGGGTGTAAGTTTATTGTATGTATTAGTGTGAAAATCTATATCTACTGGATGTTTACTCTATTACACCCCTGCTCCCTTAGAAGTGGACAAAGCAAGGTTACACATTTCTAAGGGAGCAGTGTTATAATGTGTGACACCACTTGGTTCACTTCTATGGGAATAATAATATGGTAGATGGAGCGCAGGTCACACATTACATCGGACTCCATACAGTAGAATGCACTCCCCATTGGATTGCAAGCAGTAAAATTCACTCCCCATCGGACTCCATACAGTAGAATGTTGTCCCTTTCAGACTGCATGCAGTAGAATGCACTCCCCATCGGACTCCATACAGTAGAATGCACTCCCCATCGGACTCCATACAGGAGAATGCACTCCCCATTGGACTCAATACAGTAGACTGCACTCTTTATCAGACTCAAAACAGTAGATTGCACTCTCTATCGGACTGCATGCAGTAGAATGCACTACCCATCGGACTGCATGCAGTAGAATGAACTCCCCATCAAACTCCATACAGTAGATTGCACTCGCCATCGGACTCCATACAGTAGAATGCACTCCCCATCGGACTACATGCCGTAGAATGCACTCCTCATCGTACTCAACACAGTAGCTTGCAATCTCCACGGACTCCATACAGTAGAATGCACTCTCATCAGACTCCATACAGTAGAAAGCACTCCCATCGAACTCCATACAGTAGACTGCACTCTCCATCAGACTCAAAACAGTAGATTGCACTCCCCATCGGACTGCATACAGTAGAATGCACTCTCATCGGACTCAAAACTGTAGAATGCACTCCCCCTCAGAATCAAAAACAGTAGATTGCACTCCCCATCGGACTCAATACAGTAGAATGCACTCCCCATCAGAATCAAAACTGTAGAATGCACTCCCCCTCGGAATCAAAAACAGTAGAGTGCACTCTCATCGGACTCAAAACTGTAGAATGCACTCCCCCTCAGAATCAAAAACAGTAGAATGCACTCCCCATCGGAATCAAAACTGTAGAATGCACTCCCCATCGGAATCAAAACTGTAGAATGCACTCCCCATCGGAATCAAAACATTAGATTGCACTACCCTGATTTAAATTATATAAATTAGGATTATATAAATTATAGGCCAGTGAGCTTAACCTCTACTGTGGGTAAAATCCTGGAGGGTTTTCTAAGAGATGCTATACTGGAGTATCTGAAGAATAACCTCATGACCCAATATCAACATTGGTTTATGAGGGACCGTTCCTGTCAGACTAATCTGATAAGCTTTTATGAAGTGGTAAGTTCCGGACTGGACCAAGGGAACGCAGTGGACGTGGTGTTCATGGACTTCACAAAAGCTTTTGATACGGTGCCACACAAAAGGTTGATACATAAAATGAGAACAATGGAGATAGAGGAAAATATGTGTAAGTGGGTTAAGAACTGGCTCATGGATAGAAAACAAAGGGTGGTTATTAATGGAACACACTCGGACTGGGTCACGGTTAGCAGTGGGGTACCACAGGGGTCAGTATTGGGGCCGCTTCTCTTTAACATATTTATTAATGACCTTGTAGGGGGCATACAGAGTAGTATTTCAATATTTGCAGATGACACTAAACTCTGCAGGGTAATCAATACAGAGGACAATTTTATATTACAGGAGGATTTATGTAAACTAGAAGCTTGGGCTGATAAATGGCAAATGAGCTTTAATGGGGATAAATGTAAGGTCATGCACTTGGGTAGAACAAACAAGATGTATAATTATGTGCTTAATTGTAAAACACTGGGCAAAACGGTCACTGAAAAAGACCTGGGTATATGGGTGGACGACAAACTCACATTTAGTGGCCAGTGTCAGGCAGCTGCTGCAAAGGCAAATAAAATAATGGGATACATTAAAAGAGGCATAGATGCTCATGAGGAGAACATAATTTTACCTCTATACAAGTCACTGGTGCGACCACACTTAGAATACTGTGTACAGTTCTGGTCTCCGGTGTATAAGAAAGACATAGCTGAACTGGAGCGGGTGCAGAGAAGAGCGACCAAGGTTATTAGAGAACTGGGGGGTCTGCAATACCAAGACAGGTTATTACACTTGGGGTTATTTAGCTTCGAAAAACGAAGGCTTAGGGGTGATCTTATTACAATGTATAAATATATGAGGGGACAGTACAAAGACCTTTCTAATGATCTTTTTACTCTTAGACCTGTGACGGGGACAAGGGGGCATCCTCTACGTCTGGAGGAAAGGTTTAGTCATAATCACAGATGCAGATTCTTTTCTGTAAGAGCAGTGAGACTATGGAACTCTCTGCCGTCTAATGTTGTAATGAGTGATTCCCTACTAAAATTTAACAAGGGACTGGATGCCTTTCTTGAAAAGTATATTACAGGTTATATACACTAGTTTCTTAGATATTACGTTGATCTAGGGAGTTAGTCTGATTGCCGTATGTGGAGTAGGGAAGGAATTTTTTTTTCCCCCAATGTGAAGCTTACTGTTTGCCACATGGGTTTTTTTTTTTTGCCTTGCTCTGAATCAACATGTTAGGGCAGGTTAGGATAGGATATGGGTTGAACTAGATGGACTTAAAGTCTTCCTTCAACCTTAATAACTATGTTACTATATAGCTGTCACGCCAGCAGGTGTTGCACGTGGCTTGAGGACCCACTGTGCCAAAGGGCCAGGCTTACGTAAGTGGTGTAGAAGGAGTTGCCTGGTGTTCACTGGAGTTCCTGATGGTAAAGTCAGGCTTGAGCTGCAGGTAACCACCAGGTACCACTCCTAGTCAGTCCCCTGTACTGCAGCTGCTGACACTAACTCTAGCTCTGTTCAGACTACTCTTCCGGCAGGATGGATACTGACACTGAGTCACAGACTGGACTGGATTTTGATACTGATTTTAGCAGTCCGTATATACAGAGTACACATTCAGGCCCCTGACACGGACAAGGGGACGAGGTGCAGGACATAGCAACTCACTATTTCCACTGAAACTAATGAATCCACGTTGCTTAGGCAACCCATTGTCTGGCAGTATCTTAGCAGCTGCGTGCTGGCCATTTAAAAGCAGGGAAGTGCATGTACTTTGGTGTGTGGCCGGTAGTGCACTTCCTTCAGGCTACGGGGAAGTGACTGAGTGGCCTCAGCATCTCTTCATGGAAGGGGAACTGGGAAGGGTCGCCAGTATGTTACAATAGCGCTCCTTCCCTCCTGATTCTGTGAGGCTAAGCAGTACTGTTCACTCACATATGGGGCATTTCCAGATTCAACAAATTGTCAAACTTTGTTACGCCACGCTTACCCGATGCCGGGACTCCTCGCCCAACGTCACCACTTCCGGTGCCGCGGTCACGCTGGGGATCCCGTCGGGTGCACATGTGCACCTCTCTTACTTGATCCTGTGGTTGCACGGCTATGTCAAGCACGCATGCGCGCCCTTCTCTGTTCTGTCTGTAGTCATGTCATCTCTATGGTCCGGGAGGACCTGACCAGGAAGTCCCTGTGCTCTTGCCCTATATCAGGCTGCCTCTTCCTGTGGGAGGCGCCTAATTATTGTTGTGCTTCTTAGCTAGACTTGCTTGGTCACTGCTCGGCTGCTCTCTGTACTCGAGTCCCTTGCCTTGTGCTTTAACGTGCTTCAGCATGGACTCTGCTTTGCCTTGCACGCAGGCGTTTCACAGCGAGCGCTCTGCCTAGCCTTGTACTCTGCGTGTCCTCGTGCACACGCCTTGCACTGTCCTGTACTTTGCGTACCTTGGTGTACAAGCCTTGCCCCGTCCTGTACTCTGTGTATTCCCGTGTCCACGCTTTGCACACTTCTAAATCCTGCATACTCCCGTCTTCTGTGAGCCGGCCACCTGGTTCCAGCAGTTGTGGTACTTTACTCCCCTGGGTCTGCCCCTGACGCTCCCTGTATAGGGGGTGGTTCTCACTAGGTCAGCACGCCCAGGGTGGGTTGGTATTGCGACCCAGAGGGTCCACTCCTGGAGTCGTCACACTTTGGTGCCATCTTTACCCATTTCTCAGTGTGAAAATGTAAAATCTAGGGTTAAAACAAAATTTGTAGTAAAAATTTAATTCTTTCTTCACTGTCCAATGGTATAAAATTCTGTGACACACCCTTGCTGTTAATATGATTACTGGAACATTCTATGAATGAGAGGTGGCTTGTAAAATGAGGTCACCTATGTGGAGTTTCAGCTGTTCTGGCACCTCAAGGGCTCTGCCAATATAATATGGCACCCGCAAACCATAACAAAACCTGCACTATAATATGGCGCTCATTCCCTTCTTAATGTGCCTCAAATGTAGTTTTCGACCATATAAGGTATTGGCATACTCAGGATTGTATCATTCATTTTTCTCCTATTAACCCTTCCTTTTCAAAATTAAAAACTTGGGGCCAAAGCAACATTTTAGTGAAAAATAAAAAGTCTGTTTATTCAGCCCAATGGTATACAATTCTGTGAATCAATTAAAAATGCACATCATAACCCCAGATAAATTTCTCAAGGGGTGTAGTTTCCAAAATGGGATTACTTGCTGGGGTTTCTGTTTTGGCACATCAGGAGCTCTTCAAATGTGACATGGTGTCCGCTATCTATTCCAGCCAAAATGACGTTCTAAAATTCAAACTGTGCTCCTTCCCCTCCAAACCTGGCCGTGTGCCCAAACAGTAGTTTTCCACCATAATGGGGTATTGGTGTACTCACGAGAAAATTGGATCCGATTTGTTATGCAATTTTTTCCCGTTACCCTTGTGAAAATGAGAGAACTTGGTGCAAAAAAAAATTTGTAGGGAAAATTGTATTCTTTCTTTTATTTTTCTTCACGGTTCCACGTTCTAAAAATTCTGTAAAACACTTGTGGGTTAAAGGTGCTCACCTTTAAATTCCTCGAGGTTGTAGCTTACAAAATGGTGTCATTTTAAGGTGTGTAGGGACATCCGGGGCTCCACAAACATGAAATGGTGTTCGCCATCTCATCAAGTCAATTTTGCACTCCAAATGTCACTTTTAATTTACTTGCTTTTATATAGCGTCATTAATTCCACAACAATTTATGAAGACAATCATCACTGTACCCAGTGGGGCTCACAATCTAATTTCTCTATCAGTATGTCTAAAGGCACTGCCACACTTAGCGATCGCACCAGCGATCACGACAAAGACACGAGCGGCGAGATCGCTAGTGCGATCGCTAGTTAGATTCCAAACACAACTCATCAGCGATCTGTGATTCCAAACACAACTCATCAGCGATCTGTATAACGACCTCTGCGGTCGTTGGGAAAACCTAGTCCCACCTGCGATGCTGGTGAAGTCGTTCATAAAGGGTGTCACACTCAGCGATTCAGGCTCACCAGCGGGACACCAACGACCAAAAAACGGCATCTCAGCAGGGGCCACATCGCTGCTACATGTCACACACAGCTAAGTCGCTAACGAGATCGCTACTGCGTCATAAATGGTGACGCAGTAGCGATCTCGTTAGCGATCTCGCTTAGTGTGGCATACCCTTTAGGAGTGTAGGAGGAAACCCACATAAACATTGTGAGAACATACAAACTGCTTGTAGAAGTAGTTCTTTGTGAGATTTAAACTCAGGACCCAAGTGCTGCAAGGCTGTAGCGCTGACCACTGAGCCACCATGCTGCCTTTTTCCCAAACAGTAGTTTTCCACCACATATGGGGTATCTGTGTAAATTTACACATTTTTTTTCATGCTTTCCTTATGAAAATACAAAAATTGGGGGCAAGAGGAACATTTTTTGTGGGAAAAAATAAAAATGTTCATTTACTCATTTACTCTTTCCACATTGCTTTAATTCCTGTAAAGCACTAAAGGGTTAAACTTCTTGAATGTCGTCTTGAGGATTGTAAAATGGTGTCCCTTTTGGGTATTGTCTGTCACACAGGCCCCTCAAAGTCACTTCAAAATGTGATGTCCCTCACTCCACTCCCCCAAAAAAATAAAAAGTAAGCTTTAATGTTAATTATTTATTTTGTGTGTATAATCAGTTTTAAAGGGCATAAAAAATAAGTTTGAAAGTATCTAAAATTTGACGTCAAAATTTCACAATTTTTATAAATGCAAGTCCCATTGACCTAATTTTACCATTGACATTAAGTACAAGCTCAATCACTGGGATATGTTGAAGTGTTCCATAGTTATCTGAAAAGTGCCCCTAGTCAGAACTGCAACATTTGGCCTTGTCAGGAAGGTGAAAGCAGACTTGGGGATCAAGGAATTAAGGATTCCCTTGTCTTATTCCCTCTCACTGAAGCTCACCCTTAATCGAGAGTTTGAAAGACTGGTGGAAGAATTATCAGAACAATTACTATGTATCCTAAGATATTGTCCTTTGGAGATTCTTTTTTTGAGGGGTTTTGGGTGATGACTTTCAGGAAGCCAACTGCCACAAATTCTTTGCACAAATGCAAGAGTAGAGGTCTCGGATTCGATTTTTGATCAGTATGTCCAGAAAACTCTAAGCTTGTTTATCGGCTTCAAATGTAAAACACAGACCTTTGTTCTTTACGACTCAGATAAAATTTAAAACTGCTACTAAATTATATGAAGAAGCTTCATAGGGTGGCTTATTGGTGAGAACGTGGGAAAACCTTAACTAAGAGGAGAATTTCAAAAAGTTGCTTTCATTTTCGTTGTCCAAATCAGACCAGGTGACAAATGACATTCACTTTTACTTACATTCCATATTGGCTAATAAATTGCAGCAGATGTTTTTTTTTACTTTAAAAATGAAGTGTACATAAAACACATCACAAAATAATTCTCACAATGCCTCTGTAAAAGTAACATGTAGTGTTTAGTAAATGTTGTAAAACATTTTAAGATTTGATCCAGTTTTTAAGTTGGGTTTTATAGTATGCAGCAGACCTGCCTATTACTTGTTTGCCAAGTTAACATGTCTTCCTGTTCTGGTGTCATTTCCACATTGTTTTGAGGGCTGCTTTGTTCTACAGAAGCCTCCTGCTGCATGGGTGTCTCTTGCAGGGAGTATACAATCCTTTCGGGATTCGAAAAGTCTTCAACCTGCTTTTTTTGCAAAATGGGTTTGTCTTTCTTTCTTTGGCTGCAATGTGTATTAACTGTTTTTTGTACATTTGATATTGGTCCGGATTGCTCAGTGCCAGGGACATATGGATCATAATTTTTTGTGGGGTCAATTGTAGGTGGAGAAATGGTTTCTTCATCTAGTGAGTTTTTTCCAATGGTATTTTTGGTTTGAACAGCTCTTCCTTTGGATGGTTTCCATTGCTCATATTTGTTTCTGTTTTGAGAGATGCTTTTCTGTTTTGAAGGTGGCTCATCTACCGGAACAAGGACAGATTTGGTTTTGCGATAGCCTCGAGTAGGTAATGCTGGATTGTCTGATGGGTAGCAATTATTTTCAGTATTTCTTTGGTTAGAATGTGTATAAACAGTTTTTTGTACATCTGATGACATTAGCATGGATTGCTCTGAGCCAGGCACACATAGATCATCCATTTTTGTGGGGTCACTTGTAGGTGGAGAAATGGTTGCTTCATCTTGTGAGGTTTCTTCAATGCTGGTTTCAGTTTGAACATCTCTTCCATTGGCTAGTTCCTCTTCCTCATATTTGTTTCTGTTTTGAGAGATACTTTTCTGTTTTGAAGGTGTCTCTTCTACTGGACCAAGGCCAGATTTGGTTTTGAGATTGCATCGAGTAGGTAATGATGGATAGTCTGATAGGTAGCAATTATTTTCAGTATGGAAGGTTAAGCTGGGTTGTAAAGAGGGAACTGGTTCTTGCACATGTGTTCCCATTACATTCACTGAGTTGTGTGGCTGTAAACATTCATGCTCAGCGTTCTCTACCTGAGGAACCAATGATTTATGTGGTTTTGTGTCCGGTAATAACCTACTTGCATTAGCACTAGGTAGTATTTGCTGCAAGTTTTCTGGACCATTAAATGTGTTGTTGTGAGATGATGTTTTTTGCTCATTACGAGAATCAGGATTATTACACAACTTTATATCACTCCCTTTATGAGGGCCATGTATGTCTCGTTCCATCACAAATGAAAAACCTGATGAGTGTAAAATGATTTGCGGTAAAGTGCAATCCTCACATGTATTTTGTGAAAGGCCATGTTTGGTGGTTAACCCAGATACCAAAATGTGATCATCACTGAAGGACAACTGTGCAGCCGCTTCCAGTTTATCATTTTGTGATTTTAAGGAATTTGCAGAATATTGGTTTGATGCAACTTCCCTTGGTAAGTCTCCTTTAGTAAGCAAAGAAACAGTACGTTGTAGAGCAGCATCTAAAAAATAAATAAAATAATTAATAAGCACGACAAATTCTCTAGATTCAGTGCTTTCGTTAACCCATCCAATGTCGAGGTAGATATCGCAAATATAAACACTACATTTAAAGTTTTGTTTGATAAACTTGATGTAGAGAGAATAATTTCAACTTCCTCATACTAAGATGTGGGACAAATGTAAAACTTGTCAAAGACACAGAACTGTAGGTACAAAAACAAAACTATATCCCAAAAGGAACACAAAGTGGGGAAAATAAGTATTTGATACACTGCCGATTTTGCAAGTTTTCCCACCAACAAAGAATGGAGAGGTCTGTAATTTTTATCGTAGGTACTTTTCAACTGTGAGAGACAAAATCTAAACATAAAATCCAGA
Source organism: Oophaga sylvatica (assembly GCA_033576555.1). Classification (NCBI taxonomy): domain Eukaryota; kingdom Metazoa; phylum Chordata; class Amphibia; order Anura; family Dendrobatidae; genus Oophaga; species Oophaga sylvatica. The sequence goes on along the minus strand of JARQOD010000003.1, from coordinate 506,578,375 downwards.
AAATCACATTGTATGATTTTAACGTACGTATTTCATGCAATAGAATGCAAATTAATTATTTGCTACTATAGAAAAACAGAACTTTATATTTGTAATTGCAAACAATTACAAATGTAGAGGTCCTGTAGTTATTGACCAAGTTTGCACACACTACAGCATCAATTTTGGTCCACTTGTCCATACAGATCTTCCAGATTTCGGGGTTGTCACTAGGCAAAACTGAATTTTGACTCCCTCCAAAGATTTTCTATTGGGTTCAGGTCTGTAGACTGGCTAGACCACTCTTGGACCTTGAAATGCTTCTTACGAACCCATTCCTTAATTGCCCTTGTTCTGCTTTTCAGGTTATAGTCATGCTGTAAGACCCATTCACGATCCATCTTTAATGCTCTTACTGAGGAAACAAAGTTGTTGGTAGAGATGGGCGTACACCTGGATGGTCGGATCTGGCGGGTTCGGCCGAACAGTTAGGCCGGCGTCACACTGCCGAGTTTGATGCGAGTTAGTCGCACGACTTTCTCTCATCAACACCCGGCACGGACACCCGCTCTCGGACTCGAGTGTTCGGCTGCATAGAAATACATGCAGCCGCACACTCGGCTCCGAGAGCGGGCGGCCGTGCCGGGTGTTGATGCGAGAAAGTCGTGCGACTAACTCGCATCAAAATCGGCAGTGTGACGCCGGCCTTACTCAAACTTTTTGTAACAGAACAGTACCCAAACCTGGACACCATTCACTTGAATGGGGGGCCCAAACATCCAATGTGTGCCACGCTGTCATGTGCGTGACACGGTTCCCACACTGTCAAAAGTAAGCGTGGGCACTCAGCTGTAATCGGAGGTATAAAGTTTACCTCTGGCCACTGGTGTCAGTTGATGGGACTACTGATCCCATCATCCAACACCTGCAGCCTCTAATAACAGTGATCAGGAGTGGCGGATGAGTATTCATTAGCCGTTCCTACACTGTAAGTAAATAATGAAAAAAAAAAATAAAATAAAAAAAATGCGTGGGTTCCCCTGTATTTTTGCTAACCAGCCAGACAAAACTCAGCTGGGGGCTGAAACCCTCAGCTGTCAGCTTCAGCAAGGCTAGTTATCAAGAATAGAGGGGTCCCCACGCTGTTTTTTTTTTTTTTTTTTTTTAAATAAATTATTTAAATATTAAAAAAAACGGCATCGGGTCCCCTCCATTTTTTGAAAACCAGCCTTGCTAAAGCTCACAGCTAGGGGCTGCTATTCTCAGGCTGATCAGGCCCTTTTCTGGGCAAGGGACCCCATTCCGTTTTTTTTTTTATTATTTATTTAAAATAACTTAAAAGTGTGGGGACCCCTCTATTCTTGATAACTAGCCTTGCTGAAGCTGACAACTGAGGTTTGCAGCCCCTAGCAGTGAGTTTTGCCTGGCTAGTTATCAAAAAAATACAAGGGAACCCATGCTTTTTTTTTTTTAAATTATTTACAGCGCAGGAGCCGCTAATGAATATTCCCATTTGATGCTCCTGCTCTTACTGTTATTAGTGGCAGTAGGTGTCAGATGATTGGAGCAGTGACCGGAGGAAAACTATTCCTCCGATCACAGCTGGGCGTTCACCCTGTCTTTTGACAGTGTGGGAATCGCAGCTCTCTGACCTTTGGGGATGATTTATCCGCCGATCAGAAGCGGTGTTTGCCGTGCTGCCAAGCACATGACAGCGCGACTAATACCCAGTGTTCAGGCAAACGAACCTAAACAGTAACATGGACTTCCTGGTGAAGTCTGTGTTCGGTGTCCATGACAGAACAGGTGTCCGGTACGAACGCCAAACTTTAGTGTTCGGGTTCACCCATCTCTAGTTGTTGGCGAAAAGCTTGCGTTACATGACTCCATCCCTCCTCCCTTCAATGCGGTGCAGTCATGTTGTCCCCTTTGCAGAAAAGCACTCCCAAAGTATGATGTTTCCCAATCATGCTTCACGGTTGTGACTGTGTTCTTGGGGTTGTACTCATCTATCTTTTTCCTCCAAACTCGGCAAGTGGAGTTGACACCAAAAAGTTCTATTTTGGTCTCATCAGACCACATGACCTTCCCTTCCCATGCCTCATTTGGATCATCCAGACGGTCATTGGTGAACAACATCAAATGGGACTGGAAATGTGCTGGCGTGAGCAGGGGGACGTTGCATGCCCTGCAGGATTTTAATCCTTGACTGTGAGACTGGTCACCAAGCTGCTTGCCTATTGTCCTGAAGCCAATTCCAGCCTTGTGCAGGTCTACAATTTTGTTCCTTGTGTACTTAGACAGCTATTTGGTATTGGCCACGGTGGAGAGGTTGGAGAGTGATTCATTGTTTGCGGACAGGTGTCTTTTATACAGGTAACAACTTCATACAGGTGCAATTAATCAAATACTTAATTCATGCAATAAAATGCAATTTTAAAATCATACAATGTGATTTTCTGGATTTTATTTTTAGATTCTGTCTTTCACAGTATGAATTGTACCTACAAAAATTACAGACCTCTCCATTCTTTGTAGGAGGGAAAACTTGCAAAATCGGCAGTGTATCAAATACTTATTTTCCCCACTGGAGGTACAAATCTGAGTTTAAGTCTCAATGTAGTACAGATTAAAAAGATCAAATTCATTACTGGCTAGCTTATTTTTTTTTTTAAACATTGAATCAAATAATGTCTGTTGACCCCAAAGCTCAAGTTAAACCATTTATTTAAGGGGCTACTTTCCTTATATGAATGTTAGATGTACTACAGATTTCGATAATTTCATTAAAAAAATTATAGATGTAAAACATTTTATATAAATGAGGGGACCTCACAGCACCCTTGGTGTGGTCAAAGACTTGGTCCAGTATTACACTCCCTCAATTTCAATCCTCTACACTTGCCCTCTTTCTTGTTAATTGACCACGATCTCTTTGGCTCTCTGCCCGATTTGAATACTCGTTCGCACCAGAGCATGAACATTGCTGGAGCGGATATGTAAGCGTGCTCCAACAACTCTCTTCCGTCTGCATTGTCCACTCACTGAACACAGGATTACACAGCAGTGGATGCTGACTGCAGAGAGAAATGCACCCATTTTAACAGTGCAGGGGGTCGTGCATGCGCACGCACACAGTGTCAGTATATGCATACTCGTATCTCTCTAACCTGCCAGCATTGGCGGTGATCTGATGTGCAGCAAGCGGCAGAGAAGTTGAAATACAGCACACCTTTACGGAAACTTTTTTGAATCCCCAGGCCCGCACACAAGGAACGCTCCAAATTGAGTTCTAGCAATCAACAGAGTGGTGCATATATATTTTATTTGAGGGGGCCAAATGGTGCACTGAGCCTCTCACCATTATAAAAATGCACTGAGGTTCCCTCACTTACATATGGTACTGTAGAAAATTTTAGGCAGGTGTGGTGGGTGGGGGGAAGAAAATCCTGCAAAGAAAGAACTCATTGAGAATTAGAAGTGTTATTTTTATCAACAAAATGGGCTGAATTAACAAATGAGAATCTAAATCGTATCAATATTTGATGTGTCAATAAAATTGGGTTAAAGCATTAATTATTCTGGGTAAACTTGAACATAGTAGTGTGTGGATGTTTTAGTTAATAAAAAAAATCAGTATGGGAGGTTGTTCCAAACATCTTGGAGAGCTCTTGCAGATGTAGGCTTTTGCAAATCCTTCTCGCTTCATATAACAGATGGACTCAATGATAATATAAAGGCTATGCTTGGCCCTATCATCATTTTCGTGGCTGAATGTCTTGGGTAGTTGTCATGTTGGAAAATTTGGAGCCAATAAGACACCTTTGATTTAGTATGATGGCTAAGTATTGGTCTGAATTTTTCTGCATTTGGGAGATCAAGAAATGGGCAACGTTGAAGACCGAAGATGCAGTGGTTGAACTGGACAAGGAAACTTAATGCAGCAAATGAAAGACACATCATGCTTACTTCTCTTCAAAATAAGATGTCCAGCAGTGCAATCAGCTCATAGCTAGGAATCAGTTATAGGCGGTCATGAAGGAGCGCTTAGGAAGCAACCCCAGGGTGGACGAGATGCCGGGTCTCAACCGCAGTTCCAGCCAAAAACCTCCAATGCAGAAAATGGAAAACGGTCTTAGGAGCGTAACATCCACCTGATGAAGACGAATCCTCGCGTTGTGGTTTAACCCCATCTTTTGTCTGAGTCTCTTTCCTGAGCTCCTAAGACCGTTTTCCATTTTCTCATCAGCTCATAGCTGGCAGCAACCAGTGCGACCCAGCTACACCTATCCAGAAGTGTTCTTTATGGAAGATTTATAGCCAAAAACTGTACCAAAAACTGTACCTTCAACGTTAAAAAAAGCCAAAGTGACTCAACTGTGCACAAAAACATAGGAATTAGTGCAAAACCACGCTGCTAGTTTTCTGCACTCGAGTCAAAATTATTACAAAATTGGCTGTAAGAGAGGCAGTTTCTTTACTGGGGGCAGGAGAGCAGTACAGTTGGTAGTATCTGTAGGCAACAATGTGGCATGGTGGAGAGTCCTTGCAAGTTTAGGGTTGCATTTCAGCAAATGGGGTTGTGCATTTGGTCAACATTAATGGTGTTCACTAATGATGAGAAATACAGGCCAATAATTACCCATCATGATAGGCTTCAAATTTATTCTGCAGCAGGACAATAGCCCAAAACACAGAGCCAATGTAACTAAAAACGATGTTCAAGATAAAGGAGAACAAGGAGTCCTGGAAGTGATATGGCTCTAAAGGTCCCTGATTTCAACATCATCCAGTCTTTGTGAGATTACATGAAGAGCTAGAAGGATTTACACAAGTAACATGTACAGAAGATCTGTGGTTAGTTCTTCAAGATGTTTAGAACAACCTCCCTGCTTGGTTTCTTCAAAACTGTGTACAACTGTCCCTAAAAGACCTCATGCTGTTTTGAAGACAAAGGTCACACCAAAGAGCAGCACAATTTTAGATTTCTCTCTTCGTTCGCCTTTTATTGATATAAAAAATAAAGTTACCACTTCTATTCTGGAAACCATTCTTATCGTGCAGCGTTTTTGCACAGCATTATGTAAAAAAAACGGTTTTTTTATGCCAAACTAAGTGAAATCTGACTTACAGGGATGGTTATTATAGGGCTGAAGCTTCCCTTATCAATGGTAAAGTGAATAAACTTGAGAGTTTTGGGAATGACAGACTCCTACTACACTGTGTTTAATTTTTTTTTGCCCATGAAAAAAAAATTATATATTGCTTGCTCTTAAGATTCTATGGAGGGAGAAGCTCAAGTCTTAAAAAGGCATTCTGCTGCATGTTCACCTGACACTTTCAAGGGCATTTGTCAGCAGGATTAACCCTCTTAAGCTGTCTATACGGTCATGTAGGTCATAGAAAGCTGAATAAACCGATATAAGTGATTTGATGTCTTACTCCTGAGAAATCCACTTCTATATGTATATGAGCTGTTAAGATCTAGTGCCTGGACATAGATCTCCCCGGGAATCTGTCTCCAGGGCTTATTTTAACCCATTATCGACCGCTGATACACACTAAAATAGCGGTCGTTAAGGGGCCTTAATCCCTCATTGTCGTTTTAAAATGGTGATCGGGAATAAAGCAGTAGTGCCCCCCAGATTTGGAAAATCCCTGAGGTTTTAGCTACCGGGGGTAGCCGAGACCCTGGAGAACATGATCAGGACCCGATTTTTCCGGTCACCGATCATGGAAAAAAAACAACTGTGCCAGCTTTCAGATTTCTCTTTTCTGACATGATATACAGAGAAGCCATCCCCTGGTCCCTCCTGCTCCATTCATCTTTCTGGAAAATAAATGGTGGGCGCATGGGATTAAGGAATTATTTGTACTGGATCCTTCTGATCACTGTGATAGACCCTATGACTTTGATCAAAAGAGAAAGATTAGTAAATCAAATCCCACTTTGTCACCCACTTAGATAAAAATTATATATTTTTTTCCACTATTCTTTGCAGTTGGGGTTAAGGTTTCTTCAAAAGTAAAAAAAAATATGACTGCTTGTGTTGAGTGCAAAAGTTGTCCAATTTGTCCTGAGTACACTGATACTCCATATGTGGGGGGGGGGGGGGGGAGGAAACTGAGCGCACGGCAGGGCTCGGAAAGGAAGTAATGACGTTTTGGAATGGAGACTTTGATGGGTGTCATGTTCAGTTTGCAGAGCCCCTGATGTGCCTAAACAGTGGAAACCCCCCACAAATGACACCATTTTGGAAACTAGACCCCCTAAGGAACTTATCTAGATCTGTGGTGAACACTTTGAACCCCCAAGTGCTTCACAGAAGTTTATAATGCCTGGGCATGAAAAAAAAAAAAAAATCCTATTTTTTTTCCCCACAAAAAAATCTTTGTCACCAATTTTTTTTCCCAAGGGTAACAGGAGAAATTGGACCACAAAATTTGTTGTCCAATTTGTCCTCAGTACGCCGATACCCCATATGTGGGGATAAACTACTGTTCGGGCGCATGGCAGAGCTCAGAAGGGAAGGAGCACAGTTTGACTTTTTCAATGCAGAATTGGCTGAAATTGAGATCAGACGTCATGTCACGTTTGGAGAGCCCCTTATGTGCCTAAACAGTGGAAACCCCGCAATTCTAACTCCAATACACCCCTAACCTTAACTTTAGCCCCAACCCGAACGGGAAAATAGAAACAAATACATTTTTTAAATGTAATTATTTTTCCCTAACTAAGGGGGTGATAAAGGAGGGTTTAATTTACTATTTATAGCGGGTTTTTATGTTTGGCAGCTGTCACACGCTAAAAAACGCTTTTTATTGCAAAAAAAATAGTTTTTGCATCACATTTTGAGGGATATAGTTTTTCCTTATTTTGGCCCACAGTGTCATGTGCGGTCTTATTTTTTGCAGGACGAGTTGACGTTTTAATTGGTACCTTTTTTGGGCACATGGCATTTTTTGATCCGATTGCTGGGAGGCAAAATGAAAAAAAACAGCAATTCATGAATTTCTTTTGGGGGGGGGGGGGGCGTTTATACCGTTCTGCGTGTGGTAAAATTGATAAAGCAGTTTTATTCTTCAGGTTAATACGATTACAGTGATACCTCATGTATATCTTTTTTATGTTTTGGCGCTTTTATACAATAAAAACAATTTTATATAAAATTATTATTTTGAATCGCTTTATTCTGCGAGCTATAACTATTTTTTCGCTGATGATGCTGTATGGCGGCTCGTTTTTTGCGGGACAAGTTGACATTTTCAGCGGTACCATGTTTGTTTATATCTGTCTTTGATCGCATGTTATTCCACTTTTTGTTCGGCGGTATTATGATGAAGCATTGTTTTTTGCTTTTTAAGGGGTTCACTAAAGGGGTTAACTAGTGGGATAGTTTTATAGGGCGGGTCGTTACGGACATGGTGATACTAAATGTGTACTTTTATTTATTTTTTATTTACAGAAAAATGAGTTTATTGGGAAATATTTTTTTTCTTTAGGAATTTTTGCTTAATTATTTTTACACGTTTATTTTATTTCTTACATTTTTACTTTGTCCCAGGGTGGGACATCACTATATAGTGTCAGATCAATGATCTGACAGTTTGCACAGCACTCTGTCAGATCATCGATCTGACAGGCAGTCCAGGAGGCTTCTCAGCGCCTGCTCTCAGCAGGCACTGAGAGCCACCTCCCTGCAGGACCCGGAAGGACCCCGCGGCCATCTTGAATCCAGGGACCTACAGGGAGGAGGCCCTCGGAACAGCGTGATCACATTGCGCTGCTCTGAGGGTCTCAAGGAAGCACGCAGGGAGCCCCCTCACTGCGCGATGCTTCCCTATGCTGCCGGAACACTGCGATCAGGTTTGATCGCAGTGTGCCAGGGGTTAATGTGCGGGAGCGGTCCGTGACCGCTCCTGGCACATAGTGCTGGGTGTTAGCTGTGATTATCAGCTGACACCCGGCCGCAATCAGCTGCACTCCCCCCGTGAGCGCAGCTGATCGCGTATAATGTACTATCCCGTCCTTGGGAATTAAGTCCCAGGGTACATGGACGGGAGGGATAGTACGTCAGATGACAGAAAGGGGTTAAGGTCAAAATTGGCTGTGTCACTAAGGGATTAAATAAAATGGGACATTATCAAGGTGAGACATGTAGATCAGGAGAGCAGACTGTCATCAATTACATGTCTCCCACTGATAACTCCATCTTTCATTTAAAATAATCTCCGGATGCAGATTTTAAGGGAGATGTATCTCCCATAGATCTTAAAAGCTCATTTAGATATTTAGATAAACATGGATTTATAAACAAGGTATCCCTTTATTCAGCTTCCTATGACTTAAATGCCAATATCCACGACTTAACAGGACTCATCCTACTGACAGATTCCCTGTTAAGCTTTTATGTAACTATAAAAATAATTTAATAGAATATTTAAAAGTAAAATAAAATGTAGTAATGAAAGTATTACTGTTGGACACTTTCTAAATCATGAGCCTTTAACAATTCAGACTTCTAGAAAAAAAAATATTCATACGCAGTTTTATAGTTGTCTGTGCATGATCAAAGATTCATTTAAAATAGAGGCGGAGCTCAAAGCGATTATCAAAATTGACCTCCGAATATGGTGCCTGATAGCTCGTCATTCCTGTTTCATCCACTAAACCAGTTCCGCTCGCTCTAATGGCAATTAATTTCCATGGGAGAGGGAAATCCTTCACAGGTTCTCACCACATTTTTATAGCAAAATACTTTTTCCCCCACTGTATTATTTAGTCAGCCACCAATTGTGCAAGTTCTCCCACTCAAAAAGATGAGAGGTCTGTAATTAAAATCATAGGTAGTCCACAACTATGAGAGTCAAAATGAGAAAACAAGTCCAGAAAATCATCTTGTCTGTTTTGGCAAGATTTATTTTGCAAATTATGGTGGAAAATAAGTATTTGGTCATTCACAAAAGTTCATCTCAATATTTTGTTATATATCCTTTGTTGGCAATGAGAGGTCAAACGTTTTCTCTAAGTCTTCACAAGGTTGCCACACACTGTTGGTGGTATGTTGGCCTATTCATCACTGCTCTAGAAAAATTCTGCATCGAGGGTTTGGGCCTGTCGCTGGGCAAAACGGACTTTCAAATCCCTCCTTAGGTTTTCTATGGGGTTGAGATTTGGAGATTGGCTAGGCCAGTCCAGGACCTTCATATGCTTCTTACGAAGCCACTCCTTCATTACCCTGGCGGTGTGCTTGGGATCATTATCATGCTGAATGACCCATTGACGTTTCATCTTCAATGCCCTTACTGATGGAAGGAGGTTTGCACTCAAAATCTCACGATACATGGCCCTACTTATTCTTTTATGTACACGGATCAGTGGTTCTGGTCCCTTTGCATAGAAGCATCCCCCATGCTTCACAGTAGGTATGATGTTGTTTGGATGCAACTCAGCATTCTGTCTCCTTCAAACACGAGTTTTGTTTCTACCAAACAGTTCTACTTTGGTTTCATCAGACCATATGACTTTTTCTCAATACTCTTCTGGATAATCCAAATGCTCTCTAGCAAATTTCAGACGGGCCCGGACATTTACTGGCTTAAGCGGGGGGGGGGAACATCTAGCACTGCAGGATCCGGCGCAGTGCTACTGATGGTAGCCTTTGTTACGGTGGTCCCAGCTGTACGCAGGTCATATACTAGGTCCCCCCGTGTGGTTGTGGGATTTTTGTTCACTGTTCTTGAGATCATTTTGACACCACGAAGTGAGATCTTGCATGAAGCCCCAGATTGAGGGAGATTATCAGTGGTCTTGTATGTCTTCCATTTTCTTATTATTGCTCCATAAGAGCAATAGGCAAGCCAAGCTGCTTGCCTGTTGCAGATTCAGTTTTCCCAGCCTGGTGCAGGGCTACAATTTTGTTTCTGGTGTCCTTCGACAGCTCTTTGATCTTCACCATAGTGGAGTTTGGAGTGTGACTGTTTGAGGTTGGGGACAGGAGTCTTTTATACTGATAACAAGTTCAAACAGGTGCCATTACTACAGGTAATGAGTGGAGGACAGAGGAGCCTCTTAAAAAAAGTTACAGGTCTATGAGAGCCAGAAACCTTGCATGTTTTTAGGTGACCAAATACTTATTTTCCACCATAATATGCAAAATAAATCTTACCAAATCAGTCAAGGTGATTTTCTGGATTTGTTTTCTCATTTTAACTCTCATAGTCGTGGTCTACCTATGATGTCAATTACAGGTCTCATCTTTTTAAGTGGGAACTTGCACAGTTGGTGGCTGACAAAGTACAGTGGGGGAAAAAAGTATTCAATCAACTCCCCTACTATACAACGGCTACATAGTGGACATATGGTCCACATTTGGGGTATACACTTTTATAGGCTATGAACTTAAGAGAATTACCTTGTTCTTCGTTGGCAGGCGTGCTTGGATTCTTTTTTGCAGAACCTGGATACACAAGCATTTGTACCCCTATACCTTCTGTTTTCACAACATCCTTCAGTTCCACCAAGAGATGTTTCAATGTAACTGAACCCCTGAATCTGAGGTGCTGTCGAAACTTTGTTAGATACAGTTTTTGTAGTTGGAATATTGAAAGGCCACTGTCATGCTGACTCAGTAGCTGCTTAATGTTTTCTTGATGACGGAGCCTGGCTGTATTGAGGGTCTATGTTCTGCTCTAGAAGACTGAGGAACACTGGAAAACTGAGGAACATTGGTTGAATTAACCCCAGGGTTTACTATGAATCTTAAATTATTTGGAGAAAATTGTTGTCCACCATGATTGAATTGGTTCATGTTGAGATTACTTTTGCAGGCAGATGCATAGGACACATTTGGTTTGATGCCAGGTTGGGCAACCACTGGCATACAGTCAATATAACATGGGCTGCCATTTAATGAAGAACCAGGAGTTGGCAGCAAACCTGCTTTTTTTTGTTTAGCTGAACTAACATTTGGGAAACATGGTATTTTTGTGCTTGCTTTTGGCTTTAAAAATGTGGAATTTTGTTCTTTTGTGTTAGAAACTTTTTTTGTAGCCATTGTTGCAGTGGCGGCATTTACTGCCGGGGCTGCAGGTACAGGCTTAGCGATCTGAGGTTTATGGTTCACAGGAAATCTATGGCTTTTTGCAGTCTTTCCATGTGATGATGATCCAGGTTGGGGGTTGTTTGTATGCTTTACTGCAGGATTGTGGGGTTTAGCAGATTGACAGTATTGAGATTTTAACGTTTCTTTAGACTTTTTGACCGTTGCTGGGTTAGTGCTCTTCACCTGTTGAGAAAAAAAATGTTTAAATTTGTACACTCACAATATAAGGTTCCCAAAAATGGCATGAGAAAGTTGTCTTGCTGTGCACCTATTGACCCTTCTGACTGAGCTGCTGGCCACAGAGCCCACGTTTCACATAACAGAAGGTAAAACTGCAGAATGACTTTAATCCAGCCTCAATCTATCACTATAAGGAAAAAAGATCTAATAATTCCGTTGCACCACACAATGGCTCCTTTACTCCACTGTATCACTAAAAAGTTCACATAGAAGAAAAAAAAGTGTTTTTGAAGGGACCAGAAAAACATTTAAAACTTTAATATTTTTATGTTTTATCTGACAGTCGAGTTTCGGCTCCCTTGGCTTGAATAATATCCTTTGAGACAAAACGGTTACCTTTTTCATGCAAGTATAGTATAGAAAGGTAACATTTTTTTCAAGATACATTAAATACTTGGACAGACTGTTTACAATGGTCACCAGCAAACTAGTTTCCAAAGTAAGTTTTTTTTTGCAAGATCATACAGGCTTGTAATTTATATTTCAGTGTAGGAAGTAAAGTTTCTCTTAGTAGAGAAGGGCAAGTTGACTTGAGGAGACTTATAAAGGGGAATGTGACAAGGCCCTTTAAAGTAATGTTACTTCCAATAGATGGCACTAGACTACCTTCAGTAAGGCAGAGGGTATTTTCACATGTAATTATAGTAAACCTCAATGTGACCGGGTGGGAGGTGGGGAGAGTTACTGTGTTCACATTAAACTGCTTACATTACCATCGGTTTATTAAAAAGAATCTGTCAGCAGGTTTGTGATACCGTGGGGAAAGAAAAAAAAAAAAAAGTATTTAGTCAGCCACCGATTGTGCAATTTCTCCCACTTAAAAAGATGTCAATTACAGGCCTCTCTCATAGGTAGACCACAACTATGAGAGTCAAAATGAGAAAATAAATCCAGAAAATCACCTTGTCTGATTTGGCAAGATTTATTTTGCAAATTATGGTGGAAAATAAGTATTTGATCATTAACAAAAGTTCATCTCAATATTTTGTTATATATCCTTTGTTGGCAATGACAGAGGTCAAACATTTTCTGTAAGTCTTCACAAGGTTGGCACACACTGTTGGTGGTATGTTGGCCCATTCCTCCATGCAGATCTCCTCTAGAGCAGTGATGTTTGGGCCTGTCGCTGGGAAACACAGATTTTCAAATCCCTCCAAACGTTTTCTGTGGGGTTGAGACCTGGAGACTGGCTAGGCCACTCCAGGACCTTCATATGCTTCTTACGAAGTCACTCCTTCGTTGCCCTTGGAATCATTATCATGCAGAAAGACCCATCCACGTTTCATCTTCAATGTCCTTGCTGATGGAAGGAGGTTTGCACTCAAAATCTCATGGCCCCATTCATTCTTTCATGTATATGGATCAGTCGTCCTGGTCCCTTTGAAGAGAAAACAGTCCCAGAGCATGATGTTGCCACCCTCATGCTTCACAGTAGGTATGGTGTTCTTTGGATGCAACTCAGCATTGTGGAGCCTCCAAACACGACAAGTTTTGTTTCTACCAAACAGTTCTACTTTGGTTTCTTCAGACCATATGACTTTCTCCAAAAACTCTAGCAAACCTCAGACGGGTCTGGACATGTACTGACTTAAGCAGTGGAACACGTCTGGCACTGCAGGAATTGAGTTCCTGGCGGCGTAGTGTGTTACTGATGGTAGCCTTTGTTATGGTGGTCCCAGCTCTATGCATGTCATTCACTAGGTCCCCCCGTGTGGTTCTTGGATTTTTGCTCACCGTTCTTGTGATCATTTTGACCCCACGGGGTAAGATCTTGAGTGAAGCCCCAGATCTAGGGAGATTATCAGTGGTCTTGTATGTCTTCCATTTTCTTATTATTGCTCCCATAGTTGATTTCATCACACAAAGCTGCTTGCCTTTTGCAGATTCAGTCTTCCCAGCCTGGTGCAGGGCTACAATTTTGTTTCAGGTGTCATTCGACAGTTCTTTGGTCTTCACCATAGTGGAGTTCGGAGTGTGACTGTTTGAGGTTTTGGACAGGTGTCTTTTATACTGATAAATTCAAATAGGTGCCATTACTACAGGTAATGAGGAGGACTGAGGAGCCTCTTAAAAGAATTTACAGGTCTGTAAGAGCCAGAAATCTTGCATGGTTTTAGGTAACCAAATAATTGTTTTCCACCATAATTTGAAAAATAAGTCTTGCCAAATCAGACAAGGTGATTTTCTGGATTTGTTTTCTCATTTTGACTCTCATAGTTGTGGTCTACCTATGATGTCAATTACAGGCCTCTCCCATCTTTTTAAGTGGGAGAATTTTGCACAATTAGTGGCTGACTAAATACTTTTATTCCTCACTGTATGTGATCTGACAACAGCATGATGTAGGGGATGATATCTTGATTCTAGCGATGTATCAAGTAGTTACTGGGTGCAGAAGTTGTGATAAAATCAGTTTTCTCTGCTGCAGACCTAGCAGTACTCTGAATGCTGAGCTCTGTATAAACCCGCCCACACCACCGACTGGCAGCTTTCTGTATGCACTGTGTACTGGCAGAAAACTGCCAATCAGTGGTGGGTAAGTGGATACACTGAGCATTTGACTACAAGGCACCTAGTCATGTAGCGATTGTCTCCTACTCATAATACTGATTTTATTGAAGAAAAAAAAAACAAAAAAAAAAAACAGCCTCGTAAATAACATATCTCTGGAGTCATGGTTTCAGCCCCTAAATCATGTTGTCCTTAGATTTCATAGTAAAAACCTACTAACAGATTCCATATAAATTGGGAAGCTACTGGTCAGGACCTTCAGTGTTCGCTCCCTGTAGAGGACATCAATGACAGCTTGATATTGTGGTAGCAAATAGATTTCTACTGGGGGTAGAGTAGCGAAACCAAAAGGGGGAGAAGAATGAATATTTGTGCAAAACAAACATTTTCAAAAATACCTTCATTTTTAGTCCTTTTTTGCCAAAGATATTTAGAAGTGCATTTTAATGCCTGGTTTCAGATATAGTATGTTATCCCTATCTGTAAGCAGTCCCATGTCAGCCATCCATGTACCCAATTCTTGTTTCTGTGGTCTAGTGCTTACCTTTACTGCTTTCTGCTGGAGAAGTGGTGTAGGTTGTACTTGGTCTGTTTTCTTAACCGCAGGACCTATCGACACGATCGAAAATTAAACCCAACAAATAATTCAAACACCATGTTTCATATTTTGTGTTATGTACTAAGGGAAGACAATTGTCGAAAATCTGCAATGTAATTTGTTGTATGACAATCTCTGAAGCCAAACAGTAAAAAAAAAAATCATTGCAGACACTCAATAGTATGCACTGAGACATTTTATTTGAGCACTGACAACTTTTTACAATTTGCATGGCTGTGTTGTGGTGTTGGGCTTTTTATAACATCGACATCCTTGGATTACTGTACCTAACTGAATAGTACAATGCCCTTTTAAAATGCACAAAATGCAGACAAGTCTCATACCATTATAAATAAGAACCAATGTGTTGGCTATATATGACCTAAAATAATGCTAGAAACATGGTACAAAAATCCAGGAAGATGTAATATATCACACGCAGTAGTATCCAAAGCTAAAACGGCATAAATAGGAGATTAAGGTTTTCTAAACACACCACACTATCGGTACTAGTCCCAAACCGTGCAGTTATGCGGAAAAGGAGAGTAAGTAAAGATGTGAAATCTTACATATTGGTGGTGTAATTTGATGCTTGTGGGTCCCGCTGAAAAATCTCCAATGAGGCTCCTAACTATTACATGCCTTTTAAAAAGGACTTTTAACCCGTTTTAGCATATTAAACTGAAATACTGGCTGAGGAGCTAAATAAAAGTTTATTTTTTAATTCCTTTTCTCCATTGTGGAGACATTAGCTTGTAAAATTTAGGTGGTAATTTATTTGAAGCCCAAGGGGGCATTACTAGAAATTTGTCTCTGGGGGTGTGTACTTCTTTACCTACATGATAAGTAGTCAGCATCATGCAGGGGAGAAGAGTGTAAACTCTCCTCTCCTCACTGGCCTCTAAAAGGTACTGTGTAGATACATAACACAGATCTGTAATCATTACAAACACATCCAGATATCCTCTCATGGCAGTCAGGGTGGGGGAGGGATCACAGCAGTGTGAGAAGAGATCTTTGATGGATAAAATACTCTTTACTGGTCTGTAAGGACAAAAGGGACCTTTTTGTGCCCCTTTGGGCTCCAGGCCCTGCATATTACTGAATTCCCTGCACTCACTATAGTTACACCTCTGATTGTGGTATCAACTGATTTGCAAAACAAAAATTTAAAGTCGACATGTAATGGTAATGCCTACCTGGGGATGGTCCAGATGAAGGTAAAGGTACAGTTAATCGTCCTGAGACCTGCTCTTTTTCTTGAGGTAATGTGTTCACATTGGAGACCACTACATGATGTCTTAAGGGTGATTTGCATCTAATCATTGGTTGTTTATTTATAGTCTTTACCTCAACCAAATCGTTCATGTCATTTAATAAATCCCTCATTGAGGTGTAGCCATAACTTGACAATTTAAGATAATAACCATGAACCTGACGAAAAAGTCCACCAAATTCTTCAAAAGAAACTCCTTCTGTTTTGCTATGTACAACAACGAAAATCTCTGACTTCAGAATCTCATCCATGTCTGTTTAGGAATTGCTGTAAAAAGAAAAGAAATGTGTCAAGTTTTTCATATTAAAAAAAAACAAAACAAACAAAAAAAAAAGCACAGTTGAAACATTACAGGGAACAGGTCGGCTAAAGAACACAAATTACCTGCAGATATACAGTAGCAATAATCTGCAGGTAAATAACATTTAAAACATGTTTATCAGTCTAACTGGAAGCAAAGCTACAGGGAGAAAATGAAGTTATATTCTCCATGTGGCTGCTCACTTTCAGTCATCGGGACAGTTCAGGAAGGGGTCCTCACCATGCCTAGACTGACACATGCACTACAGTCTAGGTGCAGACAGTGATTACAGTGCGCTATGTAGTGACATGATTATAGCCTCTCCCTGCACCGCAGCAATGACAGAAAATACGAGGGGCTGCTGATAAGTATTTGGCTTTACCCAGAAAGAAACGAGATTGGAAGATGGAACTTTACATTTATTCCACATACTCTCCACTGATACCAACACACTTCTTACATTGATATTCCAAGTTCTTAAGCCTTGCAAAAAGAAGGATTTCGGTTGTGATTCAAACCTGGCATCCATAACAGCCATGGCAGCAAAAATGGTGTGAAATAGGTGGTGTGGCCTGGCAGATCCTGGCACCAGCAGCATAGTCTTGGAGCTCTGTGATCCCCAGCTCTAAAGCAGCTCACACAGCGGCACACAGGCAAGCTAACAGCCCAAAATCCCATGCAGCATACTCCCCACCTCAGATACCACAACCCAGGCAAACCAGAGGTCAGAAACAGCCCTCAACTATGAAGGTGACAGGCTTCTTCCCCAGGGTCCAGCATGCTGCAGCAGAGAAGATGGCGTCATCCAGGGCCTCCTCACCCTGCTCCTCACACAGAAGCTCGCAGGTACTATCTTTAGGGAGAGGGGGAGACAGAATCTGCAGATATATCTTACTAAAAGACCAATGGAGTCTCTACTGGCCTCTCTAAGGAAATCTCTGCAGGCTGATCAGAGGGCGATGGTGGAAGATCTTATAGGGGAAGTATCATCTCTGGGTGAATGCACAGACCACCTTGAATCCAAAATGGCTGAGCTCACAAAATCACATAACAGCCTGATTGATGAGCATGAAGCCCTAAAAGAAGAGACGATTGTAGTCCGGAATAAGAACTGGGATCTGGGAGATAGGTCCCGTAGGGATAATGTTAAGATCCGGGGAATCCCAGAATCCATCTCAGACTGGGATCTGCCCAAGTTCTTTGATAAATTCCTGGAGGAAGTGCTACCAGAATTGAAGCCACATGAACTAATAGCTGATTGCATTCACAGAGTACCCAAACCAAAAGACTTAAACCCCAGTCTCCCAAGAGATGCTTTGGCAAGAATACATTTTGCGGGCACTAAAGAAGCCTTTATGCAAGCTCTAAAGAAAGCCTGCTATCCCAGAAGAGTTCTAGCGTCTTTGTTTTTCCTGACCTAGCAGCCGGGACACTTGGCAAAAGAAGGGAATTCAAACCATGCACTTCGGCTCTAATGAAGGAGGGCATAAGATACAGATGTGGCATCCCAGTAAAGCTGATAATCCACAGAGGAGAAGACACCCACGTCTGCTTATTCCCACCCCAGGCAGAGGAATTGCTACTCTCATGGGGAATACTCCTGTGAAGTATCAGGAGCATCAGCAATCCCCAAATATCAGCCATCCCCAGAAGAAGCTGAACCCAAAATGGGACACAGTCTGACTATTATCCACTTGCACCTTTCTTTTTGCTGGTCATATGGAGATGTGGATTCATGCTCCACTTGTTGTATTGACTGATCATTGTTTTGATCTTCCCCCAGTATAGAAGGTTTACTTTTCTTACTGAACCTTTGACTGTTTTCTTTTTGTAGTTTTTTTTTTCCTTTTTTCTTATTCTCCTTCCCTACACAAGACTAAGGATGTACCATACTGCCATCTCATGGTCATAGAATGCATTTACCTTTTTGTTTGAAGGGCTTTTCTCTACTATAATTTATTGTTCTTAATGATGCCACTATTAGTTATATTATGCATACTGTGGTTGACTGAATTCTTCCTTATATACAAGATATGAGTATTAAAATAATGTCTCTTAATGTGAAGGGATTGAATTTCCCGGGTAAGCGATCCCACCTGTGGAAATAGATCAGCAAAATGGCAGCAGATGTGATCTGCATTCAAGAAACTCATCTACTGGAACCAGACACACGTAAATTAAAAAATGATAGATTCGCCCACAATTTTTTGTGTGCCACAATAACAAGCGATCTGGTGTGGGTATACTGGTTAAAAACTCTGTCCCGTTTTCCCTTCATAACAAAATAGAAGACCCAGAAAGTAGATTTATTATTCTTAGATAAGGTTCCTTAGATCATTTCTATAAAAATTTAAAGACTTTGCTAAATATCTACAACTAATAAGGGGGGGGGGGGATTTTAATCTTCCGATGAATAGATCACTAGACTGTTCCCAGCCAGTGAGAATTAGGAAGGAAATGGGTTCCATTATTACAGAATTTTGTCTATATGATGTTTGGAGATACACGCATGGTTTAGAGAGGGAATATACTTTCTTTTCCCCCAGGCACAACTCTAAGGCTATGTGCACACGTTCGGGAATTGCAACGGAAATTTCTGCGGCAATCCCGCACCTCCCTGCCGCGGGAAATACTTATTTTTATTGGTATGCGTATTCCCGCTAAAAACTAGCGTTTTGCAAGCGTAATTAGCTTGCAGAATGCTAGCGTTTTCCAAGCGATCTGTAGCATTGCTTGGAAAACTGAGTGACAGGTTGGTCACACTGCCTATGCCGCATCAATAGTAAAAAGAAATTATGTTAAAAATAAAAAAAAACATAAAAAAATCGTGATATTCTCACCTTCCGGCATCCCCCGCAGCCTTCCTGGTCCTCGCGATGCTCCTGGCAACTCCCGTTGCCAGTGATGCCTAGCGACAATGACCCCAGATGACGTAGCATCACGCGAGACTGCTACGTCATCTGGGGTCATTTTCGCAAGGCATCACTGTGAACGGGAGTTGCCAGGAGTGTCGCTGAGGAGCGGGAAAGCTGCGGGGACCGAAGGAAGGGGAGAATATCACGATTTTTTATTTTAATTATTTTTTTTTTTTACCAGGGATATGGTACCCAGGGCCGGGAGGAGAGTCTCCTCTCCTCCAGACCCTGAGTACCATCCGCAAATGAACCGCTCACTTTGCGAATGGTGGGCATAGCCAGATGCGGAAAGTAAGCGGTTCAATGCATTGCTATGGCGGCGGAATCGCCGCGATTCCGGAAAAAGAATGAACATGCTGCGTTTTTTTTTCACAGAAAAAAACGCAGCATGTGCACAAAAATTGCGGAATGCATTCTAATAATAGGATGCTTAATGCATGCGTTTAAGCGTTTTTGCAGCGGAAAACCGTAGCAAAAACGCTTAAAAAACGCGAAAAATCCTGAACATGTGCACACAGCCTTACAATCGTATTGACCATTTTTTTGTTGATAACCTCCTTCTCAGATGTGAATCTGCTGCTATTTGTATTGCATCCTGGTCTGATCATGCCCCAATCTCTATACACATTGTGGATGCTTTATTAGTCCCAAGATCTTTTAAATGGAGACTCAACGAATATTTACTCTTAAAAAGAAACAGTAGATTTGGTTAAAACACCACTTTTTCTCCACCAATGACAATGGGTTGACCTCTGACGAGATAGTTTGGGAGCCTCATAAAACCTTTGTTAGGGGGATCTTCATAAAAGTGGCGGCAGTGGAAAAGAGAAATAGAGAAAAGAAATTAGGACCATAAGACGCACTTTTTTCCCCCAAAATTTTTTGGGGAAATGGGGGTGTGTCTTATGGTCGCAACATACTTAAAAATCCAGTGTCTGTGGCGAGCCCGATGCAGCCTCCCTGTGCTCTGTGGTGCGGTGGTGTCGGGGCTCTGATGTGGCGGCAGCGGGGCTCTGTGCTGCGTGGGGGCTCTCTGCTGCGTGGGGGCTCTCTGCTGCGTGGGGGCTCTGTGATGCGTGGGGGCTCTGTGCTGCGTGGGGGCTCTGTGCTGCGTGGGGGCTCTGTGCTGCGTGGGGGACTCCGCCGGCATTTCGTTATAGCACGAAAGCCCCCCGCAGCTCAGTTACTGCAACGCGGTGGCCTCCAGAAAGATGGCCGCCGGGGGCGGCGCATACTGAAATTCAACTCTCGGCAACGAGATCTCGTCTCCCGAGATCTCGGGACAAGATCTCGTCGGAGATCTGAATCTGAGCATGAGCCACCCCCAGCGGTCATCTTTCCGGAGGCCCCTGGTGGCCATCTTTCTGGAGGCCTCCGCGTCTCAGCAACAGAGCTGCGGGGGCTTTCGGGCTTTGACGAAATGCCGGCGGAGCCCCCCACGCAGCACAGAGCCCCGTTGCAGCCACACTACAGAGCCCAAACACCACCTCACCACAGAGTACAGGGAGGGCTGCATCGTGACCACCGCCACAGGATTTGTAAGTATATTGCGACCCCACAGAGCACAGCCACCCCACAGAGTACCCCTGCAACACAGAGCACCACCACCGTACCAGCCTGGACAACCCCTGTGACCACTCCTCTACCTGTGCTGATTCCTTCGCTGGTAAGCTGAATTCGGACTGTAAGACGGACCCCCATTTGACACATTTTTTTTCACTATTTTCCTTATGAAAATTTGGGGTGCGTCTTATGGTCCGGTGTGTCTTATAGTCCGAAAAATACGGTACACAATCTATTAGACATCTTAAGTAATCTAAAAACATTAAATAAAAAACACCCCTCAAGTAAAAAGGCTCAAGAAATAATTCAGACTAGGCAACAAATTAGGAGATTACTACTATTTACTTATGAGAAAAATCTAAAGAAATCCAAATCACAATACCATGCCATGGGTTACAGGGCGGAGAAACTACATGCCAGAAGGATTAAAAAGAAGACGTGCAGAAGTAGGATAGACTTTTTGCATAAAAAGGACGGGTCTAGGACATTACACCCAATTGAGATTGCTAATGAATTTAGGCAATATTACAGTAAACTTTATAACTTAAGGGAGGATGCGAATGTCTCTCAACCTTCAATGGAGGGAATTCGTATTTATGTTCAAAAATTACACCTTCGTGCAGTCTCACAATCCCAACTTGACCTTCTTAATGCACCCTTTACCCTACAGGAGATCAAGGAAGCAATCTCGATATCTAAAAATAACTCAGCTCCTGTCCTTATGGTTTGTCCAGTCTATACTTTGACCAATTCTCATCTATTTTATCTCTCTTTTTACTTAAAATATTCCCTGCAGGAACAATTTGGTCTCAGTAAGACTTGTTTTTAATCAGTATTTCCACTTACCGTATATACCCATGTATAAGCCGAGATTTTCAGCCCATTTTTTAGGGCTGAAAGTCCCCCTCTCGGCTTATACACGGGTCATATACGGGGGTCGGCGGGGGAGGGTGAGCAGGGGTGTCGGATCATACTCACCCCTCCGCCGGCGCGGTCTCTGCAGCCCCCTGCTTCTCCCACGATCTCCGGCTCCTTCCTGCAGCAGTCACATGGCACCGCTCATTAAAGTCATGAATATGCATATTCATGACTTTAATGAGCGGTACCACGTGACCGCTGCAGGACTGAAGCACTGCGGAGAGCACCGGGAGAAGAGGAGAGGCTGCAGGGACGCGCGGTGGAGGGGTGAGTACAGCGATATTTACCTGTCCCGTTCCACGCTGCATGCTGCGTCCTCGTCTGACTCCTCTGACTGTGAATGATCAGGCAGAGGGCGCGATGACGTCGTTAGTGCGCGCCTCGCCCCCTGCCAGATCATTCACTGCTGAGGACCCGGAAGAGGACGCAGCTGCAGCGGTGCAGAGAGGACAGGTAAATATCTCAGGTGCCGGGGTCCTGAGCGAGCGGTGACACCGGCACCTGTCCCCCATAGCGCGCCAGTGTCACTGCCTGCTCAGGACACCGGCACCTGGCCCCCAGCGACAAGAGGTGAGTATGTCATTTTTTTTTTCCCAGCAGCAGCATATGAGGCCTATACTATGGGGCATATGGGCATAATATGGAGCATATGGGGGCATAAGCTGTGGAATATATGGGGCATAATCTGGAGCATAACGAGGCATAATATGGAGCATATGGGGGCATAAGCTGTGGAACATATGGGGCATAATCTGGAGCATATGGGGGCATAATATGGAGCATATGGGGGCATAATATGGAGCATATGGGGCATAAGCTGTGGAACATATGGGGCATAATCTGGAGCATATGGGGGCATAATATGGAGCATATGGGGGCATAAACTGTGGACCATATGGGGCATAATCTGGAGCATATGGGGGCATAATATGGAGCATAATATGGAGCATATGGGGGCATAAGCTCGCTGTGGAACATATGGGGCCATAATATGGAGCATATGGGGGCATAAGCTGTGGAACATATGGGGCATAATCTGGAACATATGGGGGCATAATATGGAGCATATGGGGCATAATCTGTGGAGCATATTGGGCATAATCTGTGCAGCATATGGGGGCATAATCTGTGGAGCATCATATTGGGGCATAATCATTTTTCACCTTAGGCTTATACGCGAGTCAATAAGTTTTCCCAGTTTTTTGTGGCAAAATTAGGGGGGTCGGCTTATACATGAGTATATACAGTATTTACTTCTCAGTCTTTCATGGTGGTTGACCTCCCTAGGAATTCTGCAGGCAGGGGCAGACTTTTTAGCGCCTCAAACCACTCAAAGGTCTCTTACATATACAAACTATTAGTAATATAATTTATAGGAAAAAAGCGCGGATAGTGTCTTATAATAATAATCTTTATTTATATAGCGCCAACATATTCCGCAGCGCTTTACAGTTTAACAGTTTCAAAACACAAGTCATAAGTAACAATGTTAACAATACAATAATTAAAGCAAAATAAGACGACCCTGCTCGTGAGAGCTTACAATCTACAATGAGGTATCTCACAAATAAAGAAAAAAACGTCTCAGTGATTAGCTGCTCACCTAATGTCAGTGTATACACAAGCTTATAATGCCGGCTGCTGCAGATCCACGGGTCAGACATGCGACCACAACAAAATTGTTATATAGGAAGATTTGTGGATTGTAATCCGTGCTGCCAGCAAACTCAAAACCAGACTCAACGCGTTTTAGAGTCCATATGACTCCTTCAGGAAATACAACAGAATAAGGCTAGGTTCACATTGCGTTAGTGCAGTCCGCTCAACACATGCGTTAAACGGACTGCGCTAAAGCAAGTGCTTTTAAAGATCGCGTTATGCGATCACGCTAGCGCAGATGCTTTATCTGTGCTAGCGGTGACGGACCCCCGAACGCTGCAGCCCGCGTCCGGGGGTCCGTCACAGAATGACGGCACATTGCTAACACATGCCGATTTCGGCATGCGTTAAGATGTGCTACGGCTATTGCGGGCAATGGCGGCGTTAACGCATCCGTATCATAGCGTTGGTGCCGCTATGTGACGGATGCCGTCAGCGCATTGCCTGCAACGCAATGTGAACCCAGCCTAAGACTTATTCTGTTGTGGTATTTCCTGAAGGAGTCATATGGACTCTGAAACGAGTTTTACGGTGCTTTATTCATCTTCACTACATCTGGTTTTGAATTTGCTGGCAGCGTGGATTACAATCCTCAAATCTTTCTATATAACAAATATACAAACTTATCACATGTTGCAGATATTCAAAGTATCGCTATATGCTAAAGTGGGAAAAGATCTTTTCATTTAATGCTTCACAGGAACAGTGGTGGGAGTCGACTAGATGGACTTTGAAGTCCTCTTCCTATATTATCCATGTGGAGCAAATTAAAAAGATTGTTAGATTGGTATATGTGCACTTTGAGGCTTGCATCTTATTCTCCCCAATTTTCCTCCACGTGTTGGAAGGGGTGTCAACTATTGGGGGATATTGGGCATATTGGTTTGGTTCTGCCCTTAGGTCCAGGTATTTTGGAGAGTGGTGGAGGATCTCATTAACTCTTACGGGTAGAATAAATCTCTCGGACCAATTAGCAGTCCTTAACATTGGTATAGACTATCTTCCTTTTCCTGTAAGAACCTGTGTTTCTCATAACCTTATTGCTGCCAGACATGCTTAGCACTTTGTTGGAAGACTCCCAGGGTACCTACCTAAGCTGATTTGATAGACAAAATGAATATACATTACCAATATGAATCAATCCTAACTTTAAACCTGTCACATAGAACCAATATAGAGGAAAGGTGGGCCTATGTGAGGAGGAGGGCTTCGCAGTGGGCCTATATACCCAATATTCCCCGGACTCTGTGTTTTGCAAATCTAGATCTTTCAAATGAAGTATGAATTCTATGATCTCCAATTTCTTTTATGGCGTACTGTATATTGGTTATATTGTTATTCCCATTTTTATTCTTCAATTCCTAATTTCCCATCCTATACCAACTACCCCCCCTTATATATAATTTTAAGGTAATTGTGTCATATACAAATGTATCAAACCTAAGTGCCTTTTTACTTGTTAATGTTTTTGGTAAAGTTCAATAAAAAGTTATAAAAAGTTATTGGTTTAAAAAAAAAAAAAAAAAAAAAATGGTGTGAAATTTGGTTCCCTTGAGGTGTTTCTTCAGGTTTGGAAACAGATGATATTCACCAGATCTAGCTCCCTCTGACTAAGGTGGGTGGTCAACCAGCTGCAAGCCCAGCTCTGCCAGTTTTGCCTTGGTCGCTTGTGCACTGTGAGTGGAGGCATTGTCTTGCAGAAACAAGATTCCTTTGGACAGCTTGCTGCACCTTTTGGCCTTCAGAGCTGCCTTCAATTGGTCCAGAAGTTCAATGTAATACCTTGCATTGATGGTGGAACCCTTTTGAAGGTAGTCCACTAGCAGCACACCCTCCTTATGCCAGAACACAGACACCGTCACCTTAGTGGCTGATTTTTGCACCCTGACCTTCTTTAGACAAGGAGAACCACTGTACCTCCACTCTTGACTACTCCTTGGTTTCAGGGTCATACAAATAAATCCAGGTCTTGTCCATAGTGACCAGTCGATCCAGGAAGTTCTTATCAGTCTGGAAATGATGACAAATGGACCGGGAAGTTTTCACTCACATGCTTTTCTGACCTGTTGTCATACATTTGAGGACCCACTTTGCATATAGCTTCTTCATGGCCAAATGATCATGGATAATTACACAAACACGTTCACGGGAGATCACCATGATGTCTGCTATTGCATTAGCTGAAATTCGCAGATTCTCCACTATGAGGATGTGCACAGCATCGACGATCTCCGGAACAACAACTCTCGGTAGGCCAGAAGGTTCCTCATCGTTGGTGCTGAAGTGGCCCGTTTTAAATTTGGCAACCCAATTCTTAACTGTAGAATATGAAGGGCATTGATCCCCCAATGTCTGCAACATATCACCATGAATATCCTTCGCGGACTTTCTTTGCAGAAATAAGAATTTTATCACTCCTCTGCTCTCATTTGATGTGAATATCGCAATAGACTCAGCCATTTTGTTTTCCCGCGTAAGTAGAACACTGTTGAAATAAACTAAACACAAAATATTGAAAACATATAAGATACATAAGGCTTTCATGTGATGTAACATTCGTTACCATAGAAACAAAAAAGATCAAAAAGCCAAAGACTTATCAGCAGCCCCTCGTAAGCAGCTGCAGGGAAAAATATAATTTCACTTTCTCCCTCTTCCAGTTTGATGGCTGAACATGTTTGAAATGTTATTAACTTGCAGATTACCTGCAGACAGAGGTAATCTTTTTTATTAGCTAACAGGTTCTCTTTAAGGATCCAGGATACACATAACTTTGCATTTTTATTATCTATGCGTTTCGAAGTGGACTTGCTTCTTCAGGATATAACCACATCCTGGACCATCTTGTTTTTCAGGATATGCACATTTCCCAGAAGTAACTACAGGGAGAAAAAATAACTCATTTGCCAATTTCCTTATGTCACATTCAAACCTAAAAATGTATTCAGTTTTTTTTTGTTACGATCCTAATGTTATATGCACACGGCGTCTTTTTAGACACCAGCATGGCTGGGTTACCCAGTTGGCATCTGCTTGTAACAAGTGACGGGAACGGACTGCGGTGTTTAAAGGGAACCTGTTGCCAGATTTTTCATGTCTGAACTAGAGATGGGCGGACTCCTGTATGTTCAGGTCTGGCGGATTTGGCCAAACAACTACAAAAAGTTCCCTCCCTACAACACCTGGGCATGCTCCTGATGAGGTGGCTGATGTTCTGAGGGATCTCCTCCCAGACCTGGATTAAAGCATCAGTCAACTCTTGGACAGTCTGTGGTGCAACAAAGTGTTGGTGAATGGAACGAGACCGAATGTCCCAGATGAGCTCAATTGGATTCAAGTCTGTGGAATGGGCAGGCCAGTCTATAGCATCAATGCCTTCATCATGCAGGAACTACTGACACACTTTAGCCACATGAGGCCTATCATTGTCATGCATTGAGAAGGAACCCAGGGCCCATTGCACCGGGATATGGTCTCACAATGGGTCTGAGGATCTCATTCCAGTACCTAAAGGCAGTCAGGGTACCTCTGGATAGCACATGGATGGCTACCAGAGGTACCCTGACTGCTGGAGGATGTTGCAGGCAGCAGAACATTCTCCACACTGTAACATGAGCTCAGTGTGAATCTGCTCTCATCCGTGAAAAGCACAGGGCGCCATTGTCTAATCTGTCCATCGCACTGCACAGTGTTGGGCTACAAGCACAACACCTACTTATGGACATTGGACCCTCATGGAGTCTATTTCTGACAGTTTGAGCAGACACATGGATGTTAGTGGCCTGCTGTAGGTAATTTTGCAGGGCTCTGGACTGCTTCTCACTGCACAAAGGAGGAAGCAGTCCTGCTGCTGGGTTGCTGCAATCCTATGGCCCCTTCCAAGTCTCCTGGTGTACTGGCCAGTCTCCTGGTGTACTGGCCAGTCTCCTGGTGTACTGGCCAGTCTCCTGGTGTACTGGCCAGTCTCCTGGTGTACTGGCCAGTCTCCTGGTGTACTGGCCAGTCTCCTGGTGTACTGGCCTCTCTCCTGGTGTACTGGCCTCTCTCCTGGTGTACTGGCCTCTCTCCTGGTGTACTGGCCTCTCTCCTGGTGTACTGGCCTCTCTCCTGGTGTACTGGCCTCTCTCCTGGTGTACTGGCCTCTCTCCTGGTGTACTGGCCTCTCTCCTGGTGTACTGGCCTCTCTCCTGGTGTACTGGCCTCTCTCCTGGTGTACTGGCCTCTCTCCTGGTGTACTGGCCTCTCTCCTGGTGTACTGGCCTCTCTCCTGGTGTACTGGCCTCTCTCCTGGTGTACTGGCCTCTCTCCTGGTGTACTGGCCTCTCTCCTGGTGTACTGGCCTCTCTCCTGGTGTACTGGCCTCTCTCCTGGTGTACTGGCCTCTCTCCTGGTGTACTGGCCTCTCTCCTGGTGTACTGGCCTCTCTCCTGGTGTACTGGCCTCTCTCCTGGTGTACTGGCCTCTCTCCTGGTGTACTGGCCTCTCTCCTGGTGTACTGGCCTCTCTCCTGGTGTACTGGCCTCTCTCCTGGTGTACTGGCCTCTCTCCTGGTGTACTGGCCTCTCTCCTGGTGTACTGGCCTCTCTCCTGGTGTACTGGCCTCACTCCTGGTGTACTGGCCTCACTCCTGGTGTACTGGCCTCACTCCTGGTGTACTGGCCTCACTCCTGGTGTACTGGCCTCTCTCCTGGTGTACAGTCATGGCCAAAAGTTTTGAGAATGACACAAATATTAATTTTTACAAAGTCTACTGCTTCACTTTTTCTAATGGCAATTTGCATATACTCCAGAATGTTATAAAGAGTGATCAGCTTAACAGCAATTACTTGCAAAGTCAATATTTGGCTAGAAAATGAACTTTATCCCCCAAAACACATTTCAACATCATTGCAGCACTGCCTTAAAAGGACCAGCTAACCTCTTTTCAGTGATTGCTCCATTAACACAGGTGTGGGTGTTGATGAGGACATGGCTGGAGATCAATCTGTCATGATTAAGTAAGAATGACACCACTGGACACTTTAAAAGGAGACTGGTGCTTGGCATCATTGTTTCTCTTCTGTTAACCATGGTTATCTCTAAAGAAACACGTGCAGTCATCATTGCAATGCACAAAAATGGCCTAACAGGGAAGAGTATCGCAGCTAGAAAGATTGCACCTCAGTCAACAATCTATCGCATCATCAAGAACTTCAAGGAGAGAGGTTCCATTGTTGCCAAAAAGGCTTCAGGGCGCCCAAGAAAGACCAGCAAGCGCCAGGACCGTCTCTTAAAAGTGTTTCAGCTGCGGGATCGGGCTACCAGCAGTGCAGAGCTTGCTCAGGAATGGCAGCAGGCAGGTGTGAGTGCATCTGCACGCACTGTGAGGCGGAGACTCTTGGAGCAAGGCCTGGTCTCAAGGAGGGTAGCAAAGAAGCCACTTCTCTCCAGAAAAAAACATCATGGACAGACTGATATTCTGCAAAAGGTACAGGCAGTGGACTGCTGAGGACTGGGGTAAAGTTATTTTCTCTGATGAATCCCCTTTTCGATTGTTTGGGACATCAGGAAAACGCCTCATTCGGAGAAGACAAGGTGAGAGCTACCACCAGTCTTGTCTCATGCCAACTGTTAAGCATCCTGAAACCATTCATGTGTGGGGTTGCTTCTCAGCCAAGGGAATTGGCTCTCTCACAGTCTTGCCTAAAAAACACAGCCATGAATAAAGAATGGTACCAGAATGTCCTCCAAGAGCAACTTCTCCCAATCCTCCAAGAGCAGTTTGGCGATCAACAATGCCTTTTCCAGCATGATGGAGCACCTTGCCATAAAGCAAAGGTGATAACTTAATGGCTCAGGGAACAAAACAGAGATTTTGGGTTCATGGCCTGGAAACTCCCCAGATCTTAATCCCATTGAGAACTTGTGGTCAATCATCAAGAGACGGGTGGACAAACAAAAACCTAAAAATTCTGTCAAAATGAAAGCATTGATTGTGCAAGAATGGACTGCTATCAGTCAGGATTTGGTCCAGAAGTTGATTGAGAGCATGCCAGGGAGAATTGCAGAGGTCCTGAAGAAGAAGGGTCAACACTGCAAATATTGACTTACTGCATTAACTCATTCTAACTGTCAATATAAGCTTTTGTTACTCATATGTTTGCAATTATTATATTTCTGTCTGTGATAAAAACATCTGTCAAACACACATAAAAACCAGAGAGCTGCAGATCATGTGAAAATATAATATTTGTGTCATTCTCAAAACTTTTGGCCATGACTGTACTGGCCTCTCTCCTGGTATTTGCTCTATGCTCTAGACACTACGCTGACAGACACAGCTACCCTTCTTGCCACAGCTCGCATTGAAGTGCCACCCTGGATGAGCTGCAGTGCCTGTGCAACTTCTGTGGTTCGTAGACACCGCCTCATGTTACTGTACAGTCATGGCCAAAAGTTTTGAGAATGACACAAATATTAATTTTTACAAAGTCTACTGCTTCACTTTTTCTAATGGCAATTTGCATATACTCCAGAATGTTATAAAGAGTGATCAGCTTAACAGCAATTACTTGCAAAGTCAATATTTGGCTAGAAAATGAACTTTATCCCCCAAAACACATTTCAACATCATTGCAGTCCTGCCTTAAAAGGACAAGCTAACCTCTTTTCAGTGATTGCTCCATTAACACAGGTGTGGGTGTTGATGAGGACATGGCTGGAGATCAATCTGTCATGATTAAGTAAGAATGACACCACTGGACACTTTAAAAGGAGGCTGGTGCTTGGCATCATTGTTTCTCTTCTGTTAACCATGGTTATCTCTAAAGAAACACGTGCAGTCATCATTGCAATGCACAAAAATGGCCTAACAGGGAAGAGTATCGCAGCTAGAAAGATTGCACCTCAGTCAACAATTTATCGCATCATCAAGAACTTCAAGGAGAGAGGTTCCATTGTTGCCAAAAAGGCTTCAGGGCGCCCAAGAAAGACCAGCAAGCGCCAGGACTGTCTCTTAAAAGTGTTTCAGCTGCGGGATCGGGCTACCAGCAGTGCAGAGCTTGCTCAGGAATGGCAGCAGGCAGGTGTGAGTGCATCTGCACGCACTGTGAGGCGGAGATTCTTGGAGCAAGGCCTGGTCTCAAAGAGGGCAGCAAAGAAGCCACTTCTCTCCAGAAAAAACATCATGGACAGACTGATATTCTGCAAAAGGTACAGGCAGTGGACTGCTGAGGACTGGGGTAAAGTTATTTTCTCTGATGAATCCCCTTTTCGATTGTTTGGGACATCAGGAAAACGCCTCATTCGGAGAAGACAAGGTGAGCGCTACCACCAGTCTTGTCTCATGCCAACTGTTAAGCATCCTGAAACCATTCATGTGTGGGGTTGCTTCTCAGCCAAGGGAATCGGCTCTCTCACAGTCTTGCCTAAAAACACAGCCATGAATAAAGAATGGTACCAGAATGTCCTCCAAGAGCAACTTCTCCCAACCCTCCAAGAGCAGTTTGGCGATCAACAATGCCTTTTCCAGCATGATGGAGCACCTTGCCATAAAGCAAAGGTGATAACTAAATGGCTCAGGGAACAAAAAAAAGATTTTGGGTCCATGGCCTGGAAACTCCCCAGATCTTAATCCCATTGAGAACTTGTGGTCAATCATCAAGAGACGGGTGGACAAACAAAAACCTAAAAATTCTGACAAAATGAAAGCATTGATTGTGCAAGAATGGACTGCTATCAGTCAGGATTTGGTCCAGAAGTTGATTGAGAGCATGCCAGGGAGAATTGCAGAGGTCCTGAAGAAGAAGGGTCAACACTGCAAATATTGACTTGCTGCATTAACTCATTCTAACTGTCAATATAAGCTTTTGTTACTCATATGTTTTCAATTATTATATTTCTGTCTGTGATAAAAACATCTGTCAAACACACATAAAAACCAGAGGGCAGCAGATCATGTGAAAATATATATATTGTGTCATTCTCAAAACTTTTGGCCATGACTGTACAGTACCTCTAGGGGTGAGAGCAATGAGACAAAATGCAAAGGTGACCAATACAGCCAAAATGGATGGGAACAGCGAAATGGTCTATGGTTACCCCTGCAGAGCCACTCCTTTATAGGGAATGTCTTGCTAACTGCCTATAATTTCTACCTGTTTTCTGTTCGATTTGAACAAGTGCAGGAAAAATTTATTTACAATCTGTGTTGTGTGACACCAACCTGTCCAGTTATAAAACAAGTGTGATTGACTTGGAGTTACATTGTGTTTAAGTGTTCGCTTTAATTTTTTTTTTTTTTAGCTTTTGTAATGCAGCGTTCACTGAATGTGTTGGGGACACTCGCTTGGCAACGGGATAAAGGCACACAAGAACGTTTTCTCGCTTCAACTCGCTTGGCAACGGGATATAGGCACACAAGAACGTTTTCTCGCTTCAACTCGCTTGGCAACAGGATAAAGGCACACAGGAACGATTCCTCGCTTCAACAGACCATGTGGTTTATTTAGACTTAGCGTAAACCGCCATGCTACACATCACACACAGTCCATAGCACTTCACAGTACACGGCTTAACTCGCAACCACTAAACACGCCAGACTTCTTGTCCAGTTACCGTGGGCGACCGCACGCCGTGTCAATGTCTCTTTCACGGTTTTATTCCGTGACGCCCAACAGTTTGCAGTCTCTAAACACGCTGGACCTGACTTCGTCCAGTTACCGTGGGTGACCGCAGAGTTTATTAACTTCTACGGAACATACCAAGCACCAACAGTCTGGTCCAATGGCAGATACTTGTCTGCCCATACTATAACTCCCATCTCTGGAGTTACCTTACAGGAGCTCCTGCTCCACACGCTGACTCCTTGTCAGTCCTCTCTCCTAGGGAAGCTGCCTTATTGGAACCACCGTCCTTGCGACCAGGGCACTCCCGACAGTTCAGACCCTCAGAAGGACGGTAGCTTCCCCAACGCAGTGCCGTCACAGACACTGCACACACATGGTCTCACCCTGTGCTATTCAGGAATCCGGTCCATGCACAGGACCTTCCAACAGAGTCTATCCAGGTACACGGCCTCTCCATGCGCTATTCAGGAAGTCCGTCCACACGTAGGACCTTCCAACATACAGGCCTGTCCTCTCACAGGACCTTACAACCTAGACCCTTTGACCCAAACCATGGTCCCATTATGTAGCTGTAACCACCCCATAGGTGGGAGGTGTGTGTGGTTAACCAGTCCCGCCCAGCTATCCAGCTAACCCTGTAAGCCTCCCTTTATAAACAAAAACAAAGCTCGTAGAACTACAGATTCCAGAGCAACATTACTGGTTTACAGTGCAGAGGACCCCCCTCCTCTGCGACACATACCAGCCATTTACAACAATGCCGGTCACCGTCTCACACTATATATATTAAATTGCACTAAAATCTTGATGTACTAAAAAAATAGCAAGGTGGGTCACTGGAGTGGAGTTCTGCCCAATTTTAAAACGTTTTAAAAAATGTTCCAATTGATGAATCAGGCTAAAACTTTTCCAACTGATACAGTACCCACCAAGCTGAAAAGGGCAAGTGCATATACAAGACATAAAGGAATAAAAATTGAATAATTGGGTGCATACAAAGACCCAAAATGAACAAGTAGACAAAACAGACACGTGTATGTATAATATATAAAGCTGGTGAAATAAGTACTGCACACGTCACAAATTCTCTAAGAAATATATATCTAAGGCCGGGGTCACACTTGCGAGTGCAATGCGAGAAACTCGCATCAATACCAGACACTGCCACCGGAACTCGGGACCGGAGTGTGAGGTATTGATGAGAGTTTCTTGCATTGCACTCGCAAGTGTGACCCCGGCTTAAGGGTGCTATTGAGATGAAATTCTCACAAGATGTCACCAACAACCCATCCAATCTACACAGGCAAATAAATCAAATCATAGATATCTATAAATTAAGGTAGGTGTAATAAGAAATGTCACAAGGAAAAAGTATTAAACATTTACTGAAAAATATTTAATACTTTGTACAAAAGCTTTTTGTTGGTGACGACAGCTTCAAGACGCCTCCATTATGGAGAAAATAGTCGCATGCTTTGCTCAGGTTATGATTTTTGTCCCATTCTTCTACACAAACACTCTTCAAATCCTGAAGGTTCCGTGGGCTTCTTCTATGAACACTGAGCTTTAGTTCCTTCCATACATTTCCTATTTAACTCAGGTCAGATGATTGACTGGGCCATTCTAGCAGCTTTATTTTCTTTCTCAATGAAACCAGGAGACTTATGAATTTCTCTGTTCATTTGTTCACTCATCCTTCATCATATGAAGTTTGCCAATGCTGTAGGCTGAAAAACAGACCCACACAATGATGTTCCCACTTCCAACCTTCACTGTTGCTATGGTGTTTTTGGGGTGAAATGAAGCGTCTCTTGGCCTCTAAAGAATTTTGGCCATATCTGACCAAACTATATTCTCCCAGCATTTCACAGGCTTGTCTAAATGTTGTTAAGCAAACTTTAACCCCTTCACCCCCAAGGGTGGTTTGCACGTTAAAGACCGGGCCAATTTTTACAATTCTGACCACTGTCTCTTTATGAGGTTATAACTCTGGAACGCTTCAACGGATCTTCGCGATTCTGAGTTCTGAGATTGTTTTCTCGTGACATATTGTACTTCACGTTAGCGGTAAAATTTCTTCGATATAACTTGCGTTTATTTTTGAAAAAAACGCAAATATGGCGAAAATTTTGAAAATTTTGCAATTTTCAAACTTTGAATTTTTATTCCCTTAAAACAGAGAAATATGTCACACAAAATAGTTAAGAAATAACATTTCCCACATGTCTACTCTACATCAGCACAATTTTGGAACCAAATTTTTTTTTTCTTAGGAAATTATAAGGTTTAAAAGTTGACCAGCGATTTCTCATTTTTACAACAAAATTTACAAAGCCATTTTTTTTAGGGACCACCTCACATTTGAAGTCACTTTGAGGGGTCTATATAGCAGAAAATACCCAAAAGTGACACCATTCTAAAAACTGCACCCCTCAAGGTACTCAAAACCACATTCAAGAAGTTTATTAACCCTTCAGGTGCTTCACAGGAGCTGAAGCAACGTGGAAGGAAAAAATGAATATTTAACTTTTTAGCCACAAAAATGATCTATTACAAACTTTTTTTTTATTTTCACAAGGGTAAAAGGAGAAAATGGGCAGATAAAGTTGTTGTGCAATTTCTCCTGAGAACGCCAATAGCCAATATGTGGAGGAAAACCACTGTTTGGGCACACGGCAGAGCTCGTAAGGGAAGGAGCGCCGTTTGACTTTTTCAAACTAAAATTGGCTGGAATTGAGATTGGACGCCATGTCGTGTTTGGAGTGCCCCTGATGTGCCTAAACAGTGGAAACCCCACAAGTGACCCCATTTTGGAAACTAGACCCCCTAAGGAGCTTATCTAGATCTTTGGTGAGCACTTTGAACCCCCAAGTGCTTCACACAAGTTTATAATGCCCGGGCATGAAAATAAAAAATCCTATTTTTTTCCCCACAAAAATTATCTTTTAGTCACTAATTTTTTATTTTCACAAGGTTAACAGGAGAAATTGGACCACAAAAGATGATGTCCAATTTGTCCTGAGTACGCGGATACCCCATATGTGGGGGGGAACCACTGTTTGGGCGCACGGCAGAGCTCGGAATGGAAGGAGCACCATTTGACTTTTTCCAAACAAAATTGGCTGGAATTGAGATTGGACGCCATGTTGCATTTGGAGAGCTTCTGATGTGCCTAAACAGTGGAAACCCCCCACAAGTGAACCCATTTGGGAAACTAGACCCCCTAAGGAACTTATCTAGATCTTTGGTGAGCAATTTGAACCCCAAAGTGCTTCACACAAGTTTATAACGTAGAGCCGTAAAATTAAAAAATCATATTTTTTCCACAAAAATGATCTTTTCACCCCAATTTTTATTTTCCCAAGGGTAACAAGACTCCAAAAGTTATTGTGCAATTTGTCCTGAGTACGCTGATACCCCATATGTGGGGGTAAACCACTGTTTAGGTACATGGCAGAGTTTGGAAGGGAAGGAGCGCCGTTCGACTTTTTCAACACAGAATTGGCTGGATGCCATGTTGTGTTTGGAGAGCTCCTGATCTGCCTAAACAGTGGAAACCCCCAACAAATGACACCATTTTGGAAACTAGACCCCTCAAGGAACTTATCTAGATGTGTGGTGAGCACTTTGAACCCCGAAATGCTTCACAGAAGTTTATAACGTACAGCTGTAAAATAAAAATTTTTTTTTTTTTTTTTACAAAAATGAATTTTTCGTCCCCAATATTTTATTTTCACAAGGCTAACAGGAGAAATTGGACCCCAAAAGTTGTTGTCCAATTTGTCATGAGTACGCTGATAACCAATATGTGGGAGAAAACTACTGTATGGGTACACGTTGGGGCTCGGAAGGGAAGTAGTGACGTTTTGGATTGCAGACTTTGATGGAATGGTCTGGGGGCATCATGTCGCATTTGGAGAGCCCCTGATGCGTCTAAACAGTGGAAACCCCCCACAAGTGACCCCATTTTGGAAAATAGACCCCACAAGGAACTTATCTAGATGTGTGGTGAGCGCTATGAAGCCCCAAGTGCTTCACAGAAGTTTATAACGTACAGCCGTAAAAACAAAAAAATCATTTTTTTTTAAAA
Organism: Oophaga sylvatica; assembly: GCA_033576555.1. Lineage (NCBI taxonomy): Eukaryota > Metazoa > Chordata > Amphibia > Anura > Dendrobatidae > Oophaga > Oophaga sylvatica. The sequence continues at coordinate 506,542,614 of JARQOD010000003.1, read as the reverse complement.
AAAATGATATTTTTACCCCCAGTTTTTTATTTTCCCAAGGGTAACAGAAGAAATAGGACAAATTGCACAATAACTCTTGGGGTCCAGAGTACGCTGATACCCCATATGCGGGGGTAAACTACTGTTTGGGCGCATGGCAGAGCTCAGAAGTGAAGGAGCACCGTTTGACTTTTTCAATGCAGAATTGGCTGGAATTGAGATCAGACGCCATGTCACATTTGGAGAGCCCCTGATGTGCCTAAATAGCGGAAACCCCCCAATTCTAACTCGAACCCTAACCCCAACACACCCCTAACCCTAGTCCCAACCCTAACCACAAACCTAACCCTAACACACCCATAACCCTAATCCCAACCCGAACCCTAATTCTAACTTTAGCGCCAACCCTAACCCTAACTTTAGCCGCAACCCTAACCCTAATGGGAAAATGGAAATAAATACTTTTTTTTTAATTTTATTATTTTTCCCTAACTAAGGGGGTGATAAAGGGGGGTTTGATTTACTATTTATAGCGGGTTTTTATGATTGGCAGCTGTCACGCTAAAAGACGCTTTTTATTGCAAAAAATAGTTTTTGCATCACCACATTTTGAGAGCTATAATTTTTGTATATTTTGGCCCACAGAGTCATGTGAGGTCTTATTTTTTGCGGGACGAGGTGTCGTTTTTATTGGTACCATTTTTGAGCACGTGACGTTTTTTGATCGCTTTTTATTTCGATTTTTGGGAGGTTAGAATGAACAAAATCAGCAATTCATGAATTTCTTTTGGGGGAGGCGTTTATACCGTTCCGCGTGTGGTAAAATTGATGAAGCAGTTTTATTCTTCGGGTCAGTACGATTACGGCGATATCTCATTTATGTAATTTTTTTATGTTTTGGCGCTTTTATACAATAAAAACAATTTTATATAAAAAAATTATTATTTTTGCATCGCTTTATTCTGCGAGCTATAACTTTTTTATTTTTTCGCTGATGATGCTGTATGGCGGCTCGTTTTTTGCGGGACAAGATGACGTTTTCAGCTGTACCATGCTTATTTATATCAGTCTTTTTGATCGCGTGTTATTCCACTTTTTGTTTGGCGGTATGATGGTAAAGCATTGATTTTTTGCTTTGTTTTTTTTTTTTTTTTTTTTTTTTTTTTAAGAGGTTCACTAAAGGGGTTAACTAGTGGGACAGTTTTATAGGGGGGGTTGTTACGGACGCGGCGATACCAAATATGTGTACTTTTATTGTTTTGTTTTTTTTTATTTACAGGAAAAAATGAATTTATTGGGGAATATTTTATTTTTTTATGATTTTTTTAAACAATTTTTATTTTTATTTTTTTAACTTTTTTACTTTGTCCCAAGATGGGACATCACTGTATTTTATCAGATCGCTGGTGTGACAGTGTGCACAGCACTCTGTCACACCAGCGATCGCTCTGGCATCGCTGCAGGCTTCTCAGTGCCTGCTCTCAGCAGGCACTGAGGAAGCCGCCTCCCTGCAGGACCCAGATGGACCCCGGCGCCATCTTGGATCCGGGGTCCTGCAGGGAGGAAGGACCCTCGGAACAGCGCGACACATCGCGCTGCTCTGAGGGTCTCAGGGGAGCGCGCAGGGAGCCCTCTCCCTGCGCGATCCTCCCCTGTGCCCCCAGTACACCGCGATCATGTTTGATCGCGGTGTGCCACGGGTTAATGTGCCGGGAGCGGTCCGTGACCGCTCCTGACACATAGTGCCGGGTGTCAGCTGTGATAATCAGCTGACACCCAGCCGCGATCGGACGCGCTCCCGAGCGCGTCCGATCGCACGAGACGTACTATCCCGTCCATGGTCATACGGGCCCAGGTACCATGGACGGGATAGTACGTCTGATGGCAGTAAGGGGTTAAATGGAACATGCTCTTGTTCAGCAATGGTGTCTTGTGGGGTGAGAATATAAACCTCTAAAATCTATTTTCTTTATTGAATGCTAACAAAAAGGACAATAGTCCTAAAAAAGACAAAAATCTCACAAAAGACAATTAGCAAGAATGCTATCACATCCCTATCAGGGACCTAGTCTCATCTCCTGACTAACAGCGGAGGCTGGCAACCTATTATATACGTCAGTGGCACCCTCGCTCCTTGGCGGGTGTCCATGAGATTCATAGAATGCCCCAACTCTGTAAGAAACAGCACATAGAGTAAAGATATGCTAAAGGACTGACCGTCAACCAAAGACAGAAACATGGGTCGTGTAAACAAATGGACAAGACCAACGAATTCCAATAACAGCCAATAGACATCAGCAGGTAGTAGGCGACAAAAAAAAAAAAAAGTCAGAATAACCAAACATGTCCAAATTGGACTGTAGAACCATAACTACCGTATTTTTCGGACTATAAACGCACTTTTTCCCCATAAAATTTGGGATAAAGTAGGGGGTGCGTCTTATAGTCGGACCACAGGCTTACTGGGGGTTGCGGCGGTGGTATAGCAGTGTCCCTTCCTCAGGTAACTGGCGACGGCAGAAGTCTGGCGATGCTGAAGCTCGATGTCTGTGGTAAGCAGTGCGGAGAGCATCATTAGCTTCCCTGTGGCCATTTTCCTGAAGCCGTGGGCTGCCGAAGGCGGCGAATGCGCGGATTGAGATCTCGACTGACCTCTCGCGCTCCATTTTTTCCCGAGGCTGTGGGCTTCAGGAAAATGGCCTCCGGAGGCCGTGCGCTCGCAGATTGAGATCTCGGCAGCCATTTTCCTGAAGCCAAGGGCCGCCGAGATCTCAATCTGTGCACACGCGGCCTCTGGAAAATGGCCGCCGAGAAACCAATTATGCACTCGGCTCTGATCACCGTGGACACCGGGCCACAGCATTGCCACATTTCTGCTGCCGGCATCCTGAGGAAGGGAAACTGCTCCATGCAACGCACTCTGCTATGCCTCACCGCCGACACCGGACCCGCAGCTGGAATACCTCAGGACTGCAGCATTGCCCCACTTCTGCCGCCGCCAGCTTCCTGAGGAAGGGACCATGCCTCCTGTGACCCCGCTCTACCACCGCTGGCCCTCAGGTAAGATACCTTAAATTGGAACAATAATACAGACCTCCATCTTATAAAAATCTTTTTTTTTTTTTTGCTATTTTCCACCCCAAAATTTGGGGTGCGTCTTATGGTCTGGTGCGTCTTATAGCTTGAAAAATACGGTATGTACCAATAATTCATAGCGATATAGACATACTCTGAGGAATTAAATCAATATCTCAATCAGACCATGACAACAGCGGTAAAAATATGGGAACAGTGTTTAACTCCATGCAAAACATTTTTGCTCCCCTGATCATAGCTTGTTAGATATGAAAATACTTGTACTGAGAGGCAACTTCACATCTCGGAGACAAAGAAGAATTTGCGAATACAAATTGATGGTGACCTTTGACACTCTTAATGCTGGAATGAACCTGTCACACGGATTTATGACGTTCTATATCAATTAAGGAATTTACTCCAAATACCCTGTGAAAACATCACAAAACATTACCAGACCCCAATCAGAGGGTAATAAAACTTTCACACTCCTTATCTATGAACTGTTCCAATATTTATGCTCATCCCTCTGCCATAATGACTATTCTGCTTCACGTCACTTGTCTTACCTATTGCATTTTTTCAGTCCTGTTTTGTGTATAAATATGTGATTCTTCAGATTTTGTATTAGTCTTTGCCTGATGAAGAGACCTGAGTAGTCTCGAAAGCTTGCAATTTGTTACCATCTTTTCAGTTAGCCATTAAAAGGTATCAACCACTGAGGACTCTCAATTCTAAATATTTTTCTATCTACTGGCTAACACGGTACAAAGATACACATCTTTACTGTAACTCCATTCAATGATAATAGTTAAGTAGAGATGGGCGAACCCAAACAGTAAAGTTTGGTTTCCATATCAAACACCTACTGTTCGGGCACAGACACCGAACAAGGACTTCACCAGGAAGTCAGTGTTACCAAGCGGGCTCTGCCCCCGAACACCGGGTGTTTGTTGCACTGTCATGTGTATGACAGCGCTGTGAACACCGCTTCTGATCGGCAGTAAAATCACCACCTCCGGTCAGACAGTCAGCTGCGGTTCCCACGCTTTCAAATGACAGCTCTGATCAGAGGTATAAAGTTTACTTTCAGTCATCGGTGTCAGCTGACGGGACTACTGATTCCGCACACTACACTGCACAGAGAATCTGCTAGCCAGCGTGCAGCGCCTCAGGAAGATAGGGGAGCAGGCAATCTGCCGTGGTCTCCCTGAGTGCTGCCTGAAAACAGAAGCGGCTGTTGCTCCGAGTGAGCCCCTTCATGGGACCGAGCCCGGGGCGATGGCCCCCTCTGCCCCCCTATGCTACTGGTGCTGAGGAATAAAGGCATAGCGTGACGATTACCGCTGGTGTCAATTATATCAGCCCAGCTCGGTTTTGCAATCGACTGGGGCCAATTAACCCTTTAACTACCACTGTTAATGGCCACAGTAGTGTTTAAGTTGTCCTATATACATGGCTCCGCTTCCACCCTCCCATCCTGTATACATGGCTCTGCTCCCACCCTCCAATTCTATATACATGGCTCCGCTCCCACCCTGTATACATGGCTCCACTCCCACCTTCCGCTGGGCTTCCCCGTCCTCCCCCATCATACTTACCCTCCTCGCTCCGTCGCTGCAGCGCCTTCCTCTGTGGTGCGGTCACGTGGTACCGCTCATTAAGGTCATGAATATGGACGCCACGCCTATGGGAGTGGAGTCGCGTCCATATTCATAACCTTAATAAGCGGTACTACGTGACCGCACCGCACAGGATAGAAGCAGACGCACTGGGGCAGGGATGCAGCGACGGAAGGCGAGTATGTACTGGAGATGACCTGCGGCTACCAACGGGAGATCAGCGGCTGGCGCCGCTGATCTCCCGACGATAGCAGTGGCGTGGGGAGGAAGTGCCTGTCGCTGATTGGTCGCGTCCAGCCGGGCGTAACCAATCAGCAACGCAGGATTTCCGTTACAGACGGAAGTGAAAAGTTAGACAATTATATAGTAGATACGTCACATATAGTTCTTAGTACATGGCTTCCTTCATTTGACATACACTACACCAGCCAGTCCTCCACTGACTAGTTCCCGGGGGTGTCCGTGCGCCATATCAATGTCTCTATTCACATAGCATTACACGACAGATAGCAGTCTCTAATCACGCTGGACCTCACTTCGTCCAGTTACTGTGAGTGACCGCACAGCTCATAGTAACCCCTTTAGTTCGAGGTTCCAGGAGCTCCGCTCCATACACTCACCTCCTGTCAGTCCCGGTTCCCAGGGAAGCTACCGAACTGGGATCACCGTCCCGGACAATGCCTTGTTCACCAGGCCACCCGACAGTTCCAGACCCTCAGTCTGATGGTAGCTTTCCCAACGCAGTGGCGTCACCGACTCCACCAGTCCATGGTCTCACCCTGTGCTCTTCAGGAAGTCCGTCAGCTCCTGGGACCTTCCAACACATAGACCTTTCAGGACCTTAGTACAACAACCCATCCAGGTCCACGGCCTCACCATGTGCTCTTCAGGAAGTTAGGACCTTCCAACTCACAGGCCTTCCAGGACCTTACATCACAGACCATGTGACACAAACCCTGGTCACATTATGTAGCTGTAAAAACCCCCCCCATAGGTGGGCGGTGTATGTGTGGTTAGCCAGTCCCACCCAGCTCTCTGACTAAGGGCTCATACTCACATGCGAGAGACTTGCACGATTCTCGTGCGAGTCTCTCGCATGAACACCTGGCACTGCCGCCGGCTCTCGCATCGGAGTGTGCGGCTGCATGTAGTTCTAATGAAGTGTAAAAATCCAAAACTTGTATTTTAGGGTTTTTTTTACTTTCAATAACCAATGCAAATAGAATTATGAATAACAGTGAAAGTGTCTGAATTCCCAGCAGCAGTTGCCCCCAAAATATTTTAGACAGATGCTAAGGAAAGGAGACAGGCACACGGGTTAGAACTCATCCTCTTCCTACACAGAGTGCAGGGTAAGAAAAGTTATTGAAAAAACTAAATGGAGGGCACTATCCACAGATAATAACATAGGAGGGATCTGCCTATAGCAAATAAATAGCAGGATACAACAAAGAGAAAAGACATGCTATAATGGCGATCAACCTGAAAAAAATGTATGTAAAATATATAGTGCAAAATGCAAATTTTATTTGGCAAAAGCAGAAAACACACAAAAATCCATTAAAAACAATTAAAAACCAAATGCCCAGAAAAAAGACATGGGTTTTAACCCCACAGACCCAAGGAAAGTATCACAGTAAATACAAATAATTTTTTGGCACCTTTTCTAAAGACAATTTCAGTACTTTACTGTCTTTTTTCAGGTTGATTGCCATTATAGCATGTCTTTTCCCTTTGTTGTAAAATGTAAAAGTTACTTACGCCTTGTATGTTACATGCTGTACCCTCCAGACAAGGACAAGGGGTCTTCATAGAGCAGAGACTACAAGCTTCTAAGCCTGTCTGAGGATTCTCAGCACTTCCCTTTCTCTACCTTGAGTTTCGTTTCAGCAGCATTACACAGAATCACATGCCACACACTGCCAATCACTGGCCCATGCTCACACGCTGCCTGTGAGGCTGACAGCACTTATTATATGCAGTCAGATCACACTGCAGAATAAGGACTAAATCCCATCAGGAAAGGTTTCCCAACATCTACTACTCAGACCATTGTGAATTAAGGGATTTCTTACATTTGTTATAGATAGAGACTAGCTACATTCATTATTGTAAATATTTACATGTAATAAATCTATTATTATGCAGTAAGTGTGGGCGGACCTGCTCCCACGGGTCTGGACAAGGCTGAAGTTGGTTTCTTATTCGTTCAGTTTCTTATTCGGAGCTGAAGTTTGTTTCTTATTCGGCAAATTTTTCTTTTCTGTTTTTTATAGTTTAACAGCAAAAAATAAGCATCAAAATAATAGAAAACACTGCAGCGAGGTGCCCTGATGTGAAAACACTTAAAATCTGTGCCAAAAATTATAAAACTGGAACAAAAATGGGCATCAAAGTGGGCACCAGAGGGCACTAATTAAAGGGTTAAATCACTTTGGGCCACAGATATGACACTGCAGACATATAGAACAGGGCGCCCCACATTAAAAACAAGTCTCCCCAGCCTGGCCCAAATGGGTTCTGGGCATCAGAATTGGCAGCAAAGTGGGCAAATGGCCAATTTTCACAGATATGAATAAGTAACAGATGTTTTTCAGGGGTTAAATGACTTTGGGCCACTGATCTCACACTAAGAATACACAGATAGTGATGCCCCGCATCAAACCCAGGTACTTCCAGCCTGGCCCAAATGGGTTCTGGGCATCAGAATTGGCATCAAAGTGGGCAAACAGCCAATTTTCACAGATTTGAATAAGTAACAGATGTTTTTCAGGGGTTAAATGACTTTGGGCCACTGATCTCACACTAAGAATACACAGATAGTGATGCCCTGCATCAATCCCAGGTCCCTCCTGCCTGGCCCAAATGGGTTCTGGGCATCAGAATTGGCATCAAAGAGAGCAAACGGACAATTTTCACAGATTTGAATAAGTAACAGATGTTTTTCAGGGGTTAAATGACTTTGGGCCACTGATCTCACACTAAGAATATAAAGATAGTGATGCCCCGCATCAAACCCAGGTCCCTCCTGCCTGACCCAAATGGGTTCTGGGCATCAGAATTGGCATCAAAGTGGGCACACAGCCAATTTTCACAGATTTGAATAAGTAACAGATGTTTTTCAGGGGTTAAATGACTTTGGGCCACTGATCTCACACTAAGAATATACAGATAGTGATGCCCCGCATCAAACCCAGGTCCCTCCTGCCTGGCCCAAATGGGTTCTGGGCATCAGAATTGACATCAAAGTGGGCAAACAGTCAATTTTCACAGATTTGAATAAGTAACAGATGATTTTCAGGGGTTAAATGACTTTGGGCCACTGATCTCATACTAAGAATATACAGATAGTGATGGCCCGCATCAAACCCAGGTCCCTCCTGCCTGGCCCAAATGGGTTCTGGGCATCAGAATTGGCATCAAATTGGGCAATCTGACAATTTTCACAGATTTGAATAAGTAACAGATGATTTTTAGGGGTTAAATGACTTTGGGCCACTGATCTCACACTAAGAATACACAGATACTGATGCCCCGCATCAAACCCAGGGACCTGCGTTTGATGCGGGGCATCACTATCTGTGTATTCTTAGTATGAGATCAGTGGCCCAAAGTCATTTAACCCGTTAAAAACATCTTTTACTTATTCAAATCTGTGAAAATTGACTGTGTGCCCACTTTGATGCCAATTCTGATTCCCAGAACCCATTTGGGCCAGGCAGGAGGGACCTGGGTTTGATGCGGGGCATCACTATCTGTATATTCTTAGTGTGAGATCAGTGGCCCAAAGTCATTTAACCCCTGAAAAACATCTGTTACTTATTCAAATCTGTGAAAATTGGCTGTTTGCCCGCTTTGATGCCAATTCTGATGCCCCGAACCCATTTGGGCCAGGCTGGAGAGACCTGGGTTTGATGAGGGGCATCACTTTCTGTATATTCTTAGTGTGAGATCAGTGGCCCAGTCATTTAACCCCTTAAAAACATCTGTTGCTTATTCAAATCTGTGAAAATTGTCCTTTTGCCCGCTTTGATGTCAATTCTGATGCCCAGAACCCATTTGGGCCAGGCAGGAGGGACCTGGATTTGATGCGGGCATCACTATCTGTGTATTCTTAGTGTGAGATCAGTGGCCCAAAGTAATTTAACCCCTGAAAATCATCTGTTACTTATTCAAATCTGTGAAAATTGTCAGGTTGCCCAATTTGATGCCAATTCTGATGCCCAGAACCCATTTGGGCCAGGCAGGGGGGACCTGGGTTTGATGTGGGGCATCACTATCTGTATATTCTTAGTGTGAGATCAGTGGCCCAAAGTCATTTAACCCCTGAAAAACATCTGTTACTTATTCAAATCTGTGAAAACTGGCTGTGTGCCCACTTTGATGCCAATTCTGATGCCCAGAACCCATTTGGGCCAGGCAGGAGGGACCTGGGTTTGATGCGGGGCATCACTATCTGTATATTCTTAGTGTGAGATGAGTGGCTCAAAGTCATTTAACCCCTGAAAAACATCAGTTACTTATTCAAACCTGTGAAAATCGACTGTGTGCCCACTTTGATGCCAATTCTCATGCCCAGAACCCATTTGGGCCAGGCTGGGGAGACTTGTTTTTAATGTGGGGCGCCCTGTTCTATAGGTCTGCAGTGTCATACCTGTGGCCCAAAGTCATTTAACCCTTTCATTAGTGCCCTCTGGTGCCCACTTTGATGCCCATTTTTGTGCCAGTTTTATAATTTTTGGCGCAGATTTTAAGTGTTTTCACATCAGGGCACCTCGCTGCAGTGTTTTCTATTATTTTGATGCTTATTTTTTGCTGTTAAACCTATAAAAAACAGAAAAGAAAAAATTTGCCGAATAAGAAACAAACTTCAGCTCCGAATAAGAAACTGAACGAATAAGAAACCAACTTCAGCCTCGTCGGGTCTGGCGTCTCCTCCTGAGCTTTAGTAATTCATACTGTGATCCTAAACATCATCCTCCCTTATCCTTCCGCAGTCACCAAATATCTCTGCACTGAGATGTGGAGTGTCCGCGCACCATCACACAAATGGGATTAGACACAGCTCAGCAGACTGTCACAGATGATGGGCTTAGATACATGGCCTAATGCACTCCAAGTATCTAAGCCAATCATGTCTAACGCACTCTACTGATCATGATTGGCTTAAAGGTAATCTGTCACCCCATTTTTGCCCTATGACATAGGGCCACCGCCATCAGGGGCTTATCTACAGCATTCTGTAATGCTGTAGATAAGCCTCCGATTTTACCTGAAAGTGAAGAAAAATTAGTTATAAAATACTCACCCAGGGGCGTTCCGGGAGGCGGTCCGTCGCGGCTCCTGCGCAGGCGCACTGCTCTACCCTGGAGAGGGCAGAGCAGAGTACTGTAGTGACCAGGCGCCGGACCTCTCTGACCTTTCCCGGCGTCTGCGAACTGCAGTACTCTGCTCTGCCCTCACTAGGGCAGAGCAGTGCGCCAGCGCAGGAGCCGCGACGGAAAGAAGAGGCTGGCTTCGCTACAAGATGGGAGGCGCCGAACCGGACCGCGACTCCCTCCGGACCGGACCGCCCCCAAGAACGCCGCTGGGTGAGTATTTTATAACTTGTTTTTCTTCACTTTCAGGTAACATCGGGGGCTTATCTACAGCATTACAGAATGCTGTAGATAAGCCCCTGATGGCGGTGGCCCTATCTCATAGGGCAAAAATGGGGTGACAGATCCACTATTCAGCGTGCGCAATCACGCCACTACATTGCGCCTCCTGTGCTGAAGCCTCAGTATTCACACGGCACAGACCAGTAGAGTGTGTGTTTGTGTGGGTTTTTTTTGTATGTCAGTAATTGTGTGGGCCATCATGCAGAATTGGGGGTTGGGGGGTGGCAAAATAAGGTTAGTGACTATGGGAGACTGAAAGCCTCCATATTGAGTCGGGGACTGTGAAAGCCCTCATTCTGTGTGGGCCCATCGTACAGACTGGCCATCATACTATGCAGGGGCCATGATGCTGTGTGTCGGACTATGGGAATCTCATACTATAGGTGGGCACTTTAGCTGCATCATGTTGTGGGTTTATTATACAGTTTGAGGCACTGTGGAGTCATCATGCTGTATGTGTGGGGTCAAACTTTGGAGGCGGGGGGATTCACTGTGGGGACAAAATACTCTGAGGGAGCATCACAACCTACAACGCACATAAGAAGTGTATTTCTAGCTGAGAATATTAAGGGGTTTCAGTAGACATGTAATTCTTACTTGTGTACGGGCCACAGTACATCTCCTGGTTTATAAAATTTGAGCAATATGAAGCCGCCAAAATAGATAATACATACACTTTTTTGGGGGTGGGGTCAAGGGGGAATTCAATATTGGAGCTTTTTCTACAGGGTCCTGTAATTTTTATGTATGCCACTACCCCACAATTCCTGCTGAATGTGGAAACACCCCATATGTGGCTGTATAGTAATGCTAAGCCATACGGTGAGACTCTGGAGGGATGGAGAGCTACTTGACTCCTGGTGTGCAGATTTTCCTAGAATAGTTTGCGGACTCCACATACAGAGCCCCTCAGTGCTAGAAAAGAAGAATTCCCCCTGAAGTGACCCCGTTTTGGAAATTATACCCCTGCCGAACACGTGTACACCAAATTTGGTTTAGGGAGTACAGAATTTGTTTTCTTTTAAAGTTGAGGAGCCATTTCTCTTTTCCAGAGCCTTTGTACCAACAGTAATGTGGAAGCCCCCTATATTTCTGTTAACACGTTAAAGACTGACCCGAGTGGGGACTTGCTTTTTTGTGGAATGAGTTGAAGCTTTTATTGAGAATATTTTAAATAACGTTTGGAATTACATTTATCCAGCGCTCTACGCTGAGCACTTAGGCTATGTGCCCACGTTGCAGAAATGCTACAGGATTGTCCGCAGCATTCCCGCAACTCTGCGCCGTGGGTAAAAACGCATGCGGAATTCGCATGCGTTTTCCCGCCAAACACAAGCGTTTTTAGCTTGCAGAATGCTAGCGCTTTTCCAAGCAATTTGAAGCATCGCTTGGAAAAGTGATTGATAGGTTGGTCACACTTGTCAAGCACAGTGCTTGACAAGTGTGACCAACTTTTTACTATTGATCCTGCCTACACAGCATCAGTAGTAAAAGATAGAATGTTAAAAATAAAAAAAATAAAAAATATGGATATACTCACCTCCTGGCGGCCCCCGATCTCCTCAGCGGCGATCCTGGTCCTCAACGGCACTGCCGGCACGTTCCGTTCCCAGGCGTGTTTAGCGAGAATGACCTTTGTGACGTCGCGGTCAGCGCCGTTGAGGACCGGGAGGACTCCAGGGGCAAATAAATCCCTATTTTTTATTTTAATTCTATTTTTTACAGGAATATGGTACCCAGGGCCTGGAGGAGAGGCTCATCTCCTCTAGACCCTGGGTACCATCCGCACATGAAGCGCTCACTTTACGCATGGTGGGCATAGCCACATGCGTAAAGTGAGTGTTTCAATGCAACCCTATGGCAGCGGAATTGCGGCGACTCCGCAAAATTAATGAACAATGCTGCGCATTTGTCTGCTATGCGATTCCGTAGCTGAAAAATCAGCAGCATTGGCACAGCAAATGCGGATTCCCATAGGATTGCATGGAAAGCATTTTGTTAGCGGTTTTATAAGCATTTCCGCAGCGGGGAAACGCTTAAATTAAAACGCAACATGGGCACATAGCCTTACTCTGGGGTTTCCATCTAAATCTGAGTGACGTGATTCAGATGAAACCCCCGAGGGATCCATTCACTAAAATGAGTCAGCAAAGTTACTCTGGACTCCGTCTGGCCTCTGTTTAGTGGTGTCCTTTTCAGAAGTGCAGAAAACTGTGGCAGACCACGCTTTTATGCAGGCCAAAACAGACGGACACCATCGAATCATAAGCCGGACGGCATCCACAGTGCCTCAATCTGTCTCATTATAGGGAATCTTATGCCGGGGTTCTGTCTGAATCACGCTTCTCAAAGATTTAGAAGGAAACCCGCTGTAAGCGCTTAGCGTAGAATGCAGGATAAATTTGAGCCGAGCCTTACTGCGATCTTTGGGAGGCAGAACAAACAAATCAACAACAGGTGGAGAATTGGTTTTATTTTTTTATGTCGTTCCCTGTGTGGTATAAGTGATTAAACGACTTTATTCTTTGGGTCGGTGCGATTATAGAAATACCAGATTTATAGTGTTTTTTTTTGTTTGTTTGGCTGCTGTCACATACTAAAAGACGCCTTTTTTTTCTTTCAAAAACTAGTTTTTGCATTGCCATATTTTTGTCGACAGTCTTGTGAGAGCTTGTTTTTTCCGGGACGAGTTGAGACGTTTTTATAGGCACCATTTTTGGTCACAAAGTTTTTTTGGTCGCTTTCTATTCGGATTTTTGGAAGACAGAAGGAATAATATCTAGCAACTCAGGAATTTTTTTTTTTTTTTTGAGGGGGCGGTTTATGTGTTTCTGCATGTGGTAAAATTGGTAATACAGCCTTATTCTTTGGGTTAGTACGATTACCGCAATACCAAGTTTATAATTTTTTTATGTTCTGGCATTATTACACAAACTTATATAGAAATTTTTTTTTACATTGCTATATTCTGAAAGCTAACTTTTAAATTTTTTCGCTGATGGAGCTGTAATGACTGCTAGTTTTTTGCAGGACAACATGACATTTTCAGCGATGAATGTAAATAAAAATTAATCTTTTTGATCGCCTTTTATTCCACTTTTTTCTAGCTGAATGATGAAATGGCATAGTTTGCCGCTTTTTTTTTTCTCTGAAGGGGCTAATTAGTGTGACAATTTTATAGATTGGTATTTCTGCATCCGGAATGATCCAAAGATAGAGAATGATATATTATATATATTTACCATAATGTATCTATTAGTGTATTATTTTATACTTACTTTTTGTTTGTTTTTTTACTTAGGACTTTCACTTTTACTTTAATTGCAGCTATAATGCATTGCAATGCATTATACCTTGTGACAGTCACTGGTAAAGTGCTGGATGGGAGATGTTTCACTACCGCTTAATGGTGTCAGTGATATATAACCCGAATATTTTCCACCAGCACACTAAGTGTGGTGAGGGGTTAAAAACTAATTTGTATAATGGGCTGAGTTATATAGATATTCATAGAGCGGGTGGGAGAATGTCCACCTTATCCCCACCCCAGAGTGTGGTCTGGGACTTGAGTAGCTGGACTCCAAAGGCAGCAGTGTTCAGTGTTTGGAGAGGAACACTCCAGAGAAGTGTTTGTGCCTAAGTAAAAAGGACCTGAACCATGGACATTGCTAACCCTGAGTGGGCTGATCCCTGCTAGGAGAAGGACTAAGGTTTTATTTTGCCCAGAGGGCCGTGTTTACTTTTACTGCCCCTGTTAGGGGCACAAGCCCACATCAAAGAGGGAGACCATGTTGTGAAGGGGTTCAATAAAAATATACCTAAAAAGAGCATTGGATATTTTTAGAAATTTTCAATAGGGTAGAGTAGGGCCTGGCTAAAATAGAGTCTACCTTGTTGTGGTGGCGGCTTAAAGAAAATCTTCTGTACAAAACAAAAGCTGCTGGCTATGTATGTGATATGGTGTACGATGGGAACTGTTAGGCCGGGGTCACACTTGCGAGTGCAATGTGAGAAACTCGCCTCAATATCCGGCACTGCCGCCGGCACTCAGGACCGGAGTGTGCGGCTGCATGTATTTCTATGCAGCTGAACGCTCCGGTCCAAGTGCATGCGGCAGTGCCGTGGGTATTGAGACGAGAGACTCGCGCAAGTTTCTCGCATTGCACTCACAAGTGTGACCCTGGCCTTAATGTGTGATTGGTGAGGATGTTGTGCAGAAGAGGAGTTTTTCCAAGAATGGGCAGTGGGACTGTGTAAGGTTTGTCTGGTGGAGGCAGAACTGGGGTGGAGCCTGGGCAGAGTCTCAAGTGGGCCAGAAAATTTTGCCAGTATGGGGCCCTGAAATTCTTGGTGTCAGCCCTGACCCCAGCAATAATAAACGTATATGTTGGTCTACATTAAGAGGTTAAAGGGATTTTCCATCTGATGAGCTTACCCTATGTGAAAATGGTAAAAATCAGGCGTTTCTCACCTTCCCATTGATTGTTTACAGGTAACGGCAATAACATCTCGACTACTGAAGCCAATATATGACCACTGCAGCCAATCCCAGTGCTCAGCAGTACTCCTGGTATAAATGACAAGAGCAGCCAGGTTCAGTTATTATCTTTGCATCCACTCCCTGCCACAACATGCAGACCTCTGCAGTCATGTCCTGTTGTTGTTGATTTCATGTTCATTGAGGAGGATTCGGAGGAAGTAGATAACCACCATCTTGCAAGGGAACCATGGAGGTTTCCTTACTTGTCCAGTTGCAGTAATGCATTGCTGCCGCTTAAAACACTTCTTCAGTTGGCTGTGAAAGAGATACTATCCCTGTCCAGAGTTGGTGCCACATGTGTCTATGGTACAGAGCTCAATGCCAATTTGTGGGAGTGAACCTTGTTCTCCTGCACAAAAACATCAAGTAGGCACTCATTTCTGCAAAAAAAAACCAAAAAACAGTCATAGGATCTGGATATCTTCCAGTGAGGCGTAGCATGCGCCTTTGTTTTTTTCAAAAGGAAGCGGAGAGTCCACTTAGGGTATGTTCCCATGGTCAGTAAACGCTGCGGGTTGAACGCTGCATACATCCGCAGTGTCCAACCTTCAGAGGCCAATTGTTACAGCATAGTGGATGGGATTTGAATTAATCCCATCTTCACTATGTGAGCACGGACGCCTCCGGCTTCCACGCGGAGTTGCACATGCTGCGCGTCTTTCCAGACCACAGCATGTCTATTTATCTTGCAGAGACGCTCAGTCTCCGTAAGATAAATGTCCCCGTACAATGTATTGGACGCGGTGATTCCGCACAGTTCAATGAACATATGCGGAATCACCTGAGTTCAAATTCCGGCAGAGCTTTGGACGGAGCGGACATGTGCTGTGGTATTGCAGAGTCTGCACCAGTTCAAGTGGAAGTTGAGATGGAGCTCCTCGCAACACAATCCAAGATGGATTTCTGATGGTGCCAAATAGAAAGAAGAGGAGAAGTAGTAGTTGTAGTATGAAATGCAGTTGTGAAAGACAATGATCATGAACCCATCCAAGTACTACTTGAGGATGTGGCCTGGCTACCAGAAAAGTGTGTGAGAATGGATATGAGGACAGCTTAATCCTTGTTCATATAGCAGGTCAGCTTGCCTTTCCCAAACTAGCAGGTGTCCTCGTTGTATTTGCTGATGTGAACTGTAGTTCCTGGACTATTTAAAACTGAACATCAAAAAGAGAAAGGGAGGCCTGACAGCACTCACTAAGCAGGACGCTTGTTCAGTATTCCAAGGAAGCAGCTTAGAAGTCAACAGCATACATAAAAGCAAACAATGTCCAATCCAGAGAGATGAATTTCCAAAGGAAAAGTTTATTCCAAGTATCATATGCTTGATAAAAACCTAGAAGAGGTCAAAACATCGTTATATGATGGCGGAATAAACTTTACCTTTAGAAATTCATCACCCTGGATTGGATGCCCTTGGTATATGAAAAAAACTATTTGAACTTGGACATCCACGACTTATTTGCCTCCTGCACAGCATAAAGACTGAAAAAAAAAAATTCCTACACCCAAGATGCCTGCATGAAGGGGCTTAAAACATGGGGCCCTATTGCAAAACTCCTAATTAGGCCCAACCCTCCACTTCCCGTCAAACAAATAAAACTATTGAGCAGAGAAGGCAGCGTGCACGGCCCAACTGCGCCATCATAGAATGGGTTATCTCACAACTTTTGAAGAAAGTGAGAGGGAAGGGGAGAGCTATGGATTGTAAGCAGGGCCCTCACTGCTAATGTAACTGTTTAACCCCTTCACCCCCAAGGGTGGTTTGCACGTTAATGACCGGGCCAATTTTTACAATTCTGACCACTGTCTCTTTATGAGGTTATAACTCTGGAACGCTTCAACGGATCTTCGCGATTCTGAGACTGTTTTCTCGTGACATATTGTACTTCATGTTAGTGGTAAAATTTCTTCGATATAACTTGCGTTTATTTTTGAAAAAAACGCAAATATGGCGAAAATTTTAAAAATTTTGCAATTTTCAAACTTTGAATTTTTTTTCCCTTAAAACAGAGAAATATGTCACACAAAATAGTTAAGAAATAACATTTCCCACATGTCTACTTTACATCAGCACAATTTTGGAACCAAAATTTTTCTTTGTTAGGAAATTAGAAGGGTTAAAAGTTGACCAGTGATTTCTCATTTTTACAACAAAATTTACAAAGCCATTTTTTTAGGGACCACCTCACATTTGAAGTCACTTTGACGGGTCTATATGGCAGAAAATACCCAAAAGTGACACCATTATAAAAACTGCAACCCCTCAAGGTACTCAAAACTACATTCAAGAAGTTTATTAACCCTTCAGGTGCTTCACAGGAGCTGAAGCAACGTGGATGGAAAAAATTAATATTTAACTTTTTAGCCACAAAAATGATCTTTTACAAACTTTTTTTTATTTTCACAAGGGTAAAAGGAGAAAATGGACAGATAAAGTTGTTGTGCAATTTCTCCTGAGTACGCCAATACCCCATATGTGGGGGAAAACCACTGTTTGGGCACACGGCAGAGCTCGTAAGGGAAGGAGCGCCGTTTGACTTTTTCAAACTAAAATTGGCTGGAATTGAGATTGGACGCCATGTCGTGTTTGGAGAGCCCCTGATACGCCTAAACAGTGGAAACCCCCCACAAGTGACACCATTTTGGAAACTAGACCCCCTAAGGAACTTATCTAGATCTGTTGTGAGCACTTTGAACCCCAAAGTGTTTCACAAAAGTTTATAATGCCTGGGTGTGAAAAAAAAAACAAAAAAACAATTTTCCACAAAAATGATTTTAGTCCCAAATTTTTGATTTTTCCCAAGGAAATTGGACCCCAAAACTTGTTGTCCAATTTGTCCTGAGTACGCTGATACCCCATATGTGGGGGGGGGGAAACTGTTTGGGCGCACGGCAGGGCTTGGAAAAGAAGCAGTAACGTTTTGGAATGCAAACATTGATGGGGGTCATGTTCCGTTTGTAGTGCCCCAGATGAGCCTAAACAGTGGAAACCCACCACAAGTGACCCCATTTTGGAAGCTAGACCCCCTAAGGAACTTATCTAGATCTTTGGTGAGCACTTTGAACCCCCAAGTGCTTCACACAAGTTTATAATGCCCGGGCATGAAAATAAAAAATCCTATTTTTTTCCCACAAAAATTATCTCTTAGTCACTAATTTTTTATTTTCCCATAGGTAACAGGAGAAATTGGACCACAAAATTTGTTGTCCAATTTGTCCTGAGTACGCTGATACCCCATATGTGGGGGGGAACCACTGTTTGGGCGCATGGCAGAGCTCGGAATGGAAGGAGCACTATTTGACTTTTTCCAACCAAAATTGGCTGGAATTGAGATTGGACGCCATGTTGCATTTGGAGAGCCCCTGATGTGCCTAAACAGTGGAAACCCCCCACAAGTGACCCCATTTGGGAAACTAGACCCCCTAAGGAACTTATCTAGATCTTTGGTGAGCAATTTGAACCCCCAAGTGCTTCACACAAGTTTATAACGTAGAGCCGTAAAATTAAAAAATTATATTTTTTTCCACAAAATTGATCTTTTCACCCCAATTTTTATTTTCCCAAGGGAAACAAGACTACAAAAGTTATTGTGCAATTTGTCCTGAGTGCGCTGATACCCCATATGTGGGGGTAAACCACTGTTTGGGTGCATGGCAGAGTTTGGAAGGGAAGGAGCGCCGTTTGACTTTTTCTACGCAGAATTGGCTGGATGCCATGTCGTGTTTGGAGAGCTCCTGATCTGCCTAAACAGTGGAAACCCCCCACAAATGACACCATTTTGGAAACTAGACCCCTCAAGGAACTTATCTAGATGTGTGGTGAGCACTTTGAACCCCGAAGTGCTTCACAGAAGTTTATAACGTACAGCCGTAAAATAAAAAAAATATTTTTTTTTTTTACAAAAATGATTTTTTAGCCCCCAATATTTTATTTTCACAAGGGTAGCAGGAGAAATTGGACCCCAAAAGTTGTTGTCCAATTTGTCTTGAGTACGCTGATACCCAATATGTGGGAGTAAACTACTGTATGGGCGCACGTCAGGGCTCGGAAGGGAAGTAGTGACGTTTTGGATTGCAGACTTTGATGGAATGGTCTGGGGGAGTCATGTCGCATTTGGAGAGCCCCTGATGCGCCTAAACAGTGGAAACCCCCCACAAGTGACCCCATTTTGGAAAATAGACCCCACAAGGAACTTATCTAGAAGTGTGGTGAGCGCTATGAAGCCCCAAGTACTTCACAGAAGTTTTATAACATACAGCCGTAAAAACAAAAAAATCATTTTTTTTTTTTTTTACAAAAATGATTTTGTCGCCCCCAGTTTTTTATTTTCCCAAGGGTAACAGGAGAAATAGGCCAAATTGCACAATAACTCTTGGGGTCCAGAGTATGCTGATACCCCATATGTGGGGTAAACTACTGTTTGGGCGCATGGCAGAGCTCAGAAGTGAAGGAGCACCATTTGACTTTTTCAACGCAGAATTGGCTGGAATTGAGATCAGACGCCATGTCACATTTCGAGAGCTCCTGATGTGCCTAAACAGCAGAAACCCCCCAATTCTAACTCCAACCCTAACCCCAAACACCAATAACCCTAGTCCCAACCCTAACCACAAACCTAACCCTAACACACCCATAACCCTAATCCCAACCCTAATACTAACGTTAGCGCCAACCCTAACCCTAACGTTAGCGCCAACCCTAACCCTAACGGGAAAATGGAAATAAATACATTTTTTTAATTTTAGTATTTTTCCCTAACTAAGGGGGTGATAAAGGGGGTTTGATTTACTATTTATAGCGGGTTTTTGTGATTGGCAGCTGTCACGCTAAAAGACGCTTTTTATTGCAAAAAATAGTTTTTTGCATCACCACATTTTGAGAGCTATAATTTTTGCATATTTTGGCCCACAGAGTCATGTGAGGTCTTATTTTTTGCGGGACGAGTTGACGTTTTTATTTGTATATTTGTACCATTTTTGAGCACGTGACATTTTTTGATCGCTTTTTATTTCGATTTTTGGGTGGTTAGAATGAACAAAAATCAGCAATTCATGAATTTCTTTTGGGGGAGGCGTTTATACCGTTCCGCGTGTGGTAAAATTGATAAAGCAGTTTTATTCTTCGGGTCAGTACGATTATGGCGATACCTCATTTATATCATTTTTTTAGGTTTTGGCGCTTTTATAGAATGAAAACAATTTTATATAAAAAAATCATTATTTTTGCATCGCTTTATTCTGCGAGCTATAACTTTTTTATTTTTTCGCTCATGATGCTGTGTGACGGCTCGTTTTTTGCGGGACAAGATGACGTTTTCAGTGGTACCATGTTTATTTATATCGGTCTTTTTGATCGCGTGTTATTTCACTTTTTGTTCGGCGGTATGATGATAAAGCATTGATTTTTTGCTTCGTTTTTTTTTTTTTTAAGGGGTTCACTAAAGGGGTTAACTAGTGGGACAGTTTTATAGGGGGGGTCGTTACGGACGCAGCGATACCAAATATGTGTACTTTTATTGTTTTGTTTTTTTTATTTACAGGAAAAAATGAATTTATTGGGGAATATATTTTTTTTTTTTTTATGATTTTTTTTTTACACTTTTTATTTTTACTTTTTTACTTTGTCCCAGGGTGGGACATCACAGTATTTTATCAGATCGCTGGTGTGACAGTGTGCACAGCACTCTGTCACACCAGCGATCGCTCTGGCATCGCTGCAGGCTTCCCCAGCGCCTGCTCTCAGCACGCACTGAGGAAGCCGCCTCCCTGCAGGACCCCGGCGCCATCTTGGATCCGGGGACCTGGAGGGAGGACGGACCTCGGAACAGCGCGACACATCGCGCTGCTCTGAGGGTCTCAGGGGAGCGCGCAGGGAGTCCCCTGCCTGCGCGATCCTCCCCTGTGCCCCGGGTACACCGCGATCATGTTTGATCGCGGTGTGCCAAGGGTTAATGTGCCGGGAGCGGTCCGTGACCGCTCCTGACACACAGTCACGGGTGTCAGCTGTGATAATCAGCTGACACCCGGCGGCGATCAGCTGCGCTCCCCCCGGGAGCGCAGCTGATCGCCCATGACGTACTATTCCGTCCATGGGAATTAGGTCCAGGGTCACATGGACGGAATAGTACGTCTGATGGCAGAGAGGGGTTAAACTGACTTCCCCTGTATTGAATTTATTTATTGTCTGTGCATGTCCCTGCTTAACTGTAAAGTGCCGTGGAATATGTTGGAGCTATATAAAATAAAGCTATTATTATTCCAGTACTTATATGGTAATTGTGCCCCTAATTAAATTGAAAGTGTCATAAAAACTGGTATTACACTTACCGGTAATTATATTTCCAGGAGTCCATCCTGACAGCATCCTGGAGGACGTCCTCCTTCTCCTTGCAGGGACAGGAAAGCACACAAGAGGTTAAAAGGCCTGCTCCACCCCCTCTACCTCAGTGATTAACAAGTACCCCACCATGGCTCATGAAATAACACTTTAATGATATCATCATATTACATCATATGATACATCAAACAAGGGGGGGGGGGGGGAAGTACCCATGTTGTCAGGATGGACTCCTGGAAATATAATTACCGGTAAGTGTAATACCAGTTTCCCAGGACGTCATCCTGACAGCATCCTGGAGAGTACCAAAGAACCTCCTCAGGGTGGGATTACTGCCTGTAGAACCTTCCTACCAAAGGCAGTATGTTGACCTGACATTACATCTAATCTGTAGTGTCTACAAAATGTATTAAATCTGGCCCAAGTTGCGGCTCTGCAAATTTGGTCTACCGAGGCACCTGCTCTCTCGGCCCAGGAAGCTGAAATTGCTCTAGTGGAGTGGGCCCTAAGACCTTCCGGGGGACTAGAACAGTCCGCCTGATAAGCATCTGAGATGACTTTGATTATCCATCTAGCTATAGAAGCTTTAGAAACTTTTTTACCTTTGTTTTTACCCCCAAACAAAATAAAGAGGTTGGAGTCTAATCTCCAGGTTTTGGTGGCCTCCAAATAGTCCAAAACTGCTTGTCTAACATCAAGCGAATGGAGTATTTGTTCCTTCTCATTAGAAGGTTTGTCACAAAAAGAGGGTAATATAATTTCCTGGTTGATATTATCATTGGACACTACCTTTGGTAAAAAGGCTGGGTCTAATTTTAGGATTATACAGTCATCTCTGATTTGCAAATATGGATGTTTCATTGATAGGGCCTGAATTTCTCCTATCCTTTTGGCCGTAGTAATGGCTACCAAAAAAGCCGTTCGCCAAGTACAATATGAAATGGGCATTTCTTGGTTAGGAGCATATGACCCTTTGCATAATGCATTAAGCACTAAATTTAAATCCCAGAGGGGAGTTATTTGTCTAATTGTGGGGCGTAAACCTCTGAGTAGCCTTTATAAATCTTACAATCCAAGGGTGAGATGCCAAAGGAAAGTCAAGAAAGGAACTAAGTGCCGCAATCTGAACTTTAAGCGTGCTTGGTTTTAACCCTTTGTTAAAGCCAGCCTGTAAGAAATCTAGGATCCTTGGTATGTTAGGGGAACCCTCCAACAAACTAGATCTGCCGCCCTCTAGACAGAACCTCTTCCAGATTTTTAGGTAAATCGCCGAAGTAACCGGCTTTCTACTGGCCTGGATAGTGGCTATAACCTGATCTGATAAGCCTTTTGCTTTTAGGATGTCCCTCTCAGGATCCACGCCGAGAGGTGTAGAGATTCGGGGTTCGGATGATATACTGGGCCCTGGTGAATCACGTTGCTTCTCAGTGGTAGCTCGATCGGGTTCTCCTCCATCATCACACCTAGGAGGGGAAACCAGCTTCTCCTCGGCCAGAACGGAACTACTAGGATTACCCTTGCTCGGTCTTCTCTGATCTTTCTGAGGACCGCCGGAATGAGTGCAAGTGGTGGAAAGGCATATGAAGAGAGGTTCGTTCCAGACTTGGCTGAACGCATCTATTCCTTCCGGGCCGTCTAGCGGGTCTAGAGAGAAGAACCTGGAAACCTTCGAATTTTTTCTTCTTGCGAAGAGGTCTATATTCGGGGTCCCCCAACGCTGGCACAGCTCCTGGAAAATGTCCTTGTTGAGCTCCCACTCTGTTGGACAAACTTCCTGCCGACTTAAATAGTCTGCTAGATCGTTCTGGGCACCTTCTAGATGTACCGCCGATACTGAAAGAATTGTATTTTTCTGCCCAGGAAAATATTTTGCTCGCCAGATCCTGAAGTTGACAGTGTCTGGGACCTCCTTGATGCTTTAGGAAAGATACCGTTGTAACATTGTCGGACAAAATTCTGACATGTCTTCCGGCTAATACCTCTTCGTTTCGTCTTAGAGTCTCCCATACTGCCAACAATTCTCGGAAGTTGGAAGGTCTTCTTCTGACATAATCGGGCCACTTGCCTTGGAAAAATCTTCCTTCTAAGTGGCCTCCCCAGCCCCACTCGCTGGCATCCGTAGTCACCACTAAGCACGGAGAGGTGATCCATAAACAACCTGTTTGGAGGTTTGCAGGCTGCATCCACCACAGCAACGATTCCTTCACCGTTCTTGAAATCGACATTTTCTTGTCTAGAGACATATGATTCCGGTCCCATGTTGAAAGAATTTGCCTCTGCACAGGTCTGGAATGGAATTGCGCCCATCTGACACACGGGATACAGGCTGTCATCAAGCCCAGAACCTTCATAGCATCTCTTATGGAGGTGCGCCGTTTCCAAAGTCTTTTGACTTTGGTCTTCACTTCTCCCTGTTTTTCCTTGGGCAACAGGGATATTCTTCTCTTGGAGTCTAATAGAACCCCTAAAAAGATTTTCCTGTATTCTGGAATCAGATCCGACTTCTCCCAATTGATTACCCATCCTAGGAATTCTAGGACTGCAATAGTTCGGTTCCTCTGGGTTCTTAAAGCTTCTTTTGATTCTGCAATCATAAGGAAGTCGTCTAGATATGGGACAATTACTATTCCTTGACTTCTCAGGTAGGCCACTACCTCTGCTACCAGTTTTGTAAATATACGGGGAGCTGAAGCTAGCCCGAAAGGAAGGCCCTGAACTGGAAGTGTTCGGTCTGGGACGGCAGTTCCACTGCAAATCTTAGAACCTTCTGAGAAGAAGGGTGAATAGGAACCTGAAAATAGGCATTCTTTAAGTCGAGTGTACACATTACTGCCCCTCTGTCTATTAGATGAGTTGCTGAGAGAATGGATTCCATTCAAAATCTTTTGTATTTGACAGATGTGTTTAGGGGTTTTAGATTTATAATGGTCCGGGTTCCCCCTGACGGATTTGGGATGGAAAACAGGGAAGAGTAATGACCTTTTCCACTTTCCTCTGGTGGGACCGGAATCATGACCTTTGAACATAACATGTCCTGGAGGTCCACCCACATGGGGAGTCCCGCTGAATTACTGTTGGAGAAATATATCTTTCGGGGGTGGAAATAAATGCTCTATTTTGTACCCTTCCGAGATGGTTCTGAGAACCCACTGGTTTACGGTAACCTGAGCCCAGGCCTCTGAAAAATATTTGAGCCTCCCCCCGATAACCCTGGTGTCATTGTCTCTTGGACCTTGAGGATGAAGAAAAGGAAGGTTTTCTTGTGCTCTGACTATAGGGAACTCTATACGTTCCTCTATAGGACCTGCTCTGACTCCAGAAGTCAGGTTGACGTCTAGGGGAAACTTCTATGAAAGGGCTGAGGCTGCTTTGGTTTCTCTTCAGGAAACCTTTTCTTTTTGTCGGAAGCGGATTCTAGGAAATCATCTAGCGCCGGACCGAAAACCTTTGAGCCTGAGAAGGGAATAGAACATAATTTAGATTTGGATGCATTATCCCCAGACCATGATCGTAGCCAAATAGCTCTTCTAGTCGCATTAGATAGAGAACTATTTCTTGCGGCAAATCTTACTGATTCCGCAGAAGAATCAGCAAGATATGCCGTTGCACACTTTATTAAAGGTAAAGAAGCTAGAATATCTGCTCTAGGCGTTTTATTGGAAAGATGATCTTCCAATTGACCCATCCAGAAAGCCATAGATCTGGCTACCGACGTAGCCGCTATGTTGGTTTTAATAAGGGCTGACGAAGATTCCCATGCCCTCTTTAACAGAATGTCCGCTCTTCTGTCCATAGGATCGCGGAGGCTTGAAGAGTCTTCGAAAGGAATGGATGTCTTTTTGGCTACTCTCGCCACTGGGACATCAATCTTAGGAGTATCCTCCCATAAACTTATATCTTCCGGATCAAAAGGTAGACGTCCTTTGAAATCGCGGTTTAGCACAAGTCTATAATCCATAATCATAGTACGGATGTGATCGCTAACAGGAAACACTCTTTTCCTCTGGAACGTAAGACCCCAAACATTAAGTCCTGTCTGGACTGCGGTTTCAGGGTTTCTTCTACCTGCATAGCATCTCTCACAGCTTTCACTAGTTCATCCGTGTCCTCAACCTGGAATAAATATTTCCTATTTTGATCCTGAATATCCGGTGGAAGTTCACCCTCTTCACCAGGATCCTCTTCCATCTGTACAGGTTGATCCACTGAACTCCCATCTGATTCCTCTAAATCCGTCTCCCATCTTACTCGCTTACGATCATATCTCGGACTAGACGGACGTTGCTTAGAAATACCGGCTATAGAGGCCTGCACTTCCTCACGAATCAAGGCCCTCATTTCATCCCGAAGAGACGTTTGTTCCCCTTCCATAACCTTGGAAGTACAAGGCTTGCAGAGGGCTTTCTTATAAGAGCTTGCTAACTTCACATGGCAAACGGGGCATCTATTAGACTTTGAAACAGATTTGCCCGATTTTTCCACTGTAGATTGGGGAGTTGCCGATCCCTTATCCTAAAATTTAAGATTAGGGACAGTCAGGCTAAGGTTCCAGGAACCTACCAGAGATCAAGTCTGGCTAACAGTGGGGTTTTGTCGCGCATACGCGCTCTTACCCCTCCCTCGACTGCTCCATCCTCCATTGTTCCACAGCAGGTTTTTTCTCCCCTTAGGAAAAAGATACCGGCTTGTCTGGTGGCGAGCGTTTCTTCCCAGTCGGCGCTTTTAAATGATCCATGCCTGCCCAGATCAATGACCCGGAAGTGGAATTGTTACCTCTGCGTTCCACCGTGGAACGCACTCTGCTCTGCTGCCACCGCCGGCGATTCCTCCTCGCCGCCTGCCCGGAAGTGCCTTACCTCCTGCGGGAGCGCGCGCACCAGCGCTCCTGTCAGATCCTAGAGTCGAGAGCCTCCCCTCGGGAGGAACGACTCTCTCCAGGCGCCGTCCGCTGCCTGGTCTCTGCGGTCGAGGGACTCCCCTCCGGGGAGTTTCGAGCCCGGGCTGCTCCCCAAGGGATCGGGTGCTGACATCGTCGTCCCATCCCCAGCCCTCCGGTAAGTAGCGCCGATGCGCTTCCTCAGTGTTTTCCTGTCCCGGCATGGAGGGACACACAGGAGTGAAGAGGGGGTGGAGCAGGCCTTTTAACCTCTTGTGTGCTTTCCTGTCCCTGCAAGGAGAAGGAGGACGTCCTCCAGGATGCTGTCAGGATGACGTCCTGGGAAAAAGTTTCAATAATTAAAATGTAAAGTATTTTTTTAATGGTATTAAATATGAAATTTAAAAGTTTCACTTTTAAACACACTAAGGGGAGCAGCTACTGATATTGACAAAGTAAATCTATTGCACAGCTAACTGACTGATACTTCGCCCTGCTCACCGTGTGTTTCGCTCTGCTGCGCCCAGTACCTGACCATCACTTTAGTTTGCTTTGTGCTGGTTGAGTCACAAGGACATGCAGCCGTTTTCTAAGAATTTGTATGTACCCTGTACTGCAGAGATTTACTTCTCCAGCCCATCTACAATATATCAGGCAAAGTCTCCCTCAATTCATTGCCTGAAGCTTGGTTCCTAGCCTGCTATTCTGTTTCCCATTATGGACCCGACTTCTTTACCCATCCTGTTTGACCTGTGTATCGAACCTGTGCTGCTTGCACAGACCTCAGATTGTACGACCAAGTCGTAGTCCTCCTGTACCTCACACTCATGCCTCTTATCCTTTGGTCAGCTGCTGTGGGCCTGGGGACTGCTCTGAAGTAGTACCTGGTGTCTACTGGCAGCCCAGCCTTTCTTCCCCATCAGAGGCTCTAGTGGAGACCCAATAGACAATTACCGTATTTTTCAGACCATAAGACGCACTTTTTTCCCAAAAAATTTTGGGGGAAAATGGGGGTGCGTCTTACAATCGGAATATACATCCAGAAACTGTGGCGGCGGTCCTGATCCAACGCTGCAGGGCAATGCAGCCTCCCTTCCCAGGCTGGTGCTGCGGTGCTCTGTGGGGCTCCGCCGGCATTTCGTGAAAGCCTGGAAGCCCCCGCAGATCCATAGCTGCGATGCTGTGG
Organism: Oophaga sylvatica; assembly: GCA_033576555.1. Lineage (NCBI taxonomy): Eukaryota > Metazoa > Chordata > Amphibia > Anura > Dendrobatidae > Oophaga > Oophaga sylvatica. Next base: position 506,515,339 of record JARQOD010000003.1, on the reverse strand, counting down.
CCTCCGGGAAAATGGCCGCTGGGGGCGGCGCATGCTCAGATTCAGATCTCGGCAACGGGCTTTCACGAAATGCCGGCGGAGCCCCGCCGTCCCACAGAACACCGCCACACCAGCCTGGGATTTCCTGGAAGCCACTGCACCAGCTTGGACCACCGCACAACCCCTGTGACCACTCCTCCACTTGTGCCGATCCACACCCCCCCCCCCAGGTAACCTAAATTCAAACTGTAAGACAGACCCCCATTTGACACATTTTTTTCCCTATTTTCCTTGTGAAAACTTGGGGTGCGTCTTACAGTCCGGTGCGTCTTATAGTCCGAAAAATACAGTAGTCATGCCCCTCCAGTGAAAGCCAAGCCCGTGGTGCAGAGAGTCTACATCCACTAGCATTACACTTGCATTATGACTACAATGGTGCCACAAAAGAGATCCCAAAACCAGATTTTCCCCTGGAGTCAGAGGCATACCATTGGTGCAACTGCACAGGGGCCCAAGGCATAAGGGGGCCCATTTCCACCTTCAAAACAAGTGGAATCATACATTATGGTAGATATACCATTCTTATAAAGGGACTCTACTCCCTTCTGCCACTGCCTGGTTTATCTCCTCTCTCAGATCAGGTCCTGAAACCAGAGAGCTTTAAAATGTGAAAGGTTGCAATTTACCATTGGGAAACGTGCCCATCGTATTAAGGATTTATTTAAAGCATTCCACATGTCCATTAATGGATGATGTTCTGGCACCTCTGAAGCGCTACCAATATGACATAACTCCTGCAAACCATTTCGGAAAATCTGCACTACATAATTGTGCCCTTTCCTTTCTGAGCTCTCCAGTGTGTCCAGTCTAGTAGTTTTCTACCACATATCGGATACGGTGTACAGTAATTAGGAGACGTTTGTGCACGCTACGAGGATTCACAAGTCTGAAGTCAGAGTGACGACTTGTGAACAACACCAGGACAACCCCTTTAACAGGTTTCATTAGCACTCTACTACTGACCTCATAAAGCAATCAATGATTAACCTGGTAGGATGGAAACAATTTTTCAACATTGATAGTGCTGTGCAGCTCCGCAATTGATCATCCAGGTGACGGTAGCACGATCGGCGTGTGGTGTCACCCCCCTCCGCTGATTTAAAATCCTAAGGATAGGCCATCAATATGAAGTACTGGTAAACCCTTTAAGATATCAGTCGCCTATCCAGGGGAAGACACAGAATACAGAGGGATTCAATGTGTGAACAGGATATGGAGACCTTGATTTCAAAGTCGGTATGGCAGAGTATACAGCAACTGCGCAGGCTGCACGTCAACTCAGGTACAAGATATGCGGCAATTTGTGGGTAACGTAGGCCGCATCATCCAGATCAATCAAGCCAGGACAGCAATTGTACGCAGAGCAGGAGCGGAGAAAATGAAAAAGGGCGTAGATACAGGTTGTTAACCCCTTAACCCCCAAGGGTGGTTTGCACGTTAATGACCGGGCCAATTTTTACAATTCTGACCACTGTCTCTTTATGAGGTTATAACTCTAGAACGCTTCAACGGATCTTAGCGATTCTGAGACTGTTTTCTCGTGACATATTGTACTTCACGTTAGTGGTAAAATTTATTCGATATAACTTGCGGTTATTTATGAAAAAATGGACATATTGCGAAAATTTTGCTATTTTCAAACTTTGAATTTTTATTCCCTTAAATCAGAGAAATATGTCACACAAAATAATTACTAAATAACATTTCCCACATGTCTACTTTACATCAGCACAATTTTGAAACCAAATTTTTTTTTTGTTACAAAGTTATAAGGGTTAAAAGTTGACCAGTGATTTCTCATTTTTACAACAAATTGTACAAAACTTTTTTTTTTTTAGGGACCACCTCACATTTGAAGTCATTTTGAGGGGTCTATATGGCAGAAAATACCCAAAAGTGACACCATTCTAAAAACTGCACCCCTCAAGGTACTCAAAACCACATTCAAGAAGTTTATTAACCCTTCAGGTGCTTCACAGGAGCTGAAGCAACTTGGAAGGAAAAAATGAACATTAAAACTTTTTTAGTTACAAAATGATCTTTTAACAATTTTTTTATTTTAACAAGGGTAAAAGGAGAAAATGGACAGAAAAAGTTGTTGTGCAATTTCTCCTGAGTACGCCGATACCCCATATGTGGGGCAAAACCACTGTCTGGGCACATCGCAGTGCTCGGAAGGGAAGGAGCGCCGTTTGATTTTTTTTCAAACCAAAATTGGCTGGAATTGAGATTGTATGCCATGTTGCGTTTGGAGAGCCCCTGATGTGCCTAAACAGTGGAAATCCCCCACAAGTGACACCATTTTGGAAACTACACACCCCTTAAAGGGAATCTGTCACCCTAAATTGGTGGGATATTTAAATGATGGCATTCAGGTCAGATGGGCGGTGTTTTGGGTACTTGCCTTAACATGTTGTTCGCCGCTGTCTCCATTATTTCTGGGAATTGTAGTCGTTGCCCTCCATATAACACGCCTGCGCATTGCAATCTTGAATTGCGCACGCGCAGTATGCTTTGCCCGCAGATTGCAATGCGCAGGCGCGTTATATGGAGGGCAACGACTACAATTCCCAGAAATAATGGAGACAGCGGCGAACAACATGTTAAGGCAAGTACCCAAAACACCGCCCATCTGACCTGACTGCCATCATTTAAATATCCCGCCAATTTAGGGTGACAGATTCCCTTTAAGGAACTTATCTAGATCTGTTGTGAGCACGTTCAACCCCCAAGTGTTTCACTAAAGTTTATAATGCCTGGGTGTGAAAAAAAAAAAAAAAAAATTCCACAAAAATGATTTTTTAGTCCCCAATTTTCCAATTTTTGATTTTTCCCAAGGAAACTGGACCCCAAAAGTTGTTGTCCAATTTGTCCTGAGTAAACTGATACCCCATGCAAAAAAAGAGAGAAAGGACAGCACCTCCAAAAATCATACAATGATCTAATGCCTCTGGGCAAAACTATACCGTATATACTAGAGTATAAGCCGACCCGAGTATAAGCCGACCCCCTAATTTTGCCACAATAAACTGGGAAACTTACTGACTCGAGTATAAGCCTAGGGTGGAAAATGAGATTATGCCCTATATGCTGCCCATGTATTATGCCCCCATAGATGCTCCATAGATTGTGTCCCCATAGATGATCCATAGATTGTGCCCCATAGATGATCCATAGATTGTGCCCCCATAGACTGTGCCCCCATAGATGCTCCATAGATTGTGCCCCCATAGATTATGCCCCTATATATGATCCTCCAGCAGTGAATGATCAGGCAGAGGGCGCAGCGCACAGTAACCACGTCATCGCGCCCTCTGCCTGAACATTGCAGCAAGAGGACCCGAGGACACAGCGGAACGGGACAGGTAAATATCGCTTTTACTTACCCTTCCGCTGGCGCGTCTCTGCCCTGCTCTTCTCCCACGGTCCCGGCGCCAGTGTTCAGCGGTCATGTGTTACCGCTCATTAAAGTCATGAATATGTACATATTCATGACTTTAATAAGCGGTACCAGCTGACCACTGAACACAGGCGCCGGGACCGTGGGAGAAGAGCAGGAGCTGCAGAGACCGCGCCGGCGGAACGGTAAGTATATAGGACAGCTGCGCTCCCCCTCCTCCGCCGACCCCCTGGTATATGACTCGAATATAAGCCGAGAGGGGGACTTTCAGCCCTAAAAAATGGGCTGAAAATCTCGGCTTATATTCGAGTATATACGGTATATAACTAAACATGAGGTTCTTAGCTTAACATTCTGATCAGACTGTATGAAGCCCACTGCCTCGTCACGGCAAACTTTGTACTGGGTCCTGACCAACCCTAACGGAGCGGAGACCACCGCGCCAATACACCAGCAGGGCAGACGGCCTGTTGCCCCACAGCACCCATGCTGCAAGACTGAGTCCCCATGACTCCAGACCGCACTGCCCCACCAGCACAAAGCCACAGCAACAATGGCCGCCACACGGCACCCACACCAAAAATGAAAGGAGTACTGAAACTCATCTTCCTCCAGCTCTTCAGTGAGAGCAGAAAAGGGCTAGACCCATTACTTTGCAGTCTCCTGCTAATTAAAATCACCTGTGCCAAATGGGAGGAGTGCACATTCAAAGGAAAAAAAACAGATCATTATCTTTTTTTGCATATCGCAGGATCTGTTTTTTTTCCTTTGGATGTGCACAGGAGACTGAAAAGTAATGGGTCTAGCCCTTTTCTGCTCTCACTGAAGAGCTGGAGGAAGGCGAGTTGCAGTACTCCTTTCATTTTTGGTGTGGGTGCCGTGTGGCGGCCATTGTTGCTGTGGGGCTGTGCGGTCTGGAGTCATGGGGACTCAGTCTTGCAGCACGGGTGCTGTGGGGCAACAGGCCGTCTGCCCTGCTGGTGCATTGGCGCGGTGGTCGCAACATGGCTCCGCTCCGTTAGGGTTGGTCAGGACCCACTACGAGGCAGTGGGCTTCATACAGTCTGATCAGAATGTTAAACTAAGAACCTCATGTTCAGTTATATATATTTTTGCCGAGAGGCATTAGATCATTGTATGATTTTTTGAGGTGCTGTCCTTTCTTCTTTTTTTGCATATCGCATACACGGATACCCCATATGTGGGGAAATACTGTTATGTGGGGGAAATACTGTTTGGGCGCACGGCAGAAAAGAAGTAATGACATTTTGGAATGCAGACTTTGATGGGTGTCATGTTCAGTTTGCAGAGCCCCTGATGTGTCTAAACAGTGGAAACCCCCAAGTGACCCCATTTTGGAAACTAGACCCCAAAGGAACTTATCTAGATGTGCGGTGAGCACTTTGAACCCCTAAGTGCTTCACAGAAGTTTATAACGCCCGGGCTGTAAAAATAAAAAAAAAATCATATTTTTTCCACAAACATGATCTTTTAGTCCCCAGTTTTTTAGGTTCCCAAGGGTAAAAGGAGAAATTGGACCCAAAAAGTTGTTGTCCAATTTGTCCTGAGTACGCTGATACCCTATATGTGGAGAGAAAACTACTGTATGGGCACACGTCGGGGCTCGGAAGTGAAGTAGTGAAGTTTTGCATTGTAGACTTTGATGTAATGGTCTGCGGGTGTCATATCGTGATTGGAGAGCCCCTGATGTGGCTAAACAGTGGAAACCCCCCAATTCTAACTCCAACCCTAATCACAAACCTAACCCTAAAACACCTGTAACCCCAGTCCCAACCCTAACAGGAATATGGAAATAAATACATTTTTTTATTTTTCACTAACTAAGGGGGTGATAAAGGGGGGTTTGATTTACTGTTTATAGCGGGTTTTTATGATTGGCAGCTGTCACACGCTAAAAGACGCTTTTTATTGCAAAAAATAGTTTTTGCATCATCACATTTTGAGAGCTATAATTTTTGCATATTTTGGCCCACAGAGTCATGTGAGGTCTTATTTTTTGCGGGACGAGTTGACGTTTTTATTGGTACCATTTTTGAGCACGTGACATTTTTTGATCGCTTTTTATTACGATTTTTGGGAGGCAGAATGAACAAAACCTAGCAATTCATGAATTTCTTTTGGGGGGGCGTTTATACCGTTCCGCGTGTGGTAAAATTGATAAAGCAGTTTTATTCTTCGGGTCAGTATGATTACAGTGATACCTCATTTATATCATTTTTTTATGTTTTGGCGCTTTTATACAATAAAAACGATTATATATAAAATTTATTTTTGCATCGCTTTATTCTGCGAGCTATAACTTTTTTATTTTTTCGCTCGCTGATGATGGTGTATGGCGGCTCTTTTTTGAGGGACAAGATGACGTTTTCAGTGGTACCATATTATTTATATCGGTCTTTTTGATCGCGTGTTATTCCACTTTTTATTTGGCGGTATGATGATAAATCATAATTTTTTAGCCTTTTTTTTTTATTTTAAGGGGTTCACTAATGGGACAGTTTTACAGGGCTGGTCGCTACGGACGCGGCAATACTAAATATGTATACTTTTATTGTTTTTTTTTCCATGAAGAAAGGAATTTATTGGTGAATATTTTTTTTCTATATTTATGAGTTTTTTTTTTACATGTTATTTTTATTTTTTTACTTTGTCTCAAGGTGGGAGATCACTGTATAGAGGTGGATCGCTGATCTGACACTGTGCACAGCACTCTGTCCGACCAAAAGTCTAACTGCAGACTAACTTGAATCTGGTGTCAGACCAGCGATCTCACAGGCAGTGCTGCAGGCTTTCTCAACGCCAGCTCTCAGCAGGCACTGAGGAAGCGGCCTCCCTGCAGGACCCCGTGGCCATACATACACGACACATTGCGCTGTTCTGAGGGTCTCAGGGAAGCAAGCAGGTAGCCCCCTCCCTGCGCAATGTTTCCCTGTGCCCCCGATACACTGCGATCGATCATCTTTGATCGCAGTGTGCCAGGGGTTAATGTGCCGTGACCGCTCCTGGCACATAGTGCTGGGTGTTAGCCCCCCGGGAGCGCAACTGATCGCATGTCTCTCCTTCTGTACTTGTGTGTCCCTTGTCTAGCACATGTTTATTGTACCTGTATTTTCCCTTTTCATATGTAAAGCGCCATGGAATAAATGGCGCTATATAAATGTGTAATAATAATAATAATGTGACATACTACTCCGTCCTTGGAAATTAGGTCCCAGGTCACATGGACGGAATAGTACGTCAGATGGGATAAAGGGGTTAGATAGCGTATTGATGTGGGGTTCCCCTGTATTTTTGATAACCAGCCAGGCAAAACTGATAGCTGTGGGCTACATCCCCAGCAAGGCTGGTTATCAAGACTAGAAGGGGCACCGCGCTGGTTTTTTTTTGTTTGTTTTTATTAAGTGCGTTGGTTCAATACAGTTTCAGCCCAAAAAAATAGACCGACTTAGAAAACTGTGCGAAAGCTTAGATGATATAATCCACTAATAGCTAAACACACATGCAAAAAGACAATAACCAGGTGAGAAGGCAGAAAGTCCCACAGTAAATAATCACCTGCACAGATCTGCTGCATCTTGTATCCAGAGGATAATCCTGGGGAGGTCAGGCGGCAATGAGCGGTACTTCTCTCTGCAGCTGGGGACAACGTGGGCGACTGCACCAAAGCTTGCGTTCCACACACTCTGCACATGTTATGTAAGGGGAGGAAGTGACGACATCACTAGAAACAACCCAACCCCTTACAGAGCGCAGCGACTAGATCGGAGTTCAATTTCTGAAGGAATGATGTCACCGGAAGGGGCGGAGCCTCCTGCTGTCCACTGAGTGAAGACCCGATAGCAGGAAGCCGTGCAATGGTAGGTAAATGCTAGACTGTATGGGCACCTCCATGTGTGACGTCATTACCATCACGTGTTATGGGCGTGTTAACAAGGCGGGAAGCAGCAAGGTAGCGACTAGATCGGAATTTTTTCGAGGGAATGATGTCACCGGAAGCGTCCTTCAGGCACTCACCAGTGAAGACTCGATAGCCGGAAGCTGATGCTTCTGGAGAAGAGAAGCTTGCACTGAGGGGCTGCACCATAGAGCCGTGTGAGGAGAAGATAGAGGGGTTGCACCGTGTAGCTGTGAAAGGAGAGGACTGGGGGGCTGCGCCATGGACCCTTGTACAAGTGGCAATGAGGACACAGGACTCGGTGTGAGTTTTCTGAAGATTTATTTTGGAAAGGGGTTGTACTTGAGTGGGTGTGCATAAGGAAGATGATGATGAGGGGCTATGGGGGGATGATGAGGGGCTGTGTGGAGAATGGGGGGATGATGAGGGGCTGTGTGGAGAATGGGGGGATGATGAGGGGCTGTGTGGGGAATGGGGGGATGATGAGGGGCTGTGTGGGGAATGGGGGATGATGAAGGGCTGTGTGTGGGAGGATGAGGGCTGTGTGGGGGATGATGAGGGGCTGTGTGGGGAATGGGGGGATGATGAGGGGCTGTGTGGGGAATGAGGGGATGATGAGGGGCTGTGTGGGGAATGGGGGGATGATGAGGGGCTGTGTGGGGAATGGGGGATGATGAAGGGCTGTGTGGGGGAGGATGAGGGTCTGTGTGGGGGAGGATGAGGGTCTGTGTGGGGGAGGATGAGGGTCTGTGGGGGAGGACGAGGGTCTGTGTGGGGGATGACGAGGGGCTGTGTGGGGAATGGGGGGATGATGAGGGCTGTTTAGGGGATGATGAGGGTCTGTGTGGGGGATGATGAGGGGCTGTGTGGGGAATGGGGGAATGATGAGGGTCTGTGTGGGGGATGATGAGGGGCTGTGTGGGGAATGGGGGAATGATGAGGGGCTGTGTGGGGAGGATGAGGGGCTGTGTGTGGAATGGGGGGATGATGAGGATGCTGCATGTTGGTGGGGCTGTGGGGGGAAGAGGGTGCTTTTTTTCTTTTGTTACTTATTGCCAACGTGGCTTAGTTCTACATATTGTTTTGTAAAGTTTATTGTTATAGACATGTATGTATAAATATATTTATATTTTTCTCTTATTTGTGTTTTTAATAAAACTGTTTGAGAACTATGGGTTGAATTCTTATTTCTAAAGCTTGGGGTATGTTCACACATTGCTGCTTTGTTCCTCACTAGTAGACCAGCACTAAATTGTTTAGATCTCACTGACAATTGATTTTCTGTCCTCAGCCTTATTTAGCATATTTTTCTGACTGGAGGCAATTTTTACCCGCAAATTTGGGTGGAAAATTGGGGTGTGTCTTATAGTCTGACTATAGCTTATGGGGGGGGCACTGTTGTGGAGCGGGGTCACAGGAGGCAGGGTCCCTGCTGCAGGAAGCCAGCAGTAGAAGTGGAGTGAGGTTGGAGGACCTCAGCCGAGATCACAATTTGCGCACGCGCCGCCTGAGGCGCCTGTTTTCCTGAAGCCTTATCACTTCTTCCAGCCCAGGACCCGCAGCCTTTCAGCCCCGGGACACCCTCTCCTCCCACCAAGGGCCTGCAGCACCGTCCCACCACCGCCGATTTCGTGCAGCACGGACTCTACCTTCTGTGACCCCAATCCACCGCTCCCCATGTTAGCTACCGTAAATACGGACTGTAAGATCCTCATTTCATCAAAAATCTTTTTTTTTTTCCTATTTTCCTCACCAAAATTTAGGACGTAATTTGCAGTAACTCAAATCTATGCACATAGTATACATTAGACCTGGGCATTGTGCAGCACTCTGGCGATCCGGCCCTCTGGCTGTTGCTGTCTGGCATGTGGACTGAGGCAGCCAAAGGACCTGAAAATCGTGGCCCACAGGCTGCACCATGCAATTGCTTTCTCGGCAACCAAGCTTGCCAACCATCCAGAAATTCCAGGATAGTCTATGAAAACATGGCAATTTTTTGTCCTGTCTGTAAAAAACTGAAAATTTGAAGGTGGCCATGATTTTTATTTTTCAACTGAAGTAACTTATGCAGATAGTTTTGACTAATTCTTTTAATTTCATAGTGAATGCAGCTATTGTCTTCATATAATTTTGTATTGTAGATATGTACCATTTACAGCCATAATGATTTTTCAATGTGTCCATAACATTTTTTTTTTTGTCTGTCTGATTTTTTTAATTAGCTGTCCAAAAAACAAAATAAAAAGTCAATTTGGTAACCCTACCGGTGACCCAATATATGATGGAGGAGGCAACCCTGCCTGTCTGAATCTATTGAAGGAGAAGGCAGCTGGTGGCTCCTCCCACTCATTGACACAATGTCACTATATTGCGTCTGCTGTGTGGTAAGTGCGTGCACACAGGAAAGACAGGTACAGAGCAGCAGGAGAATGGGAACAAGGTATTTTTTCTGTGTGGGGTCTCATCGGTATATAGGGGGGCTGTGAGTGTATATAAGTGGCTATGTGTGTGAAGACTCCTAGAGGGCTGTGGTGACCATAATACTTTCTGAGGTGTTGTAGGGGATTATACTGTATATAGGGGCCCATGTGAACATTATACCATATCTGGGGAGCTGTGAGGACAGTCATACCATGTGTGGCCGTCTGTGAGGACCGTCCTGTGTGGGCAGGGCTGTGAGGTCCATCATTACTGTCTGTGGGGGTGTATGGGTGCTATTACTATGTGTGGGGGACTGTGATGACCATCAAACCATGTAGTGGGGGCTGTGAGATCCATCATACTGTCTGGGGCCATCAAATTATGTTGGAGAGCTGGGGGGCATTGTACTGTGTGGCTGGGGCTGTAGAACATTGTACATTGTAGGGGCATCGTACTGTGTGGGGTAATCGTACATTATGGGGGCACTATACTGTGGGTGGCTGGGGCTGTGGGGGGCATCATGCTGTGTGTGTCGGGCTGTAGAGCATTGTACGTTGTGGGGCATCGTACTGTGTGTGGCTGGGGCTGTAGGGTAATAGTACATAGTGGGGGCATTGTACGTGGGGGCATCGTGCTGTGAGTGGCTGGGGCTGTGGGGGCATCGTGCTGTCAGCTGGGGCTGTAGAACATTGTACTTTGTGGGGGCAATGTGTGACTGAGGCTGTAGGGGCATCGTACATTGTGGCATTGTACTCTGGGAGGGCTGTGGGGTCATCGTACTGTATGTGGCTGGGGCTATGGGGTCATCGTGCATTGTGGGGTCATTGTACTGTGTGTGGCTGGGGCTGTGGGGGCATTGTACTGTGTGTGGCTGGGGCTGTTGCGGCATCGTGCTGTGAGTAGCTGGGGCTGTAGAACATTGTGGGGGCATCGTACTGTGTATGGGGCTGTGGGGTAATCGTACATTATGTGGGCATTATACTGTGTGGCTGGGGCTGTAGAGCATTGTATGTTGTGGGGACATCGTATTGTGTGTGGCTGGGGCTGTAGGGTAATCGTACTATGTGTGGCTAAGGCTGTTGGGGCATCATACATTGTGGTGGCATTGTACTCTGGGAGGGCTGTGGGGTCATCGTACTGTGTGTGGCTGGGGCTGTGGGATCATCGTGCATTGTGGGGGCATTGTACTGTGTGTGGCTGGGGCTGAAGAGGCATCGTACTGTGTGTGGCTGGGGCTGTGGGGGTATCGTGCTGTGAGTGGCTGGGGCTGTAGAACATTGTGAGGGCATCGTACTGTGTGTGGCTGGGGCTGTGGGGTAATCGTCCATTATGGGGGCATTATACTGTGTGGCTGGTGCTGTGGGGGCATTGTGCTGTGAGTGGCTGTGGCTGTAGAACATTGTACATTGTGGGGCATCGTACTGTGTGGCTGGGGCTGTAGGGTAATCGTACATTGTGGGGGCATTGTACTGTCTGGCTGTGGGGTCATCGTACTGTGTGTGGCTGGGGCTATGGGGTGATCGTACTGTGTGTGGCTGGTGCTATGGGGTCATCGTACTGTGTGTGGCTGGGGCTATGGAAATCCATGTGCTTTATTTCTATCCTCCTGTGCTCCCTTGTCGTCCACTTCCTTCTCACATGTACAGCTCACATGCACTCCTCACCTTCCTGAAAAACCTCAGCCCATCTTGGCCAAACATTGCAGAAAAAAAACTTACAATTCCAACAACTACTTGCTCTTTATCTTCCTACTACTGATTTCAGGGGACATCTCCCCAACCCTGGTCCACCATCTCACAACTTCAACCCCTACCTCATATCAAAACCATAATAATCTTATTAACATTACTTGCACTCCGTCATCTTTTAATTGTGCCCTCTGGAATGCACGGTCTGTATGTAACAAGCTTCCTTTCCTGCACAACTACTTTCTGAACAACTCTCTGAATCTGTTGGCCCTCACTGAAACCTGGATTCAGCATTCTGACACGGTCTCCCCTGCTGCCATTTCTATGGTGGCTTACAATTCTCCCATTCCCCGAGACCCACATACTGACATGGTGGTGGAGTCGGCATACTCATGTCCCCACAATGCACTTTCCAGGTCATCCCCCCCCAGTTCCATCACTCATTCCCTTATTTTGAGGTACACACCATCAGGCTCTTCCGTCCCCTCTCCCTCAGAGTAGCGTTCATATACTGAAGAGACAAAAACCTGACTGGCACTTCCAGACTAATGTGAACTAGGTGCAAACCAAAGGGAGCTACCCTCATGTAAAACATCCAAAAAAAAAAAAAGGCTGCACTCAAGCATACTAAAGCATGACAACATAGAATACATGAAATTTTGAATAGCAATATGGCTTTGGAATATAAGGAAAAATTTGAGACGCTTAGTATAAACATTTGGCCAAACATTTTAAAGCTCAACAACCATCGTCAAGGTGGTCTCAATTCTGTTGAGTCCCTAACCTAATGTGAACATACCTCTATTAGGCTGATATCTGAATTTCTGGGTGAATATGCACCTCTGTCAGTAATGCCTGCATTTATGGGTAAAGTAGGGAGCTGGTGTAATTAAAATCACCACCTGGTGGGAGCGGAGTGCTCGGTCAGCAAGCTAACATTCAAAAGACAAAAACCTGACTGGCACTTCCAGACTAATGTGAACTAGGTGCAAACCAAAGGGAGCTACCCTCATGTAAAACATCCAAAAAAAAAAGGCTGCACTCAAGCATACTAAAGCATGACAACATAGAATACATGAAATTTTGAATAGCAATATGGCTTTGGAATATAAGGAAAAATTTGAGACGCTTAGTATAAACATTTGGCCAAACATTTTAAAGCTCAACAACCATCGTCAAGGTGGTCTCAATTCTGTTGAGTCCCTAACCTAATGTGAACATACCTCTATTAGGCTGATATCTGAATTTCTGGGTGAATATGCACCTCTGTCAGTAATGCCTGCATTTATGGGTAAAGTAGGGAGCTGGTGTAATTAAAATCACCACCTGGTGGGAGCGGAGTGCTCGGTCAGCAAGCTAACATTCAAAAGACAAAAACCTGACTGGCACTTCCAGACTAATGTGAACTAGGTGCAAACCAAAGGGAGCTACCCTCATGTAAAACATCCAAAAAAAAAAAAATGGATGTTTTACATGAGGGTAGCTCCCTTTGGTTTGCACCTAGTTCACATTAGTCTGGAAGTGCCAGTCAGGTTTTTGTCTTTTGAATGTTAGCTTGCTGACCGAGCACTCCGCTCCCACCAGGTGGTGATTTTAATTACACCAGCTCCCTACTTTACCCATAAATGCAGGCATTACTGACAGAGGTGCATATTCACCCAGAAATTCAGATATCAGCCTAATAGAGGTATGTTCACATTAGGTTAGGGACTCAACAGAATTGAGACCACCTTGACGATGGTTGTTGAGCTTTAAAATGTTTGGCCAAATGTTTATACTAAGCGTCTCAAATTTTTCCTTATATTCCAAAGCCATATTGCTATTCAAAATTTCATGTATTCTATGTTGTCATGCTTTAGTATGCTTGAGTGCAGCCTTTTTTTTTTTGGATGTTTTACATGAGGGTAGCTCCCTTTGGTTTGCACCTAGTTCACATTAGTCTGGAAGTGCCAGTCAGGTTTTTGTCTTTTGAATGTTAGCTTGCTGACCGAGCACTCCGCTCCCACCAGGTGGTGATTTTAATTACACCAGCTCCCTACTTTACCCATAAATGCAGGCATTACTGACAGAGGTGCATATTCACCCAGAAATTCAGATATCAGCCTAATAGAGGTATGTTCACATTAGGTTAGGGACTCAACAGAATTGAGACCACCTTGACGATGGTTGTTGAGCTTTAAAATGTTTGGCCAAATGTTTATACTAAGCGTCTCAAATTTTTCCTTATATTCCAAAGCCATATTGCTATTCAAAATTTCATGTATTCTATGTTGTCATGCTTTAGTATGCTTGAGCGTTCATATACTGGTCACCCACTTCCTTGACCACTTTTCAGCCTGGCTGCTGCACTTCATGTCCTCAGAACTACCAACATCCCCATTAACAGCCCCACTTCCACATCTGCATCCCAGCTTCTATAACTAACCACTTCTCTAGGCCTCTCACAGCTTTCAACCTCTGAGACACACAAGGACGGTAACACCCTTGACCTGCTCTTTGTCCGGCTCTGTTCAATCTCACCTAAATAACTCACCGCTTCCACTCTCTGACCACAACATTCTCTCCTTCACGCTCACAAATCCACGCTCACAAATCCTCGCCCACCCCAACACACTCCTACCTATCACACATTCAGAAATCTACAAGCCATTAACCCTCAGACACTTTCAGACTTCCTACACTCATCACTGTCCGCAATCTCCTCTTTTTCCTGTCCTGATCTGGCTGTTCATCACTACAATGACACTCTTAGAAGCACCCTTGACCAAGTAGCTTCACCCTCAGAACTTCCAAACACAGAGTAAAACAGCCCTGGCTCACATCGCAAACTCAACTTCTCCAGCGATGCTCTAGGAGTGCTGAATGCCTATGGAGAAAAACCCGCACACCAGAAGACTTCATCCACTTCCAATTTATGTTAAGAACCTATAACGCTGCACATCACCTCGCCAAACAGACCTACTTCACCACCCTGATCTCACTAGCCAACAACCCCAAGAAACTTTTTGACACTTCACTCCCTCCTCAGGCCAAAAGCATAAGCCCCTATCACAGACATTTGTTCTGATGACCTGGCCTCCCACTTTATAGAAAAAATAGATAATATCCTTCAGGAAGACTGCTCCCAAGCACCAAGTGCTGTGACTCCCATCCCTCCCTGCATTTCCCCTGGCTCACTTTCCACATTTGATCCCATCACAGAAGAAGAAGTCTCCAGACTCCTCTCGTCCGACTACATACACTACCAACCCCATTCCCTCACATCTCCAGTCTCTCCAATTGTCACAACTCAATCTTTAATCTCTCCCTCTCCTCGGGCATTTTCCCATCCTCCTTCAAACACTCCATCGTTACTCCATTACCATTACTAAAGAAACCCGCTCTCTACCCATCCTGCACAAACAACTACAGACCAGTCTCCAATCTCCCCTTCAACCCTAAACTTTTGGAGTGCCTAGTCTACTCCCGCCTTACCCTTTACCTCTCCACTCACTCCCTCCTAGACCCTTTACAGTCCGGCTTCCGCCCCCTACATTCGACTGAAACTGCACTCATCAAAGTGACTAATGACCTTCTGACAGCAAAAGGTAATGGTGACCACTCTCTGCTCATTCTTCATCCTTTCTGCAGCTTTCGACACTGTTGACCACCATCTCCTACTCTCTAGGCTCCAGTCACTAGGCATTAAGGACACTGCTCTCTCCTGGTTCTCTTCCTATCTTTCTGACCGCTCCTTCAGTGTTTTGTTCTCTGGCTCCACGTCATCTCCTCTTCCTCTCGCTACCGCTCAGTCCTTGGCCCCCTTCTCTTCTCTCTCTACACTGCCCCAATTGGACAGACCATCAGCAGATTTGGCTTTCAGTACCATCTTTATGCTGATGACACACAACTATACACGTCATCCCCTGCATCTTTCCGCAGTCTCCAACATCATGTCCGCTCTCTATCTGAAACTCAACCTCTCCAAAACTGAACTTCTCCTGCTCCAGCCATCTACTAATCTCCCTAAATCTTACATTTCCATCTCCGTGGGCAGCACCATAATAACACCCCTGCAGCAGTCGCAATGTCTGGGTGTTATGTTTGACACCAATCTCTCCTTCACCTCCCATATACAATCTCTTGCTGCTTACACCTAACGAACATCTCTAGAATCCGCCCTTTTCTCACCATGGAAACAAAAACCCTCACTGTAGCTTTGATCCAGTCCATTCTTAATGCAGCAGCCAGGGTCATCCATCTGGCTAATCGGTACTCAGACGCGTCCGCTCTTCGCTAGTCCTTACATTGGCTGCCCATTCATTATAGGATCCAATTCAAATTACTTGATCTCACCCACAAAGCTCTCCACAGTGCGGCACCCCCCTACATCTCATGCCTCATTTCTATCTATCGGCCTAACCGACTACTGCGCTCTGCAAACGACTTTCGACTAACCTCTGCACTAATCCATACCTCCCACTTCCGACTCCAAGACTTCTCCGGCACTGCGCCAATCCTCTGGAATGCTCTACCCCAAGAAATTAGGACTATCCACAATTTGCATAGCTTCAGGCGCTCCCTCAAAACACATTTGTTCAGCGCGGCCTATTATGTTCCCTAATCAAATTCATTCTATGTGTAAGTGTGTGTGTGTGTAGCCCATTCACTATCTCCATCTATCCCTCACTCCCTCAAGATGGCTGGACCATCATTGTAAATACACCATTGTATATAAACACCTGTACTTTGTATCTCCCCTACCTCATTGTAGATTTTAAGCTCTCACGAGCAGGGTCGTCTTATTTTGCTTTAATTATTGTATTGTTAACGTTGTTACTTATGACTTGTGTTTTGAAACTGTTAAACTGTAAAGCACTGCGTAATATGTTGGCGCTATATAAATAAAGATTATTGTTATTATTAACATACCTTTAAGGCTATGGTCACATGTTCAGTATTTGGTCAGAATTTTACATCAGTATTTGTTATCCAAATCCAGGAGTGGGTGAAAAATACAGAAATGATGGCGTGTTTCTATTGTTATGGTAAATATTTATAATTTGCTTTGATTATTATTTTAGACAATTAAATCTACCTATATATCTGTGATAATTTTGTATTTTAGTAATAGCTTTATAAGTGTTATTAATAAAAGCAATAACACAGGGCGTTGTCTCTGATATAGAGGTATCTGCCTGTTAAAGTGAACCTGTCATCACTTTTGGCTGCTATAAGATGCGGCCACTGCCTTTCAGGGCTTATCTACAGCATTCTATAATGCTGTAGATAAGCCCACGATCCGACCTGCAAGATAAGAAAAATAAGTTTTATTATACTAAGCTGGGGGGCGGTCCGAAGGGTGTCGCAGGTCCGGGTCTGGTGCTTCCCATCTTCTTGCGATGCCGCCCTCCTGCTTTTTTCATGGCTCTCCTGCATTGCTCCTGCGCAGGCGTACTTTTCTGCCCTGTTGAGGGCAGAGAAAAGTAATGCAGTGCGCAGGCACCGGGAAATGTCAGAGAGACCCAACGCCTGCACACTGCAGGAATTTGCTCTGCCCTTCTCAGGACAGAAAAGTATGCCTGTGCAAGACCGCGATGGCTGGGAGCCATCAAGCAAGCAGGAGGGCGGAGGCGCCGGACCAGACCTGCGACACCCATTAGACCGGACCACCCCCCCGGGTGAGTATAATAAATTGTTTTCAACTTGGACTGTCCCAAGGTGAGACCATGCAGGCTGAGAACCACTGAGGAATGAGCTGCTGTGAGCGCAGCATCAGTGACTAGAAGTGACCTCATCGAGGTTACCGTAGGTCACTGAGGATACATTCCCAGCCAGGCTAAACTGCGGTGACCTCAGCACGGTGAGAAAAAAATCACTGAGTTTATGGCAGTGAACTCACTGAGCTGAACTGCGGTGAACTTGTAAAGGTTCGTCGGATGCAGTAAAGAGCAGGAGGCAGAGAAGGGATTAAGAAGAATTGTACTTTAACAGGTTATCTTAGAATTCAGGGATACTCCACGCAGTTAGATGATTTAGCTATGAAACACCAGGTATGGAAACTTAACTCGCACAAATAAATATACAATATTCATAAAAAGGAAGGGGATATGAGAGTAATGACTTATCGATTGCAGTTCTTGTTGGGGGACGGTTGGAACAACTCCCGCTGGCGTCGTAGTCCGTGAACAAAGTCTGTGGCTCTGCTGTGTAGGAACGAGATGCACTATCTCCTGACCGTGCCAAAGTATCCCGGTCTGTTGGTCTTGGGTTTGTTGATGCGTGGAAATAGTTCCTTCCGTTGGTTCCTCGGGAGTGACGCGGTACACCGGGAGCACACCGCCGTACAGGCCGCAGGAGTGATAAGGCCTAGCAAGGACTCACAAAGTTCGGGAAAATGAGAAACGTCTGCTGCACTGCAAGTTATGGATCGGGCTGGTGGAAGGGCACCCGATAATGGCTGGAAGGGTGAGACAGTCTGCAATGAATTGGCGTCAGTGGCGGTGATAGCCAGAGGAGAGGGAGTCAACCTGAGTCCTACTCTATTTGCCTTCCCACCAAGTCTCCCGTGTTCCCGCTCTCTGTCCCTTTTATCTCCCTCATGCCCCATTCTGTCAGGTGTCCAGGCCCTTCCCATACAGACAAGTTATCCGGTGGCAACAATGGTGACGGCCACGATAGTTCCGGCTCCAGAGCCCATCTTGAATCAGCAACACTGTTCCTGTTTATCCTCTTACAAACTGTGAGTTTTTCTCACAGTGCTGAGGTCACCACAGTTCAGCCTGGCTGGGAATGGAGCCTCACTGACCGGATGTAACCTCGATGATTTCACCGATAGTTACTGATGCTGCGCTCGCAACAGGTCATCAGTGTCTCTCAGCCCGGACGGTCGCATTTTGGCACCTTCGAGGTTGAAAACTATCCTCAGATATAGATTACGGCATGGCACAGAACATCGGACAGGTGAGGGATATTGTTTTTTTTTTTATTTTTGTTTAATTACAGGAGACATTGGCGTCAATAGAATGGGCATTAGGTGAATATAACTGTTTGTTATTTTTAAATAAAAATGGAAAAGTGTGTTTTCTTTTGATTTTAAATAAAGGACTTTATACTTGCCATGTCTTTATTTACAATATACCGTATTTTACAGATCATAAGGCACACTTTTTTCCTCCAAATTTGGGGGGAAATAGGGGTGCGTCTTATAATGCATTTATCTTGCCGGTACTGTTGCTGCAGGCTGGGATGAGGGGGTGCCCGGCTGTGTTGCTGGGGTGTCCGGCGGTGCTGCAGCGGTCTCCGGTGCTGTGGGGGGCTCTGCCGACATTTTGTGAAAAGCCATCGCCCCTGCAGATCCGTGGTTTCCTGTGCGGTGGACTCCGGGAAAATGGCCGCCGGGGGTGGCGCCTGCGCAGATGGAGATCTCGGCATCAAGATCTCAGGAGATGAGATTTCAGCGCTGAAATCTCATCTCTCATAGTTGTGGTCTACCTATGATGTCAATTACAGGCCTCTCTCATCTTTTTAAGTGGGAGAATTTTCACAATTGGTGGCTGACTAAACACTTTTTTCCCCACTGTATATCCTGAAATAATGCAAAGCACCTATGGTAAAATCTGCATGTCAAAAAGATGTAAAAGCTGCCTAGGATAACACTGATATGAAAATATAATTTCCTGGGCATGATAAGAACACTAGAGAAATGGATGAGTAAATGCAAGTGTGAACAAAGGTAATACAATTAATACCACAATTTAGCTAGGAAAATAATAGTAGATGTTGTACACAGTTGCTAAAGATAACAGTGGTGTATTTATCCAAAGTGGACCTAGGTCCCATATTGTTATCACATTATCACAAGCCCAAGAATAAGAGAAGGTGCTCAATGATAAGCACTTAACAGAATTATCAATGAAATAAGGTTCCTAGTGAGCCTAGGCCTAGGGTGTGAAATGATGATCTGGTTGATGGCTGCTGAGAGCTGCCACCTAGAGATACACCAACAATGCTTATAGACCAGGACCAGAGTGGGTGCAGACAAAAGGTGTGGGGGTCATGTGGAGCCCAACACGTATTGCCACTGCAATGGCTTCATCAGGAAGCTCTGCACCACCAACATCAGCAAATGCGCCAGACTAGACCCAGAGCTGCTACGAGATTTCACCTGTTATCGCACACCACCAGGCCAGGTACATCTTTCTGGTGTTTGTTCCCCATCCACAGCTCCTGTGTGGTGTGGGATTTGTCCCTCAAACAGAGGAGCTAAAGAATAGAAATGAGCTAACCTTTCAAGGTTCAGTTTGATTTGCCAAACGTTTAGACGTTCGCTGAACGGTTTGACAAACATATCCACCATTAGATTCAATGGGAGGCCAAACCAAGCGTATAAACAACACCTTAAGGGGGCCAAAAGCTTCCCAAATAGCTAAAATTAGGGGCAGACATCTTGAAAAGTGGCATCAATTGACCCACAGAAGAAATTTACAAATGGCACAGCAACAGTCAGCCATGGGGCATGCATGAGGTATCTTGATCTGTCCCAGCATTTACAGCTTGGAATTGAAGTTTCATTGAGGACCTGGTGGTTAAGGGAGCGGTGTAAGCCTTCTTAGCTGGGAGACCTGATACCTCATGCAACACCTGCAATGTTTTTTTTATTATTATTCCAGCCACACTCAGATACCACAAATATCAGTTTCATACAGTAACAATGTTAGAAATATTTAAGGAAAGAAACACAGGTAGTTGACAGAAAGTAAGTGCAGGCCTGCCTGTCTATGAGCCCTACTTACCCAAGCAACCAACCAAATGAAAACCCAATTTGGAGCCTGCACATTTAAAAAAATAATTGTCTCACTCCACTAACGTGGCGTCAATTTTGACAGAGTAGAAACAGTATAATAGGCCTCTGACACACCTTCCACCACAGGCAACCCATCAGATGGAGACCCAACTTGGAGTCTCCATATTTCAAAATATTGTTTGTAACAACAACAGCAGTAGCAACAGCAGGCACAGAAGACACCACAAAGATTGCGCAAACTGCAATAAAGCGAGATCAGTGCATGAAACTGAAACCCACACCATTGCCTAGTCTGTCTAGTGTGCGACTGGGGTGCAAAAGTAATTGGAGATCAATGACTTGTTCATGTTGATGAAAGTAAGGCGGTCTACACTTTCAGGGGACAGCAGGATGCGCTTATCCGTTGGGACACCACCACCAGCGCTGAAGACAAGTTCTGAGAGAACGCTGGCTGATGGTCATGACAAATCCTCCAAGGCGTGACAGGAAATCTCAGGCCATCCTTCCATTTTTGAAGACCAGAATGTAAAAGGGTAACACCCCCCCCCGGATCAGCTCTCATAAATATCTCACATAAGGATATATTTTGAAATTAAAGGACTTAAGAGATAAATATGCCTTATATAGCAAGAAGTAATAAACTAGTATAGACTATAAGCACAACTCCAGACTCCCGTAGTTTAAGTGTGTGTAAAGCAAAAGGTTAATAAAGCGGCAAATAGGGTTTCAAGAGTCATTTAGACTGATCAGAGTAGCAGTAGACTTTACCAGGTAGTATCTCAGTGCTGATAACAATGGCTGCATAAGCTGCAAAAAGAAATTATTACTATAAACTATATAGACCCCAGAGAGAATATGTCAAGACCGTTTTCCAGTGTTGAATCCTCTGGTGAACAGCCACTGACCATTGAAGTCTGTTAAGTAAACAAGATAAACCACACGGGAAAGAAAAATCACAGCCATGTTTGTGATGTGGCGTTGGGTAAATGTGCTCTGTGTTGGGTTTAAATAGAAGGTCGCACTTAAACGAATGGCTATTCCTGATAGTGATGTACTTCCGGTTTGGTCCGGTCATATGTTACCTGCATGTACAGAACGTGTTACCGGAAGTGACGCGAACAATGAAAGGTGTCACCTCTGGGCACCATATTGGTGGGAAACGAGAATTGAAAAAAGCACATTAGAGTCACATGAGCAGTCTAATTGGTAAGTGGAGTAATGCTGCTACCTAAGGTCAACAGAGAGGCGTTCTGCTCACTTAAATTTACCATAGATGGGAATTGAAGGCTGTGCCTAATAAAGATAGAATATAAACATCGATAGACATAAATCTAAGGAAATGGAATAATAAGTGGATAAGTAAACAAAGTAAAAAAATATAAAAGGGATAAAATAAAAATAATAATAATGATAAATATAAAAATAGCTGAATTAGTACGTTAAACACGAAGAGAAGAGACCGTATAGAAATATGTGGAAGGTAATAGAATTATGAAGATTGTCACCATCCCAGTTACCATGAGTCAAAAGGATGGGTCAACCTGTACGTGTCTAAATTAAAAAAAAGGGTAAAATGAGTCATTTGTACAAAGTATTATCAGATAAAACTAGAAATTTCATATTCCCTTTTGAGTCTCTTAGGTTCAAGGGTATCCAACCTGTGAATCCAGAAGGATTCATGGCATTTGAGTGTTTTTATCCTGTTACCACTTTTCCTAGGTATGGTAATGTGCTCCACAACTTGAAACTTTAATTGTACTTTTATGGTACAGGTAAGTATGTCTTTCCACATCGAATACTGGATTTGTGTTGTGACATGCGGTCTCATATATGTTGGGTGGTCTCCCCAATATATACGAGAGTGCACGGACACTTTATTGCATATATAACAGGACAAATCACAAGGGAAAAAAAACATGAATATCAATTCCCTCACTGGTGTAAGGATGAAAGAATTTTCTCCCTTTCTGTATGTTGCCACACTGTGGGCAATGCAAACAAGGGAATGTACTTCGCTTGGGGGTATTGAGAAAAGTCTGTATCAAAGTTTTCTTATTGGAACCTAGGTCTGCACAAATTAGTTTATTTTGGAGATTGGTCGACGGAAACATGGTAAGAGAGGACATTTAAATTCTGCAATTTTGGGGTAACTGGCTTGTAGTATATACCAGTGTTTACGTATACCGTACTTTTATGTATCCTACACATGAAAGGGTGGAATATGTGTATAAATGGAATCCATGTATCTGTCCTTTCTTTTAACCTCTTGGAAGGATTTCTACATTGGTTTAGTAATGTCTTGGGGTAAGAATTTATTTTCAATCAACAAGAGTGCCACACAATCTTCTAATTTATGCAAAAGAACATACTGCACCAGGGCTCGTCAATTCTGCAACATGGGCAGAGTGGAATTCCACCATGTCGGAACATTGCAAATCAAACTGTAAGCCGGTAGGCCGAAAGACCTCTATAGCGATGTAAGTCCATGACCTGTGGGGTGCGATTGTCGGAAGTGAGCACACAGCAACCATGGTTTTGGCAGCAGCTCATCAGGCAGGGATAGTGGCTGAAAAATCGCTGTAACACCAGGTTGAGGATGTGAGCCTTGCAAGGAACGTGTGTGAGGTTGCTTTGGCGTAAGGCAGCTACCAGGTTTGCACTTTTATCACACATGGCCTTCCCTGGCTCCAGGTTCAATCGAGACAGCCATTGCTCTAACTCGGCATGGATAGCTGTCCACAACTCTTGAGCTGTGTCACAGATCTCCAAGGCATATTAAATTAAACTCTGGCTGATTGTGGGAAGCCCTGGCAGACATAGATTTTATCCGGTAATGGATGATTTTGTTGGCGACATGCTGGTGTAGCGCAGGCATAGCTTTCTTAGAGAAGTAATGGCGACTGGGCAACTGGTACTGGGGGACTGCGACGGGCATAAACTTTCTGAAACTGTCTGTATCCACCATGCAGATAGGAAGCATTTCCGTGGACAACAGATTGTAGATGGTGGAGTTCAAGCTCTTAGCTTTGGCATGTGTAGGAGGAAACACTTTTTTACGTGACCACAACTGTGGCTGCTGTGCTGAGAGAGGGCGGAGTACGGAGAACAGGACAAACTGCTGGATTGTGAGTGAGGTGCAGGCAAAGATGTTATGGTGGATTGAGAAAAATGTGTTGTACTAAGTGAGACAAAAGCAGCAGTCATGTCTACTTCCGTAACAGCTGACTGGCTCTAACTCACCCCAACTGTAGGGGATAAACAATTGTAGTTTTCGGCCGTACACCTGTGTGAGAAGACTTGGCATGGTGACAGAGGAGGAAGAAGCAGCAGATGGGGTTGATGAGATGGCAGTCGTTGACAAGACCGGTTAGTCTGCATTTTAGCGCAGTGAGATTCCTACACTAAGGCATGTTGATTGCGTATGTGCCGGTTCATGCATGTAGTTGTCAAATTATTGCAATTTTTGCCTCTACTGATTTTTTTTTTGCAAATTTGGCAGATAATGTGTGTTGGGTCATCCTTTGCGGTCTCAATAAATGCCCAGGCTAGGCAACCCTTGCTGCCCCTGTGAACTGCACACTCGTGACTGGTGCTGATCACAGCCAGAGTTGGTGCTGAGGATGCAGCACTTGTCATGGTTGCATCACTTTGTGTCTGTGTGGGAAGCCGCAACATAACCTTCTCATCTTCCTCCTCCTCCACCTTCTCTGCTGACTTACTCAGCTGCATACCTCTGGGTTCACACCAAGTGAGATCTATAACCTAACCTCATCATCATCCTCTGTTCTCACATTCCTCACCCTGAGAGTCACCCTCCTCGTCTTCCTGCCCTGAAAGCACAGAACAGTCCAAGTGTGCCTGTGGTACCTGAGTCTCATTAGAATCACCTCAGCCCTTGGTTGTTAACGTCTGGTGACGAGGGTCTGGATTCCGCTCGGACACTACTTTGTCTGGCCCGGATCCAACATGAAAAAATTTTGGGCCTCGGTGCAGATGCTTTCTTCCTCTGGATTTTGTGACTCTTCGGAGTAGACCTCTGATGCTCATGTAATAGAATGTGTGCACAGCACAGTAGAATGGGCCATTTGAGGTTCCACACTGTCAGTTGGGAGTTTGGAAATTTTTGACGCAGGGGGAAACTGAGGTGCCACCTGTGAGGATTGTGCTGTGTGTGATGTTAAGGTGGAGGAAGAGGAGGAGAGGCCACTTGATGCAGTGCTTTCCATCCAATGTAGCACATGCTTTTTATAAGCCACCTCTACAAGGCATTCCACTCTGCGGCTGCCAAAGAAAGGGAGTCGATTAGCCCGTCCAGTAACAGTTGTTATCAATGGTCCTTGGTAGGACGAGACGGTGTTTGTTCAGTTGAGCTTTCATTAACATTAACAGATAATCCACCCACATGTTGAACACCAAGCCTATTCCTCCTTCCACCATGACCTCGCTTTTAACCCCGTCATGTTGCATGTACCCTTCCCCTCTTGTGACATGCTGTTTCACAACCTTGGACCCACAGCTGTCACTAAATGAACAATCACTATTTATTTTCTTAGACAGTGTGTGGGAGCAATACTGTTATACCTAACGATTTTTAAGTTGAAATCCGGCCTTCTGATTTGCCACTGAAACTCAGTTTTATCACAAACTATTTGGATTAGCTATTTGGGCCTCCTCTCTGCACCCTAATATTGGGCTTAACAATTTATAAGTGGAAATTTGGCTTTCTGATTTGCCACTGAAACAGTTTTAGCACAAATGATTTGGAGTAGCAAATGGGGCCTCCTGAGACTGCCACACAGTTTTGGCACAATCTAGTTTGATGCTGGAGAATTGATTTCATACAGAACAGGATCTTATCTAGTTAACTGACAAGTTCACTTTCAGCAGCAGCACTAGGGCAGGAGCAACTTCTCTGCACTGTGACACTGAGACAATAGCGCTAGCAAATCAACATGTCTGCTTTTTATATGGCCATGTACATGTGACTTCAGCAGCCAATCTTACAAGACCTTGCGTCATGACGCTGTAGATAGAGATTGGTTGACCCCTAGATGATCGGATCCGGCGGGTTCGACAGAACAGTTACAAAAAAAGAATTCCAGATTGGGTATCTGAACAGTACTGGGACCTGACCCCATTCACTAGAATGGGAGGCCCGAACATCCAGTGTTTGCACGCTGTCATGTGCATGACAGCTCAGCAGACACTGCTTCTAATCAGTAAGACAGACGCGGTTCCCATGCTTTTAAATGACAGCGTGAGCCTGCAGCTGTGATTGGAGGTAAAACGTTTACCTCCATTCACTATCTTCAGCTGATAGGATAACTGCTCCCATCAGCCGACGGTTGCTGCTGCTAATAACAGAGCAGGTGGAAGCTGATGGGAGTATTCATCAGCTTGCTCTGTAAATTTAAAAATAAATAAATAGCGTTGTGGGGTCCCTGTATTTTTGATAACCAGACAGGCAAAACTAACAGCTGGGGTTGCAACACTCAGCTATCAGCGTTAGCAAGGTTGGTTATCAAGAATAGAGGAGTCCCCACGCCATTTTTTTTTCATTTAAATAAATAATTTAAAAAAAAACGGCGTGAGGTCCCCCCATTTTTAACAACCAGCCTTGCTAAAGTAGACAGCTGGGGCAAGTATTTTCAGGCTGGTAAGAGGCCATTGATATTGCTCAGAAAAGGCTCATCTGTTAGCTGTGACAATTCTGGCGCTTTGCTCGGCTCTTCCCACTTTCCCTGCACCTGTGGCAAGTGGGGTTCATGTCACCTTTTGTATTGTCCAGTGACATCAAGCCCATGGCTTAGTAATGGAGAGGCGTCTATAAAACACCTATCTAATCTAATAGTTATATTGTAAATAAACACACAGCCAGAATAAAGTCCTTTAATTGAAAGAATGACACAGACTCCTTTAATTATTCTAAATTTAATCATACTCACGTCATCACCCATTCCTTTGAAGCCCTCGTCTCCTGTAAAAAAACAAAAATAAAAAACAACTATATGCCTCATCTGTCCGTCATTCTGTCCCATGCCATAATCCATGTCTGGGGTATAAATAGTTTTCAAAATGGACAGTGCCAAGTTGCTATCGTCCATTATTTATTTAAATAATTTAAAAAGAAAACACCATGGGGATCCCTCTATTCTTGATAACCAACCTTTCTAACTCTGATAGCTGAGGGTTACAGCCCCCAGCTGTGAGTTTTGCCTGGCTGGTTATCAAAAATACAAGGAAACGCAAGCTGTTTTTTATTATTTATTTACAGCGCCGGCTGATGTATACTCCCATTAGCCGTGGCCTGCTCTCACTGTTAGGCCGGGGTCAGACATGGAAGAAACTCGCACGAGTGTCGTATGTCAATACCAGGCTCTGCCACCGGCACTCGGGACTGGAGCGTGCGGCTGCATAGAAATGCATGCAGCCACACGCTCCAGTCTGAGTGCCGGCGGCAGTGTCGGGTATTGACATGCGAGATTCGTGCGAGTTTCTCGCATGTCTGACCCCGGCCTTATTAGCGGCAGCAGGCGGCAGCTGATGGAAAAAGTAGTCCCATCGACTGACGCCATTGACCAGAGGTAAACTTTTTACCTCTGACCACAGTCGTGGGCTCACGTTGTCATTTGACAGCGTGGGAACCGTGGCTGTCTGACTGTCGGTAATGATTTTACTGCCGATCGAAAGTAGTGTTTGCTGGTCTGTGATGCACATGACAGTGCAATAAACACTTAGTGTTTGCGGGCTGAACCGGAACAGGAACAAGGACTTCGTGGTGAAGTCCGTGTTTGGTGTCCGTGCCGGAACAGTAGGTATTTGTTATGGATGCTGAACTTTACTGTTCGGGTTCGCCCATCTCTGGCTGTGGATGGTTTTTGAGCCATGATTGACTGTCAAAATCAACACACATAAAGTTAAGGGGGAAAAAAAGTGCGCTGCTCCTCTACCCTCTCCACACTCCCTCCGCTCATCAAAAACGTCTCCCATTCCACCTGCTCATCATACAGCACCACTATCCTAGCAAAAGTAATAACAAAAGCATTAGTGGAAACACTAAGATTTGCTGAACTGCGACCGAATTTTGCCAACTTTGTGTAAAAATGTTCGTGAAAGCGAACACGAATCTGAATGTGTTATGATCGTGCCGAATTTGAGATTGGCGTTCATTTTTTCTAACACATAGACTCATCTCTAGTGAGCACCACTCACATTGTTCTATTTCACTTGGTTGATCGGTACACACATGGAGTGCTTTTCTTTGTTTTTCCTGAGGAGTATTTAGGGCTTCTCAGATGTCATATAGTGAAGCTTACGTAAAAATGAAAAAGTTCTGGCTGCTACAGCTATGAATGAATGAACAAAAAATACATCCATACATCCAAACCGTCCTGCAAACAACGAAATGGACCCGCATTTAGATCTACATCCTGCAGTCCTGGATGTCTGCTGAATGTCCCTCAATGCTTACCCCACTGAGATCTCCTACCGGGGTAAAAGAAATGGTAAATGGGAGTGAATTGGGGATGGAGCTAAAGGCATTATCAAAATTTGCCATGATGTGTTACGTCCACTGCATTGTTGGTCCCTTTTTCTGTTCAGTACAAGTTGGGAAGCGTGTATAGTAATTGTTGAGCTGTGGCTTCACAACAGATCAAACAGACAAGTTTATTGAACTCGGTCGTTTTCAAGACTAGACAGAATGGTGGATGCAATATACTATGTGGACACTAGAGGGTGGTGTTGCTTTACAAATAAAAAATCTCACGGTTGATAGAGCTTCGATAAAAGTTCAGTGAGAGATCTCACTGCTGATCCTGTGTGTCAGAGAAAAGCATGAAATTCACCAATAACCCTAAAAACATTCTATCTCTAGTAGGTAATTAGATGTAAGATGAGAGAAGCCATAACTGTAGGTGAGTTGGGGTGTGTATCTGAAGCGTCTTAGATGCAGTTGCGCTATTCCCAATGGATAATAAGAGATAGAACGAGTCTTATTAGCCCCACTCTGAGGTATGTTGTAGCACAACATTTAGGCCGGGGTCACACTTGCGAGAAACTTGCACAAGTCTCGCACCTCAATACCCGGCACTGCCACCTGCACTCTGGACCGGAGTGTGCGGCTGCATGTATTTCTATACAGCTGAACATTCCGGTATCGAGTCCCGGCGGCAGTGCCGGGTATTGAGGTGCGAGACTTGTGCGAGTTTCTCGCAAGTGTGACCCCGGCCTTAAAGGGATTCTGTCAGCACAGAACTGACTGTTCAAACCAAGTACAGGCGTTCAGTGCACAAAGGCGTGGCCAAACAGTTAATGCACTTGCCACCTGCTTGTCCTGAAAGTCTCCAGTTTTTTATGTCTCAAGATATTCACTATACATTAGTTTTATAGATATGGTTGTTATTCATGAGGTTTAAAACCATTATGTGGACTTTCTATTTACTGTTTGTTTCCAGAAGAGCAGCGATTTTAGTTGTGAAACATTTTTCATTTTGTTTTTAAAACATTTTTAGAATATTTTTACAAATGTTATCACTTTGTTTTTCACTTTTTTTTGCTTAGTACCAGAAGAGGACATCAACTTTAAATCGTTTAATCTCTGTCCTAACTTCTTGTAATATTTCTGCATTGTAGGGTATTAAACCTGTCTTAGGGCTTGTTCAGATGACCAGATTTTTGGTCCAACTGCTGTTTTTGGAAAAACAGTGGAAAAAAAACTTTAAAAATATGAAAAAGACCAACAATCAAATTATTCCTTTTTTGCCCCATTGAAAATAAAATAATAAAAAAATACACATATTTGGTATCGCTGCATTCAGAAATGTCCAATTCTATCAAAATACGAATACAATGAATCCGATTGTTAAACAGGGTAACGAAAAAAAATTGAAACTCCAGAATTATGTTTTATTGACTGCCGCAACATTGCAATAAAATGCTATGAGAGGTGATTAGTGTTGAGCATTCCGATACCGCAAGTATCGGGTATCGGCCGATATTTGCTGTATCGGAATTCCGATACTTAGTTCCGATATTTTTCCAATATCGTATACCGGAATCGGAAGTTCCCATAATTCTTTGAGAGGCAATGTGATTTTAGTCAGCCAATGAGGAATCTTATGAAGTGTGGGCACATCCTGTAATGCTGCGGTCATCTTAACTAATGGCATGGCTGTGATTGGCTGCTGAAATGATGTCAGAATGCACTATAAAAGGCGCCGCCGCCATTTTAGCGTCACTGTGCTGTGAACTCAGTTAGGGACAGAACGCTGCTCTGCTGACTCTGAGGGACAGTTAGAGATTGCGATTTTGTGTACTTTGCTTTAGGCAGGCTAGTTTACCAACCGCTGTGTAAAGCTTCCTTTTGCCTGCAGTGTTGTTTTAACAGCTCTGTGCAAGGTGTGTGTGTGAGAGTGCAGGTGACGCTGCAGTTTGCTCTGCATCCAACGCTGTCTGTAGGCATCTGCACGTGTCACTCACAGACTCTTTTTTTTTTTCTTTAGTACTTCTAGCTGCTCCATTCAATAGAAATTATAGTGTGACGCGCTTCCATCCGTATACTATACATTGGTTGCAAACACTATAGAAGTACAGAAAGGGGCCTTTCACAGATAGTGAACAGTTGTGTTTCAGTGTTCACTGCAGTCTGTGAGGTTTTGATTTTTTGAGTGCAGATCACGCTCCAGTTAGTTCTTCAACCACTGCTGGTTGTAGTCTGCTGAGCGTGTGTCACTGCCTCATCCTTCACATTTTTCTCTAATTGGTGCTGCTCCATTATATTTGAAAAAAATCTAATCTATTAGTGTGACGCGCTTCCATCCGTATACAATACATTGGTTGCAAACACTATAGAAGTACACAAAGGGGCCTTTCACAGCTACTGAACAGTTGTCTGCAGTGTTCACTGTAGTCTGAGCTTTTCATTTTTTGAGTGCAGATTACGCTCCAGTTAGTTCTTCAACCACTGCTGGTTGTAGTCTGCTGAGCGTGTGTCACTGCTTCATCCTTCACATTTTTCTCTAATTGGTGCTGCTCCATTATATTTGAAAAAAATCTAATCTATTAGTGTGACGCGCTTCCATCCGTATACAATACATTGGTTGCAAACACTATAGAAGTACACAAAGGGGCCTTTCACAGCTACTGAACAGTTGTCTCCAGTGTTCACTGCAGTCTCTGAGGAATAACCACACTTAGGCCTTATAACTTTTCTGACTTTCTTTATCAATCTACCAAGATGAAGAAGGCAGGGAGTAAGGCACGTGGTTGTGGCCGTGGAGTTTCAGCAGGGAGAGGACGTTGGGATTCTGTGGCTGCTGCCGCACCCAGTGACACAGCATCCACCAGTTTTCCCCGTGAGCGTTCCTTTATGCGCACTTTTGTAGGAGCTCAGCGTACCCCCCTGCTGTGGGAAGAACAAATTGAAGCCGTTGTTGGTTGGATGGCAGCCAATGCATCGACTTCAATTGCTTCCACCTCCTCTCAGGACCACAGCACTGTTGAACAACCATCTGTCTCTTCACCGCCTGCCAAATTGCCCAGGCAGTCAGAGAGTTCTGAACTGGAGCCAGCTGAGTCTCTGCTTCTGTTCTCAGAATCTGTTGGCTTGCAAACAGGGGCCCAGCCAAGCAGCATTCTGGAATGTGAAGAAGAGGCAGTGTGCAGTGATGCGCAACAGCTGTGTCTCTCTGAATGTGAAGAGGCGGGTGAGCCAGTGCCGATGGTCAGCACACCGCAGAACGCATCTGATGATGATGAGACTCAGGTGCCAGTTTCTGTTGAGCATGGTGCTGGCCAGACCACACAACAGCAGCAGGTGTTGGAAGAGGGTAGTGGAGATGATGAGGTCCAAGACCCAACATGGCGTGAGGAACAGGAAGGTGGTGGTAGCAGCTCTGAGGAAGAGATTGCCCGAACGGTCCAAACAGTAGGGAGAGGTAGGCTGCAGACTCGGTTGCCTGTAGCCTCCAGTTTGGCACCCGTTCGTAGCAGTTCTCTTCCAACAGCCAAAACGGGCGCTCCCAGGACTTGCACTGCGTGGTCCTTTTTTGACACACTTGCAGATGATATTTGCTATGTCAAATGCAAGCTGTGTCATCAAAAAGTAAAAAGAGGTAAAAGTGTCAGTAACCTTAATACCACAAATATGTGGAAACATGTGCGGTCAAAGCACGTGGTTGAGTTACAAAGACACACTGGAGATGTAGGCCAACCTACAGCAGCACCTACATCTTCAGCTCGTGTTGGAGCCTCTTCCTCCAGCTCACACACAGCTGGTTCGGCTTCCTCACAGGATCGCCATGGAAGAACCTCTGTCACTGTTGTCCAGAGACCCAGTGTTATTCCACCCACAGCTGCAAGTTCCCTGTCATCCTCACACTCCCAGGCCACAAAACAGCCATCGGTAGCACAGGCATGGGATAAAAGATGGCCATACTCGGCAAACCATCCACGAGCACAGGCTCTGAATGCTGGCATTGCAAAACTCCTGTCCCTTGAAATGCTGTCATTCAGGCTGGTGGAGACTGACAGTTTCTGTAACTTAATGGCATTGGCAGTCCCACAATACAATGTGCCCAGCCGATTTTATTTCAGCAGGCAAGCCGTCCCTGGTCTGCAAAAGCATGTTGAGGGAAAAATTAAACATGCGCTACTAAACGCCGTCAGTAGCAAGGTCCACCTGACCACCGATGCGTGGACCAGTACCCATGGCCAGGGACGATACCTTTCCCTCACTGCCCATTGGGTCAATGTTGTGGAGCCGGGTACAGATCTTGCGAGTGGCGCTGTACGTGTTCTGCCAACTCCAAGGATTGCAGGAATCCAGTCTGTCCACATTGACTCCTCCTCCTACTCCAGTTCCTCAGAATCATCGCTGCAGGAGCCGTCACGGTCTACCTCCACATGGACCCGTGAACGCTTACCTGATGCGACCGATATGAGCACAGCCGTGGCCAAACGTCAACAGGCCGTCCTGAAATTAATTTCCATGGGGAATCGAAGCCACACAGCGCAGGAGCTCTGGAATGCCATCAAGCAGGAAAGCGAAGTGTGGTTTTTGCCAGCGAATCTCCAGCCAGGCTTGGTAGTGTGTGACAATGGCCGAAATCTGGTGGCAGCTCTGGGCCTTGGCAACCTCACTCACATACCATGTCTGGCACATGTGCTCAACTTGGTCGTGCAGAGTTTTTTGAGGGACTATCCGGATCTTGATGCACTGCTGCACAAGGTCCGGCTAGAGTGCGCTCACTTGCGACGTTCCAGCATGGCCAGATCGCGCATTGCAGCTCTGCAACGCAGATTTCGCCTTCCTGAACATCGCATCATATGTGACGTACCCACCAGGTGGAATTCCACGTTACATATGTTGGAGCGGTTGTGTGAGCAGCAGCCAGCAGTAATGGAGTATCAGCTGCATCAGGCGCAATCAACTCGCAATTTGCGCCGTTCACACTTCACCACTACTGAGTGGGCCTCTATGAAGGACATCTGCCACGTTTTACGTGCGTTTGATGAGTCAACGCGGATGGCGAGTGCAGATGATGCACTAGTCAGCCTGACTGTCCCCCTTATCTGCCTGCTTCAAAAAACACTGCAAGCACTAAGGGATGAGGTTTTGGAAGAGGTGGAGGATGAGGAAACACAAATTCCATCACCTTTTGGACAGTCAGCGCAACGTGGTTCCTCCCAAAGGGCTTTGCAGGGCTCACTTTGTGAGGAGGATGAGGAGGAGTCAATGGAGGAAGAAAACATCGCTCCAGAGGGAGGTACACAACGCTCTAGTCAGTATGTAGAGCGAGGGTGGGGTGATGCAGAGCAGGCAGAGATTACGCCTCTTGCAGGGGACAGCGTTTCTTGGCCAGTTGGGAGTCTGCAGCACATGGTTGATTTCATGCTGCAGTGCCTGAGAAACGACCGCCGCATCGCCCACATTCTCACCACGTCTGATTATTGGGTGTACACCCTCCTAGACCCTCGCTACCGGGACAACGTCAAAAGCCTCATCACACCGTTGAACCGGGAGCGTAAAATGCGGGAGTACCAAGACACACTGGTGCAATCCATAATGTTCTCCATTCCAGCCGAGAGCACTGCTGCTGCTGCTACTGCTTTACAAAGCAGCTCTGTGCGTCGAGGCAGTGGAGACAGCTCTGCAACAAGAGGGAGCACAAGCAGCGCCTCTTCAAAAGGCAAGACCAGTATGTTCCAAATGTGGCGAAGTTTTGTGGCAGCGCCACAAATGTCTACACCATCCGAGACGGCTCCAGTCAGCAGGAGGCAACGTTTCCGTAAGATGGTGACAGACTACATGTCTTTCCCTCTCCGTGTACTCCCAGATGGCTCTTCCCCATTCAAGTTTTGGGTCTCTAAGCTGGATACATGGCCAGAGCTTAGCCAGTATGCATTGGAGGTGCTGGCTTGCCCTGCTGCCAGTGTATTATCGGAGCGCGTCTTTAGTGCTGCAGGTGGTGTACTAACAGACCGTCGCATGCGACTATCCTCCGATAATGTAGACCGGCTTACTTTTCTGAAAATGAACAAGGCATGGATCTCGCCAGAATTTGTCTGTCCGTTTTCAGATTAAATAAGTGGTTCGCAACGTTATCCATGTCTCCTGTTCCCTACACATGCACAGAAAAACCCATGTCGAACATGCTCCAAATAGGGAAGAGCCGTCACCCTGATTGTTATGCTTAAAACATGAAATTGTGAAGTTTTCCAGGCCTAGAATGATACATTTTTATGACAAATATGGACAAATAATAATTTGTCATCACAGCGCATATCTGCACATGTCTATTAGAAATGGTAACAAAAACTAAAACATAGTGTTCACTTTTTGAAATTAATGCATAAAAGTACATTTCATACTTATCAATTAATGCTTTGTAAGGAACTTTATCTGTACCTGTAACATAATGCAGTCAATGGATGTACGAATCATAAAATCCTCATCATCATCATCACGAGTTTTATTTATGACAGACATTATAAAATACACATACTGATGCCAACTGTAACTTCACACACCATATATGAAATGGCCAGCATCTAAACCTGGTAATAATGTGCAATAATAAATTATTACATCTAGAAAGTGCATCATGCATACTGACAATAGGTAGTTATACCTGCAAGTGCTGTTGAAACAAGCACAACAGATATAAATTAATAATGGTATATAGGTATCACAGTGCATAGTTACTCATGGACAATGTCGATGTAATACTGTACCTCAATAAAGTCAGCGTCAACCATTATGGTTGTTAGTCTTGTAGATTGTTAAAGAGGGAACGTTCTTTTTTTTGTTGGTCATAGGTGGAGTATTAGACAGTAAATGATTACTGCTGTCGTATTTTTGGCGTCCATAGGGCGCAATAACGCTGCGTAGCGTCACATTTTATAGAGTCATCTAATTGACACACGGTACCCTACCCTACGCGTGACAGTAGGAAGGTAGTGTTGACGGATAAAGCCTTGCGCAACCAGACATGCTTTTACCCTCTTCAACACTGTACAAGCAAAAAATGCATGATTGCAGCCGCAGATTTTATTGATGTACAGTATAACATCGCCATTACCCATGAGAGGCTGTCCACTGTCTGATACAGACATAGAATACACCTTTTCTATCCGTAGCCTTTGTTTCACCTACACTTGCAGGCACACACTTAAATTGTGACAATGCATTATGTTTTTTTAAATGGTTATTTTTTATCGTACATTATTGTGTCATCACATTGATGAGTCCATGCTGGACATGTCATACATGGTGTACAAAGTAACGATTTTATTAACTTAAATAATTGAAATGTCTGTGACTGTCACATCTAAATTGCAATGATGATGATGATGAGTGACTATTACAAAATCCATTGTCTTCACTATGTTATGGTTTAACATAGCGTTCCTTAAGCATTATTCATAAATACAAAAATGGACTTTTATTCTTAAATTTACAACACTATATTTTGTAACCAATTTTTTGGGTGGTGTGTTGTTCCATTTCTTGTTGGCATGTGCATATATGCGTTTATATTTGCAGTGTCTTTATTTTTATTCTTGAAGTTAGGAAACATGTGTATCTTCGTACCGTGTTAGCCAGTAGATAAAAAATATTTAGACTTGAGAGTCCACAGTGGTTGTTACCTTTTAATGGATAACTGAAAAGATGGTAACAAATTGCAAGCTTTCGAGGCTACTCACGTCTCTTCATCAGGCAAAGACTAAAACCAAAATGAAGCATCACATATTTCTATACACAACAGGACACAGGAATAGTGAAATAGGTAAGACAAGTAAGTGACGTGTAGCAGAACTCTCATTATCACAGAGGGATGAACATAAATATTGTAACAGTTCCTACATAAGGATAGAAAGTTTTATTGCCCTCTGATTGGGGTCTGGTTTTGTGTTTTCATGCCCCTGGAAGGGCAGAGACGCAGATTCCTTAATTGATATAGAATGACATAAATCCGTGTGATCTATTCATTCCATCACTAACAGTGTCAAAGGTCATGATGAGCTTATATTCTGAAACCTTTGTATCTTTCTCATATTTGAAGTTATATTTTAATACCAGTAATTCCATATCCATCATGCTATGACCGGGCATACAAAATTGTTTTGTCACAGGTAAATCCATTATTTTTTCTCTTATTGTGTGGCGCTGATAATTCATCCTTGTTCTCATTTTTTGGCCGGTCTCCCCTCACTTGTCCCTCCCTCACTTGTCTTACCTATTCCTGTGTCCTGTTGTGTGTAGAAATATGTGATTCTTCATTTTTTGTTTTAGTCTTAGCCTGATGAAGAGACCTGAGTAGTCTCGAAAGCTTGGAATTTGTTACCATATTTTCAGTTAGCCATTAAACGGTATCAACCACAGAGGACTCTCAAGTATAAATATTTTTCTATTCTTGGAGTTGAAATTCATCATTTTATTGTCCTAGTAAAACTTCATTTATTCTTGTTTGAAGTACATACATTTGCAATGGATTGGCCACGTAACAAGGCAATAACTCAATATTTTATGCCTACACCCTCCTTGACCCTGGGCTTCAACACCGCCAGTTGCTGCTCAGAAGTGTTAGATGCACAGATGAAAACAATCGCTGATGTGTTTGTGGGGTTCAGTAACGCCTGCTGTTCCCCTGCTGTGTGTCTGGCAAAAATTACTGCTGCTAACTACAACTTCAACTTCAAACATCTCATACTAGGCCTCTGCCTACACCCTCCTTGACCCTGGGCTTCAACACCGCCAGTTGCTGCTCAGAAGTGTTAGATGCACAGATGAAAACAATCGCTGATGTGTTTGTGGGGTTCAGTAACGCCTGCTGTTCCCCTGCTGTGTGTCTGGCAAAAATTACTGCTGCTAACTACAACTTCAACTTCAAACATCTCATACTAGGCCTCTGCCTACACCCTCCTTGACCCTGGGCTTCAACACCGCCAGTTGCTGCTCAGAAGTGTTAGATGCACAGATGAAAACAATCGCTGATGTGTTTGTGGGGTTCAGTAACGCCTGCTGTTCCCCTGCTGTGTGTCCGGCAAAAATTACTGCTAGCTACGTAATCATGGTGAAAAAAACATGACATGTCAAAGTGTCTAGTGCTACACATAGATATGAGGCTACACCCTGATTTCTAAGCTGTAAACATTTGAAACGTCAACTTTAAAACCATAAAATGATTAGTCTTTGTCACAAATCTGTTACAAAATAATTGTGACATATTATTACAGATATGCACATGTCGAAAACAAATGCAAACACAAAAGCCTACTTATGCTATAGGATACTGATGGTCAACCTTGTCACTCCATAGCTTAGACAAATCCAACTCACATCATGACTCAAATTCTGCAATGTTGGAAGTGCATAATGTGGGTTGAACTTTGACAACTGCTGCAGTGCGAAGGTTATACTTCAGTGTCCTTGCCTTTTAAATAAAAGCATACAAGTAAATATAATAATCCAATGTTGATTAAGGGACGTGATGTACACCTGTAATATTGTGCAAACAATGCATGTAGGAATAGTCCTCTTCAACATTACTTATATTTGTGTCATTTTAAAAAATACATCTTTAATTAGAAAGTTAACAGCCCATATCATAAAGGTCCTTCATGTAAACATGATAATCGCTAACAAAAATCATGCATTACCTTGGTAAAGTCAATAGTGCATAGTCACAATAGCAAAATATATACCTGTAAGTGGTGCTGAAAGAACGACAACTGATAGAATAGGTGAATGATATCTATTTATCAGACTGAATAGCGACACCTGTACAATGTCGATATAATACTGTACCTTAACAAAACAGCTGTGTCACATCTCACACTCGTTTTTCTTGTAGCTTGTTATGTAATAGGGCACATGCGTGTATGTTTCATCATAGGTGCATGTTTACTGAGTAAAGCAGTCATGACAACGCCTTTGTGTTGTCGGTACGCTTGCGATGATGAACGATGCGCACCGTGAATGTTAGTCTGCGTCATAAGACGTACAGACGCTCCAATACCCAACGCGTCACAGCAGGAAGCCAGTCTGTGCGTCCAAACAAAGGCACAACCATACATGCACGTAACCTTTTATAAAGCTATATAAAAAAAAGGATGTAGTAGTAACGCACACTTTATTGAGGTACAGTATTACATCGCCATTCACCATCTGTGGCTATGCAGTCTCATCTATATATACCTTATCTATCCGTTGTCATGCTTGCAAGTCCACAGTCAGGCATAAATATCTGTTTTCACTCTGCACTATGCACTTTTTAAATTTTTTGTTTGTTAATATAAATGATTGGCACATATTATCAGTATTACATGATGGAAATTTTAGATATTTTTAAAAAAATTTTAGGGAGATTATTCACCAAATGTAAAGTTTTATGAATGTCAAAGATAACTTGTAATGCTGATTATGTTTTTATGTCAGCCATTCATTCTCTACACAATAAAAATGTTGTACATACTGTTACTTAGCCATCATTAATGGATTCTGATATGTACTTGTATGCTTTTATTTTAAACCGTATAGCAGATTATTTAACCTATTTTAATTGTGGTTTGCATTGCTTTTCAACATGTTAATGTATGCGTTTATGTTTGTAAATTATTAATTTACATATATTTTTTTAAGTTAAATCATCATCTTATGGTACTAAAGTTTATATTTCTCTTGTTTGGAGTATAGACATTTTTAATTGACACGTAACAAGGAAAATACTTGATATAGTATTTAAACATCCTCCTTGACCCTGGGCTACAACACCGCCAGTTGTTTCTCGGAAGTGCTGTTAGCACAGTCTACACTTGCTCCTGTGTTACTGGGGTTCAGTAATGTCAGCTGTTCCCC
This sequence comes from Oophaga sylvatica, assembly GCA_033576555.1. NCBI lineage: Eukaryota > Metazoa > Chordata > Amphibia > Anura > Dendrobatidae > Oophaga > Oophaga sylvatica. The sequence continues at coordinate 506,476,729 of JARQOD010000003.1, read as the reverse complement.
TGCTGTGTGAACTGCAAAAAGTCCTGCTGCCTCCACCATGTTCTCTTCTCATCCCTGGGCTACAACACCGCCAGTTGTTTCTCGGAAGTGCTGTTAGCACAGTGAACACTTGCTCCTGTGTTACTGGGGTTCAGTAATGTCAGCTGTTCCCCTGCTGTGTGAACGGCAAAAAGTCCTGCTGCCTCCACCATGTTCTCTTCTTATCCCTGGGCTACAACACCGCCAGTTGTTTCTCGGAAGTGCTGTTAGCACAGTGAACACTTGCTCCTGTGTTACTGGGGTTCAGTAATGTCAGCTGTTCCCCTGCTGTGTGAACGGCAAAAAGTCCTGCTGCCTCCACCATGTTCTCTTCTCATCCCTGGGCTACAACACCGCCAGTTGTTTCTCGGAAGTGCTGTTAGCACAGTCTACACTTGCTCCTGTGTTACTGGGGTTCAGTAATGTCAGCTGTTCCCCTGCTGTGTGAACGGCAAAAAGTCCTGCTGCCTCCACCATGTTCTCTTCTCATCCCTGGGCTACAACACCGCCAGTTGTTTCTCGGAAGTGCTGTTAGCACAGTCTACACTTGCTCCTGTGTTACTGGGGTTCAGTAATGTCAGCTGTTCCCCTGCTGTGTGAACGGCAAAAAGTCCTGCTGCCTCCACCATGTTCTCTTCTCATCCCTGGGCTACAACACCGCCAGTTGTTTCTCGGAAGTGCTGTTAGCACAGTCTACACTTGCTCCTGTGTTACTGGGGTTCAGTAATGTCAGCTGTTCCCCTGCTGTGTGAACGGCAAAAAGTCCTGCTGCCTCCACCATGTTCTCTTCTCATCCCTGGGCTACAACACCGCCAGTTGTTTCTCGGAAGTGCTGTTAGCACAGTGAACACTTGCTCCTGTGTTACTGGGGTTCAGTAATGTCAGCTGTTCCCCTGCTGTGTGAACGGCAAAAAGTCCTGCTGCCTCCACCATGTTCTCTTCTCATCCCTGGGCTACAACACCGCCAGTTGTTTCTCGGAAGTGCTGTTAGCACAGTGAACACTTGCTCCTGTGTTACTGGGGTTCAGTAATGTCAGCTGTTCCCCTGCTGTGTGAACGGCAAAAAGTCCTGCTGCCTCCACCATGTTCTCTTCTCATCCCTGGGCTACAACACCGCCAGTTGTTTCTCGGAAGTGCTGTTAGCACAGTCTACACTTGCTCCTGTGTTACTGGGGTTCAGTAATGTCAGCTATTCCCCTGCTGTGTGAACGGCAAAAAGTTCTTCTGCCTCCACCATGTTCTCTTCTCATCCCTGGGCTACAACACCGCCAGTTGTTTCTCGGAAGTGCTGTTAGCACAGTGAACACTTGCTCCTGTGTTACTGGGGTTCAGTAATGTCAGCTGTTCCCCTGCTGTGTGTACGGCAAAAAGTCCTGCTGCCTCCACTATGTTCTCTTCTCATCCCTGGGCTCCAACACCGCCAGTTGTTGCTCGGAAGTGTAATTGGCACGGGTACTCACTCCTGCCAAGACTGGTTACAGCACGCCATCTGTTTCCTGTCAGTGTAAACGTCACTTAGCCTCCAATAAGTTGTCCTGTCGTGTTGCGGTCGGGTTAGCCGACTCTATGGTGCTTGGAGTTTAGGTGCTTCCTATGTGTGCTGCGGGATATGCAAATAAAGGCTGTTTCCATTGTGACAATAGGACAATCACCCACTGTAGTACTGTGGGATTCGGTAACTGCGGCCGGCTCGCGGCCTGTCAACTTAAATTTCCATGGGTACCTTCTGCTACCCGTCCGGGTTCCAGTACCGTCAGCTGGATCTCCGCAGTGCCTTTGGCCTAGGTGCCTCCATCTCGGTATCCGAGTTCCAGCAACGTCTGCTGGTTCTTGGTAGTGCTTTGGAGCACAGGTACCTCCTGCTTAGTAACCGTGTCCCAGTAACGTCAGCTGGTCCTCGGTTGTGCCATTGGCTCTTTTCCTTCTGCTGCCCCTCCGGGTTCCAGCACAGTCAGCTGGTCCTCGTTACTTGCATTGGCTCTTGTACCTTCTGCTACCCGTCCGGGTTCCAGTACCGTCAGCTGGTTCTCCGCAGTGCCTTTGGCCTAGGTGCCTCCATCTCGGTATCCGAGTTCCAGCAACGTCTGCTGGTCCTTGGTAGTGCTTTGGAGCACAGGTACCTCCTGCTTAGTAACCGTGTCCCAGTAACGTCAGCTGGTCCTCGGTTGTGCCATTGGCTCTTTTCCTTCTGCTGCCCCTCCGGGTTCCAGCACAGTCAGCTGGTCATCGTTACTTGCATTGGCTCTTGTACCTTCTGCTACCCGTCCGGGTTCCAGTACCGTCAGCTGGTTCTCCGCAGTGCCTTTGGCCTAGGTGCCTCCATCTCGGTATCCGAGTTCCAGCAACGTCTGCTGGTACTTGGTAGTGCTTTGGAGCACAGGTACCTCCTGCTTAGTAACCGTGTCCCAGTAACGTCAGCTGGTCCTCGGTTGTGCCATTGGCTCTTTTCCTTCTGCTGCCCCTCCGGGTTCCAGCACAGTCAGCTGGTCCTCGTTACTTGCATTGGCTCTTGTACCTTCTGCTACATTTACAAATTGAAGATTTTTTCAATGCTTTTTTGGGTAATCACTCTGGATCTCCAACAATGAAGACGACGACCCTGATGACCACCCCGAAGAAGATGACGACCACAAGGACGACGAGCATCAAGCCAACCAGCCTAAACACCATCACAAAGAAGAAATAAAAGATTACCAAACAGGACTAAGAAGGTTAAGACAAACTACAAGATACAGAACAAGAGACTTAAGAACAATAAGCAGAAGATCAAAAAGCAGAAGAACATGAAGTATAAGACCAAAATGAAGAGCAAAATATATGCTCTAAATTCTAAGCAGAAGAAGACTAAGCAGTGTATGGGGGTGAGTCCGTTCCTCCTCGTGGTGCCCCTGGAAAATGCCTGCTGCTGCAGGCTAAACTGAACACGGACAAATACTGTTGTAATTTAAATCTTTTGTGACAGCAAGAACGGAAGGATGAAAAATTCATACTTTGACAGATTACAAGTACAGGATTCTCTGTCACAAATAAGAATATGATGAAGAAGATGAAGTACAATATGAATAAGAATAATAGTTTAATAAGAAGAATATGAGTAATGTTAACAAAAAGATGAATAGCAAGAAGTTTAAGAAGAAGATAAAGAAGGTGAAGATGAAGAATAATTTGATGAAAAAGATGATGCTGCTGAAGATTATGAAGGAGAAAGTGTGTCAAAAGTTAAAAAGGTGAAGAGCATGGAAGTTGTGAAATATACATATTTGCCAAAATAGAAAAAACGTTAACAACATTGTCAATTTCTTCGTCAATCCGAACATCTTTAAAAAAAAAAATATTTATGCTATTCCATTTGATTGGGTTAAACATCTATGCCTTTAATGTCTCCTCAACCTTCCCCAATACATTCTACATTACTCTTTGTTGTTTTCCTTCATGTACAATTAACCAACAAGGCAAGAATGGGTTTTTTTTAATTCCGATATTTTGTTCCCATAGACTTACATTGGACTTCCGGTATCGGTATCGGGTATCGCCGATATTTTTTGGGTATCGGCGATACAATTCCGATTCCGATACTTTTGGATATCGGAAAGTATCGCTCAACTCTAGAGGTGATCAAAGCATTGTATACAACCCAAAATGATATAAAAAAAAACATCAGCACATGCCGCAAAAACTAAGCCGTCACCCAGCCCCAGATCCTGAAGAATGAAAACGTTACAGGTCTCAGAAAATGGCAACAAAAAAAATTATTTTTCATAAATTTTTGATTTTTTTTCATCACTAAAATAAATAAACTTTACATGTTTGGTATTTGCAAACTCGTACTGAACTGGATAATCATATTGCCGGTTAGTTTTACCATATATTGAACATGGTAAATAAAACCCCCCAAAAATAGTTTTGGAATTGCATTTTTTTTCAAGTTCACCATAATTAGAATATTTGTTCCTGTTTTCTAGCACATTATATGTTAAAATTAATGGTGTCATTCAAAAGTACAACTCGTCCTGCAAAAAATAAGCCCTTATATGGCTAAATTGACAGAAAAATAAAAAAGTTAAGGCTCTTGAAAGAAGGAGAGGAAAAGCGCGGAAAGTGGCCATGGCGTGAAAGGGTTAAGCACTGACGACACTTCTTCCTCCATGCAGAGCAGTCACATGTATCAAGAGGGAGCAAGAACTGCTGAGTTATAGGAGACATGGACAGCTATACTATGCATTTCCCATGTAACTTGGGATAATAATATGCTAGACCCAGTTACACGGGAGATAACATGGAAATAAAAATGTTTCAATATTTAAATGTCACCCCCCCTTCACTCTGATATTACTTTATGACCTTGTGGTGGCCCAATGTGTAAAATAAATAAAAATAAAATGACAAGCAATAAATATATACAAATAAAAATGCCACTGTTTATCTAAATTGTTGATACTAGCCTCACCCCAATAAAAAAAATGTACAATAAATAAAAAATTTACTTGCAGAACAGAAAAAAACATTTTTAAATGTATTTTAGTAATTCTGTGTGGCCATGAAAAATGGGAAACACAGAGACTTCTGTACCTTACTTTTACACTGATATCAGAAAAAAAAGAGAATATTACACTAACTTAAAAATCAAGACCAGTGTAGCACGAAAGAAAGACGCTGAAATTATTTGAGTATCCAAACGAGAGGTTTTTTTGACCAGACATCGGAAAATGTGCCTTAGGCCTCTTTCACACTGACGGCGCCCCGGCATTTTACCGCAGCGCCGCATCAGATAACCTGATGCGCCGCATGCGGCTTTTTTCGCATTGACATGCATTAGCGCCGGATGGCGCCGCATGTCAGTGCGTTGCATGCGGTTTTGTCCGGATGCGGTGCAAATGTACATTGCGGCGGCCGGACAAAACGCAGCATGTAATGTTTTTTGTTTTTGCCGGATGGTTTCTGATGTCTCCGGGCATCAGAAACCATCCGGCAAAAAAACGCATGCGGCCGCCGGCGGCGCATCAGGTTTTCTGATGCGGCGCTGCGGCAAAATGCCGGGTGCGCCGTCAGGCGCCCGCCGGAAGTGTGAAACAGGCCTTATCAGGAACATGGGTTTACAGCACATAGATTAAAATGAGAGGTCATCTTTCTAACCAGTTCAACAAAGTCCGTCCTTTGTAATACCACAAGGATAATGAGATTCAAGCTGATACCTCTATAACTTCAGAGCTTGAAGTAATTAAAGAGAGAATAAGGTTTAATGTGAATTTTATTTTTTCTCTACATTTGGATGACCGTTCCACCAGTGATCTCACATCTCACATATATGACATTTCTTTGATTTTTTTTTAATGAATGTGTATTTTAACAGTTGGGTCCCTTTATTGATAAATATTATTTCTCATCCCATGGAAATTTCACTGAGGAGCCAGACATCCTTTCATTGTAGATTTTGTCAAAATACTCAGATCGAGCCACCGTAAAATGGTTCTTCCAATCTCCACAAATTCCTGAAAAGTAGAAAAACTTTAAGTCATAGTGATTTAAGAAAAAAACAAAGCATGGTGCAGCAGATGAAGGTGTACCTATGAAACAAAATCTGATAATCTGCATCTACATTGTAATTTTAAGCAATATCACTTAAAGAGAACTTAGCCCCCATAAAAATCATACATGTATTATAGATTTTAGTGGTTTAGTTGGCATACAAAAATTATTTTTCATATGCAAATGAGGAGGCTTCAGTATACTCTTTGCTTGGGTAGAGATGACAAGTGAGAAAGAAGTAGATTTCTGTGATAGAATATATTACAGAGTTGCATATTTTCATATGTACTATTGATTTATTAAGTAAAAGTTAAAACGATAGTTTCTGTTTTCATTTTGGCCATGTCTAAGGTGCACTGAGCGCTTGTACCTGGTTTCATTAGCCATCCTGTGTTGACTGTCTCCCTTTCAGTACTATACATTATATATTTTTTTCAAATGTAGATCTTTCTACAGTGACATAATCTGGTAGCTGTGTAAAAGGAAAAGTCAGATTACTGTGCATTGTTTGTCATTTCAAAGAGGACCTATCACTTGCCATAAATATGTAACATTTTTACCATTTGTAAAAGCTGCGGTTCTTCTAAATCTGGTGTCCTTTTTGTGTTCCTGTGTATCTCTGCTTGTGAGACATGGCCCCATTTTAATTTTTGTGAACAGTATGTGTAGTGACTATTGATGAGCGAATATATAAGATAAACCAACAGTCCTTCTAAAGACAAATTCCGGAGTATAAAGGTTCCAGTGTTAGGTAGAGAGGGGACTGTACTTCACTCTATTCACATCAGTGCAAGGCTTGCAGGCACTGTATGTGTGTGTATAGATCATTGCATACATCAAAAGGGTCCATTCCTTTCCTGTGTTCTGGTGCTGCAACTGCTACTTGTAGGATATATCAGCTGTATATAGCTAGCCCCAGGTGTAATTGGAATACAGGCCACACATGTTTCGGAGTGATACCTCCATGCCAGCTCATATCTGTGCGTGCTGAAAGTTTGGCCAGTTTTATTTTTGTGCTGGGTGTCACTGTACTTATATACACCAGTATTTAGCCAAAAAAAGCAGGCCACACATGTTTCGGTGTGGTATCTCCGTGCCAGCTCATATCTGCGCGTGCTGAAAGTTTGGCCAGTGTACGCCATTTTTCTTTTTTTGGCCTGGGTGTGACTGTACTTATATACACCAGTATTTAGCCAAAAAACAGGCCACACATGTTTCGGTGTGGTATCTCCGTGCCAGCTCATATCTGTGCGTGCTGAAAGTTTGGCCAGTGTACGCCACTTTTCTTTTTTTGGCCTGGGTGTGACTGTACTTATATACAGCACTATGTTGCTGTTGTTATCTGTGACACGCCTCATACATCTGTGTGCCAAAAATTGAGGCATTTTAGGCCTAACTTCCAATTTTTGGGCAGTCTGTCACTCTCGTTATATCCAGCAGTCCTTTTTATCCCAAAAAAATTAATACAGTCTGTTATCTCAGGCTGAGGCCTGGTATACCTGTGGTGTAAAAATCTTTGCTTCACAGGCATATGTTGCATAGTTCTGCCTGCTAGCCTTGTTCTACAGACAGAACAGAATTTTATGTTTTCAAAAATTAACGCAAAACCTAAAAAAAAAAATAATACAGGCTGCAATCTCAGGCTGAGGCCTGGTGTATCTGTGGTGGAAAAATCTTCGCTTTGCAGGCATACTGATCACATAAAATTTTTCTCCAAATAAATCCATTTGTATTGAGCTTTTCAAATATTTCAGTAGTCCATTTAACCCTCTCTGACATTAGACGTACTATCCCGTCCATAAAACCCGTGCCATTCTGCCCATGGACGGGATAGTACGTCATAGGCGATCAGCTGCGCTCCTGAGGGGAGCGCAGCTAATCGCCGCCGGGTGTCAGCTGATTATCACAGCTGACACCCGTGACTGTGTGTCAGGAGCGGTCACGGACCGCTCCCGGCACATTAACCCCTAGCACACCGCGATCAAACATGATCGCGGTGTACTGGGGGCACAGGGGAGGATCGCGCAGGGTGGGGGCTCCCTACGCGCCCCCCTGAGACCCTCAGACCAGCGCGATGTGATCGCGCTGTTCTGAGGGCTTCCTCCCTCCCAGGACCCGAATCCAAGATGGCGCCGGGGTCCTGGAGGGAGGCGGCTTCCTCAGTGCCTGCTGAGAGCAGGCACTGAGAAGCCTGCTGCACTGCCTGAGCGATCGCTGGTGTGACAGTGTGCTGTGCACACTGTCACACCAGCGATTTGATAAAATACAGTGATGTCCCACCCTGGGACAAAGTAAAAAAGTTAAAAAAATAAAAATAAACGTTATAAAAAAAAAATCCAAAATAAATAAAAAAAAAAAAATATTCCCCAATAAATTCATTTCTTCCTGTAAATAAAAAAAACAAAACAATAAAAGTATGCATATTTGGTATCGTCGCGTCCGTAACGACCCCCCCTATAAAACTGTCCCACTAGTTAACCCCTTTAGCGAACTCCTTAAAAAAAAAAAAAAAAAAACAAAGCAAAAAATCAATGCTTTATCATCATACCGCCAAACAAAAAGTGGAATAACACGCGATCAAAAAGACCGATATAAATAAACATGGTACCGCTGAAAACGTCATCTTGTCCCGCAAAAAACGAGCTGCCATACACCATCATCAGTGAAAAAATAAAAAAGTTATAGCTCGCAGAATAAGGCGATGCAAAAATAATTATTTTTTATATAAAATTGTTTTTATTCTATAAAAGCGCCAAAACCTAAAAAATGATATAAATGAGGTATCGCCGTAATCGTACTAACCGAAGAATAAAACTGCTTTATCAATTTTACCACACGCGGAACGGTATAAACGCCTCCCCCAAAAGAAATTCATGAATTGCTGATTTTTGTTCATTCTAACTTCCCAAAAATCAAAATAAAAAGCGATCAAAAAATGTCACGTGCTCAAAAATGGTACCAATAAAAACCTCACATGACTCTGTGGACCAAAATACGCAAAAATTATAGCTCTCAAAATGTGGCGATGCAAAAAACTATTTTTTGCAATAAAAAGCGTCTTTTAGCGTGACAGCTGCCAATCATAAAAACCCGCTATAAATAGTAAATAAAACCCCCTTTATCACCCCCTTAGTTAGGTAAAAATAATAAAATTAAAAAAATGTATTTATTTCCATTTTCCCATTAGGGTTAGGGTTAGGGTTGCGGCTAAAGTTAGGGTTAGGGTTGGTGCTAAAGTTAGGATTAGGGTTAGGGTTGGGATTAGGGGTGTGTTAGAGTTAGGTTTGTGGTTAGGGTTGGGACTAGGGTTAGGGGTGTGTTGGGGTTAGGGTTGGAGTTAGAATTGGGGGGTTTCCGCTGTTTAGGCACATCAGGGGCTCTCCAAATGTGACATGGCGTCTGATCTCAATTCCAGCCAATTCTGCGTTGAAAAAGTCAAACGGTGCTCCTTCACTTCTGAGCTCTGCCATGCGTCCAAACAGTAGTTTATCCCCACATATGGGGTATCAGCGTACTCTGGACCCCAAGAGTTATTGTGCAATTTGTCCTATTTCTTCTGTTATCCTTGGGAAAATAAAAAACTGGGGGCGAAAATATCATTTTTGTACAAAAAAAATTATTTTTTTGTTTTTACGGCTGTACATTATAAACTTCTGTGAAGCACTTGGGGCTTCATAGCGCTCACCACACACCTAGATAAGTTCCTTGTGGGGTCTATTTTCCAAAATGGGGTCACTTGTTGGGGATTTCCACTGTTTAGGCGCATCAGGGGCTCTCCAAATGCGACATGACGCCCCCAGACCATTCCATCAAAGTCTGCAATCCAAAACGTCACTACTTCCCTTCCGAGCCCCAACGTGTACCCATACAGTAGTTTTCTCCCACATATTGGGTATCAGCGTACTCAGGACAAATTGGGCAACAACTTTTGGGGTCCAATTTCTCCTGTTACCCTTGTAAAAATAAAATATTGGGGCGAAAAAATCATTTTTGTAAAAAAAAAAAAGATTTTTTATTTTACGGCTGTACGTTATAAACTTTAGTGAAACACCTGGGGGTTCAAAGTTCTCACCACACATCTAGATAAGTTCCTTGAGGGGTCTAGTTTCCAAAATGGTGTCATTTATGGGGGTTTCCACTGTTTAGGCAGATCAGGAGCTCTCCAAACACGACATGGCGTCCAGCCAATTCTGCGTTGAAAAAGTCAGACGGCGCTCCTTCCCTTCCAAACTCTGCCATGCACCCAAACAGTGGTTTACCCCCACTATGGGGTATCAGCGCACTCAGGACAAATTGTACAACAACTTATGTGGTCCAATTTCTCCTGTTACCCTTGGGAAAATAAAAAATTAGTGACTAAAAGATAATTTTTGTGGGAAAAAAATAGGATTTTTTTTATTTTCATGCCCGGGCATTATAAACTTGTGTGAAGCACTTGGGGGTTCAAAGTGCTCACCAAAGATCTAGATAAGTTCCTTAGGGGGTCTCGTTTCCAAAATGGGGTCACTTGTTGGGGGTTTCCACTGTTTAGGCTCATCTGGGGCAAACGGAACATGACCCCCATTAACGTCTGCATTCCAAAACGTTACTACTTCCTTTCCAAGCCCTGTCGTGCGCCCAAACAGTTTCCCCCCCCCACATATGGGGTATCAGCGTACTCAGGTCAAATTGGACAACAACTTTTGGGGTCCAATTTCCTTGGGAAAATTCAAAAATTTGGGACTAAAAAATCATTTTTGTGGAAATTTTTTTTTTTTTTCACACCCAGGCTTTATAAACTTTTGTGAAACACTTGAGGGTTCAAAGTGCTCACAACAGATCTAGATAAGTACCTTAGGGGGTCTAGTTTCCAAAATGGTGTCACTTGTGGGGGGTTTCCACTGTTTAGGCGCATCAGGGGCTCTCCAAACGCGACATGGCATCCAATCTAAATTCCAGCCAATTTTAGTTTGAAAAAGTCAAACGTCGCTCCTTCCCTTACGAGCTCTGCCGTGTACCCAAACAGTGGTTTTCCCCCACATATGGGGTATTGGCGTACTCAGGAGAAATTGCATAACAACCTTATCTGTCCATTTTCTCCTTTTACCCTTGTGAAAATAAAAAAAAGTTTGTAAAAGATAATTTTTGTGGCTAAAAAGTAAAATATTCATTTTTTCCTTCCACGTTGCTTTAGTTACTGTGAAGCACCTGAAGGGTTAATAAACTTCTTGAATGTGGTTTTGAGTACCTTGAGGGGTGCAGTTTTTAGAATGGTGTCACTTTTGGGTATTTTCTGCCATATAGACCCCTCAAAGTGACTTCAAATGTGAGGTGGTCCCTAAAAAAAATGGCTTTGTAAATTTTGCTGTAAAAATGAGAAATCGCTGGTCAACTTTTAACCCTTATAATTTCCTAACAAAAAAAAATTTTGGTTCCAAAATTGTGCTGATGTAAAGTAGACATGTGGGAAATGTTATTTCTTAACTATTTTGTGTGATATATTTCTCTGTTTTAAGGGAATAAAAATTCAAAGTTTGAAAATTGCAAAATTTTAAAAATTTTCGCCATATTTGCGTTTTTTTTCAAAAATAAACGCAAGTTATATCGAAGAAATTTTACCACTAACATGAAGTACAATATGTCACGAGAAAACAATCTCAGAATCGCGAAGATCCGTTGAAGCGTTCGAGAGTTATAACCTCATAAAGAGACAGTGGTCAGAATTGTAAAAATTGGCCCGGTCATTAACGTGCAAACCACCCTTGGGGGTGAAGGGGTTAAAATGGGCAAGGCATGGGCCAAGGGATGGGGAAGGGGACGTGATGCTGTTGGTGCATGCAGAGGACGAGGCCGTGGCCAAGCCGAAAGTCGGCCACAGCAAAGACCCACATCTTCGCGCTCGACCTTCCTGTCCCAGTTTCTAGGGGATTGCAGCACACCACTATTGAAGCCAGAGCAGTGTGAAAAGGTTGTTGGTTGGATAGTGGATAATGCTTCCAGTGCCCTGAGACAACTGATCCCACACTCAGACATTCCGAAGAGCTTTTCAGTTTTCCATTTGGAGATTCGTGTCTCTCGCCCGCTCCATTTGAAGTGGGGCAAGATGATATTCCATGTAGTGAAGCACAAATCTTTGAGCAGCCATGGTCACAAGAGGTGGACAATGATGAGACAATTGCCAGAAAGTTAGGAGGAGGAGCAGGGTGCGAATGTGGAAGACGAGGTGGTGGATGACATAGTGACTGATCCAACCTGGCAGGAGGACATGCAGAGCGAGGACAGCAGTACACATGGGGAAGGAGGCATATCACCACAACAGGCAGGAAGAAGCAGTGTGTTGGCCGCAGACAGAAGGCGTGCATCCGTTCCCGTAACACTAACAGGACGGAAGTTGCCATTCCAACTGTTATATCTACCCGAGTCTGGTTATTTTTTAAAGACTCTGCTGATAACCCCAAACAGGCCATTTGGAGCACTTGCTATGCTCGCATCAGCAGGGGTAGCAAAACTACCAGCCTGACCACCACCTGCATGATTAGGTACGTGGAAGCAAAGCACCCGACTTTGTGAGCCGAACCCCAGGCTCCAGGAACACTGTCTGCAGGAGACAACACTGCTTCTCCCACTGTTTTGCGTACAAGCCAATCCCCAGTTCACCGTGCCTGTGAAGATACCTCGGGCCCTGCACCTGTTGTTGCCCACAGTCAACCAGCACCATCATAAAGCCCGTACATGTCCTTGTCCCAGCCCAGCCTTCAGTTGTCTATACACCAGTCATTGGAATGCAAGGGGAAATACTCAGCCAATGCCCCACAGGCCACAGTACTTAATTAGCACATTTCTCGTCTGCTTGCGCTCGAAATGTTGCCTTTTAGGCTCGTGACAGAAGCTTTCTGCAACCTGATGGCGGCGGCCATCCCAAGGTACTCGGTTCCCAGTCGCCACTATTTCTCTCATTGTGCCGTACCGGCATTATACCAACATGTGTCCCACAACATTAACCGTGCCCTCAGCAATGCTGTTACTGGGAAAGTCCACCTAACCACAGACATGTGAACAAGTGCCTGTGGGCAGGGACGGTACATCTCACTGGGTTAACATAGTGGAAGCCGGGACTCAGTTGGACCTTGGGATGGAACACATCCTCCCCACGCCGATGATTGCGGGCCCTACGTCAATCAGGGTTGCCCCACAGTCTACAGTTCCTGCACCTCCTCCTCTTCGGCCTTCATCTCTGAAATGAACACATCAGTCAGATGCTGGAAGCACTGCAGCACTGCCTCAGCCAAGCTGCAACAGGCTGTGCTGAAACTAATCTGCATAGGTAACAAACCACACAATGCAGAAGAGTTGTGGACAGCGCTGAAAGAGCAGTCAGATATTTGGATGACACTGCTGAATCTACAGCCAGGCATAGTCATGTGTGACAATGGCTGGAACCTTGTGGCGGCTCTGAGGCAAGGTGAGCTCAAACACGTACCTTGCCTGGCCCATGTGCTTAACCTCGTGGTTCAATGTTTTCTCAAAAGCTACCCGGAGCGGCCAGATCTGCTAGTACGCCATCTGTCTGCCCATTTTAGAAAGTCAGCTACCGCTTCAGCCACCCTTGGCGTGCTTCAGCAGCGTTTGCATCTTCTGGCTCATCGACTGGTGTGTGATTTCCCCACGCGTTGGAACTCTACACTGCATATGTTGGAAATGATTTGTGAGCAGAAGAGGGCAGTTGTTGACTACCAGCATCAACAAGGCCGTCGATATTCAGTTCATACTCTACACATAAGATCTCAGGATGGACATGGATGTCAGACATATGTACCATCCCCAGAACTTGAGGACTGATGGTGAGCGGCGATGATGCCATAATTAGCGTCACCATCCCGTTTCTCAGCATTCTGCAAACCTCTCTGCTCACAATTAAAGATGATGCATTGCAGGCAGAGCACGAGGACATGAAGCAAGGAACCATACAGGGTGATTACACTCAGCCCAGCCTCATGTCATCGTAACGTGGATTGGTAAACAATGAGGTGGAGGAATAACAGCAGCTACTTTCAAGGGCTATAGACGGTACTACAAGCACAGCTGTCATACCGTCTATTCAGCGGGGAATGGCCTGAGGACAGGGAGGAGGAGGATGAGGACAAGAAGGAGGAGGATAGCATGGTCAGTCGTCCTGTTGGTGAGGACACAGAAGTCTTGCCTGTTAGTTGTCTGGCACGCAGGCTGACTTTATGTTGCGCTGCGATTCCCCTGACCCTCGCATTATAAAAATTTCCAGTGACACTCATTACTGGTTGGTGACACTTCTAGACCCACGCTACAAGGAAAACTTTCAATCTCTTCTTCCAGAGGCAGACAGGTGTACAAAAATGTTGCTGTACCAGAGGGCCCTTGTAGCGGAATTACTGAAAAAATTCCTACGTGAGAACGCTGGCAGCAGATGTCAGAATTTCTTGTACTGCCAAGGAGTCCAAGTGAGAGAGACAGAAGTACAATCCAGCTCAGGCAGGGGGACAATTGCAAAGTTCAGGGACAGTTTTCTCAGACCCTCCCATCGTGCCGCCACAGAGGCAAGGGTGCTGGCACAAGAAGTGCAATGTTTGGGAAGATGGTGAGGGAGTACCTTGCAGATCGTACAAAAGTACTCCGAGATTCCTCTGTGCCTTTTAATTATTGGCTATCCAAGCTGGACATGTGGCATGAACTACAGTAGCTCTCTACTCCTTGGAGGTCCTAGCCTGCCCTGCTGCTAGCGTTCTGTCAGAGCGGGTTTTTAGTGCCACTGGTGGAATTATAAAAAATAAGCGCATCCGCCTGTCAACTGACAATGCCGACAGGCTGACTCTTATAAAAATTAACAAGGGCTGAATTGGGCAATACTTCTGTACACCACTGAATGAAAACAGCGAAACATATCCTCAAATACATGGTCTTTTTGGGGAGGTGTATTCTCATGCACCTCTTCACAACCACACATGGGTATCCGCTTCCTGATTTGGTCTGTTTCGTGTTAACCTCCTCCTTATCATCATCCTCATCATCCACAACCAGTAGAACACAGGGTCAACGTATTCCGTGATGCAAAAGTCACTCAATTTTTGGCAAGGGTATTTTTATGATGCTCGTTACTAATTTGAAACCAAAACAAATGTTACTTCCCCAGGGGGAAATCTCATAAAAATGAGATGTACGTATATTCTTCCCATTTATTCTTATATTTTCCATTTTTCCTATCTGTGGAACATCCTCTTATGAACTAGTGTATACCTCACCAATATAAAAATAGTGAAATACTATTATATTATATTTTTATTTAGATCTCTGTCTCTGAGCTGTTGCTAGGGACAAACATCTCGTTGGACACATTCTGGCTTCATATCTATGAACCTGTGTTCGCCCCTCCCTTTTGTTATTTTCTTTGATAGGTGGATTCACATTTTTTATTTATTTGTTTGATTTCAGTATGATTTATCATTATGTCTTCTCATTCTCCACCACTAGATCACTAGGGTTAACGTGTTCTGTGCTGCTACAGGTAGTACAATTTGTGGCAAGGGTGTCTATGATGCACATAGTATATTTCTAAAAAATGCACCCCCCATGGGGAAATGTTTGTCAGCCCATGCACTTCGTGTATGGGCGTTGCAAGTCTAGGAGACCCGCTTCTTAACATTGGGCTTAGTTTTTAATGAGGCCTTCAGCAATGTCTCCTCATTCTCCGCCACTAGATTACCAGGGTTAACGTGTTCTGTGCTGCTAACAGCCAGTCCAATTTTTGGCAAGGGTGTTTTTATGATGCCCATTACTAATTTGAAACCAAAACAAATGTTCCTCCCCAGGGGGAAATCTCATAAAAATGAGATGTACGTATATTCTTCTCATTTATTCTTATATTTTCCATTTTTCCTATCTGTGGAACATCCTCTTATGACCTAGTGTATACCTCTCCAATATTTAAATAGTGAAATACTATTATATTTTTATTTATATCCCTGTCTCTGAGCTGTTGCTAGGTACAAACATATCTCGTTGAACACATTCTGGCTTCATATCTATGAACCTGTGTTCGCCCCTCTCTTTTGTTATTTTCTTTCATAGGTGGATTCACATTTTTTATTTATTTGTTTGATTTCAGTATGATTTATTATGTCTCCTCATTTTCCACCACCAGATCACCAGGGTTAACGGGTTCTGTGCTGCTACAGCCAGTCCAATATTTGGCAAGGGTGTCTATAATGCCCATAAAATATTTTTAACAATTTTACTCCAGAGGGGGAAATGTTTGTCAGCCAATGCACTTAGTGTATGGGCATTACAAGTCTATGAGACCCGCTCCTTTACATTGGGCATAGTTTTTAAACAGGTCTTCCTCCAAGTCTTATCATCCGCCGCCACTAGATCACCAGAGTTAACGTGTTCCGTGCTGCAACAGCCAGTGTCGAATTCCAAACTATAACTCCGCTCTCACCGCGTACCTCTGGAGCTGGTGCACGCCGCCTGACTTCTTCACTTCCAGGTCCCAGATCCCATTGGGCGCGCTTGCGCACAACCCACAGCTCTGACTGCGCCCGCACTGCGCCCGCACTGATTCTGATGTCTCTATGGTCCTGGAGGACCTGACCCGGAAGTCCCGGCACGCATTACCTATATCAGGCCTCCTCTTCCTGTAGGCGGAGCAGGATTATCGCTTTGGCTCCCTTGCTAGGTCTTCTTGGTGCCTGCATGGTGGCTCTCTGTACTCAGGTCCACTACCTTGTACTCAGGCGTGCTTCCCAGCATGTGCTCTGCTCTGTCTTGTACCCAGATGTGCTTCACAGCACGCGTTGTGCTCTGTGTTGAACCCAGGTGTGGTTCCCAGTACGCGTCCTGCACCATCCTGTACCCTGTGTGCCTCCATGTACACGCTCTGCGCACTTCCATACCCAGCGTGCCCGCAGTACACGCTTTACATATTCCTGTACCCTGCATGCCCCCGTCTTCACTCTGCTAAACATGGTTTCTCATGCTTCCTTCGAGCCGGCCACCTGGTTCCAGCAGTCGTGGTATTTTATTCCCCTGGGCCTGCCCCTGACGCTCCCTTTATAGGGGGTGGTCCTCATTAGGTCAGCTCACCCGGGGTGGGTTGGTATCACTGCCCAGAGGCTCCACTCCAGGAGTCGTCACATGAACAAGGGTGGGTTGTTTTGCTGGGTGTAAAAGACTTGCTATTAGTGTTGAGCGATACTTTCCGATATCCCTAAGTATCGGAATCGGAATGGTATCGCCGATACCATTAAAATATCGGCGATACCCGATACCGATACCGGAAGTCCCATGTAAGTCTATGGGAACAAAATATCGGAACTAAAAAAAACCCATTCTTTCCTTGTAAACACTAAATATACACACATAGAATACATATATATATATATACATGTCATTGTGACATATATATATACATATATGTATAGTTTATACACTTCTACATAGTAAAATATCCTCTGATTCAATTGCCGGGTAAAGCCGGCTTCAGTGAAAAGACAGAAGCACCCGACATGAAATGACACTTGGTGTACATAGGGTTAACCATGTCTTTTCATGTCCTTTGCTATCTGATTTGCACAAACAATTAAATCAGTCTATGTGTGCAAAATTTCACACCTGTAGGGGTTAATTAAAGGTGTAAATTCGTTGTAAAAAAAACTGACTTTTTTGCTACGAATTTACACCTTTAATTAACCCCTACAGGTGTGAAATTTTGCACACATAGACTGATTTAATTGTTTGTGCAAATCAGATAGCAAAGGACATTGTTAACCCTATGTACACCAAGTGTCATTACATGTCGGGTTCTGCTTCTTCACAAAAGCCGGCAATTGAATTAGCGGCTATTATACTATGTAGAAGTGTATGAACTATAAATATATATATATATATATATATATATATATATATATATATATGTGTCACAAACTCAATGACATGTATATATATATATGAGGTGTAAAATTGCTGAAAAAAAATGCGTGGGCTCCCGCCCTATTTTCGCAACCAGACAGACAAAGCCAGTGAGTGGGGGCAGATAATAATAGCCCAGAGAGGGACCATTATTTTTGGCCCCCCCCCCGGCTACTAACATCTGCCCCCAGACACCCCAGAAAGGGCAAATCTCTAATTAGATTTGCCCTTTCTGGCACTTTGCCCGTCTATTCCCATTGCCCTGTAGCGGTGGCGAATGGGTTAATAAGGGGTTAAAATGACCTTGCAATTGAAAGGTCACTTTAAGCCAGGTTAATAATTGAGAGCTGTCAATTAGACAACTATCAATTATTAATCCTATTGTATGAAAGAATAATCAAACACACACACTTTAATAAAAAGAAGTTTAATGAAATAATCACACAGTTTTTGACCATATTTTATTTACCTGCTAAAACCATTTCCTGTAATAAAAATAAAATAATAAAGCAAAATTATTCTTACCAATCCGATGCACAGTCAGGTCCCACGGTGTAATCCTTCAGAAAGGGTTAATGTTTACTGCAGGGACCGCAGCTAATGCTGCAGCCTCACAGTAAACCCCCAAATGAATGAGTTCCTCTCCTGCCTGACAGGAGAGGAAGTGGAAAGCTTAATTTATTGCTTTCCACTTTCACTTCAGGTCAGCCAGGGACACCATCAGTGACGTCAGAGGGAACTGATTAACAAAAATAGGGGTTCCCTTCGAAAAAAAAAATGGCGTGGGGTCCCCCCTATTTTTGTTAACCAGCCAGATGAAGTAGACCGCTGAGGCCTGGATTTTCAGGCTGTTAAGGAGCCAAGATCCATGGACCTTGCCAGCCTGATAATACCAGGCCACAGCAGTCTGCATATCTTGGCTGATTAACAAAAATAGGGGATCCCCTCGAAAACAATTAGCGTGGGGTCCCCCCTATTTTTGTTAACCAGCCAGATGAAGCAGACCGCTGAGGCCTGGTTTTTCAGGCTGGTAAGGATCCAATATCCATGGACCTTGCAAGCCTGATAATACCAGGCCACAGCAGTCTGCTTAGCTTGGCTGGTTAACAAAAATAGGGAATCCCCTCGAAAAAAAACGGCGTGGGGATCCCCCCTATTTTTGTTAACCAGCCAAGTAAAATGCAGACTGCTGCGGCCTGGTATTAAAAGACTGTCAAGGCCCATGGATTTTGGCCCTCAACAGCCTGATAATACCAGGCTACAGCAGCCCCACATTTGGCGCATCAAAAGATGTGCCAATTGTGGCACTTTACCCGGCTCTTCCCACTTGCCCTGTAGCGGTGGCAAGCGGGGTAATAAGGGGTTATTGTCACCGTTGATTGCACGGTGACAATAAGCCCGGTTAATAATGGAGAGGCGTCAATAAGACACCGATCCATTATTAATCCCAAAGTTATTAAATGTTTAAAAAAAAGACACAGCAAGAAAAAAGTCTTTTAATGAAATAAAAGAGACAACACAGTTTTCATTTTTTTTATTACTCTCTCATTCCTGCGACGCCATCGATCTCCTGTAAAAAAATAAAAAAAACAAACCAACCGTATACCACCTGTCCGACGCAGTCCATAGTAACGATTGTCCCACGACGATCCAGCTCTGCTACATCGGAATGACAGGCAGAGCCTGACATCCCGGCGCAGCACAGCTGCTTACCAGCTTCCCCGGCGGTGACGTCATCGGACTGACTGCTTTACGGCCGGCGATTACCCAGCAGTCACTGCAGTTATCGCGAGATACTGCATGTGACCGCCGGGGAGAAGAGGATGGCGGCCATGAAGCAGTCCGGGATGTGACCGCCGGAGATCTTCTGCCAGGTAAGTGCCGCTGACTCCTGACAGACCCGACCGACGGACACTGACAGTGACAGTGACAATTCCGATTCCGGTATCCGATCTGACGAAAATATCGGAACTCGGAATCGGAATTCCGATACAGCCAATATCGGCCGATACCCGATATTTGCAGTATCGTATCGCTCAACACTACTTGCTATAGAAAAAGTTGAGGTGTACCCCACAGGGGAAAATGTTTGCCAGCCCATACACTTAGTGTATGGGCATTCCAAGTGTAGGAGACCTGCTCCTTTAAATTGGGCCTAGTTTTTAATTAGGCCTTCCTCCATGTCTCATCATCCGCTGCCAGTAGATCACCAGGGCTAACGTGCTCCATGCTGCTACAGCCAGTGTCAAAATTCTAACAAGGGTAGGTGTTTTTGCTGGGTGTTAAATACTTTTTATGGAAAAGATTTAGGTGTACCCCACAGGGGAAAATATTTGCCAGCCCATACACTTAGTGTATGGCATTCCAATTGTCAGAGAAATAAAGATTATTATTATTATAGGAGACCCGCTCCTCTAAATTGGGCCTAGTTTTTAATTAGTACTTCCTCCATGTCTCATCATCCACCGCCACTAGATCACCAGGGTTAACGTGTTCCGTGCTGCTACACCCAGTGTCAAATTCCTAACAAGGATGGGTGGTTATGCTGGGCGTAAAATACTTGTTATGTAAAAAGTTGAGGTGTACCCCACAGGGAAAATGTTTGCCAGCCCATACACTTAGTGTATGGGCATTCCAAGTGTAGGAGACCCACTCCTTTAAATTTGGCCTAGTTTTTAACCCCCTCTCTGACATTAGACGTACTATCCCGTCCATAAAACCCGTGCCATTCTGACCATGGACGGGATAGTACGTCATAGGCGATTAGCTGCGCTCCCTCCGGGAGCGCAGCTAATCGCCGCCGGGTGTCAGCTGATTATCACAGCTGACACCCGTGACTGTGTGTCAGGAGCGGTCACGGACCGCTCCCGGCACATTAACCCCTTGCACACCGCGATCAAACATGATCGCGGTGTACTGGGGGCACAGGGGAGGATCGCGCAGGCAGGGGGCTCCCTGCGCGCCCCCCTGAGACCCTCAGACCAGCGCGATGTGATCGCGCTGCTCTGAGGGCTTCCTCCCTCCCAGGACCCGGATCCAAGATGGCGCTGGGGTCCTGGAGGGAGGCGGCTTCCTCAGTGCCTGCCGAGAGCAGGCATGAGGAAGCGTCCTGCACTGCCTGTCACATCGCTGGTGTGACAGAGTGCTATGCACACTGTCACACCAGCGATCTGATGAAATACAGTGATGTCCCACCCTGGGACAAAGTAAAAAAGTAAAAAAAAGTAAAAATAAACATGTGTAAAAAAAAATCCAAAAAAAAAAAAAAAAAATATTCCCCAATAAATTCATTACTTATTGTAAATAAAAAAAATAAAACAATAAAAGTACACATATATGGTATCGCCGCGTCTGTAACGACCCCCCCTATAAAACTGTCCCACTAGTTAACCCCTTTTGTGAACCCCTTAAAAAATAAAAAATAAAAACGAAGCAAAAAATCAGTGCTTTATCATCATACCGCTGAACAAAAAGTGGAATAACACGCGATCAAAAAGACGGATATAAATAAACATGGTACCGCTGAAAACGTCATCTTGTCCCGCAAAAAACGAGCCATCACACAGCATCATGAGCGAAAAAATAAAAAAGTTATAGCTCGCAGAATAAAGCGATGCAAAAATAATTATTTTTTATATAAAATTGTTTTTATTCTATAAAAGCGCCAAAACATAAAAAAATTATATAAATGAGGTATCGCCATAATCGTACTGACCCGAAGAATAAAACTGCTTTATCGATTTTACCACACGCGGAACAATAAAAACGCCTCACCCAAAAGAAATTCATGAATTGCTGATTTTTGTTCATTCTAACCTCCCAAAAATCGAAATAAAAGCGATCAAAAAATGTCACGTGCTCAAAAATGGTACCAATAAAAGCGTCACCTCGTCCCGCAAAAATTAAGACCTCACATGACATTGTGGGCCAAAATATGCAAAAATTATAGCTCTCAAAATGTGGTGATGCAAAAAACTACTTTTTGCAATAAAAAGCGTCTTTTAGCGTGACAGCTGCCAATCATAAAAACCGCTATAAATAGTAAATCAAACCCCCCTTTATCACCCCTTAGTTAGGGAAAAATAATAAAATAAAAAAATGTATTTATTTCCATTTTCCCATTAGGGTTAGGGTTAGGGTTTCGGCTAAAGTTAGGGTTAGGGTTGGCGCTAAAGTTAGGATTAGGGTTAGAGTTAGGATTAGGGTTAGGGTTGGGATTAGGGTTGGGACTAGGGTTAGGGGTGTGTTGGGGTTAGGGTTGGAGTTAGAATTGGGGGGTTTCCGCTGTTTAGGCACATCAGGGGCTCTCCAAATGTGACATGGCGTCTGATCTCCATTCCAGCCAATTCTGCGTTGAAAAAGTCAAACGGTGTTCCTTCACTTCTGAGCTCTGCCATGCGTCCAAACAGTAGTTTATCCCCACATATGGGGTATCAGCGTACTCTGGACCCCAAGAGTTATTGTGAAATTTGTCCTATTTCTTCTGTTACCCTTGGGAAAATAAAAAACTGGGGGCGAAAATATTATTTTTGTAAAAAAAATAAGATTTTTTTGTTTTTACGGCTGTACATTATAAACTTCTGTGAAGCACTTGGGGCTTCATAGCGCTCACCACACATCTAAATAAGTTCCTTGTGGGTCTATTTTCCAAAATGGGGTCACTTGTTGGGGATTTCCACTGTTTAGGCGCATCAGGGGCTCTCCAAATGCGACATGACGCCCCCAGACCATTCCATCAAAGTCTGCAATCCAAAACGTCACTACTTCCCTTTCCGAGCCCTGACATGCGCCCATACAGTAGTTTTCTCCCACATATTGGGTATCAGCGTACTCAGGACAAATTGGACAACAACTTTTGGGGTCCAATTTCTCCTGTTGCCCTTGTGAAAATAAAATATTGGGGGCGAAAAAATCATTTTTGTAAAAAAAAAAAGGATTTTTTATTTTTACGGCTGTGCGTTATAAACTTCTGTGAAGCACTTCGGGGTTCAAAGTGCTCACCACACATCTAGGTAAGTTCCTTGTGAGGTCTATTTTCCAAAATGGGGTCACTTGTGGGGGGTTTCCACT